>CM068957.1:113074664-113126503 GCA_035128595.1 Eptatretus atami
AGATAAAGATACAGCTTGTACATTCTGGTTATGTTGTGAATGTTTTAACCTTCCAAAATGTGACAGCCTAATCTGTGTGATTTCAATCATGATTTAATGAACTGTCAATAAAAACCACTAACTCTCTTTCAGTGGCGAGATAACGACAACGTTGTCAAAGCCAGAACAATGATATTATTGGGTCATTCGTTCTTCAGGTGTTACTTACAATTTGACCAATCAGTTGTCTTTACGTACACAGGTGTCGAGACCCGTGAAGCAAGAGTGCAAAACATGGTGATGTGTCAAGCTGCAGAAAATCCCACATTGTGAAGATACATATTTATATTTAGGGTTGAGGTTATGATCTGAAGTTAATGTTAAGGCCCAGCAGACAGGTTTCAGACATGAGTCAAGTTACGAAGAGGGCCCATAAAAATGCTAATTTTCCAGAGGACCTGGGTTCGATTCCTGGTCTGGGCTAATTGCTAATTCTACATTCCTTGGCATTATTTCCCAATCCGGAAATTTACCATGCCATTGGCCCACCATGTGCATTGCTGTCAAGTGAGGAGAGGATAAATGGGACTGCACGCTTTTGGGATGATGCATCTTGACGAGCAACAATATCTTCTGAAGATGTGAATATTAAAAGGTGCAACAGCTTACAGAGTTGTGTATCTGCCATTGCTCAGTAATATGGTGCTGTAGCTCTCCATTTTATGTGAGGCAGAGGTATAGAATGAGAGGGATATCGACATTGCTAGGCAATGCACCACATATCACACAAATTGTTCTATTAAGCAGTGCACAGATACCATCTTGTTTTCTCCATTAACCAGAAAATGGATTGCAATGGCCCACACTTGTGTAAAACATACGTACATCCATGTTGGTTTCATTGACTTTTTGTCCGTACGCTTTACCACCATGTGCATGGCGTGCATCGTGTAACCTCTCAACAGGTTTCAATTGGCAGGACATGATCACTTGACTGCGAGAAAGCACATTCCTTGGGAACACTTACACTACTTAAGAGACCAAGTGCTGTGTGGTATTCAGCAAGGTGAACAACAGTCTTGCTTCGGACCCAAAAACCCCCTCCCCACCAATCTTTTCTGGCCTCAACAGAAACTATAGATAATACAGGCAGTTCTGCACACAAAGCATCCCAGCCAATTGCCATTGATATACAACAAATGGCAGCTTGCAACTTATAAGTGTGTGTTTAATCATTCGCAGGATGGCTGTGCACTATCGTAACAGTATATCTTTATTGCCATTAAGGGATGCCTTTATCGGAAATTCCTCACGCGACATCGAATGAAAAGCCAACATGATGTGCAGGCCAGGAGCCTGGCAAAGAAGGGTCACAATATCAATGCGCCACCACTTCCACAGGCAGCTTCTAATGGGGTGTAAAACGAGACAGCAGGCATGAGCTGTGCACACACAACATTCATTAGACAAGTTCTGCAAGTATCCTGCAGACTCTGAAGACACGAGTCGGCCATGCCAATCTAAAGTCCGAAGGCTGAAATGATGTTATCCTGATTGAATTGGGCTGTTCATTGCCTTTTGCTTTATTTCTAAAGAAGTAAAAGGGAAGCATTTAAGGCTGGCTGTTCCGACTGGATAAAGGCATCACCAAGCCTGATGTTGACTAGATTGACTTGCTTGAGATGGGGGGTGGGAGAGGGAGAGGATCGTGCACAATGGAATGGAGGGAGGAGGGGGTGAGGGTGGGAGAGGAAGGAGGGTAGGAGGTGAGGGGGGGAGAGGGTGCAGAGTGACTTACTCTGCTTAATTGATTGACTTTGATTTTAGAGAGAGGGAGAACCTGCCTCACTGATTTACTCAAATACACTTCACTTTACAAATTAAAAATTCCTTAAAACCAAAACGTTATTCATAATATTGGTCCATCATTAGTCACATATTCAATTAACACGCACAAATTTTTTTAAGTATTCTTTAATTATAAAGTTGGAAAAGGTTATTACTTACCGGAAATGAACTATATATATATGTATATTATACCCAGGAACATGAGAAATATAATTACACTACAGTTTTGATCCCTAACTTCAGTTTTCCCACACGGAACCCTCCCCTTCCTCTTCTACTCCCCCTCTCTCCTACACCGCCTTGCATCCCCCCCCCTCCCTGAATCGTGTCCAACCAGATACATTCAAAACGACGACTGTATTTAACTAATTCCCGAGCAGGGAACCCGATCTCCCTCTTCTACTCCCCATCTCTCCTCTCCCACCCCAATCTCCTCTCTTCCCCCCCCCCTCCCACTTCTCACTCTTCTCCCCATCACGTCTGGACCAGTTAATTCCCAAAACGGCTCAGAGCCCCCACTAGGTATGTGGGAGGCCCTTTCGATCGGAGGGCGAATAATATGGTGACATCTTCAGGCGAAGAATCTATTTATGTCTCGCCCCCCGTGAGGGTTAGCAAAATATTACAATGACAAGCTCTCTCATCTGTCTCTGTGTGTATCTGTCTTTCTGCACCATCATGAGTATATGTCGGTGATTGCTGGACAGATCGTTACCAAACTTGGTAAGTGAGTAGAATGGGTCAACCAAAGTGTGATATGTGGCCAACAATAACCTAAGTCAAATGTCAAGGTCAAGGTCATCAAAGGGTTAAAAATTGTTTCTAATGAAAACTCTGGAATGAATCATCAGAGTAAGGAAGTGGTTTTTTTGCAAAAGATTCGATGAATTAAGGCATATCAAAAGCATCCATTACATACTCTGTGATGTCAACTTTTCCCAGAAAATGACGGCAAAAGTGACGTTTTCACATAAAATGTAATGAGTGTAGAAAAGACATATTTTCCTGCATGAATAATTAAATCTGACTGTCAGGTCTCACTGGGATACCACATGAAAATATTGACCCCAAAAAAACAATGACCAGCCTCCATGGACAATCACAGGGAGGGTCTACCATTGTGCAAATAACAGACGACTATTGTGCCTGAGAAAGCCAGCTGTGAAGCCGGCAAAACGTTGTCTGAGACCGGGTCTGCTCTCGCCTTTTTGCTCAAATTAGTGGTCTTTTTTTCGGATTGAAGTGCCTTCTTTTCTTTAATATATAAGTATATATATATATATATATATATATTTATATATATATATATATATACATATATATATATATATGAAGCCACAATGGAAAACCAGAGATGTCAGGATAAGTCAAATTTGAAGAACTGAAAACAAAGTTTCAAGACTTTGGTGGACTGTTTAATAACTGTCATATAGATTCCTTTTCCGTAAAAGGAAGAGTGATCATGGCCGATCAAATTAAGCATGTAGCATTTGCCAAGCTTCTGTGTTATTTAATTTAAGAGCAAGAACGAAGAACAATGTTGCAAACTGACATCACTGGTTATCCTTGTTTAATAATTGCCATGCAATTTTAGCCCAGGATGTGTAGCAAATTCATGCTTGTTGGTTATTAGCATACATTACATGACTTTGGTGATCACAGATTATTTTTTTCAACATTAACGGTCATGTGTTTTTTTGTTGATTGGTGTTCAACGCCATACTCAAGGGTATTTCGCTTATATGACGACGGATTCTCCATTTTCTTACTCCGTACTACTTAATATGATGGAAAACCGGAGGAAACCAAGATAAACCACCCGCGATAGCGAAGTCACCTCATGTGACTCCCTCATATACCTAAGCAGGTTGATTGGGCGGTGGGTACATCGAATGAGGATGGGTACTCAGATGCGCTAACCATTAAGCCACGGCGTGGGTCCCATAAAAGTCACATAAAGGTTTGACCAGCTGTTGAACCACGATATGCACCAACTACGGAGCCCATAATATAACACAAATAGCCTATTGTATGCTCAGAGTTTATGCTGTGAAAGTTTTACAACCTTTCATTTTTTAGTTTCTCAACTCTGAATATTATGGTGGAACAGTTAACATGAATGAAAGGGAGATAACCAGGAGTAAAGTACTGACACCTGGGTTTCTACTTGTTCAGCTTTGACAACACTTGTTTTTTCATCGCACGGCTAAACTTTATACCATATAAATTATGTGACACTCCTGGTTATTTGTTAAAGTAATATTGTGAGAGGAAACCTTATGTTGCCAACTTTGGCAGGTGCAATAACCCTGAAATTTATAAAAGTGACATCTCTGGTTTTCCCCTTGTGGTCTTCATATATATATATATATATATATATATTATATAATATATATATATATATATATTCTTACTATACTAAAAAAATAGAATATGTTTGTGTTTTTTGTTTGTTTGTTTGTTCGTCTTTATAGGGCGCCCACCGTTGGATGGAATGAGATGAAACTTGGCATGAGTGATCCTTGGGCCATGAGAACGGACATGGGGGGTCAAGTTCAAGGTCAAACGTCACGGGTCAAGGGTCAAGGTCACCGGGTAACTTCAATTTCTCAATTTCATCCGACGAGACGGGCCCAACGCCATTCGACAGATAATCAAAATTAAATGACACAGTTGATTGACGACATTCACTTCCGACTTCCGGTTTTCGAGTTATGACGTCATAAATTGACTAAACGTCAATTTTTCATGTTTGTTGTCCTTTATAGACGGCCAACCGTTGGATAGAATGAGATGAAACTTGATATGTGATCCTTGGAACGGACATAAGGGGATCAAGGTCAAGGTCAAAGGTCACGGGTCATGGTCACCGATAACGTCAATTTCTCAATTTCATCCGATCGAGACGGGACCAACGCCATTCAACAGATAACTGTACCCGCCATGGGCGGGTACTTTGCTCGTCTACTATACCAAAAAAAATAGAATATGTTTGTTTATGTGTGTTGTTTGTTTGTTTGTTTGTTTGTTTGTTTGTTTGTTTGTTTGTTTGTTTGTTTGTTTGTTTGTTTGTTCGTCCTTTATAGGCGGCCGAACCGTTGAATGGAATGAGATGAAACTTGGCATGAGTGATCCTTGGACATGAGAACGGACATGGGGGGGTCAAGTTCAAGGTCAAAGGTCACGGGGTCAAGGGGTCAAGGTACCGGGTAACTTCAATTTCTCAATTTCATCCGATCGAGACGGGACCAACGCATTCGACAGATAATCAAAATTAAAGACACAGTTGATTGACGACTTCACTTCCGACTTCCGGTTTTTCGAGTAGTATGACGTCATAAATTGACTAAAACGTCAATTTTTCATGTTTGTTTGTCCTTTATAGATGGCCAAACCGTTGGATAGAATGAGATGAACTTGGCATATGTGATCTTGGGAACGGACATAAGGGGATCAAGGTCAAGGTCAAAGGTCACGGGGCAAGGTCACCAGATAACGTCAATTTCTCAATTTCATCCGATCGAGAACGGGACCAACGCCATTCAACAGATAACTGTACCCGCCCATGGGCGGGTACTTTGCTAGTATATTACTAAAACTCTCATCTTGTATGTATGTATGTATGTATGGATGTATGTATGTATTATGTTCCCGAAATACAGCTAAAACGGTACACGATAGCGCAAAACTTTTCGGGCCACCTGACTCACCATTGGTCCAGTTATCAAGTTTCATTAAATCAGGCAACAAAAAAATTATAAAAATCAATTCCCGATTCAGTCAAGTACTCCTCGGGAGAATTTGATCAATGCAAACAACCTCAGCGGTGTAGTTCGCTGAGCTATCTATTTTTATTTTTATTTTAATGATTTTTTATCAACTGCTGTCACAACGGGAACCCAACGGGTTCACAGGTTTCCAGTACTTTAATAATATGTATATGTCTATATATATATATATATATAATATATATTATATATATATGTAATCAGGTCAGATCAGGTATGGGGCATGTGCCAGAGCAGCGCGTCGCTGCATCCACTTTCCGATGGTACTCCAAGGGCCTCCGTCTGGCCATCCTCCAGGCAGATGCCTGGCCCATCCCATCTCCTTGAGATGCCGATCAACCTACTGCAACCATGAGGCACGTGTGGGCCCATTGGCCTCCTCCACTTATGAGACTCCCTCGCTGAGAGAATCTGGTGAGCAGGATCAGCATCAGGAAAACGAGCCACATGTCCACAGAGCCGCAGCTGACACTCACGGACTATGGAGGTAACAAATCTCATTTGAGTTTCTCTCAGCAACCGCTCGTTGGACACAAAGTCTGACCAGTGATAGCCAAGGATTCTCCGAAGAGACCTGGAACCAAAGGAATTCAGTCTCTGTCTAAGATCCCTGGTCAGAGTCCAAGTCTCACATCCACAGAGCAAGATTGGAAGCACCAAAGACCTGAAGACTCGGACTTTCGTCCTCCCGCACAGGTACCGGCAGCACCACACCCATGATCCAGTGAATCCATGACTCCCGGGCCACCCAGACATCTGTTGACCACTGAATATCACTGCCAAGGTAAGTGAATCTCTCCACGACCTCAACACTTACCACAAACAGGTACAGACAGGATAGCAGCTTCCAAGATGTCATTGAAAGCCTGGATCTTAGTTTTCACCCAGGAAACCCGTAATCCCAGCAGTTCCGACTTCTCATTCAGGACGTCGAGGGCCCCAAAAGGATATCTAAAGTCTCCGCAAAGATGACTGCATAATCTGTAAAATCAAGGTCAGAGATCTTGACATTCCAAACGATGCACCGCAGCTTGACTCTCTGACATCCTCCCCAGGATCCAGTCCGTACAAGTGCTGAAAATGTTGGGGCCAGTACACACCCTGACAAACTCAAGTTACAACCTGGAAATAAGTCAGAGATGGTACCACCACATCTCACAGCACTCTCAGTGCCAGAGTAGAGTTCAGACATCAGATCAATCAGTTTGGTGGCACCCCACGAAACCAAGAATCCTTTAGAGGGCGTCCAGATTCACTGAATTAAATGCTTTACACAGATCAACATGGGCTGCAAGCAGCCCTGCCGAAACTCTTGTCTGTGTTCAGTAAGGACCCAAAGTGCAAGGATACAGTCAATCATTGACCTCTTTGGTGTAAAGCCTGACTGCTCTGGACGCTGGTGCTCAAGCAGATGGTGGTGAATCCGATCAAGAATTATCCGAGCAAAGACCTTGCCCGGCACTGAGAGCAGCATCACCCCTCTGTAGTTGTTGCAGTCTTGGCGATCACCGTTCCCTTTCCAGAGAGGGACAGCAAGGCCCCTTCCAGTCAGGTGGGATGATGCCTGTGTTCCAGGCAGAGCACAGAACTTCATGCAATGACACGAGTGCAGCATTTCCACAAACCTTGATAAGTTCAGCATGGATGCCACAGATCCCTGGAGCTTTACCCCATTTCAACCGGTTCACCGCAGCCTGTGTTTCCACAAACGAAGGTGGACCACAGTTGATTGGAGGGTCAGCAATAGGGATAGTAACACCCCTGACGTCCAACTCGACAGCTGGTGGATCAGCCTGGTACAACCGCTCAAAGTAACCAGCCCAGCAGGACTTCACTTCAGACTCCTCTGTCAAGAGCCCACCACCCTCTGCTCTAACTGCAGTACACGAGGGACGGGCTTGGACGAACACATGTGCGAATTCTCCTATAAGCAGGACGAGAATCACTTGACCACAGGTGATGCTCTGTCCCCTCACAGATTCCTTGCTCATCGGCCTCCTTGTCCACTCTGAGTGCATGTGCAGTCTTTACAACCTCGCTCCCTGAACAGCTCAGCTCTGCCATTCAGCCTAGCCCTGTAACTCTGGGCAATGGTATCCAGTGTCCCTTGAGAGATAAAATTCTTCTTCGGCCTCTGGTGAGTTCCAAGACATTGACCGGCAACATCAAGGACCGTGAACATTATCCAACCAAGATATTCTCGTTTTGTATTTTTAATTAATTTTCTGTAATTTGTAGAATTTGTTTTTCACTTGGAATCGTGGGTTATGGTGCGTAAATAAAGCTGGAAAAAGTCTGATTTAATGCAATTTAATTCCAGGCTATAAGGCAACAAAAGGTGAAAATTTTGAAAGGGGGTGCACACTTTATATATGCATTGTATATCTTCGAGACCGGAGTGACAGGACAGCTTTGTGCTGTTGTGACGTACTCCATTGGTATCGTACTCGTCACTGAGCTTTCCATTCTGAATGCAATGCCTGTTGGTATCAAAATGAGGTTGTAGACTTTAAAATCCCATGATAATACTCAAAAGAGTATTTAAATGTTTTGGTATTGTTCCCATATTTCCTACTTATGGTTCGCTGTACAATAAACACTACTTGTGGTAGTGTGGAGTGCTGGGGTGTGGTTATGGCATAAACAAGATGGGCGAAATGGCCTCCTCCTGTGTAAGTTTGCTTTAATATCCTCAAAATAGTGGGGGTTTTTTTCCTCATCTATTCCATCAGTGGCATCAATTAATTTTTGTTCAATTTGGCAGGACATCAAATGCTCATGGCAAAGCATGGAAAATGTTCAATCAAATTGTGGGTGCAAGTCACGTGCTTTTTGCTTGTTTGAACTTCACCTGGAGGAACTGACCGGTGTTATTTATTCTCCGACTCAGCTTGAAAAGGACTAGGCACTCTTCCTGAAATTTGTTAACTTTGAAATTTGAAATTTGTATTTTTGTTAACCTTATGACTGCCAGACATCGATTACTCTGGAAACTTGAGCTACCCGCAAAACTGAATTGATTAAACCAATAAAGTTTCAATCCCCACAGAGAACGTGGAATATCTCAGGCCCATCGATTTAATGATTTGCAAAAAATAAAAATCTTCATCCTTTTAATTAGCAATAATTAAGCCCATACAAAGAAATGCTCATAGCTTGGTTATTAATATCCTCATATCGATCAACCAAAATAATTCCTTTGTAAATCGATTACATTCTGCCACATTACATTTCAGGAATGGCCATTTTTTTTAAAGAATTATCTTAGGCTCATGGAGGAGCTTGGACATAAATCACAGGCAGGACAAGGACACCAGGAGACATCGGTGCACTTTTGCTTGAATTCCTCAACATCAGTAGACAATGGGCAAATGCATATAGTGTGGGATATAAATTTGGGTTGCGTTCCCAGCATCATGAGACAGGGGTTGAGGTTGGAACGCGAAACAGAACACAGCCCAAGCCATATATGAAACTAGAAGGGCACTTGGGAGAACGCGTACCTCCACCAAGCAATACCTGATCCAGTAGAACATATTGGAGCCAATAATCTTTTGAAATATCGTTCTTCATATCGTTTTTGGTCATATATCTCAATAGTGAAGAATCACTTCAAAATTCTCGTAGCCATTATCCAGATCCGGATCTTCACCAAATGTAATCAGTTCACCCTTGTCACACAACCAACCTACCCGCCAAATTTCATTTGAATCCATCCACAACTTTATGAGATGTCCTGCACACAAACAAACAAGCATGCAGACAGACAAACAGGAGCGAAAACATTACCTCCTTCAGTGGCAGAGGTAATAAACAAGCCAATCCAAACATAACTAATATCAAGCAAAAAAAATAATAACTTAGAATGTGTATTTTTATCGCGTTGAAGCAAATATAATGCATCTTTAACAACATTAAAGAAATAAAAAGATAGGGCGTGTAAAGGTGCTCGTGTGGGATCGCTTGATGGAAGAATGATGTTTCGCAACTTTATGAAGTTTGTGTTCCCAATCTGTGGTATCATGGGAAGATGATATTTTGACTGGATTTAATGCAGTACGAGAGAGTTTTTCTCATTCGCAATGTACTCTCCACGCGACGGTCATGCCTGGCAGTTGTTGAAGCGACAGATTTGCTCATACACCATGTCGCAGGCAGCAGTGCACAATATTTGTGAAATATGTGCATGGTAATGGCTGCGGAAACAAATCTCCAAAGTGAATTACCATTTAGAGACTCCACATTATCAATAAACCAAAGTGATTTGCAGGAACTCCGTTGACCCGTTTGGTTGAGGAAGGCTCCAGTATAAACTGTGTTTGATACGAGCCCAAGTATATTGTCTGACACAGACTGGAGCTATTATGAACGCTGTTGAGTTAATGTTCCAAAGAATTTGATGTTATAAAGGTGAAGCTACTGTCGAGGTTTGGAGGATTGGTGGAGAGGGTGGATTAGACTGATACCGTATACTTTAATGGTACCTGGATTGTTTAATTAAAGAAGAATAAGAATTGCTTACATTGTTTTGCATATCAGTACATTGACGAAACCACACGAGCATAACCATCTCAAAATGTTGTCATAAAAATGCCCAGAAAATCAAAATTTCAGTAACAGAGAGGTCTTTGTCAGTGACTACACAGGCAGTGTGTGCTCAGATCTTAAATTCCCTCCCGAATAGGGTTTGGGCGGGGAGGGGGTACATTGGGGGAGTGACACAGATCCTGCAAATAGATCATGCAGGACCCAGACAACCATTCTCATCATCAGCTGGTAAAACGAAGAAAAAAGGCAATTCATAGATTTCTACAATGACTTCAATGACATGCAAGCATGGGGTTGTACAATAGTCAGACCCAGGTTACTCGTGTCTTGGTAACGGCACAGAAAAGCAAGAAAATGCATTAAATAGGCTGAGGCCCTGGCTGAATATAATGTACAGGAAGAGTTATAGCTGCAATGTCCAATGTGTAAGAAAAATGCATTGTAATAGCAACAGTCACACACCCAAGCAGATCAATATTTGGGGAAGGGAAGGTTGGGAGAAGGTTGCTATGGTTCTCCTCGAGGAACGCACGTAACAAGGTGCGTTTGTGCACTGGTGAATTTTGCGGGTCGGTCCTTACAATGCCAGTCCCAAGACCAACGTATCGTGTCAGACGCCTTCATTGGGTTTCACTCAACTGCAACACAAAGCAGTTTCCTTCGAGACCATGCTTGAAACGCTAGACTATTTAACAAAACAAAGCACACATACTAAAATAATGTTTCCAGTCATTTAGGTGTCATTTCATATAAAACCATGATGCTCTGCCCATTCCATCACCATTTTATGAAGACCCATCTATGTTTGTTGGGATAAAAAAAATATCAAATTGATTTGTTTTTTCGAAAAATCATGGAAAAAGCAACTTGGAATGGAAAAAGCCCACATAATGGTGGATGCTTGCTGAGCACGTGTTGAGACAACAGCAAGAGTGATGTCACATGGTGATCAACCTGTCCTTCCCCTATTAAAGCCAAGCCTGCGAGCAGCCCAACGTCATCATCTGGGAATCTGTCCTTCTGCACAGAAAACTCATCTTTGTTTTCTTTTTCCCTTCGTCGAAGCAAAAAGGTGTCAATCCGATATTTTGCTCTGATGAAGGGTTAACACCCAAAAATGACAACTTCCCCTCGCTTCCCATGGTGGTTGATATGGTCCGATCATTGTTCGGTTCTAAGCTCAAGTCTGAACTCTCAAACCTCTCGCCCCTCCTCCAAATCCTGGTGGCGTCGAATCAAATATGTTTCTGGTGTATGTTGCCACTCCATCCCCTCACATACCTCAAATGGCCGCACTGCTGATACCGCAGGGAAAAGGCTAATGCCTACACTCAGTGTTTGCATCGAAATCTTGTCTGAAACCCATTACTTTCTATACCCAACTGTCCCTGGACAAAGTGGAGAGCTTGCTGTCAAACCTCGACTCCGATTCGGCAACCGGTCCAGAGAGCATCAGCCCACGTGTCCTAAAAACCTGTTTTGTTCGCTTCTCTCTTGCTTTTCTTGTGTTTTCTTTTTTTTTTTTTTTCTTATGTTGTATTTTCTTTTCTTTTTTTATTTTTTTCAATTCTTTTCTGTTTCTGTCGCTTTTTTTTGTTTCTTATCTTGTTTTATTCGTTTATTTCTCTTTTTTCTTTTATTTGTTTCTTCGTTCTCCTTTTTTCTTTTTTTTTTTGCATTTTTGTTTTTTTTTTTTTTCTGATCTTTTTTTTTTTCTTTTTTTTTGCTTTTTTTTTCTTCCTTTTCTTTCTTTTTTTATTTTTTTTTGCTTTCTTCTTTTGTCCTTCTTCTGCTGCTTGTTTCTTGTTTGAGATTTTTTCTCTTTTCTCTTTGTTGTCTTTTTCTTTGAGTTCTTTTTTTTTTTTTTGTTTTTTTTTTTTTTTTTCTCGTCGTCTTGTTGTTTTTTTTTTTTTTTTTTTTTTTTTGTTTTTGTTTTTTATTTTCTTGTTTTTTTTTTTTTTTTTTTCTTTTTTTTTCTGGCTCTGTTTTCTTCTTTCTTTTTTTTATTTCTTTTTTATTTGCATTTTCTTTCTTTTCGTCTTTCGTTTTTATTTCTTCTTTTGTTTTCTTTTGGTTTTTTTTTTTCTCTTTGTTTCTTCTTTTTTTTTTCCTTTTTTTCTGTCTATTGCCTTTTTCTTTTTTGTTTTTTTTTCTTTTTTGTTGTTTCTTTGTTTTTTTCTTTTTTCGTCTGTTTCTTGATTTTCGTTTTTTCTTCTCTTTGATTTTGTTCGTTTCTTCGTCGGATCTTTTTTTTTTTCTTCTTTTTCTTTTTTTTCTTATTCTTTCCTCTGCTCTTGCTCACCATCTCTCTGTTCTATTCACCCTCTCAATTGCTCAACGTCATCTGCCATCTGCTTGGAAATCAGCAAACATTACTGCCCTGCATAAAAAGGTGCAAAAACAGATCCCTGCAACGACAGACCAATCAGCCTTCTCCCAATCATCGGCAAGGTTATGGAATCCATCATCGCTTCAGACATTAAATCCTTCCTCTTCTCCAATGACTTGATTCCGATCATCAATTTGGTTTCAGATCAGGTCCTCTACCCTGAATAAGCTGCTTCTGCTCTCCCAACAATGGATGAGGTACTCAATATCGGACATGAAATCAGAGCCATATCCCGAGACCAAATCACGTGCTTTTGACATGGTCTGGCACCCTGCCCTGCTCACCAAACTCTCTTCCTATGGTATCCAAGGCCATCTCCACTCATGGCTCGCAGACTTCCTCTCCTGTCGCAGTCAACGTGTGGCCCTAAATGGAGTTCTCTCATCCCCTCTTCCTGTCCAGGCTGGAGTTCCTCAAGGTAGCGTTCTGGGCCCTGTTCTTTTTCTGGTTTTCATCAATGATCTCTCCGACTCTCTGGAAAATCTCTTTATCTCTTTGCTGATGACTCCACCTCTGCCGTACCATCGGTCATCCCTCAGACCGGCAAGCAGCAGCTTTTCGCTCACTGCAGATCTGGGTAAAATCAAAAACTGGTCCAACACGTGGAACATGTCTTTCAATCCTGACAAATCTCCACACTCTCACGATGTCTCTCCGAAAGGACTGTTTGGAACCCCCCCCCCAATCTACTTCTCAACAATCCTCTGGAAGAAGTCCTTTCATTACAGCTTCTGGGTCTCGCTATCCTGCCATTGATCTTTCCTTTCCAACCTGGCCTCCAAAGCCAGTTGCCGACTGGAAATCCGCCATCGTGCAAAGTCCTTCCTCGGCCCATCTGAGCTCCTAACCACATACAAAGCTTTCATCCACAGCCTGATGGAGCACTACTCTCTCCTGGGCTGGTGCTCCTGCCTCTCACCTTTCTCGTCTTCATGCTGTGGAATGAGCGCCATTCAGAGGATCATTTGGTACTCCCGCGATGATGTGAATCTTGGGCCCTCACTCCTCACACTGCAGGCAGGTCGGTGGTCTTTCTGTCTTCTACCACATCCTTTCCAGTCTCGCCCCCCCCCCCCCCCACTTCCTCTGTTTGCGATTCGTCCCCACCATATTTCCACAGGGCGCTCAAGGTCTGCCAACAACCCCCTTTTGGTAAAACTACCAAAATCACGAATCACTGCTCACCTTCACTCTTTCATTCCTCTTTTTCCCCACCTTTGGAATAAATTCCTCACTCTGTTCAATCCATTCTTCCCTCCAGGCTTCAAACAGCTGTTCACCACATCTCTATCATCCCCCATCCAAATCCTCCATCTTTTCTGCCCCCGATAATCCACCCAAACCCACCTCCTTCAAATTCCCTGCCTTCCTTCTGAAAGTCCCTGTAATGCCCATCTTGTATCCCCATGTTCCCCGTCCCATCCACTCACCTATCATCCACGATCTCCTAATGTCTCTGTTCCCCACTGTTTTCTCCTTCCCACTCCCGCCCCTCTTGTCTCGTGTCCCCCTTGCTGTGCGTTCTGTGTTAGCTCCCATACGAGCCTCGACAAGGTATACAAAAAAAAAATTGTGCTGTTGATTCCCTCCATTGTTATCCCCATCTGCTGATGCAGATCGATGCTAGCCTTCACCAGCGAGACAAGTTCTTCATTCTAGTCACATGGTAGTAGAAAAGCATTTTTGCTGCTTTTGGCACAATTGCTCAAAGAACGATCTTGAGTTTTTGATTGCAATTAATTTAATTGTGTAACACAACTTGTTGAATGAGAGAGGAATTTGGATTCCTTTGAGTCCACAGGGGTTTTCTTTTTTTCCTGTGGAGTCAAAATGCAATTAACTATTTATTATAATAATTGTCACAACAATTATAATAATAAACGTTTGCTAAAATCTAATTATAAACGAACATTCATAGGCCTATTTTTCTGTTCAACTCTCGTTCAACTCTCATTGACAAATTACTCATGCTTCTCCCCTCCACCCAAAACCCCTATCCTTTCTAACTATGAATAAAATAATTGAAGGGGCAGAATTGCCTCTGTGTTAACTCCAAGGATTGTGAACATACAGATCGAAATTTCCCCTGTAAACATTTCCGGAAGAATGTACAAACAGAATAGAGCACAGGATTACAATCAGAGCATTGGATCGTATGAGAAGCAGACATGCTTAAGCATACACAATGTCTGTTCGCTCCAGAAAGACGGACACTTACTGCAAACCATAAGCCTGGTGTGACTTGAGGTTAGGTGGCTGGCTTAAGATCCTAGGATCTTTAGTTCAAGCCCTTACAGGCCATGAATTAAACACCAGGTGGGTTGACTTAGCCTGTCATCCTTCCGAGGTCGAAAATGAGCACCAGCTTACTGGTAAGAGGGGCATTGCATCAAGCGGTACAGCTGCGCCCCCAGAAAATGATGCTGCCAAGCAGCCAAGGTTGTATAGGAATAAGTAATGCAAACCATGGTTGTGAGAGCACACAGTATCTTGATGGGAGGAAAAAAGAGAAAGAAGCAAATTGAGTTTAATGTGTTTGACTGGATGGCAAGCTTGAACCATCTAGGTTTAAAACACCAACTGGCCGTGTGTGGTGGGGAGAGAGAGGAGAGAGGAGAGAGAGAGAGAGGAGAGAGAGAGAGAGAGAGAGATGAGAGAGAGAGAGGACAGAGAGAGGAGAGATAAGAGAGAAAGAGGAGAGAGAAGACAGAGAGAGATCTCAGCGGTTTGATGGGATTTATTGTACGCACTCAATGGGGATTAGATTAGACTTCACAGCTGCCTCAGACTGGTGTAAAATTAAACCACACTGATCGTGTGAATCATTTATTGGCAGAAGATATTTTAGCGAGTTAAAGAGATTGACAAGTCCAGATGAGACAACTACTTTTCACTCCATCATAAGTCCTGTTTAGATGTGGAAAGCACTGTAATTAGATCTCCAGAGGGTCGCCTGTTATGGCCAAGAGGAGAACCACCATTGCTCTTGTCTAATCAAGAGAAAGTTCAAACTCATTGGCAAACTGGGACCAGAGCCGTCCATGGTTACCTCAATGATCTATCTGTCTCCAATTGCACATCTTTTTGTTCCACTTTGCTGATGAATCTACAATCTATTGGATCTGTGCCACTGGAGAGCATTTGAATTGGTCTCGTCGGACAATTCCATTGTAGCTTCCAGTCTAATGACTATTTGCTGGATTACTTTAATAAAAGAGTGGAAATATTTCGTTCCCAGGGCGGTTTGGGAGATTTTCATGGAGCATGAAGTTCATAAGAACATTTTTTTTATCCAATAATGGTGTTGTTTATCACTTGCCTTTGTCCATTTTAATCGTTTGGTGACTACTCGTTCGCAAACCAAGACCAACATGTTTAAATATGAGGGCAAGGTATCAGATGTATGAGCACACAACTTGTCCAGTCGTTGGTCTATGGGTACATAAACGAGGTTGATTTTATGTTTTTTTTAAATTGCTGGTACAAAAATACCCAAATATTTCAAAAACTCATCTCATTTAGTGTCAGAAAAGAAAGTTTCTCATAATAGAGCTTTTGTCAGTTCAAAAGACTACCGACGATTTTTTGTCAAGCAAGCGTTTTAGGAGTTGCTCAAATTCAACAAAGTTTATTTTACCCGCTCCATGTTTTCTTATTTTGTTTTATTTTTGACATTTATTTTAAACATGAACCTGCAGTTCGTAATAAGAGACTCTGAATATTGCATGAACAATCAATTTCAGGCTAAATCACCCTTCACCAAGACTAAAAGGTTGTTCTTTTCGGGCTTAAGCTTGTGGGATGAAAGAAAGAGAATGAAAGAAGAAAAAGAAAGGATCAAAAGGAAAGAAAGAAAGGAAAGAAGGAAAGCAAAAATAGGGATGGATGATGCAAACACAGGTGACACAAACACATCGGAATAAGGTTAAACAAAGCAGGTATCCCATTTTGAACTAGGCTTAGTATTTTCAGCATGACCGACACAAAAGATTTCTTCAACAATTCAGGGGTGTGACATCATCATTCAATGCAGATGGATGCACACAGATCATAACAACTAGCTGAGACAAGTACATTGTTACCCCATGTGTGTGAAGTGAAAAGCTCAGTTAAACAATTGGTTCACTTTGTTTGTCCGTCTGCTTTTCTGTCTACAAACGTCAATTTATGATTGAGAAACAACATAATTTCAATTGAATGTTATGTCTTGAACATGAATCGGAAAACGAACCTGTAGTTACAGTACTTTAGCTGTGAATTTGTCCCGATTGCACATGCGCAGAGAGGAGTGAGATAATTGTTTTTACTCTTTCTGCCTGTCTGGTAGTCAAACAAAATAAGAAAATTACTGTTTTTACCGACATCATAAAGAAGACAAACAATGGGCATGAATAACTAATGTAACGTGCTAAATAGGGTGGTGGAAAAGAAGCTGTACCAATGGCGGAAGACGTCGAGAAAAAGAAAATTTCTGCAACCTTTAAAATCTTTATTTCCTTTTTGATTGATTTGTATACTTGAACACTGTAGAACACAAATCGTCCTTTTGACACTTTCAAAACCCTTCCGTTTAGCGGTACTTGGCCAAAATATTACGGCATTTTACATCATCATGACCAATCAAATTTGCCGCTCGCAGACCCCGCCCATGTTGTTGTTTCTCATAACTGTGTGGGATAAGGTGTTTTATGCATTCTCTAGTTTTATTTTGCATCTCTTCTCCACACTGTTTGTAGCCTTGTGACCCTTGTCTATTGACAAATAGTGACATAAATATGGAGAAAATATTTCTCAGTACCTTGCCATGTGAAGTCAAAGTTTTCATTTGGCCGAGAAATGTTTTCCAGGACTACAATTTGGCTGGCGAAAAAGCAAAATATCTAATAACTGGAAGGGCACTCAGTAGAGCACATACCTCCGCCTCTCAATGCCTGATCCGGTGGAACGTATCAGGCCTAATACATTTTTGAAATATCATGCCATTTATCATTATTGGCCCAATCTCGCAATGGTGAAGAATCACTTGAAAAATTAAAACATTCTCGTATCCGCATCTGCATCCAGATCTTCACCGAAATCGAATCAATTCGTCTTTGTCACACACCTAACCTGCCAACCAAATTTCATCCAAATCCATCCACAACTTTTTGAGATATCCTGCACACAAACAAACAGACAGACAGACAGGGATGCAAACATAACCTCCTTCCACCTTCAATGAAACGATTCATTGGTAAAGATTGTATCACCTTCAATTGTATTCAAACCCAGGCTACAGCATGGGGGATAATAGTATCCTTACCACAAGGAACTGTAACTACAGGAATCTACTTGTTGATGTAATTAGGAAGTTCCAATGACACACTTCTGGAATGTCATGATAATTTTGGATTTCGCCTGTATCAAAATGGAAGCTTGATGGTGACTTTACGGCCAAGGTGGTCGGCTTAGAATCTTAACGTCCCGAGTTCAAACCTCAGCCGTGCCAAAATAACACTATGTGGGTTGACTTAGCCAGTCTTCCTTCCGACGTCAGCGGAATGAGTACCAGCTTATTGAGAAAAGTGTGCCAATCGAGTGTCCCATTACAGAGTGGTGACCCATCCAAGATTGTCCTCCCTATCCAATTAAACTACCTTGGCTGCCTCATGCTCCTGTCAGCATGAGGAGGATCACTCATCCATCCTACTTCAAAATTAATCTCAAAAAAGTGTAAATAAACAACCCATGATCATCGAGGAACTTAATTGCAATTTCAAGGAGAAAATAAAAAACTGAGGTGGTAAAAATAAAAGAAAGAAATAATTTATGAATAAAAACAAAAAGCTCAACAAGACTGGTAGAATTGAGAATCTACAAGTGGTAGTGTCTGGGGTTGGTGATAAAGATGCAGAAATCACGTGATCAAGGGGTTTGACAAGATTAGAATCATGAGCCAACAATAAGGCAAGGTAAGTGGTGCATCACAATGCTATGAGATGCAGTAGACCAATAAATTATCATGCACCTGTGCAATTGAAGACATCACAAGTGCAAGTGTATGTTGAACAACCTGTGATACAATGATTGACAAACACAGACCAATCCAAGTCAATAATGTTAATGCGGTACAATAATACAGACTGACGGAAGGTGTATATTAACGAATGGATCAGTAGACAGAGTGATAAGATGGTGGAGTGGGTAAAGTATACGGAATGACTCAGACACCTGGTCAGTAGTGCAAAAGGACACCACCGGCTCTATTTGCCAACATGGTACCCCAAGAACCTTCATTTGGTTCTGGGACCAGAACCACCCATTTGTGGACAAGACTGTTAAATTCCATTAAAAATGGTTTTAAGGGTAGTCTATTCGTTACGTACAAAAGGAGGGGGAGATTTGGTTTGGACTACTGCATGTACAGGATGGTCTGAAAGTCGCTTTACCCCTCCTCGGTAAAGCATTCATGCTTAGTGACTCCACAAATGCTACACAATATGTCTAAGATAACTTGTTGATGAATTCATTGGTGCAAGGAGAATGATGGAGCGCATACATATACAATAAACAGATTAATTATTGTAAGTACTGCACAATAAAACCTGTATATTAAAGAGTTTAAGAACGAATGCTTTACTGGGAGGAGTAAAGCGACTTCCAGGCCACCCTGGACAGGAGAAAGGAGTTGGGGTGGGGTGTGTGTGATGGGGAGGTGGTGTAATAATAATTAAAAGAAGTATAGGTACATTCAAGGTACACTGCCCCATGCCAAATAAATAAACAAGCAGTCATAGACTGGTACTTACGAAATCGTCAACTTGACCTCTGACCTTGTCTAATAAAAGCTGTCTCTAGAGAAGGTAGCGACGCAAACCAGAAGTTTCTACGATGATTCTGTTACCAAACCATCAAAAATCGAATGTTTGACCTCACCGTGACCTTGACCTTTGACCGATTTTTGAGCAAAATCTAATCAGCGCTAGCCATCACCCTCCTGAATCACGTGGTGTAATTTGACATTGGTAGCTTCTTCCGTTCTCGAGTTATCGTGCCTACAAACAAACACACAAACACACAAACACACAAACACACACAAACACACAAACACACAAACAGATGACGGAAGTCATCAATATACTTACGAAATCTTAGATTTCGTAAGTAATAACATCCTCCAGCACACGACATTGCTGGGGCACCTTCGGCCTTTGGCACCCCGGCAATGCTGCTGTGCAGCACATGAAGACGAAATTGGGAGAGAGCGGTGTACAATAATTGATTGATTAATTGGCGTCATTAAATAAATAAATAATCGTAAAATAATTTCTTAATCAATTGGCTAATAGCATACCTAAACCACCACTGTTTCACCCGAATCTGTAACTTTTTGAAAATTAAGTAATTCATCAAGAAATGAATAATTGATCCATTAATTGATTAATAAATAAAAAATACCCTTTACAGCCAAATCATTTGTTCACTGCCGTGTCCAAATATCAGTTTCCAAGCTAAAAGGTGCCCGAGATATTGCCCTAGATGAGAAAGAAAAGAAATAAGGAATAAATAAATTGATAATAATTAAGTAATTAATCAATTAATTGATTCATCCAACAAAAAACAATTAAAAAACGTTTTTGCCCAAGCACATTTTCACTTTTGTCCTCAAATTTCAGCTTCCTTGCTCAAGGATGGCTGAGATATCGGCGAGACAAACAAACAAGAAAGCAAGAAAACAAACAAACAGAGTAAAAACTGAGTACTCCCTCCCTTCGGGGCCCGGCGATGACGTCATGCATCATCTCGAGATGGATTTTGGAAGAAGCGGAGCACAACAACTCTGAGATGGTTGTGTACATAATAACTATATGACCCATTTAAATTGAAACATGAACAGTATTAGAATGACTCATATAAAGAGAACATTTAAATGATGTTGAAGAATTCGCTTTCTGTTTTGTCTCCAAATGTATTTCAGATTATTTTCTACTGAAGATATATTTACAAAACACAGTAAATTTGAAAAACAAACACCATAAATGTATAACTATTTTTATGTCATACCATTGAAAAAAATAATCACAAACTCCTGAATTGTGCCCTTTTGACCTCTGAGTAAGCCTGGTGTTGGCTTAGTGGTTATAGTCCAGCAGCGTAGTCTGATATTTCAGATCAATTGTTCAAATTTGCATAAAAGCACCAAAATTGGTGCTTTTATGCAAATTTGAACAATTGGTTTGCTATGCTGCAGTACTATTAGGGTGGCGGCTTGGATCCAAAAGGTCCTGAGTTCAAGCCCCGTTGGCCGCTGAATTAATACACCAGGAGGTTGACTCAGTCTGTCATCCTTCCGAGGTCGGCAAAATGAGCACCAGTGTACTGGTAAGGGGGACACCTGCATCAGCGGCATAGCCGCGTCCCAACCAATGATGCAACCAGCAGCCATAAGGCTGCACTCTAAAGAGAGGATGAAGTGTATTGTGATAATTAATCAATGCTGAGTTCGGAGTGGATTTATCGGCTTCTCTTTCGAAGTGGCAGTGACTCGTCCTTGAATCAACCGTTGTCACTCGCATCTGACCAAAGTTGCTGCTTTTGCTTTTGTAATGCATTTGGAGAATTTGAGTCTTTTCGTAAATTATTCGATGATACAGGTTTTCCTCCTGCTGTGAAGAGCAAAGCACAAGAACATTATTCATGTTCTCCATGTCTCTGCAATTTTCATGATTACTTTCCGCCACAAGAAGAAAAAGATTCAAAACATTTAGTAAATGTTTTGAATCTTTCTTTTCTTCTTGCAATATTACTTACAAGGATATATCACCCGTCGCTTCGCTGACGGTAATACTTAAGGGAAGAAGAGAAAAAAGAGGGGGGAAGAGGAGGTAAAGAGAGGGGGATAGTGAAGAAGTAGAGGGAAAGAGAAGAAGGGTAGGGGAGTGAGGAGGGGTGTGAGAGCGAGGAGGTGTGGGGAAGGGAAGACAGCATGAGGTGAGAGGAAGGGAAGGCAGACATGCGGTGGAGTGTGATTATTATTCATACTGTCTCATCAAAATGATTCTGCAGAGAATAACAGTAAAGATGGAAACAAGATATTGTCTGAAATCCATTTTCTAACGTCATTACTATAAAACATGGCCTGGAAACAAACTCCTGTCCAGAATAAATACCGCCGGATGCGTCCAAAGACCAACATCACCGGGACACGTCTGGAGGCGAACACCATCCAGACATAACCACGGCCGGATATTCCAGAGACAGAGACAGACAGACAGAGACAGAGATGGGAGGGGATAGTGAGAGAGGAGATGTGGTGAAGGGTATTGCACTGGATTGGGAGGGAGTAGAGCAAGGATGGGAGAGGGAGAGAGAGAGGGGGGGGGGAGTGTGGTAAGGGAGTAAGCAGAAAGAATATGTTATGCTTAATGAATAAAAACAAACACACACACACACACACACACACACACAACACCACGCTTGACCGATCTCAGCAATTTTTCGGGAATCGGCAGGTTTGAGTCAGTTTGATTCCGACTACAGTGTGGACTGTATACAACCCAGAAACCTTGAGTAGCTTTCACCAAAAAAAACACGTTGCATTTACGTAGATGTTTCAGGGAGATGTTCCAAACATTATTCTCTATAAACAGGGTGACGGGTGAAAAATTTATATGGACGGGTGAAAATTTGCTCAGTAATTTAGAAACATGTTAATACGGCAAGCAACTCGGAAATCAGGAGTTATTCACAACAACTCGCTCAGAATGATGGAGCACGAACCACTCGCTCAGGTGACGGAGCACGACCACTCGCTCAGGGTGACGGAGCATGAACCACTCGCTCAGGGTGACGGAGCACAAACCACTCGCTCAGGGTGACGGAGCACAAACCACTCACTCAGGTGACGGAGCATGAACCACTCGCTCAGGGTGACGGAGCAACGAACCACTCGCTCAGGGTGACGGAGCACGAAACACTCGCTCAGGGTGATGGAGCACGAACCACTCGCTGAGTGACGTAGCATGGTACCGCTATCAACAAAGGGCACTCGGCAAGTGGCTTAAGCACTCATGCAAACACTCCAATTAAATGGTTGATAATGAACGGTTGGCCAAGCTGTCGCTGCATACCATGAAGGATCCCCTTAACATTAAAGCCCGGATCCACGGCGCACGCAGCAGTGAATGAAATAAAATGAATTAATGAAATAAAATGACTTCATCCACAAAAGAGTTGCAGAATAATGCAGAACAATCCTGGAGTCGTCGCAAAGTTCAATTGCCTGTAAATAAACATTGCAGAAAATCCGCCATTTTGCCTGCTCGTCTGTGCACATGTGACATGGTACATCGTTCATGGTCCGCCACAACGTGATAACTTATTTCCAAACATCCATTTTTTTTACCAGATTTGCTTTGATTCCCTGTAGAGCACTTCACGAAACATCTGAAAATATAGACACAGATCTGGCAGACGCCATTGATAAGCAGTCCCTCTGGGGACAGGGCGTGAGGTCTTGCAGTGAATGCATTAAATCATACAGCTCAATGAAGATGGTTAATTTGTTCACTCAATGTAATTCTCCAAACAGGAGAAAAGAAAGTTTAATGCTTCAGAAATTCACGGACTTCTTATAATAACCTGGACAGCAATGCCATCTACTCGCAGCAGTGAGAACTGAAGTCACCGAAATGGCTCAGCGGCCATGTTGCGTTGCCACTCGCTAGTTGCGCGCAATTCAAAAACCTGTAGATGCATTAAGAGTTTAACTATTTTGCCAGTATTTTGAACCGTAAACGTAAAAATGCCACAGTGCGGGCGTTCGGATGCAATACTAACTCTTGGAAGAGCTCCACATGCACTTTCATCGGTAAGAATGCGATTATTGATGCTTTTTTCTCTTTCAATCGTCAATCTATTTTAGAGTATTATTTAAGAAGTTACAATTTAAACGCTAAACGCCAGTATAACAATCTAAATGATGGCAAAGTAGAGTCGATAATTTGAAAGAAAATGTAAAAAAACGATATTATCAGGAATACGCCGGAAATGAGTTTTCCAGGCGTCTAGAATTCAATTTTTTTCCGGAGATTCATTCCCCCATCGACCGCCGTGGCTGCGTAAATTGTTGGCGGGTAGCTCACAATATTTGTCCATTTGGGGGCACAGGCCTCCCTACGAGGGTCCTGGCTCCGGCGTCACCTAACCCGGTGTTACCCCAAAATCATTTTGCTTCCTACGCGTCTTAGGGTTAGGGGGTCGTATCTATTCTTGATATCAGACATCTACCTCCACTGACGCCAATTGTAGTACCCATCCTTCCATCCCTTCAAATGCCAATAATCGAAAACGTCATTCGGATCTTATTTCTCCAGATTCCCTAAGGATGAAAAGGTGTGCAGACAATGGTGCCAGGCGCAGGAGAGGGAACACTTTACACCAACGCCCGGTGTGACATTACTTTGTAGTGAACACTTCCTGAACTCTGACTTTGACAGTACGGGCCAGACGAAACGGCTTAAACAAGGCGTCATACCAAGCCTCTTCAAATTTCCACCTCATCTCCAGAACGTTAGTATACACGATTTATTACAATGGTCTCCACTAAAAAAATACATATTTATTTGATACAATATATTATATTTTATTTGATACAAATATTTATTTGACACATATTAAATTGTTTTGAATCTATAAAAGTTTTAGAATTGATTTTTTGCGAATACCCGGAAAAACGACCTCCTTTGCTGCCAGGATTTTCTATGAATTTCTGTACGATTCTGACGTGTTCAGACAATGCAGGTCGTTTTTATTCATGCCCAAAAAATTAATTCTAACACATTTATTTTATAAATTCATCCACATTCAAAATGTTTATAAAATGAATAAATTCCCGTGGGAAATCAAATTTAGCGCAAATTTTCAAACTTCATGGACATCCTGTATATGCAATTAAAATAAATGGATCCTGAATCAGAGTGCTCCAATTGTGATTCTATCAAGCGTTCGCACTGAATTGAATTTACCACTGAAATTTCCGTGAATTATCAGTTTTCTGTTCACCAGTTAATTCGAAATTCGATCCGATATTAATTATGTTTATTTTCTACACAGAAACCGATACATCGGAAACCACCGGTTGACAGAACCTGGCCCCCAGAGCCAAAATTCACAGCTGCGCCAGATTCACCACCAAGGCCGTCGACTTCAGCAGACCACACGTACTGCGCCGATCCGAGTCCCAGTAAAATGAAACAGAAGCTGGGTACGGCAACCGAGACCATTGAGAACCTGAGGAAAAACTGAAGGTTACGCAGCAGAAAACGCGAAGATTTGAAGAAAAAGGTGAGAGAAATTAAGCTCTGTCGTTGAAGAACTAAAAACAAAGGGATGGTTTCGGAAAATTGTGTCGAGATACTGAATCGACATTTTCTGGGGTACCACTGCGGTTATGAGTCGAATATTAAAGAATCAGGCGAGCGAAAGAAATCCAGGCAAGATACGATACTGTGATCAAGTCATTCGCCCTCACGCTAAATTTCTATTATTGCGAAGGCCTACGACTATGTACGCGAGGTATTCGATCTCGCTCTACCTAGTCCTTCAACGATCCGAACCCTGGTACAGTGCCATAGACGGATCACCGGGATTCAACCAGTAGTATTTGACGCATGGAGGCGAGATTTAAAGAGGATAGGAGTACGCTATGTGCCCTAATGTTGGACGAAATGTCACTGATGAATCAGTAGAGATGTCTGGTGACAAGGTGCTAGGATATTGTGGACATTGGAGCAGGTAATCTGGACGATACGCGCACTTGCTAAAACGCTTTAGTAATTATGTTGGTCGCGGTGAATGATCATTTGAAAGTTCCAGTCGCCCACTTCTTCATCAATGGTTTTGACTGGTAAAGAACAGGCCAATCTGTGTCTCAGTGTTTACTAAAAGCTACACGAAATTGGAGTTAATGTCATCTCGCTTACCTGTGACGGGCCTTCAGCGCATTTGACAATGTTGAAAGAGTTGGGCGCAAGTATCAACCGGATAATATGAATGCGTCGTTCCCTCACCCAGCAGATCCTCACAAGCTCGTTTGGGCATTCCTCGACGCGTGTCATATGTTAAAGCTTGCAAGGAATTGCCTCGGCACACTGAAGACGATGAGAGACAGTTCTCAGAGGGTCATCTCCTGGAAATATATAAGAAAACTTGTATGAACTGCAGAAACAGGAAGGACTACGGTTGCAAACAAACTTAGTCGGAAACATATCGAATGGAAAGACAAATATAATGAAAGTTAATCGGCTGCTCAAACGCTGAGTTCAAGTGTCGCGGATGCAATTGAGTTCTGCCGCGAAGAGTTGAAACTACCTGAATTTCAAGGGAGTGAGGGAACTTGCATCTTCATCCGCACCACTGGATCAAACTGTTCGATCTGTTGACACTCCAGGAACCCTTTGGCACGCAACTACAAGGCACCGATGCATCCTGCTTGCGAGGCAGCTTTTTTGCCATTCCTGAAAAGACAAGTAATTATCTCACGACCTTGACTATACTTCTGGTCAACTCATGACAAAGATAAGACTTAAAACAGCATTTATTGGGATGCTGACTTGTATCGTAAGCGTTAAAAACCTCTATCTGACATACGTCCAGCCCCCAAAATTCATCTTTAAAGTATTTGCTTACATATAAGCTCAGCCAGGACCACATCGAGTTGTTCTTTGGAGCCGTCCGTCTAGCATGTGGTGGCAATAACAATCCAACAGCCAGACAGTTTATCGCAGCCATACAAGCGGTCTTTCTGATGCGGCATGATATCAAAGCCAACAAGGGGAACTGTTCAGCCCAGGACGCAACCACACATCCACAGCTGCGTCATTCAAAAATATCACTAAGAGGGCTGTCCCAGATAAGACGCAGGATTTGCTAATAGCCAGACGCTACGATTTGCAGCTCCGCCAGCCAATGACGAGTCACCACGATTATGCGATATTCCACCATTTAACAAACTTTCTGTGTTCCTGGAGTCAGTTGTAACCTATATGCAGGATATGTGGTTAGGATGGTTAAGCGGACACTCAAATGTCAAGATTGCTTGCTGGCTCTCACGCAGAATGATAATGTCAATTTACTGCCAAGAGGTTGATTGCTGTTAAAACAAGGGGTGGCCTTACCGTTCCATCATCAAGCGTTGTTCAAGTATGTGAAGCCACTGAGAAATGTGTTAAGAGAATGCTAGCGGTGACAAATGGCAAGATTCCTCGTGATAGTTACCTGAAATCTGCAATCTCTGCATCAGTGTTGGCAGAAGTAGGATCGAGTGCATTTGACTCGCTTAGTGATCACATGTTTGAGACGGAGGCAGACTGTAAATCATGTATTTTCTCTCATACAGCACATCTGTGAGTGCTACACAAAGATTCGTCTCCACCATGTTGTTCGAACCATGAACACTGGATTGAAGATAAACCCATCAGGAAAAAAATTCAGCAAACTGATCCTATTTGCACATCAATAGTTTACTAACCATTTGCATTGAAGTTTTTCTCCTAGGTTTCGACATATCTTATGTTTCAACCTACTGCGATTATAATAGTTGATCGTCATCTTATATCGGTCAATGCATATTAAACCGGTCTCATTAGTGTGTAGATTATAGATCATGTTTATTAAGGTTGTCCAATGTCTGTTCAATGTTTTCATGATTGATCAATATTATATAGGCCATAGTGGGTAGCTTTAAGCTACTCACATAGGGGGGTAGCTTTAACTACCCACTATGGCCTATAATATATTGATCAATCATGAAAACATTAATGAGACTGGTACTGGTCAATATGCTTCGACCTACTACAGAAAGCTTACCCTCTATATATACACATATTAATAGGAGGCCATAGGTTAGTCTCTAGATTATAGATCATATTTATTAAGGTTGTCCGATGTCTGTTCAATGTTTTGATGATTGGTCAATATATTATTAATTATAGGCCATTAAGGCCTATATTATAGGGGGTAGCTGAAAGCTACCGCCTTATGGCCTATAATAATACAAATATTTTAGGCCATAGGGGTTAGCTATACACATTACACTGATTATCATCAGATCATATGACATATGATATTGATTAATCATTCATGAGAATTGTGAACCTCATACTCACTCACCTTATTGATTCGTGCTGCAGAGCTTATATTAGCTTGGTAGTTGATAATGGGCGGCGAGACTGTTGTTAGTGAAATGAAAATCCTGTTCTTCTTATTAAGCTGCACAAAAATGTTCTTTCCAGCGAGAAATTCGGCACAGATTAAATATATTCAATCTGTGGATTCAGATTGCAATGCACATGGCGACTTCAGTCGACTCTGACTTCAGTCGACAGAGGCCGTTGCTGGTCCAGGTTATTATAAAGAAGTCCGTGCAGAAATTTCACATTTCTTGTGTATGTTGGAGGAGGGAACATAGCCTTGCTTGCTTCAAGTAAATAGGGTATATCGGCTTAGTTATAAGATCGTATTTCTTTAAATTATTGGATTTCACAACAGATTTTGACACATATTTAGACCGGATGATATCCGCTCTAAAGACTGAAATATTCGATTGACATACTTTAATTAGACCGTGAGAGTAGATCGTGGAAAATCGTCACATATAATGCATGAAATCGCTCCAAGCTCCTAATTTGAAAACTTACAGTACTTACAAAAGCGATGTACACAGCGATTCGTAACTATGATGAACAGGCATTCGATATGAGTGAGGAAAGTGAAAAAAACTTCATCGTGAAGAAATCGTTGCGGCCTGTTCCAAGTCAAGGCATGGTTGAGCAGGCCAAAAACATTGGCGGCTTCAGACCCCAGTGAGGTTACCAAGGAAACGCCTCAAGACTCCAGAGAACGAGGTGGCCAACGATCGCCTGATGAAGGATGTAATTAAATAAGCCCGTTAATTATCTTCAGAAGAGGTGTTTTAATTAACCCAAACACCCAATTTTCACTGTTGCACTTCCTTGGAGTTTTTTTTCTTCGTATGCATGCAAAGTTTCAGGCTACTAGCTTTATGGTTTGGCATTTATGGAGAAGACACACACACACTGACACACGCTGATACACACCACACACACACACACACACACACACACACACACGAACACACGAACACACGAAACACACACACGCCACACGCACACTGCCTTTATTAGTATAGATTGTCTTGATATTATGTTATTATGCTCAAAATAATCTGATAGTTACGCTGATAATTACTTTGCTGTTGCCGTTGTTGATGATCATAATTGTGAACAAGATAATCGCAGGAAACCTTAATCTGGTCAGTAAGTTTTACCACTGGCTCCCAAATCCTTGTAGGCCTAATTCAAAGCCTTGCTGTCTGGAAAACACGATAAAACAATAGTGCTGATAATTATATTTTAACATTTTCAGACACAAGATCAGCCATCTTCCTTCAGATGCTAAGGAAAAAGGGTGGGAATCCGGTGTTGTTAAACCAGCCCCATTAGTTTAATAGTTAGAGCATCTGCTCTGAGTCTGGGAGATCGATGGTTCAAACCCTGGTTGAGTCAAAACTATAAAATAGCACATGCTGCTTCCATGATTAGTGCTTAGCATTTAAAAATGATAGGAGCATTGACAAACGACCATAGGTTGGTAATAATAACTTTAATTGGTGGAATGGCTGCCTCCTGCATCCAAGTTCCACATCAGGAAACTCATTTTGTTATTATTATCTTATGTGAATTTGACCCATATTATTGGACTGTATTATGTATCATTACATGCAATATGCTTCTCCATGAGTGTTAGACATTATTTTAGGAAAACGTGGTGAGGGGGGAAAAAACAAAGATATAATCAAAGCTAGAATATTGGCCACAATGAATCTGATGAGGCTTCTCTTTTTTCTTTTTACCTCCACCACCAAAGGTGGATGGAGGTTATGTTTTCACCCCTCTCTGTCTATTTGTTCGTTTGTTACTTGCAAAATCGAAGATTTTTCAAGTATAATTGATCAGTTGATTTTGTTATTCTGTCGGTCTGCTTACCAATCGCCTACTGGTCACAATTCGAAACCGATCATCATGAAACTTCACCAAGTTGTAGAGACAGTCTTAACGAAGAAGCCTATTGATTTGGAGGTCAAAGATCAAAAGTCATCTCGAGGTAAAATTTCTCATTTTTCATCCGATTGACTTGAAAGTTGAACAGCAATTGTGTAGTCAATCACTGAATTGGGAAAGCAACTATGTTTGAGGTCGAAAGGTCAAAGGTCAAACTTCTAAAATCATCAATTTCAATGTGAAAAATAATCAATTTTCATCTGATTGACCTGAGCTTTGAATAAGCTTGTCAATTTTAAACTTAAGGAAATGGACAATTTGATGTATCCATGGCAACCTTTGGAGAGGGGGGTGGATTTTGCAAGTATCGCAGTCTGAACGGTCTTTTTCTTGTTTGTTACTTGCAAAATCGAAGATTTTTCAAGTATATTGGTCAGTCGATTTTGTTTTTCTGTCTGTTTGTCTGTCAGTCGCTGACAGATCACAATTCGAATCTGATCATCATGAAACTTTACCAGGTTGTAGAGGTAGTCTCAACTGAGAAGCCCATTAACTTGGAGGTCAAAGGTCATCTTGAGGTACAATTTCCAATTGCATCATTTTACATCTGATCGACTTGAAAGTTGAACATGATTTGCATATTGAATCACCGATTTGGGAAACCAACTATTTTTGAGATCAAAAGGTCAAAGGACAACTCAAGGTCAAACTTCTAAAATCATCAAAAATTAATCTGCAAAATCATCAATTTTCATTCGATTAACCTGGAAATTAAGCAGCAATTGCACAGTGCATCACTGAATTTACAAACAAACTACTTTTGAGGGCAAAATATCAAAGGTCAAGTCAAGGTCAAACTTCGAAAATCATCAATTTCAATCTGAAAAATAATCAATTTTCACCCGATTGACCTGAGCTTTGATTAAGATTGTCAATTTTAAACTTAATGAAATGGGCAATTTGATGTATCCATGGCAACCTTTGGAGAGGGGAAGGATTTTGCAAGTATCGTGTTCCGTATGTCTTTTTCTTGTCTGTCTGTTTACCGCCTACAGCTCACAATTCTAAACCAATCGTCGTGAAACTTTACTACGTTGGAGATGTAGTCTAAAATGAGAAGCCTATTGATTTTGAGGTCAAAGGTCATCTTGAGGTCAAATTTCTAAATTGTCATCATTTTTATTTGATTGACTTGAAATTTGAACAATATTTGCATATTGTGTCACTGAATTGGGAAACCAACTATTTTTGAGGTGAAAAGGTCAAACTTTTAAAATAATCACTTTTTATCTGAAAAATCGTCAATTTTCATCCGATTGACTTGGAAATTAAACAGCAATTGCACAGTACATTACTGAATTGGGAAACCAACTATTTTTGAGGTCAAAAGGTTAAAGGTCAAATCAAGGTCAAACTTCGAAAATCATCAATTTCAATCTGAAAAATAATCAATTTTCATCCGATTGACCTGAGTTTTTATTTCAGATTGTCAATTTTAATCTTACTGAAATGGAGAATTTTATGTATCCATGGCAACCTTTGGAGAGGGAGTTGGATTTTGCAAGTATCGTGCTGAGCAAGACGTCTTTTTCTTGTTTGTTTGTTTGTTTGTGTGCGGCATATCTCAAAAAGTTGTGGATGGATTCAGACGAAACTTGGTGGGGAGGTTGGATGTTTCAGAATGACAAACTGATTACATTTTGGTGAAGATCCGGATCCGGATCCGGCTACTAGAATTTTTTAAGTGATTCTTCACCATTGAGATATAGGGATAAACCAATATATAACACGATATCTCAAAAAGTTGTGGACGGATTCGGACGAAACTTGGTGCACAGGTTGCGTGTTTGGCAAGGATGAAATGCTTCGATTTTGGTGAAGATCCGAATCCGGATACGAATCTGAGAATTTAAGTGATTCTTCACCATTAATGGATGGGGCTAAACTAATATATAGCACCATATCTCAAAAAGTTGTGGACTGATTTGGATGAAACTTTGCGGAAAGGTTGGGTGTGTGACAACGATGAATTGCTTTGATTTTGGTGAAAACCCGGATCAGGCCACGAGAATTTTAAAAGTAATTCTTCACCATTGAATGACAGGCTAAAACAAAATATTACATGTCTCAAAAGGAGTGACGGATTCGGACAGAACGTCGTGGTATGTTGGGTGGTTTAACAAGGACGAACTGATTAGATTTTGGTGAAGATCCGAATCCAAATCCAGATACGAAAAATTTTTAAATTCTAAAGTGATACTTCACCATTGAGAGATGGGGCCAAGAACGATTATAATTGTATTGGGCCCGATATGTTTGACAGGATCAGACATTGTGTGGTGGAGGTAGGCACTCCGAGTGCCGTTCTCGTTTTTTTTGTAAACAGAGTCAAAGCTTGTTCAAATGCTAGAACACAGAACGGATCAGATGCAACATAACAAAAGGACAGCAGAAAAAGAAAGGAGGAAAGCCAACAGCAGAGCAGAATGACAATTTATTTGGGGGGGGGGGGTTAATGGATGTTGAAAAGATCATGATGTTGGTTTGGGGATAATTTGAGATGATGATGAACAGCTGCCTGAAGACCTGGAGATGAGCATGAAATTGAAAAGAATGTGGAAGTTGGTTCTGCAGATGGGCAAAAAAGAGGAACAAATGAGTGGAGGTGAGCAGTGATGAAACCTGGGTGGGGGGGGGGGAGGGTGGTGACAAAGCACGGAAAGAGTAGAGGATGCAAAAGATGAGAAAGAAGGCAGGAGAAGAGAAAGACCCACCGACCTGTCTGCCATCGCAAAGTGATAGGCCCATGGACTCAGCTTCATCGGGAAGATTCCAGTGCTGTTGAAGGCCTTTGTTTCCATGGTGTCAAGGTATGAGGCAGGGGAGCCAGCCCAGAGAGGACAGCAGTATTCCATCAAGCTGAGGATGAGGTACCTATTGTTCAAGTAATGTAATCCCAGTTGCCACAAATGTAGCATTGCTCATGTTCTGTGCATTGATCATATAATCATCTAAAAATGCTGCAAGAGGAATCTTTTGTGCCTTCAGCAATCGATTGTGTCAAGCTGGTCAAGAAACCTGTCTTAGTTTGGTAGAATTTGGGATCTAGAAAATAAATTCAGTGTGCAGCGAATGCCAGCTCATGGCCGCAACCCTTTTTGCGTCTGTAGCCCATGCACCGTGTCGTCCCCCTACTAAACTCCCTGCTGCTGCCCCTAACCATGCACCCGGCAAACCCAGACTCTGCTTAAGCTAAGACATAATGTCTCAACTCCATGTTTGCCTCCAGGTCTTGTGCTCCCAACCCATCAGACAAGATGTGGTTAAAGATGTGGTTCAAACAAAAGCCACCAACCTATTTAAGATGTGAGGGCAACAGATCATATGCGTCTGTGTCATTGCAGGAGATTCCAATAACGTTGAAAGCTTTAGATTTCAGACGAGCAAAGAACCTGTCCTTACGGAGACATTAATTACCCACTTCAATGATGTCCAAGGTGTATTTTCTTACCTCTGCCACCTACAGTGGATGGAGGTTATGTTTTTACCCCAGTTTGTCTGTGTGGTTGTGTCTGTTTGTTTGTTTATGAGAAAGATATCTCAAAAAGTGGACGAAATCAGATGAAACTTGGTGGACTAGTTGTGTGTGTGACAATAACAAATTAATTAGACATTGGTGAAGATCCAGATGTGGATACTAGAATTTAATAAGTGATTCCTCACCATTGAGAGACGGGGTCAAAAACGATATATAGCACAATATCTCAAACAGTTATGGATGGATTTGGATGAAACTTGGTGGATGAGTTGGGTATGTGACAATAACAAACCGATTAGATTTTGTTTAAGGTGCAGATGCAGATCTGGCCTCCGAGTGGGCTACAAAATGTAAACCGTTCAGTCTGGTGGAGGTATACATTCTACCAAGTGCCGTTCTAGTTATGACTTGTAATACTGGCCTTCCACCAGATGGCACTATACAATACACATTTATGTGGAGAGAATCTAGGTCTTCTGCCCATCCTGAACAACCGAAACTATGATTTTTTTTTTTTTAATAAACCTAAAACCGTCCTATGCACTCCCTGAGTACTACCACCAGTTTTCAACTCATTCCGTCCAGCAGTTCAGGAGTCATAGAAGTCAAACAAACTCACAAGCAGACAGACAAACAAACAAACAGACTCTTCTCAAATTATATATAGTACGACTCCAGAAGAGACAAATGTGATGCATGGGCCCATTGGGGAGAGCACTGCTCCATTGAGATATGGAGAAAGGCCTTGTTGGCTGAGTAGTTCAGATTTTTTTCCTCCAAGAAATGACTTGGAACAATGGAAGATACACAGGCTACACCTGACAGGAGGACAGCTTTGATATATGGTCAGACCAGGAGGTCATGGCTGTTAGTGAGGCCTAGAAGCTCAACAGACTGAACTTCTTCCAGTGGCTGACCATGGAAATCAATGGCTGGATTCATATGGCAATTCTTCCAGAGCTGCAGGGTGAGAACCCTGTGAGATTTTCCAGGGTTGAAATACTGTACATGTTTCTTTTATCGTCGCAGCTTCTAATTAATTCCAAAACAGCAAAGAATGACGCCAGTGCTGCCTGCCTGTCGGTTAGATCGGGTATAGTATGACATCTGCAAAAACGAAAAACGAAGGAAGATTTCAAGAGCATCGGAGAGGTTGTTCATGTACAGTATTGTTTCCACATTTTCGCATCCAGATGTAATTTATTTCTTTTCACCATTACTCATTGCTGTTGGTGAGCATTTTGTGTACTTTTCACAAAGATTAAGGTGAACCACCCTTCTGCATTAGACTCTACCTGGTCTATATCCACCGTAGTATATGTGGAATATCCTGACATGGTATAAGAGTGTTTAGGAATAAATTACCTTCGTTGAGCAAGTAAGTAGTATTTGTGAAAGTAAATATTTACAAAGATAATTATCAACCAAGAAAAAATATATATATTTCTGAAAGGTGGATAAACACAGAGTTGGTTCAATGTTATCAGAGCAATCCCCACAAAATGAATAGTCTTAAGACATACCTTGGAAAGGTCGACTAATCTCTCTTTGGCATCCTCTGAATAATCTTTCTTTAACATCCTCATTGAGATAGGTTTTGCTCTACTGTCTGACTACGTGGGGTAAAGATCACAACTGAGTCATGTGAGACAAGACAAAATCCCCAGTGGGTTCATTAGTTCAGTTTCAGGTGTAGAGAATTTGGATGTCCATGTGAGTGCAATTTTCGGCATCATCCTTTGCACTCCAGGTCAACTTTTGTTTGAGTCGCCTCTTGGCAGGAAATTGTTGCGTATTCCTCGTTAAAAGAGGATTATTTCCTTGCCTTCAGTAATACCTTATTACCTCCGCCCACTGAAGGTGGATAGAGGTTTTGTTTTTTCACCCCCTGTCTGTCCGTTTGTTTGATTGTGAACAAAATATCTCAAAAAGTTGTGGATGGATTCGAATGATTTTGGTGGAGAGCTTGGGTATTACCAAGGAAGAATTGATTCGATTTTGGTGAAGATCATGCCTATTAGTGGGATACATAACTTAAACTCATCAGCTTGACGGAGGTATGCGCTCTTCCGAGTGCCCTTCTCGTTTAAGACGTGGAATGGTTCTGAAAACCGGTTACATGTGCGATTTATTTCTGCAAATGTGTTGGCTTAATATATTTCAGCTTTATTCATGTGGGTTCCACAATAATCATTTTTCCAGAAATCAGAATCATCTCAGTGGTTCAATCAGTAATCAAGCATCCCAATTTCACATATCCACCGTGCTTGTTTTAAGTATGCTTGGTCTGTGCAGGTCGACATGGTATTTCATGAGAAAGGTTTTTTTTTTGCCAGATACTCAAAAACACAATTTTTCAAAATCAAAATGCCAGTGGAAATGTGAATTTTCCCAATCAATATCTGTAACCAGAAGAAAAACTACATTCAGGAACTCATGTTTCTTCGGCTCAGTTGCACAGCATGATGCAGGGAGCTCAGAGGTATACCAAACACCTGCAAATGCCACAACAGAGTGAAAAAGGCCATCAAGCTGCTGAAGCAGGCAATTTACACCTTGTAGCCATTCGGACGGTCTAATTAAGGTTTTGGCGGGCTCGCTAATTGGATATGGTAAGTTAATTGTGCATTACGTTCACATAAAGGTGGTAAGCAGCCCATGGCAAGTGTTAAAGCAGGTGTGACTGCTGAAAAGGGCATAACAATATGGCATTAAAAATATGCCCTCCCCTTGAGTCATAACTGATATGATCAATAATATACAAGATGATTGTAAAATTAATGAAACTCGAGGGCAATAAATGATGGAAAAGCTGCAGCTCATTCAAGCTGCCGACCGACATGTTTCAGCTACATTGTACATACACCCTCTTTCTTGAACAATTGCAGATATAAATAAAGCAAATTTAATTATATACTTCTCGAAGGACCAAAATGATGGGATTTTTGAAACACTTCTCCACATCTTTCCACATGAACACCTGCACCCCATGCACGTTACCGCTCCACCCCCAACCCCTCTCGTATACCTTCCTGCTATCTCCTCCCAACCTTTGTTACTTCGATTACAAGGGAATGCAAGAGACTTAAACACAGGAGAATGTCATTTAGCTGATCATGCTTGCACTACATCAACACCATATGAATCCAATCTATCAGTTTATTGGTGGTGGTTTATTGGTGGTGGTAAACGTCACTCTTGGTGGTGGTTTAGGAGTGTAGAGAACAGTGGGTCAGGTGGAGCGACACCACCAATGTGTTTTACATTTTCGTATATATGTATAATATTGTTACGTGGAAAGGGAGGCTTGGGGGGGGGGGGTCCATAGCTAGACTGTGGTAAGTGTAGTATGGTCCGTGTGTTTCGCAGTGGTTAGATTGCCATGTAACAGGGATCTGTCAGAGGAAGTAGTTTTGTTTCACGTAACGCTGACGCATCGTATGTAATATATAGACAGGAGAGACTAATTTTGGATATGCAAAAACTCTTGTTTGTGGGCGGGGCGAGGTGAGGACTTTCCACCGGAGAGACACATGTGTCACGTGTACAACTAAGCAGATTACGATCTCTCTGGCCAGTGTATGCCAGCCATGGCGGTACAGTGGGCTGTGGAACCCAGAAAAAAAGATGCTACATTTATTTTTATTGGGGCCGTCCCATGGGCGGGACCTAGGAGGAAGGCTCCACCCAGGAGAAAGAGAAGCATGAAGAACAAAGGGAAGCTCATGTGCAAAGAGGTTGAGCAAGTGGTTCATGGAGGGTTTTGTAGAAGCTTTGGCATAAACCTAAGGTGGTGTCACCCTGCCTTTCAAGAGGGGAACAAAGACCTCAGACAGGAGAGTTCCACATGGACGGAGTGCAAAGAAAGATTTTGAGGAGGAAGAAGTGCCGACCAGGAGGCCTCGTTTGAGAAAAGAACAAAGACGACCACGTGGCCTGATTGAAGGCCTACTCATCGTTGGCCCTGCTCGTGGTTGTGTTACTTCATCTTTGGACACCATCTATCATCACTGGCTCTCGTCTTCTCCTGGTTTCTAAAGTGGGCTGAATTGAATCCTGCGTCCACCCTGCACATCGTAGAGAAAAGGGGAATCCCACCTGCATTATTGTGTTGATGTACAAGTGTGATCTGTGGTGTCGTTTTGCTTTTATTTCTTCTTCTTGTATAAAAGTTTGCACATCCCCATTTATCTCTTTGTGTCTTTTGACTCGCTGGTTTGTTCAGTTTATGATAACATCCTGTCGACCCTCTTCCCTGCACTTTAATTTTAAAATAAACCCTTAACAAGGTAAAGAAAACATGTTTCAGCCATCTGCTTTCCGTGAGTGTTTGCCGTCGATTTTGGCTCATCCAAGTGACCTTGGGGAACGGTAAAGAGGAGTAATACTGAACACAGTGCATTAAAAGACCACTTTGACCATCCCTCAGAATGAAAGATCCCGGCTCTGAGGGATACTGTTTAATGCAGCTCAGGACATGACGATAATATATATATAATATTACATACATATATACAATATATATATATATATATATATATATACATATATATATACATACTAATCTTGTTTGGCGTAGTGGTTAGGGTACGGCTTGGGATCCAAAAGGTCCTGAGTTCAAGCCCCGTTGGCCCTGAATTAATACACACCAGGAGGTTGACTCAGCCTGTCATCCTTCCGAGGTCGGCGAAGTGAGTACCAGTGTACTGGGCCCGGTGTATGCCCCGGTTAGAATAGGTGTACCATATCCCTGTGTCGTAAGAGGCGACCAGGGTTGCGTCAGGAAGGGCATCCGGCGTAAAACCTGTGCCAAATCATAATGCGGATCATAACGGATGATCCGCTGTGGCGACCCCTAAAGGGAGCAGCCGAAAGAAGAAGAAGAAGAAGAAGATATATATATATGATATGTATATACTGTTACATTTTTTTTCTTGGGGGGGGGTAGATACTCCCGTAGGCCAGATAGAAATGTATAGAATAGCATGGTCCATGTATAAGTAGTTAGCAATCTTGATGTATAAGTAGGGAAACGTTAGCTAAATAATTGTCCTGTTTGAACGTGCACCATATAGGGGTGGTGCCTGGTCATAGTTAGTCAGCGATTATGCTGAAGGAAATTTGCATAAAACCTCTATGCTCACCTCTACTGGGGGGCGCTGGGAGACTCCACACGAGAGCGAGGGGCGGAGTGATAGACGCAGAGTGTTGCCCGGAGAAAATAGGGAGGAGCCTGATTGGGCAGTTGGTAGTCAGAAATGACAGAGTTGGAGGTCAGAGGAGATGCGGTTCAGGATTAGATAGTTGAGGACAATGGCAGGTTAGGAAGTCTGAGGGAAGACAGGCAGGTAGCAGTCTGAGGAGGACGCGGCAGTTTGAAGTCTGAGGAGGAGCGGCACTTCGAAGTCTTGAGGAGGACGCGGCCTTTCGAAGTCTGAGAGGGACGCGGCAGTTAGATGTCTGAGGAGAAGGCAGCAGTAGATGTCTGAGGAGGACGCGGCCGGTAGAAGTCTGAGGAGAAGGCGGATGCAGCAGTTAGATTCTGAGGAAGATGCGGCAGTTAGAGGAGTCTGATGCAGATTGAGGCAGATGCAGCAGTTAGATTCTGAGGAGGACGCGGCAGTTAGATGTCTGAGGAGAAGGCGACAGTTAGAAGTCTGAGGAGAAGGCGACAGTTAGAAGTCTGAGAGAAGGCGGATGCAGCAGTTAAAGTCTGAGAGAATGGTCCAGTTAGGAATCGAGGAGAGGCCGACAGTTGAGTAGAGAGGATAGGGTGCAGCAGTTAGATGTCTGAGGAGGACGCGGCAGTTGAAGTCTAAGGAGAAGGGGATGCAGCAGTAAGATGTCTGAGGAGGACGCGGCAGTTAGAAGTCTGAGGAGGACGCGGCAGTTAGAAGTCTGAGGAGAAGGCGACAGTTAGAAGTCTGGGAGAGAAGGCGGATGCAGCATGTAGATGTCTGAGAGGGACGCGGCAGTTAGAAGTCTGGGAGAAGGCGACAGTTAGAGTCTGAGGAGAAGGCGGATGCAGCAGTATAGATGTCTGAGGAGACGCGCGCAGTTAGAAGTCTGAGGAGAAGGCGACAGTTAGAGAACTGAGGCGCGGATGCAGGCAGTTAGATTCTGGAGAGGAGCGACAGTTAGAAGTCTAGGAGAAGGCGGATGCAGCAGTAAGATGTCTGAGGAGGACGCGCAGTTAGAAGTCTGAGGAAGAAGGATGCAGCAGTAGATGTTGAGGAGGACGCGGCAGTAGAAGTCTGAGGAGAAGGCGGATCGCAGCAGTAAGATGTCTGAGGAGGACGCGGGCAGTTAGAAGTCTGAGGAGGAGGCGGCAGTTAGAAGTCTGAGGAGAAGGCGGATGCAGCAGTAAGATGTCTGAGGAGGACGCGGCAGTTAGAAGTCTGAGGAGGACGCGGCAGTTAGAAGTCTGAGGAGAAGGCGGATGCAGCAGTAAGATGTCTGAGGAGGACGCGACAGTTAGAAGTCTGAGGAGAAGCGGATGCAGCAGTAAGAAGTCTGAGGAGGACGCGGCAGTTAGAAGTCTGAGGAGGACGCGGCAGTTAGAAGTCTGAGGAGAAGGCGGATGAAGCAGTTAGATGTCTGAGGAGGACGCGCAGTTAGAAGTTGAGGAGACGCGGCAGTTAGAAGTTGAGGAGACGCGGCAGTTAGAAGTCTGAGGAGGACGCGCAGTAGATGTCTGAGGAGAAGGCGCAGTTAGAAGTCTGAGGAGGACGCGGCAGTTGAAGTCTGAGGAGAAGGCGGATGCAGCAGTTAGATGTCTGAGGAGGACGCGGCAGTTAGAAGTCGAGGAGAACTCGGTAGTTGGATGTCTGAGGAGGGTATTGTGCGAGTTTGAGAGGTCGTCCTGTTTGCCTGCCTCTGCCTGTGTTCGTCACGTGAGCCCATTTGTCGATCTGCCTGTGTGCTTAGTCTCCCATCGTCTGCTCGCCCTCATGAGCTGCTCGCACCACTGCCACCAGAGCTGAGTCCCTTGGTTTTTGCCGGAGTCCCGGACTGCTGCGCCGGTCCAAATGAAATTAACGGCACAAATGGCCTTACTATTTCTCACGCCGCACCATGCTGGTCAATGATAGAAATGACAGGCACAAGCTGGTACATTTAACAGGGGTTTATTTACAATAATCAGGAAGGGAGACACGAGCAGACTTAATCACGAATCGCAGGCAATGTACAGTGAGCAAAAGCACTTAACAATTTCTACTTATAGACAGCGACACACAGACACACACACACACACACAAAAGAAAATGGACCCCACTAGTCTTTATTCGGTCCTCCAGCCGAGGAGGATAGTTCAGCTGGGGGACAGAGTCTGGCCAGGTACTGGCCGCCTCGTGCGGTTACACCGACTCCAACCCATCACGGTGGACTCGACCCCACGCCGGATCCAACGAGCCCACGATCTGGCTGCCAGAACGAACGAGATCGACGCACCCACGGAACACTTCTGCCACGAAGAACCAGAAACACCGCAGACCAAGACGCAGACGACGATGACTGCAGACCAAAAGACCAAAGGGCAAAGAGCAAAAAACCAGACGACGACTACTACTGACGACAGCTCACCACCTTTCTTATCTCTTCAGCCCCCCCCCTCCTCGCGGGTCGAGGAACCGCTCTGAGGTAACTCGCCTCCAGATTGGACGAGGGGTTGTCAGGCGATCAGTGGCCTCCCTTATTGGACGGGCCGAACACTCATCTCTGGCTGGGGCGGAGTTGGCCTGAGGTGATGAGCCTCCTGATTGGTTCGGTGGGGGGAATGGTGGCATCCATGATTGGAGGAGTCCGGTGGGAGGGGCAAGCCCCCCTCCCGTGCGTGTCTGAGAACCCAGACGGAACAACCAGGGGAGCACCCTATTCCCAATCCACCTTGTAGCGGGGAGGGGGGATCTCGGTTGGCTGTCGGGCCGGCCCTGTCGATTGGACAAGCTCACAGTGGGCGGAGGAACCTCATCCCTGTACATGACACGTTGCACGTAGGCGATGGATGATGATGGTGCGAGAACGAAGGATTGATTGGTTGGCTTGGTGTTTGCAAAAATCTAACTAGAAAGAACTTCGCAGCGCACACATGTAATTCCCTTTAGACATAGGGAGGGTTCTAACTATAAACACATACTTATCAAAATAACTGAACTGCGGGGACTCTGGCTGTTGTGTGCAAATGGCTTCAAGATTCGAAACAACTACCCCGAAGCAATATAAAACAATAAAAGTAAAAGTGAAATCATCTTAATAACGTAAAGTACACAAGGAGGGAGGAGGAGGAGAACAACGACAATGACGATGACGACGACGACGACGACAACAATTACGTGTTATAAAAAATCATTTTTCGCTCGTTTTACATTATCATTGACACTCATAGTTACAGATAGCATGTTGTACTTCACAAACATGTTGCACGTCTGTCTGTGAGTGTTTTGATTAAGCCCATCAGTAAAGCGACGGGAGTCACGCCAAGCACTTAACAAATCAGAGATGTTCAAAAAGATGGTTACTACTAACTTTTCTCGACAACATTCCGAATATACTTAACGACGTCATGATGTGAACCTCATCTGAGCTTTCCACAATGGTTCTTGCCTTTTGCATGTCTGGCCTATTTCAGATTGCAGACATGTACTTGCCTGCTCTCGCAGAGTTAACCATTCTGATGTAACCTCTTTGACATCATGTGAGTGCTGTTCGACGGATTAATCAATAGACAATGGGGAAAACTATTTCTACAGGATTAATTGGTGCTAGTTGAAGCAAAGATTGTTTCAAAGTGATCAATTAATGCATCAGTGCTGTCCTCTAAGCTATGATCATTTGTCCTGAATGTTCCATGACTGCTCAGTGCGTGCTTTTTAAAAATTAAATTCACTTATGGAAATCGAATTGGTAGTACTACATTTTCATAGGGGGGGGGGGGCATTTTTAATGCCCATAATCACCGATATCAATTTGCCATGAGGGCACATTCAATTACAATCAGTTCACCGACATCACATCTTGACCATACCATCCATGTAAGGCCAGCTGATTACCCCATTCCTGAAGGTCATTAACGAGTCAGTTCAGTTTTTACTGACAATGGGATAGTACATGGTAATTCATCGATCCAATGTTCTCCGAAACTATCAATCAAACACATCCCGAGGAGCAAGTGCCTGCTTGGAGATTTGAAGAGAAAACAAAACAAAACATGTTTTCATGATTGTTGAAAAACAGAAGAGGATTGTCAATAATCAGGATGAAATGATGGATTTTGGGTCGATGCAAAAGCGGATGACAAGTGTCGTGCACGGGGTTACGGTAACCTTTATTCCATTCCTCGTCAAAAATGGGATTTCAAGCGTTTGCACTGAAGGTGAGTCAAACCAAATTGATGAGCTGTGACGTCGGTATTTCTAGGTCAAGCGTACTGATTGGCCACAAAGTGGGGTATTCGTTTTTATAGTGTGTACTTATGACATTGCTGTTTTTAGGTGAACAATGATCAACGACCAAAGTCTCTAGAGCAAAGAGCACACTTTTAGGCTGTGTGTGGATACACGAGCAAGTAAGGTGGAACAATCAATGTCCTAGACAGAAGATGCACATTTGAGGAAGTTTTGGAAAGCCAGAATCAAAAGCACAGACTCTGCTCGAAGTGCGTTTTCATTGAAACGAAATGAATCGAAATGGGGAGAAGAAAAGTGCATTTTTCAATGCATCGAGTTGTTGCCTGTTTGTTGTTGAACATGTGTCTGTGGAAGAGTCAGTTTCACGATCTCCAAGAAAGTCTACATGCATCGGGCCTTCCTCTGAAGTTCAGATATTGAGAAGCGACGTACAGAAAGTGATGAGGACTGACCTGCAATATGGTGATAATACACAGACAAATAAAAACATTGAAATGATTTATTCCTCACTTTGTGGCTATCCTGTCCCAATTCCCCCCTTGGTGGCATCCTTTGCATGACTTTCTGGCAAGAAGCTTATGGCAAGTCTGTCGGACTTTTTGGACAAGTTGCCTGTTTTTAAGTTGCTCCACCCGTCAGTGAATTGGCAGGGTTAAGCAAAGACCTCAGATCAACAAATCTCCATCTGTATTCATCTTGTACACCTCGTGTGTCCCACATTCCTCCCCTCATCCCTTTATGTCTCAAATTCTCCCTCTATTGTGTCCCTCAACCCTGCTGTTGGTATTTCCCCCCTCTCTTTCTACAGTTCCTTTAGTTCTGTTACTTTCTGATCCATTCTGTGTTATAGTTCTTCCATGAGCCTTGACTTTGTATACAAAAAAGAAAAATCTGAGATTATTTCAAATTACCTAAGATTCCAATCTAAATCATTAGTACGATTATATTTTCAGTCAGATTTGATCCGATAACCACTGTGATGCGAACACTGTTGTCATTGCCAATGAACATACCACCACTACTTCATCCTCGTATTTGTGAAAAAATATCAAATGTTGTTGTAAACTTTAAAATATGGCGACAGAAAAGCATGGCAGTTTACAGAGATATGGCAAATCACTATTCTCCAAAGTTTGAGAAGCTTCATGTTCATCTATGATATGCTTGACTGGGACATGTGAACTGAGTCACAGATCCAACACAAGTTCACATATGAAGTTCATTCTAAAATAAGTAAAGATCAATGGTGACGATTCATGGATTCTTTAAATAAAAAATAAAAAATCTCTTATCAAGGAATCTCTCTTAAAACCCCTTCCAAACGAGCAGACTCAGTGTCATTGTGGGTAGGTTGTCCGCTCTGAATCTGGAAGGTCAAGGTCGGTGGTTCGATTCTGACCATGGCTGAGTCATGCGATGGATAAAACGGCATGGGCTGCTCGCTTGGTTGACGGTTATTAATTATAATATAGAATACGGATAACCCCCATTGATTGGCATCCCTTGAGGAAGAACATTTCTCCCTAAAGGTGCCTCACTGAATATGAAGAGAAAAGCGCCACTGGCACCCAGAGTGCACCGAGAAGTAACTTCCCCCGAGGTCAATGAGCATGCTTGTCTGCCGTTTCTTTTTGTGCATGTATGTGATTTGTATGAGTGACAGTTCTTCCATGATCCCTAGAAACTGTAGGAGAAAAAGACCATGGAAGGACTCTCATTACCTCCACCACCAAAGGTGGATGGAGGTTATGTTTTCACCCCTGTTCGTCTGTGAGCAGGATATCTCAAAATTTATGGATATATTCAGACGAAACTTGGTGGAGAAGTTGGGTATGTGGCAAGGATGAGTTTATTCGATTTTGGTGAAGATATGAATCAGGATACCAGAATTATTGAATATATAAAGTGATTTTTCACCATTGAGAGATAGGGACAAAAACGATATATAGCATGATATTTCAAAAATGGATTGGGCCCGAAATGTTCTCGTGGATCAGGCATTGCATGGTGGAGGTATGCGCTCTACCGAGTGTCCTTCTAGTTAAAACTGTAATCGCCAAAATTCAGATATCAAACTTTCACAGCTGTTATTACGAATGATTAAACAACAGTTAATTTCACAAAACAAGTCCAAATCTATTTCACATTCAACAACGACTGACTGAAAAGTAACAAGGAAGAATTTTCCACCCACAATACAATCGTGCATGATAACCATCTTGAATGACATCACGAACACAAGTAACCCGTTTATTCGTTGTGTCTGCCAGAAAAGTTACGTGACCGTGATATCGTGGGACATTCAAACGATTTTCGAGCTAACTCAGGTGTGCACAGGTTGACAAGCTGAAGGTGATGCTCCAATAGAGAAAGTGTGCATGCAGAAAATGTGTGAAATTGGTGACGATTATCCTTGCTGACCTCAAGAGACCAGAAACTATTTTTGGTTTTAAAAACACTAAATCGAGTGTTGCAAGTTAGTTTTTTTGATATCTTTTGAAAAAAATATTCGTCGGCAAAGCTCAACGAAATGTGAATCCAAAGAAGAGGTGCTAATGAATAGTCAGCATGGTAAGACAGTATGAGAAGAAACAATAATTTATATGCTGCTACAAAATTAAACTTAGGAAAGGGCATTTTGACACGTTACAAGAGGATCATCTTAATGCATCACCATTGTGTTTGGTTTTTTCCTTGTGGTGCGGACTATGCAATATACTCTTGAGGTTATAATTGTGAAAATTGCTCCGAACAAAGTGTATTATGAGATTTATTCAAACCACATAAATAACTACTGTTGATTATTCTGCAGCATTAGGAGGTTTTGCTTCATCACATGCAAACATAATTGAAAAATAAGCCTGGTGTTGGCTTCATGGTTAAGGTGGCTGGCTTAACATCTTAGGGTCGTGAGTTTGAGACCCTGTTTTACACATTAAATAACATCAGGTGGGTTGACTCAGCCCGTCATCCTTCTGAGGTTGGCCAAATGAGTTCCAGCTTCCTGGAAACAGTCGGCACTGCATCAGTGGCACAACCAATCATCCTGAAAATGATGCAACCAGCAGCCTCGGCTGCATACGAAATGTGTGTGTATATATATATATATATATATATATATAATATTCGTTATGTGCTGGGGACGGGTGAGAAGACCACAGGGGGGAAGCTATCTCGGGTTCCCACCAGACTCCCGGAATTGCAGAGCCATCGCACGTGACGCGGCGGGTCGCTAACCGACTGTGAATGCCAATAACTCAACCACGTGACTTAGGGTCCTCCATCTCGTTTATCTGGTTACCTAAAAAAAATAATCACATTATCTATTTACCGGGGGGACATGCCATTGGTACGCCTTGTCCGAACCGGATCACTTTACCGGATCAGATGCAGCCGTGCGACACTGCCAAGGACATACCAGCTAAAAGGAACGGATCGTTGGGAATAAAGTCCCGGCTAGGTTCGGATATGGACCATGCTGGATCAATGAAAGAAAAGACAAAAACGAGCTGGGAACATTTCTACAAATAATTTATTACAGGCAAGGCGAGGAAAGATATGTGGCACTGTGAATGTAGTTTATTGTTGTCTGTAAGCAGGAAATGTGAGAGGTGTGGCAATAAACAAACAACTTACAAAAGCAAACACAGAGCAGAGTTATCCTGATGTAATTCTTGTACACTCTTAACTTAAGCGAGGACAGGCACCAGAACACACACACACACACACACACACACATCCCGATGAAGAGGAGTTAATGAAAGAAAGAGGAGAGGAGATGAGGCTAACCGTCTCTCAATACCTTGCACGATTGCCTGACCACGCCACCAGCACGTTTTGGGGATGCTCCACTGGGCGATACTCCTGACAGCTGGCGCGTCGTCTCCTCTTCGTGCACTTCGAGCACTAAGCCTCGATCCAGAGAATGGGTGTGGCCGACAGACGTGAAGGAGGACTTTGGGCGGAGTCAGAAGTCAGTGGGTGTAGGAAGGCGGAGTCCGGAGCAGTGGCGGAGAAACAAGTCGGAGCAGTGGGTGAATTGGCAGACAGGATCAGGTGGGTGGTGGAGTCAGCGCAAGACAGTGAAGAAGCGGAGTCAGCAGGCGATTGGTGACAAAGGAAAGTGGGCAACCAAACGAGGAATGCTGAGCAGGAAAAGAACAACCACAAATCGACGACAGCCCACGACCCGTCCTTTATAGATCCTGTGGTGCGGGCGGGGTGATGACCCGAAGAGACGTGTCGTCACCTAAATCGGGAACTCTGATTTGGCCCGGTCAGCACACCACCCAGCAGTGATGGCCGGAAGCAGCTCCACTCTACTTCCGGCCAGATGGTTCCAAGCTGTGGAATCGTCTTGCTCCGAGCATCATGAAACGAATCGCCTGCACCGAACTCCCGGCCATCCACGGCGACCGGCGGTCAGTGCCGTCAATGTGCTGCCTGTCTGCAAGCCGTGTGGCCCGAGCCGCACAGCGCGCCTCTACCTGTCTGCAGCCTCGCCGGCGAAGAGGCGAGAGGACGTTCGCCGTCCGGCGGGAGACCCCGCGCCATGGTGGTCAGCGAAGACGCGATGTAAGATGCTATGTAACACATGTGCAGACCTAACACAACAAGTGTGCCACTCGCGCCCCACTCAGTGTGCAATAATAAATTACCCGGGCTGCGCGCGGTCCACGCCATCGAGACGCGTGATTTATCAAATCGGTGGTGCGCGCGACGCCAGCCCAATCTGTGTCAGGATTAAGGAAAGGATGGATATATTATTAGATGGAGATTCGGATTGAAGAAGAGGAAGATATAATTATTAAATGGAGATTTGGATTGAAAAGAGGACAGATATAATGGTTGGAGTCAAAAATGGGTTGAAAAGAGTGCGCCGCTTGCGTACTGTAATTTGTTAGCATTTGGGGTGTTGTTTTTCCATGACTGGTCATCTGTGAGGACGCATTCTCACGTGAAGGGCGCGGCTGTGGTTTTTACAGATGGGTGTCCGGGTGGAGTGTCTGCCGGCCTCGCGAGGACCCCTTGCTTGGGTTTACCTCAGGAATAGAAAAAAACAAGAATAGAAATAAGTTCAGAGATTTAATCAGACCTAATGATGAGATTTACACAACGCACTTGTCCCGTTTAGACCCATTAGACAAGAAGGAAGGGACTATCTGAACGCATATATCTAAACGAAAGAATAAACTTCGACTGCAAGGAACCACTGTGTGTTGGAACGCCATTGGTGTTGGAGGATGAGGTTCCCAGAACGCAACTATATATATTATATATATATAGTATAATATATATCATATATTATTATATATATATATAACTGGTGTGTGAGTTGCTGAATGTGTGTGTGTGTGTGTGTGCTGTTGGTTGTGTGTGGTGTGTGTGTGTGTGTGTGTGTGTGTGTGTACATGAGGCAGTCAATAGATAACCTTAAAATGGTGATATAAATTGAGGAATATAATGTGTGGAGTTGTGCGATGGACCTGTTATATTCTATGGGTAAGAGTCATGTTTTGCCTGTTTTAGATCTTGGCAACAATTGAGCACGTTGACGTCATAGACGCAGTCCAAGATGTGGCCCCTCAGAAGCATGCACACCACGGAGGAGCAACGTATGTGTCATCCATTCTGGAAGTAGAGATGTGTAATCCCAGTGAATATCCATCGCAGCAGAATAAAAATTGGCAATGAGTCATGCATGGTTTATCACATGCAGTAGGTGTACATCTGGACAGAAGTTTAAAAAGTGAAGGCTTCTCCAGTTCAGAGATGTGAGTTGTGTAGGCAGCCCACCTTGCAGACACTTTGCGGAAGCACCGGCACGTATGTGAATGATAATGGTGTGCCTGAACCATGGCTAAATGTATCATCACAGAGCACCACTTCATTCCTAGCGTATATGTGACAGTTTTCCTCTTAGTCAGCGCGCCAATTCCATCAACCTTTCATGCGAGCAATGTGATATTGGACTATGTGAAACCGTTGACCAGCCCGACACAGAAAGAAAAGCAGGAGCAGTGCTCAATAGCCACACACAAATGAGACACTTCGTGTAGGTAAGAATAAACATAAAAGGAACCACAAAAAAGATCACAATAGATGTGTGTGTTTTCTGTTCATTCAAAGCCTAAACAAATCTTCTGCTACACTCTTACCTACCCCAACAAACTAAAAACATATATAATGTATTAGTATATATAGATCTCATACTCTCTGCCCTCTCTCGTCTTACTCTGCTCTCATCAATCTCTTCTCTCTCTCGTCTCTCTCCTCTCTCTCTCTCTACGGTGCAGCATCCTCCCACACCCCTTTCTCTATCTCCGAACATATCTGGATGGTGATTATGCCCAGATTGTGGTTCTCTCGAATGACTGCAGTTCTGTAAGCAAATCTCTGTTCTCCTGGCATAAGCTCTCTCTCAACAGACCTTTTTCATCCGGTCCTTATGTAATGCTGGGTTCTGGAATCAGCAAAGGCTGTAGTTCTGGTTCAAGTTCTGGCTCTTCCTCTTGGGGTGCGTCTGTGCTTGTTAACCCGTCTTGCACTTTTTCAAATTGGGCGATTCTCTCTCCAGAGTTTATATCAGCAAGCTCACTTCCGATTGTTTCTGAACTATCCACTTGCTCAGTAGTTGGGATGTCCACCTCACCATCACTCTCCTTCACTGCATGTCCTGCAAATGGTTCAAACATTGGCTCCGCCAAATCTGCTTCACCTTGTTCAGCAACATCTCCATTGTCAAAGTGCTGCAAGTCCAACCCAACTTCGTTCGAGTCAGTCAACCCTAACATGATCTCAACAGGACCATCCACGTCACCTTTAAGCCCAACAGAAACTTTTGGTTCTATCCCCTCTCCCTTTATGGTGGTGACCCAAGTATTGAGCTGCTCCTGTAATGTCTCATCCATCCTTTTCCCAGTCAATTGTGGCTCCCACAAGACTTTATCAACTAACACCCGCTCTTGTTCTGTTACACAAGTTTCCAACTTTTGCACAAAACAGCCACCCCGTCATTTACAAAATTCCAATTCCTCCTCCCGCCATTGCACCATGGCGTCCACACAGGCGCGATAGCCCTCCAGGCCCTTGTTTACTTCGTCAACTCTGCTTTGTTGACCCAATTTCTTCTTTCAACTTTTCTCCCTTCGGAACAGCCTGTGTTTTACCCTCGTCTATTTTCAATGCCATTTCTTCCTGTTTTAGCACAAATTCAGTCTCCAATTTCATCTCCATTTAACCTTTGTTCATCAATTTTGCTTCCCATTCATTAATTCTTTTCCCATATTCCATCAATTTGTGCCCCTGGTGCTTGTGTCATTCCCTTCTTAATTTTGTTCTGTCGTTCCCTTCATGTCACTCTGCATTCATTAATTTGTCCCTTCGATTCTTTCCCTTGTTCCTTCATTTCCTCCCTGATTCCCTCACATACCGACGCACTCATTTCACATGGGTCCATAAGTGCAGCGGTTATCCGTGTGCTGATTACCTTTGGCTGAGCCTTTACCTCTACCAGCTTGGCCTCTTCCTCAGCCTTTACCTCACTGCTCATTGTTTGTACATTGACCCTGGACCTGCCTATTGCTTTTATATCCTCAGCCAGTTTTTGCATATTCCCATTCATCTCATCCATTTTCAACTTGTATATTTCTGTTCATTTGTTCCATCATTGGTTAATCATTTCCCGAATCTGATTCATCTCAGATGGCGATGGCCAGGGCCAGGCTGATATGCGACGATTGGGTGTGGATCCCAGGGGAATCGCTATTTCCTCCAGGAGGGGAATTTGGTGGTGGGGGTCCCCGCTCAGGACAGGGGAAACTTTTACCCTCTGCTTATCAACCAGCTCCACACTGGACTCGCTTCCTTTATTCCTACTACCTTCCCTCCGAACCGCCATTTTGTTATCATCCAACACTTCTCACACACATCTAATCCCCTCAGAAGAAAAAAAAATTATTTCCCTTAAATTTTAATGTGTTCTTTTCTCCCGACACCAATTATCGTGTATCAACAATTTCATGTCCCCTGTGAAATGTTGATCAGAGCTCGAATCCCACACGCCTGACTCCAAATGTTGTGAATCCTGCACTCCCAAAGGTCGGGGGCGGGGGGGTTCATATCCCACTCATGATCAACAAATGTCGCGGGCCTGGCAGTTAAGGTAATTTCCCGACACAAAGCGTGGTGGACGGGTGGTTAACACCAGCCAGCCCGGATTGCCAAGCGGATTTCCTGAGGAGGCGGACACATTGATCTTCAGAGATTACAACGCACTTGGGAGGGTGGGGCGCGACACTGATGGAGCGACAGAGGCACGGGGAAGCAGAGCACAAGGGGTTTACACTCGAACCAAATGACAATTACACAGACACAGCAACTTAAAATAAATGCGGGGATTTAATAACAATAGAAATATTTACAAGGGGATGATGCAAATTGTAATAATAACATGAGATAAATTAAACCTAAAGTCGAGGCACCTCTACACACCACACACACACACACACACACACACACGAAATGAAATAAAAGAAAATCCTTCCTTTATTCTGATGCTTAGCTTGTCCAGAGATGATCTCTGTGGAACTTCGGAATTGAGGCGCTTCGTCCTGCACGTGTAGACGTGCAAAAAATGGCACCAAGCCGCTCTCTCGCAGCAGAAAAAAACGTACGTCATGCAATTTGTGAGCGGTATTCAACACCAAGGCTCAGAGACCACCGTGTGGCTTCTTGCATCGATCGCGCTTGCCGATATGCGGCACTCTGCAGAATGGTGCTGTCCCCGTTGGTGACACATGAGGCTTTGAGGTCTGTCTCTCACGACCCAACCAAGAGCCAATGCCCAGCATCTTGCACCACCATGCAAGCCAATTCAACTCAGCATGACCACAAGAATCATGCTGTCTTCTTCATGCATCGAAGGAAAGCCATTTCATTGTGCCAAGAGGAGAGCAAAGCGAGATCCTCTGTCCTAGCCACGTTCTTCTCGTGACTATAACTGCCACCTCCCTCACACCGAACTTGTGTGTTCGCTCCTGATCCTTCCTCAACGTCACACCGAACAACCGTTCCACCTCCAGGGCATGGCTTGCTCACACGAAAACCGAGAAGGCGGGGCTTCGGCCTGCTCGACACGCCTTGCTTGCTTGTTGTTAGCATTGTGTTTGTTATAAAAACGCACCTCTTCTTGGTCGGCTTGTAAATGCAAAAACATAGGAATAGGTCATAGGGGGAAATCACATACTGGGGGAAATTGGTCTTAACCCCTATCTAATTAAC
>CM068957.1:113153906-113165954 GCA_035128595.1 Eptatretus atami
CACACACACAGTATATTGATACATGGACAGGATTTACTAACAAGCTCAAGTATTCAATGCAGAGAATATGAATTAGGAAAACCAATCAGAATTAAGAGAACGTGTTCAGTCGTGACATTCACGTTCAACACAATCAGTACTTTTTCAGCAGTAGCACGACCTCTCCAAGTCATTTCCCAACCTCTGTTCATCTCAGAGGTCATTCTGGCAGAGAGAGAGAGAGAGAGAGAGAGAGAGAGACAGAGACATTGAAGCAAAGCAGCAGTATTTCATAAAGAAAGTCATCAATGTATGAAATGGTCTTCCAGGGAAGGTGGTAGCAGCAGGGACAGAACTAAGGTTTAAAGTGGAATTTTATAGGTGCCTTAAAGCAATGGATATGGAGCAGGAATGAAAGGTGGACCAAAATTGAATTGCGTCATCAGTGAGCTCGATGTGCATGTTGCGTCTCGGTACAAGTTATTGATTTTCTGAGTTATGGGTGTTGTCAAGCAGCAATATCTCGCCTATGTTACTGCAATCCTCACCTAACTACCCCGAGCACACTTGATAAAAAAAGAACAAAATAAAATCCCCATTTGTTGTGATTCTTTATATTCTGTCCACGGTGTACCCCCTTAACCCCTGCACTTCCACAAATGTTCCTCTCCCCCATTCCCATTGAGTACATGTTGGGTTTAATTGGGTTGAGGGGTGTGTGATATGCCTCCAATATGTTGGGCAAAATTGGTCTCCTCATTATTCTTGTTGGTTCACACAAGCTCCTCAACATTGATTCCTGACACGGCTGCAGGTTTACATCATTGATGGGAATGCAGTTGTGCCACTAATGCAGTGCTCCTTGTAGGTTATAGGGCAGGAATTTTGCTCTGATTGAGCTATCTCATTTTTGTTCACTCTTTCACCAAAAACAGGAGGAAATTGTGTGCCGGTACCCTGGCCAAATTCCCTGCCTGAAGATATTAAAAGAGGTGGCTGTTAAGTTAGATGAATTACCTCCGCCACCTAAGGTGGAACGGAGGTTAAGATTTGGCCCCTGTCTGTTTGTTTGCCTGTGAACAGGATATCTCAAAAAAGTTGTGGACGGATTCGGACGAAATTTGGTGGAGAGGTTGGTTTTATGACAAGGATGAATTGTTTATATTTTTTATGAAGATCCGGACCTGGACCTGGATACTAGAATTTTAAACGTAATTATTCTTCACCATTGAGAGGATAAGGCCAAAAACGATATGCAGCATGATACCTCAAAGGGTTATGGATGGGTTACGACAACACTTGGTGGACAGGTTGGGTGTGTGACAAGGACGAATCAGTTCGATTTTGGTGAAGATCCGAATTCGGATCAGGATATGAGAATTTTGAAATTTTTTAAGTGATTCTTCACCATTCAGAATAGGGTCAAAAACAATATATAGCATGATATTTCAAAAAGTTGCAGATGAGTTGTGACAAAACTTGGTGGATGAGTTGGTTAGGTGACAAGAACAAGCCGATTCGATTTTGGTTCAGGTCCGGATCCAGATCTGGCCTATCAGTGGGATACAAAACCTAAACTGTTCAGCCTGGTGCAGGTATGTGCTCTCTTGAGTGCCGTTCCAGATAATTATAAGAATGGGGTTAGTACATACATGGTAAGTAAATATGTTTCATAAATGGGGTGTGGATAACGCACAGGTATGATGGGACAAATGGCCTTCTCTTGCGTCAAAGTTTGCATTATCTTGTATTCGGATGAACCAGCCTAAAAGATTCATCAAATTTTTGGAATCTTAATGTTACGGTTTCATGACAGGATTCGAGTAATTCCAGAGTATTCAAGAAGCTACTCTCAGAAGTTTAAGAAAATACTACGACATTAGGCAACGCCCAAGAACACAGACAATATTTAGCATCAAGCAGGTAAATTAAGCATCTTGCAAACTGTACTGCAAATTAAACTTTTAAATGTATGAATCATAGCAGTTTGTTTTGTGGGTTTTTTTGCAACTGTGCAAACAAATGGAACAGTCATAATTGATATCCTGTACTGGTATGAATGTTACAATCATGTCATTTTTTTTTGTATACCTTGTCGAGGCTCGTATGAGAGCTAACACAACGCACATCAAGGGGGGCATGAGACAAGAGGGAGGGAGTGGGAAGGACAAATAGTGGGAACAGAGACATTGGAGATCTGTGGAAGGGAGAGGGATGGCACGGGAACATGGGGAATAGAAGATGGACATTACAGGACTTTCAGGAAGGAAGCAGGGAATTTGAAGGAGGGGGATTGGGTGGATTATCGGGGTAGAAAAGATCGAGGATTTGGATGGGGATGATAAGAGTGGTGGTGAACAACTGTTTTGAAGGCCTAGAGGGAGAATGGAGAATGAAGAGTGAGGGAGTTTATTCCAAGGCGGGAAAAAAGAGGAATGAAAGAGTGAAGGTGAGCAGTGATTCGTGATTTTGTAGTTTTACCAGAAGGGTTGTTGGCGGACCTTGAGCGCCCTGCGGAAATGTTGGTGGGACAAATCGCAGAGAGAGCAGGGGGGCGAGGCTGGAGAAGAGAACGTAGAAGACAGAAAGACCACCGACCAACCTGCGGTGATTGAGTGAGAGGCCCAAAGACTCAGCCTCATTGCGGGAGATGCCAATGATCCGAAATGCCTTGGTTTCTACAGCGTGAAGCCGAGAAAGGTGGGAGGCAGGAGCACCAGCCCAGAGGGAGAGCAGTACTCCATCAGGCTGCGGACAAAAGCTTTGTAAGTGGTCAGGAGCTCAGTGAGCCGAGGAAGGACCTTGCACGACGGAGATTCCCAGTCGGCGACTGGCTTTGGAGGCTAGGTTTGAAATGTGGCTTTCCCCGGAAAGGTCATGGCAGATAGTGAGACCCAGAAGCTTGAAAGAAAGGACTTCTTCCAGAGGATTGTTGAGAAAGTGATGGGGGGTTTCTAAACGTCCTTTCGAAGAGACATAGTGAGAGTGTGAGATTTGTCCGGATTGAAAACATGTTCACGTGTTGGACCAGTTTGTGATTTATCCAGATCAGCAGTGAGGAGAAGTGCTGCTTGCCGGTCTGAGGGATGACCGATGGTACAGCAGAGGTGAGTCATCAGCAAAGAGATATAGAGGATTTTCCAGAGAGTCGGAGAGATCATTGATGAAAACCAGAAAAGAACAGGGCCCAGAAGCTACCTTGAGGAACTCCAGCCTGGCAGGAAGGGGGATGAAAGAACTCCAATTAGGGCCACACATTGACTGCGACAGGAGAGGAAGTCTGCGAGCCATGAGTGGAGATGGCCTTGGATACCATAGGAGAGATTTGTGAGCAGGGCAGGGTGCCAGACTGTGTCAAAAGCACGTGATATATCCAGGGATACGCTCGGATTTCCTGTCTGGCATTGAGGGCTCCATCCATTGTTGGGAGAGCAGAAGCAGCATATCCAGGTAGAGTGACCTGGTCTGAAACCAAATTGATGATCAGAAATCAACCATTGGAGAAGAGGAAGGATTGATGTCTGAAGCGATGATGGATTCCATAACCTTGCTGATGATGGGAGAAGGCTGATTGGTCTGAGTTGCAGGATCTGTTTTTGCACCTTTTTGTGCAGGGCAGTGATGTTTGCTGATTCCAAGCAGATGGCAGATGCCTTGAGCAAATGAGAGGTGAATAGAACAGAAAGAGGGTGAGCAAGAGCAGAAGAGCAGGCTTTGAGGACACGTGGGCTGATGCCGTCTGGACCGGTTGCAGAATCTGAGTCGAGGTTTGACAGCAAGCTCTCACCTTGTCAGGAGAAAAGGACACAGAGTCCAGGGACAGTTGGGTGCGATGGGTAAGTGGGTAGAGAAAGTGATGGGTTTTGGACACAAGATTAGCTGCAAACACCGAGTTTAGGCATTCAGCTTTTTCACGTGCGGTATCAGCAGTGCTGCCATTTGAGGTAAGGGAGGGGATGGAGGGGGAACATACACCAGAAACAGATTTGATTAGATAGCCACAGGATTTTGAGGAGGGAGAGAGGTTTGATAGTTCAGACTTGGATGAGAAAGATGTTGTTTTCTGGCTCTCCTGAGGGTAGATACACACTTGTTCCGAGCTTTATGGAAGGAACTGAGATTTCCCTCAGTTGGCTTTGCTTTCCATGAGGCAAAGGCAAGTTGTTTCAGACAACTGCCTCACCACAAGCTTCAGTGAACCAAGGCGGGAGAGGAGGTAGGACAACTGAAGACGAGAGGGGATAAATCTGTGCATGAGGAGAGCAAGTTTCTTTGAAAGAATTCCAGGAGTTGATGTTGGAGAAGTAGAGATAGGAGACCAGTCTATAAGTTTGAGGCTGCTTGGAGACCCTGCCAGTCAGCTTGAGTGAAATGCCAGACTCGACGGCGGTGAGGTGGTTCTCTGATAATAGCCAGAGAGATGTCCACTTTGACAGGACGTGGTCAGAAGAACCGATTGGAGCGGAGGAAGAGCAGCAGATATTGTCAGGGAAATTTGTCAAAATCAGATCCAGAAGAGATGGAGTACATGGTTGAGATCCGGGTAGGGAAGTTGACCGATTGAGTCAGTCCCAATGAGTCGCAGAAAGCTTTTGCTGAGGTCCATGACAGGTGAGAGAGGTACCACACCTAGCCAACTGGCATGATGTCAATTGAAGTCACCACATATGAGGAAGAGAGAGTTTGGAGAGAGATAGAAGTTGGTCCATGTTTTCAGATAGTGAGGTGAGATGGAGTCATCACTGTTAGGTGGACGTACGATACACATATAAACATGAGGTGGGATTGAGGGGAAGCCTAGCAGAGTATTCCTGGGGTGTTGGGGAGTGAGGGCAGTGCATGGAGAGTGAGGATAGAGTCTTTGATGAAGAGAGCACAACTCTCCACCAGGGCGAGGCTCAGGTTGTCAAACCGGAGGAGGAGTAACCAGGAGAGAGTACTGGGAGTCAGACACGTCTTGGGGAGGAAAGTTTCTGTTAGGAGATATGTCTGGTTTCAGTGGCAACCTGTATGGAAAGATCTGAAAGGTTTGAGCGAAGGCCCCGGATATTGAGGTCCATACTTTTAATGAAGAGTAAGGAGGAGGCTTTGGGTGCAGGGTGGGGGGAGGGGGAGGGTAGGACAAGGGACGAGGGGGGGAGGTAAGGAGTGTTGTTGAAAGAGTGTGGGGTTGCAGAATAGCTTGGGGAGGGGGCCGAATGAGGAGGAGAAAAGGCTCTGTGGTGCGGGGGAGAGGGGGGAAGAGAGGGGAAGAAGGCAGTTGAGGATTTGAGGAGGTGGAGTGAAGAGATGGAGGTGAGAGGGCAGTGGAAGGAGGCAGCTTTGTGGATGGGAGGGGGGCAACTTTGAAGGATGAGTGAGGGGATGAATGTGGGAGAAAGGTGAGGGGGAGTTTTGAGAGAGGTGAGAGGAGGCTTGGAGGGAGAGAGTGGGATGGTTGCTTTGAGAGTGAGGGGTGAGAGGAGTGAGTTGGCACTGAAGTTGGAAAAAAGAATGGTTGATGGGAAGCGAACATTCATAGCAAACTGGGATTAAAAGTTTTAGGTCAGTTATGCAATTAAACACATTTCTTGAGGGATGCAATAAAGGCGAATTCAGAGAATGGAGAGAAGAAACGCTGTGACAGTTGGATTTTTAGCAAGGTATGAAGGAAAGGTCGAATTGAGAGCAGTCTGTTTAAATAGCAGAAGAGTAGTGCATTTTGATACAGTAAAGAGAACCACACGTGTGAAAGAGGAAGATGAAGCATTATAAGAGATTGTTTTGTTATTATTATTAATGTTTGAGAGAGTTTTCAACAGATTAAGTCATGGAAGTGTTGTCGAAAAATCGAGAGAAGAGAGAGAAGAGAGAAGAAGAAGAAGAATCGGAGAAAGGCAGCGGTTTTTTTTTGTTTGTTTGTTTTTTTTTATTAGATAAGAAATAGAGTGATTAGTTGGGATGGGGACGTTAGAAAGTGGGAAGATAGAAATTGAGATAATGGGGAGAAAAAACAAATAAACACGATCGTACACCGAGGGAACAAAGGGTAGGCCTCAAGCCTCAAGCCTCAAGATAGGCCTCAAGCACCCAGTAGAAACAAGTTCGACGAAATCTCACAAAATAGCACGATTTTTGAAACAAAACCGAACTTGGAACACACAGTAACATGTAGGTGAGAAAATAAACAGTTAAAACGGGACAGATAACGACCGGAAACTTAACTTTGAGATCATCAGCAGGGACCCCAAGAGACCAGCACGCTCCAAACCCAGAACCGGAAGTCGAAGCAGAAGTCATGCTCCAAACTTCTTACATTCGCTTGATTCACGACTTGATTATGTATGTTTTCGACTCTCCCAACGTATGACCTAGGAAGCGAAACTTTCACGGATTACTCAGGATACCCTGAAGTGCGTTTCCTTAGTATCATTCGATTCCATCAACTTTTGAAAAAAAAAAAATTTCGCCCATCTGGCATTTTCTTCCTTTGAGGTTAAGGGGGGGGGGGCAATTGAATTATCTGAGCATATAACACCAATGTATTAGTATGCACATAAGCAGTACACCTTGTTTGCATAACCCGAGTTATTTTTATTTTTTGGAGCAATTGAGGCAGCGGTTCGTGCCTATACACTGCCCAGATAAGGATGTATCAGAAGAACGTGTGCACGCTTGAAACTAGAACGGCACTCAGTAGAGCGCATACCTTCGCCAATGCTACATTTGCACCCCCCCCCCCTCCAAAACCGTTTGATTGTGAGGGTATTTAATCCCATACCACATCTGCCATCTCATATGTGTTATGAGGCTTAAACATTAAATTTCCTGTATCATATCGTATATCACAAGATTGGGCATTGAATTCACAACATTTTGGCATGGTTGCATGCAAATTGGATAAAATCGACCGCACTATGGCAAAATGACGATTTGACCTTTCATGACCTCGACCTTGACTTGTACTCTTAATTTTGTAATTGGTATTAGAGTGTGGGGACACGAACAGTCAACATTTTGGTGTTGGTTCATGCAAATCGGATAAGAATTGACCGTGTTATGACTAAAACCGCACATTTTGCAATGTCGTGACCCCCCCCTGACCTTTGACTCCCAACCGCTAATAAGGGTTATTACGTCATTGTGTCATGGCACATATCACAAGATGGGCAATTGAATTCTGAACATTTTGGCATTAGTTGCATGCAATTGGATACAAATTGACCGCGCTATGGTAAAAAGACGATTTTGACCTTTCATGACCTTGACCTTGACCTTTGACCCGACGCTCCCAAAATCTAATCAAATGGTCCTCGGATAATAACCAATCATCCACCAAATTTGCTGCGATTCAGTTCAATACTTTTGGAGTTATGCGAATAACAAACAAACACAACAAACACACATATTCACAATAAATAAATACACAGCGATCAAAACATAACCTTCGCAACAAAGTTGCGAAGGTAAAGATAGCGTAGGGGCGGTAAATCTGGCTACTCATACTAACTGGCAGCCTATCGGCACTTCTGTGCGGCTCATGTCATGTAGCAAAGTCGTGGACAAAAAATGGAAACACCAATGTAAATTCACTTAATAGGGCATTGCGCCATAACGTGCGGCCAGTACGGTCTGTATGCGCCGTGGCATAGAGTCCACCACTGTCTAGAATTCTGAAGGAGGGATACAGCACCATTCTTCCAAGAGAAAGTCAATCAACTCACATCTGTTTGATGGAGGTGGAAAATACTGTCTCAGGCATCCTTCCAGAATATCCCATAAATGCTCGATTGGGTTCAGATCTGGTGACTGTGAAGGCCATGACATGGATAACATCAGTGTCATGCTCATCAAACCATTGAGCGACCATGTATGCTCTAATGGATCAGAGCATTGTCATCCTGGAAGACACCCCTCCTGGCAGGAAAAAAATACTGCAATATGGGGTGAAGATGATCACTCAGTACCATTAAGTAGCGATTGGCATTGATCTTGCCTTTGAAGGGAATGACTGCACCCAAACCATGCCAGGAAAATGCACCCCACAGCATTACAGAACCCTTCACTGTTGGAACCAAGCACTCATGATTGTAGAGTTCTTTAGGTTGGCACCACACGTGCACTCATCCGTTTGTCAAGAACATGGTGAAGGATGATTCATCTGACCATATCACATTTTTCCACTGCTCAGCCGTCTATTGCCTGTGCTCTTTGCACCACTGGACTCACAGATGTGCATTTGTGCACTGCAACCAGACTATGGTATCACGCTCTGTAGAGTTCTTGGAGGACCGTTTTGATGAAAGTGACTGATAGCACCCCAGGTCGAAATTTACAGTCAATTGATCTGCAGTTGCTTGCCTGCTTTGCCTTGCACTCCAAATTAATGCACGATATCAGGATCCTGGAGTATGTGCTTCCACACACTTTTGCCCTTTGCTGTTGATGACTTTCCCTCAGAGTTCCATGCCGACATCACCTTAGACACCCTTGCTCACAAAACATCAGCAAGTTGAACTGTCTGTCACTGAAGCTCCTGCCAAACACACGCCAACAATCACCCCTCTATCAAAGTCACTGAAGTCTCCTCTTACAGTCATGCCAGCCATTATTATAAGCAACCAGGCCTGTACAGCATTTTCAAACATGACCCTAAGGATGCTGGGATGTTATTTGCTTCATTAACACATGGGCCACACTTTCAATATACTTGGTGTCCCTCATTTACCCAGGTGTTTCCATTTATTTGTCCATTGCATGTACGTATGCATGTATGTATGTTGACGAAAACAGCACCCACTGGTGGTGTGTGTGATAAAATGTGGTGTCGCGAAGAAAGTATCACTTTGTGGAAATATAACCACTTCAAATTGACCACCGAAGTTGGGCCGACAAGGTATTAATAATCATCTATCTATAATTCCAGCAATGTGTGTGTGTGTGTGTTTGTGTGTGTGTGTGTGTGTGTGTGTGGGTGTGTGTGTGTGTGTGTGTGTGTGTGTGTGTGTGTGTCTGCGACCGCTGTTTCTCGACAACCACTGGTCCGATCTCATTGAAACTTGCCAGGTATATTGCTGGAGCCCTGTGGATGTGCCTTTTCAAGGTTTGATATTAATCGGACAAGTGGTTCCCAAGTTATGGCCATTTATTTACCAAACCAATGACAGGACACGGTGCTATGACGTCACAATGACGTCACAATTATCAATCAATTATCGACAACCACTGGTCCGATCTAATTGAAACAATGCCCCAATCCAGTCGTCGTTTACGAGAGCGAAGGAACGGCCTGTGTGGTTGTTTCTGGCATGCGGTTTGAAAGTTTATTTTATTTTATTTTTGCACGTACGGCCACGCACGTACGGGCACGCGAGAGCGAAGGAATGGCCTGTGTGGTGGTTGTTTCTGGCACGCAGTTTGAAAGTTTTTTTATTATTATTTTTTTTGCACGTACGGCCACGCACGTACAGGCACGCACTAGTAACGATAATACTTTGAGTAAGAGCCAACATGCTGTTCTCGTGTGATTGGTGGAATAAAATGCTCATTGCAGCAAGGAGATATTATAAAGTCACCAGCAAATGTTGCAACAGTTGAACAGCTTTCCATGAGTGTCAATACTTTTCTCGACATTGATATTGTTGAAACGACAATTCTTCATTCCTCCAACAAATTAAATATTCATTTCAAAAATAAAGCTTTTTATTGCAACAGTATGAATTTCCTTGGATGAATTATATATTTTAATGATTTATTGATGTGATTTTGCAGTTATAAAGCCCCGATACCCGTTGCCTTAAGCATGACTGAGGTCTTTCATTTCAAGTCTTTGAGGTGAATTTACACACAAAAATCTTGGAGTCATATTTAGAGACCATTGGCCTATTCACTACAGCAAGCAACAAATTTTTTCTGCCCGTTTGCAGAATCAATTGACATTTTCACAAAGCAGACTTGTGCAGGCATTTTAAAGGTCATTAATATATTTTGGACAATCATCTAGCTCGAAGTTCGCAGAATGCACCACAGTGCTAATGAAACATGGCACAGCCAGCGGTTAAACTATCAGCAAAGGCAATACCCTTCTCAGGCTTCCTTTTGGCAGGCAATGTGAACATGATGAATCCACATATTTACAGTATTTTTAGGGAAATATTGCAGCAATGAGGTCATGTAATCAGCAGGTTACCATGAAGTGGTGAACATAATACCCAACAGCATAACTCGATCTTGAATTGGGGATGACATTATTCTACTTCTGCAAAATGCTCCAAACAGGGCAACTGTTCTGTAGAAGCATAACTTTCTTGGGTCAGCTTGCAATCTTGGATGGATAATCACTCTGACATGGGATAGTTGACTGAAGGTACAGGAATTTGTAATTTAGCCAGGGTGCCAGCAATGGATCGCTTACTCTTCAAGAGAGACTGTCCTTCGTGACCTTCCTCATTTAAAAAACGTGGGATCTTTATCATCCACCAATGAATGCAAGCAAACGGGACACCTACTTTAATGCCCAGCCAAGGGACAGCACACACATTGATGTCTTGTCCAGCCTGAGAAACGCTAGGATGGCAGCCTTTAGTTGTGCCGAGATTTGAACGAAGGACAGACAGCTCATAATCGAGTTATATCCACCTACAAGGCCTTCATCCAAACCTTGATGGAGAACTGCTCTCCCCTTTGGGCTGGTGCAACAACCTCACACCTCACTCAGCTTGAAGCTGTGGAAACTGATGCCTTCAAGATCATTGTAATCTCGTGCAATGAAGCTTAGTCTATGGGCCTATCACTTTGCCATTGCAGTCAGGTGGTCTCTCTGCCATCCACCACCTCCTTCCTGGTTTTGCACCCTCTGCTCTCTCTGTGTTTTGTTCTCCCACCCATCCCCCCACCAGGTTTCTGCAGGGTGCCCACGGTCCTCCATCTACCCCTTCTGTTGAAACTCCCAAAATCCAGAATCACTGCTCACCTCCACCCATTCATTCCTCCATTTTCCTGCCAGAGAACCAACTTCCTTGCACTCTTCAATCCCATTCTTCCCTCAAAGTCTTCTCAACAGCTGTTCACTAACATATCAGAATATCCCCCATCCGAAACCATGATATTTTCTACCCCCGCTACCTCACACCCCACCCCAACCCCTTTTTCTGCTGTTCCTTGTGTACTGTTTTTTTAACAGAGTCGAGGCTCATGGAGGAGCTGGAACATCAAACAAATAAGGAGGCAACAGAACAAAATGAACAACAGGAGAGGGGAGAACACACAACAGCAGTGTTGAGGGACAAAATAGACAGAATCTTAGACACAGCAGGTGGACAAGATGGAGACTGAAGCAAACTCTCAGGAGGGAAACTGGAAAGTTGGAAATAGGTGAGCTTGGGGAAAGTTAATGGGGTGAGAAAAGGCCATGAGCTTGGATTGGTGTAATCTGAGATGGTGGTGAACAGTGGTCTTGAAAACCTGGAAAGAAGATGAGATTGAAAAGAATGCGGAAGTTGATTCTACAGGTGGGAGAAAATAGGAAAAAATGAGTGGAGGTGAGCAGTGCTCCTGGTTTTAGGTAGCTTAACCAGAAGAGGGTTGTTGGCAGACATTGTGCGTCCTGCAGAAACCTGTAGGGAACAAAACACAGAAAGAGCAGAGGATGCAAAACCAGAAAGGAGGCAGGAGAAGACAAAAACAGAGACTACTGACCTATCTGCAATGGGAAAGTGATTGGCCTCATTGCACCCTCATTTGTTCTGTGTTTTTGCTCTTCCACAAGCCTTGACTTTGCATACAAAATAGTGTGCAAATCGCCATTACAGTCAAAGCTCGTTACTATGCCACCTCGCTTCTATGCCACTCTCGCTATTATACCACTTTTGCTTGCTCAGTCCCTGCAAAATCAATACAAATAAATTTATCTATGCCACACCCTACTCTCGCTAACATGCAACTACTGTGTGACTGTTAAAAGGCAGAGTCGTGAAAAAGTCTTGTATTGCGCAGTGCTCGTATATTAGAAACAATCGCGTCAAGGCGATAAGCGACGAACTTGCAGTCCAGCTGCGCACAAAATAACTCAATACACGTACGCGCATAGTC
>CM068957.1:113175904-113186108 GCA_035128595.1 Eptatretus atami
CCAAGGGGAGAGTTTAGCTGTATGGCATTTTTTGAATGAGTTTTCCAGAATCTAGCGATTTCCACTTTGGAGTAAAACAGTTTTAAATTTCCTTTCGAGAAAGTGTTTCACATTGGTGACGGAGTGAACTGATTGATATCCCTTAGTCAAAGCCTCCCGGAATATTAATGAAACCGCTTTTCCTGGGCTTTATTGTAACGTTCAACATATCAGCTTGTGCTGGGATAGTTCTAGGTTGTGCATTGAGGATAGCATCACGGAAAGCGTTTTCCTTTTCTCAGCAGTTCCTTGAAACTAATTTTACAGGTTTTCATGTAGCATAATGTGACATATTACATATATCAACGAAAATCTTTATATGTGCTTGACCTAATTTCTTTCTAATAAACATTCAGTATAAATTTGTTTTTCAATTCGGATGAAAACCCTAATCAATAAAATGACAAACCTTAATAACCGTAAATCCTAATAAATACTGCACCGGTCATCTGCAGAGCATTTCACATCCGCCAACACTCATGAAGCATTTACCCCTCCCCACCCTTGCACAGATGGCAAAGTGGAAACCGAGCTTGAGCTTTTTGGTTCACTTTGTCTCTTTGCCCATCTACAGATGTCATCAGTCTATTAATGAGGAACTACTTAATTTCAATTGAATGAATGATATATACTGTATGTAAGGGTGGTTCAAAAAGATGTGATATGACTTGACTTCCTGCCATTTCTTTATTTTAGATTTTTTTTGTTGCTGTTTTTCTTTTACCGGAAAGGGTTTTTTGACCGTTTTCCTTTTCAGGGCTTGGTGGTGTTATCGTGGCATTTGTTCCCTGGGATTTCTAGCTCCGTAGCTCAACTATGCATTGACGGTGAAGCAGAAGACAAAGTGGTGGCTCTGTGGTATGAGACCAAATCATATGTACTGTAGACACCACCGGAGGTTTGCCGACTCATAACACATGACGAATTGTGCCAATCAAATACTGTGAAACATTTTGAGCACAATGGTACAGTGCACAACCAGAGCAAGGGCAACAGGGCCGAGCATCAGTACCAAGAGCCAAGCTTTTCCCCTGCATCATCTCTATTAGGCATAAACTGAGTCAAGATGACATGAGATGGAGACTTGATATGTGGCAATCGGCTCAGTGACGGGATGGAGCGTACCCCAAACTGGATCAACCTGATCTGGTTCAGTGATGAAGCCCATTTTCACTTGAATGGTGCCATCAACACCCACAACAACATTTCTGGGGGGCAGAACCACCTGAGGAGGTCACTGAGAGGTACCTGGAAGGGACTAGGTCAATGCTTCTGTTGCCTCAATGCCAGACGGGATGCTAGGGCTTTACTGGTTTGAGAATGACGACAAACAAGACGGTGACGACGCAACGGTGAGCGCTACCGGGCTGTGCTCCAGAAAGTTCCATAATGATTTAGCTCAAAGGAACCCAAGACGAGCTCAGCATGACTGGTTTATGCAGGATGGTGCACCCCACATACAGTGGTGACATCATCACTTTTCTGCAGCAGCTCCTCAAAACCGTTCATTACCCTGGGTACCGCTTACGACTGGTACCCATAGCCCAGACTTGAAGCCTCTGGACTACTGGTTCTGGGGGGCTGCCAAGGGCTCTATCTAGGCTAACCACCTTTCCACACTGAATGATCTGAAGCAGGAGGTGTCAGACTACCTCAGGCAGTGCACATGAGACCAACAGAAAGATGGACAGAACTTTGGAGTCAGGATCAATGCTGTCTGAACCGTGGAGTGGCACACTGAGAACACCGATTACAAGGATTTTGCGTGAATGCCATTTCAGACTTGGCTCTCACTAACTCTAGCAGTGACTTATTGCAATAGCAATCAGTGATAGAAAATATTAATGTACATATATCATCGAAATATATTGTTACGGCTGTGGAATTCGCAATCACCATTCAGGTCCGTAGTGAGATATTTTTTTTAAGTACATGTATAGTTAGCCCCAAACCGTGGTTTAGAGGGAATTAATGTGATCTTCGGGCTGCGACACTTTGAGGTAGTCGTTTTTCTGTTTTTCGTATTTTTGAACCAACCACATTTCACCCAACCACGCCACCACTTCAAACAACGCCAGCACCGCATCACACAGACAACCACCAACCACAACGCCGCTTTTCTACAACCACGCCACCCCACCTCTCGCCCCCTCGCCGTTCACCAGGCTCCGTGCGGTGACGATCTCCGCAGAGCTGGCGGGAGGGTGCGCAAGGTTCCCGCCTGTTTCCTTCCCGCCATTCTTCCCTGGCAAGGCGCCAGGCCTGTTTTTTCGCCCCCCGCATGGCGCAGGGAGGAGGGAACGAGAGGGAACGCCCCGTTTCGAGTCTTTTCCAGAAGCGCCTCGAAGGGGTGGAGCCAAAGGCGGGGCGGAGAAACAGGGCGTGGCACCGGCAGTATAAGAACGGTGGCGCAGGAGGATCTGTCTTCCGTGACTGGTGGCTCTTCTCGTACTGCTTCTTCTCGTCTTGGTCTTCTTGTTTTCGGAGTTGGTCTGGGGTCTCTCTCTTGGTTCTCGCTTGTTCTTTGTCCTGTTCGGGGTGCTCTGGTTCGGTGGACTCAGTCGGTGCTCGGTCCGTGGCGTCGGGGACCAAACACGAGCAGGCACGAGCACGCCGGAGAGGCCTCGCCGACCACGCTCGAGCGGGGAGTCAGGCGAGACGGGACCACGTCGGCGGACGGTAGCCAAGGATCAACACACCAGGGAAGTGCGACTTCCATTTTCTTTTGGTGTTTTGTGAACGGTGTGTGTGGCGCCGAGTCCGCGTCAAGTAGAACTGTGTAAGTGTGGCCGTGTGTACGCGTATTCGGTTTTAACTCTTTTCTTTGCTTTTTGTGCATTTCTGACTGTAAATACATGCTTTATGTGTGCTTTTTCGTGTGTTGTGTGTAAATAAAATGCTTTCTTGTTGAATTGTTCCCCGTTTCGCTGCGTCCTTTCCTTTGTTGGGTCTCACTTGTTTACGTAAAGGGTTTGAGTGGGCGCGGGACGCCCGAGAACTAATTGGAACGTCTAGGCCGACGATAACACGCTGGTTATCTCTGTAGCACGGAACGGACTGCTTGCGGTTCGTGTCCGGATTCGGCCTGTGGCGAGGTACAACCCCTCGGTAGGTTACCCGTGCGGGTATTTAGGTATATCGACTTTCGGCGATTCCCACCCTATTCCGCGCGGGTAGAATGCGGACTGGGTTGTGGTGAGGCCGAAAGGTCCACCCGTGACTAGATCCCAGCGTTAGTCCGAGAGGGTCACGACTGAATTGTCCGTCCGGTGGGCGACGTGCCGCGATTCGAGTTACGTGGTCGTTCGCACGCCGGGGGCGCGAATTCACAACAGTGTGTCAGAGAGCGGGAAAACGAACTCTCCTGCTCCAGCTAAATTCACAGGGAATCGTCAGGGGTGAGAGGAGCGACCCCCGATTCCCTCTAAATTACGAGCGATTAAATTACCCGTTACGTGAAATAAGATGCGTCTCAAGGCGAGCGGGAGCAGGGGGTAATAGAAATGGATGTAGAATTTTTAGAATCCATGGCCCAGGATAAATCCCATGACAGGAAATGCTTGTTGTGGCAGGACGAACTCCCCAACTGAACCCAAAGCACGAAATGGGTGCGGCGGCGGCCGCGTGTATAACACCTCCCTTCCCTCTCCACCAAAACCCCGATCATGGCCGAGTCGGCGAGGCCGAGTGCCAGCCGGCGAGGCCCGGCTATGCGCCATGCTGGCGGCAATGAATGCGAAAATGGACGCGAACATGCAAGCATTCAGGAGCGATATGCGGACACTGCGGGTGAAACGCAGAGTGTGGGGCAATGTCTGCAGCAGGCAAAATGGCGACGCCACGTGGCGGAGAACTCCGAACCAACGGGAGGGAGTGCAACGGCTGTCAGGCCCACGGTGGGGGCGGGTGAGAAAATAATTCGGGAGACGTGTAAGACGAGACACGAGGTAAAGAAGGCATAGAAAAATTAAAAAGAAGCCAGGAGGAGACAAAGGAGGGATTGAAGGTCGTAACGGTGGAGTGTGGAGAAAGAACTTCAAGACATGACGAAGGGAGTTGATAACCTGGGACGGAGGTAAAAACGGAGACAGAGGAACTGGGAAGACGGGTAGAAAACCACAAGGGCAAGATGGAAGAACAGTTGGAAGCCAAAGCAAGGTTGGAGTGTGTGGAGATGAGAAAGGAATTGAAAAGAAAGCTTCAGAGTTAAAGAAACACCAAAACAGAGACGGAACTACAAAACGAAACTGAGTGTTAAAAGAGGAAAGGAAGAGAAGAACGGAAAAATGAACGTTGAGGAACCACGCTGTACAGATCAAACAGCTGGAAGCGAAGGCCAGATAAAGAATGAGGAACAAGAAAGAGTACTGAAAGAACAAGGAATGAGACAGGAGAAAGAAATCTGTCAGTTGAAAGAAATGACGAGATTACAGAATGAGGAACAAGAAAGACAGTGAATAGAAAACTGAAAGAGTATGAATTTGAAACTGAACGAACAAAACGAAAAATAGGTTGGAATACGAGGAGAAGTTGAAGGAGCAAGGAATGAAGCAGGAAGGAGAAATGAGGAAGATTGAAGGACACAACGAGATTGGAGAGGAAGAACGAGAGGAACAATGGATGAAAAACAAAAGAACATGAAGCTGAGGTTGACCATTGAAAGAAAAGGCGAGGCTGGAGTGCGAGGAGATAGGCAAAGAAGAGCGAATGAAACACAAAATGGAGATGAACCAAATGAAGAAAACCACGAAACTGGAGAAGGAAAGACAGGAGAGGAAACAAGGAAAAGTAGTGAGAGAACAGCAAATGAAACACAAAAGGGAGATTAACCAAATGAAGCAAACCATGAAACTGGAGAAGGAAGGACAGCAGAGGAAACAAGGAAGGGTAATGAGAGAACAGCGAATGAAACACAGGAAGGAAATGCCAATTGAAAGAAACGATGAGATTGGAAAGTGAGAGGCATGAGGAAGAGTGGGAGGAAACAAAAACTATACGAGTTTGAAATTAATGAACTGAAGGAGAGAGTAAAATTGAAGTCCAGAGAGATGGAAAAACTCCAGAAAGAACACTAATAAATGTATAGAGACGCGGAGACAGAAAAAATAGAGGAGAGACTGTACGATAAAGACGGGGTTAAAGGAACAGAAACACACACAGTGTAGCGAGGCTTAATGGGGTGAGCTCGCGGACTGGGTAGAGACCGGTGTGAGCAGCTGGATGGCCGCCTCCAGAACGAGGGGAGGAGTATGCCCCTTGAGGCGAATCACGACCAGGTGGGTTCGGTCGTGCTTGCGGAGTTGAAGGGACGAGTGCTGGGATAGGTGCACGTGCAGCTTGGGGGCATAGAGGCCCCGGAACCCTTGTGGGGACACGAATCCCCAGTGTGGTTGTGCAGGGTGTGTGTTGCGAGTGTGCGGAGATGCGTGCTTTCCGGCACGCATGGTGTGAGTGAGACCCCCTGTGCAAGTGAAAGGTTGGGTGTGAGTGAGAGGGTCCGTGTGAGGGAGACCGTGTGTGTGAGGTCTCTGTGTGTAAGGGAGATGACGGTCGGCATGCGGGAGCACGCAGCCGTGTCTCCCAGTGTGAGTGTAATGGAGTGGAGTCTGTGCGTCGTAACACGCAGGTGTGCGTGGGTCGAATGGCGACGACGACGGCGACAGAGAGACAAGGCCGGATAGCGGCCGTAGCTGTAATGGGACGCGCCGGGTTCACCCAGCAGCGAGCGCGAGGTCCGTGCTGTGCAGCGCACGAGGCCGCCACGTGCTCGCTTGCGGGAGTGAAGCCGGTCCGGAAACGCCAGCGGTGGATTTTGCTGATCCGCGGACGGACAAAGTTTAGGCAGGATTACGGATTTGGACCGGATGGGTTCTCCCACGCGAGCGTGTGTTAAGCTCCAACGGGCAGAGCACATGTGTTCGCGTGGGAGCCCTCGGAGTGCGAGGTTTGTTTTTGGGGGTGCGCAGGGTGACGTCATGGCTGCACGTGGGTTGGAATCCAGCAGGAGGGTGAATCCCTGCCGGATGGTACCGTCCGGAAGGACGAGGTACACGTGCAGCTGCATGACGTCACGGGCAAGGTGCAAAGTGCCGAGCTGTGAGTTGCCGCGCTGGTGCTGCGCGTAATTAAAAAAAAATTAGCAAAAGCAAGCCTCGCTTTCGGGTGAACAGGATTCCGGGTAAGGGGTGGAAGACTCCCTTGCCTGGGCACAGGATGGAACTAGTTAGGGGAAGGGTTAGCTTAGTTAGACCGGCTCCATGGGGCAGGGTAAGTCCTCATGGGGCCCGTGGAATGGATTAGTTAGAGGGATTGTAGTTGAGATTTAGGTTGGAAATGATTTTTATTGATTTGAAGACAGTGACAGACTTTGGATGTGTAGTGGGACGTAGCTTAGCTACGTAGTGTAAAATGGAACGTGCTATAGTGTAAGGGACGACGTGGAGCACGAGTTAGTTAGGGGAGGTAGATAGAAGGATGGCAGATTCAGCGGTGTGTGTTGAGAGTTGGAAAGTTGTGAGGTGAGTACATGATGAGAGAGTGAGGCCAGCGGGTCTGTGTGAGTGGAGCAATGTGGAATGCATGGTGCGATGAGTGATTGGGGGGAGGAGTGACTCCCGCCCAAGGGACCCGGGGTCAGTGTAGAGTGAGTTAGTGGGTTAGTTAAATTGACAAAATGGAGTCGTTTGTTGTTGGTGGGAGTGTAGCCTCGATACCCATTTGGAGGGTGCAGGAGCCCTGTTGACGGGCTGGGAGCGTGGCTGCGAAAGGAGAGTATCGCTGAGTGGGTACCCCGGGCACCGGGCTAGTCGCCGTGGTAGGCCAAGGGCCCATGGGGGGCCGGGATAGCGTAGTGGCACGGGTGCGCCCGCATGGTGCGGGGGCCCGGGGCGCATTAGCCGCGTGGGCAGAGTTGTGGACGGGTGACCCTCGGAAAGGGGCCCAGGAACCCAGCCTCCACGTGTGCGTTTCAGGGAGTTGCCATGGGGGCACTCCCGGTGTTTAGGGGAGCTGGTAGGCTCGGGGCAGTGTAGTGCCGGGGTGCCATTGTTAGAGAATCGGCAGAGGTCGTGCCTGCCAAGGGAGCCACGCGTCCCAGCCATGAGACCGTGTGAGGGCACGGGAAGAAAATTGGGGGGCGAGGCCCGAAATTGTGAGGACACCAACAACAGGCGACGGGAATCTGGGTGTTTAGAACCGATAGCTTAAGCGAGAGGCGCTTTGTGAAAGCCCCGGGGTAGTTTAAAGGTAAATGGATAGGGTAGATTAGGAAGTGTACCCCTCCGCACCATCCATCCTTCGCTCTCGTTGTGGGCCGCTGGACCCCTTTGTGTTAAAGATCGCTGAGATCTGGGGAGGCCATCTTGAGGCTTGGTTGGGCCTCGACACAGGACGCTAGCTCTCCTTTATTCCCCTCCGGGAAGGGAACATAGGGGTTGGGAGTAGGCTAGGGACGATAGGTTAGCCGAACAAAGACGATAAAGGGGGTTAGGGGACGAATTATAGTGGGAAGTAAGGGTAAAAATAAAAACAACAAAAAAAATAGTTGGGGCTAAATTAGGTTTTACAAATTAAGGGAGTGGGTATGGACAGTGACAGGCAAAGGCGATAGTGGGAGGGAGACCGTAGGGTAGGTCCGAGCCGCCTTCCGAGTGGCCAGCACCACCGCACTCCTTCCACCAACCTGCACTGCACGGCAAGAGCCGGCCAACTTCATTGGCTGGCTGTTTGCTTCAAGGCCTGTGCCGCCAACTTCGTCGGCTGGCTTTTTGCTGCAAGGCCTGTGCCGGCCAACTTCATCGGCTGGCTGCGTATTGCTGCGAGGCCTGTACCGGCCGGATCGACTGCAGCTGTTTCTCTGCAAGGCCTGTGCTGGCCAGTTCATCTGCCGGCTGTGTTTGCTCAGCGGCCTTGTCATGCCATGCCTTGCCTGTTCACCTTTGCCATGCCATGCCCACTGCCCATCTGCACCAGCCCCGTTCAGTTTTGCTTTGCCCCCCTTGTTCATTGCCATGTGCGCCAGGATCATCGAGCAACAGTTTGCAAGCTGCAGGAACTGTCCTGTTGGCAGCTACAACACGGGCCTGCAGTGGCGGCCCGTGCACCGGTTTTCTTTTGACTTTTGCCTTTTTCCTGCAGAGTCCATTGATCCTGGGCCATGGTTTAGTGTAAATTATAAGGTTAAGGTGTTAAGGTGTATTGTATAATGAGTGCGCCCCCGGCATGTATGTCTTAGCGCCGGCAATTTTATTTAAGTCGTCCGTGTGAGTGGGTTTGTTTAGTTAGTTATCTCAGCCCTCAGGTTATTTATTTTGGGGACACGAATACCATGAATGTCGCACACAGGGATCCGAAGGTAAAACGTACTAGGGGAGAACTACACATGATGGCACACGAGAATTTGACGACTCGGACGAGTCTGTAAAAAGGGGAGGGGGTAGTGTTACGGCTGTGGAAATTCGCAATCACCATTCAGTTCCCGTAGGTGAGATATTTTTTTAAGTACATGTATAGTTAGCCCCAAACCCGTGGTTTAGAGGGAATTAATGTGATCATTCGGGCTGCGACACTTTGAGGTAGTCGTTTTTCTGTTCTTTCGTTATTTTTCGAACCAACCACATTTCAACCCCAACCACGCCACCACTTCAACAATGCCAGCACCGCCATCACACGACAACCACCAACCACAACGCCGCTTTTCTACAACCACGCCACCCCACTCTTCGCCCTCGCGTTCACCAGGCTCCGTGCGGTGACGATCTCCGCAGAGCTGGCGGAGGGTGCGCAAGGTTCCCGCCTGTTTCCTTCCGCCATTCTTCCCTGGCAAGGCGCCAGGCCTGATTTTCCTCGCCCCCCGCATGGCGCAGGGAGGAGGGAACGAGAGGGAACGCCCCGTTTCGAGTCTTTTCCAGAAGAGCCTCGAAGGGGGTGGAGCCAAAGGCGGGCGGAGAAACAGGGCGTGGCGCCGGCAGTATAAGAGACGGTGGCGCAGGAGGATCCTGTTCTTCGTGACTGGTGGCTCTTCTCGTACTGCTTTCTTCTCGTCCTTGGTCTTCTTGTTTTCGGAGTTGTCTGGGGTCTCTCTCTTGGTTCTCGCTTGTTCTTCTTGTCCTGTTCGGGGTGCTCTTGGTTCGGTGGACTCAGTCGGTGCTCGGTCCGTGGCGTCGGGGACCAACACGAGCAGGCACGAGGCACGCCGGAGAGGCCTCGCCAACCACGCTCGAGCGGGAGTCACGGCAGACGGGACCACGTCGGCGGACGGTCGCCAAGGACTCAACACACACAGGGAAGTCGCGACTTCCATTTTCTTTTGGGTTTTGTTGGAACGTGTGTGTGTGGCGCCGAGTCCCGTCAAGTAGAACTGTGTAAGTGTGGCCGTGTGTACGCGTATTCGGTTTTAACTCTTTCATTGCTTTTTGTGCATTTCTGACTGTAAATACATGCTTTATGTGTGCTTTTCGTGTGTTGTGTGTAAATAAAATGCTTTCTTGTTGAATTGTTCCCCCGTTTCGCTGCGTCCTTTCCTTGTTGGGTCTTCATCTTGTTTCACGTAAAGGGTTTGAGTGGGCGCGGGACGCCCGAGAACTAATTGGAACCGTCAAGGCCGACGATAACACCGCTCGGTTCTTCTGTAGCACGGAACGGACTGCTTGCGGTTCGTGTCCGGAGTCGGCTGTGGCGAGGTACAACCCTCGGTAGGTTACCCGTGCGGGTATTTAGGTATATCGACTTTCGGCGATTCACCCTATTCCGCGCGGGTAGAATGCGGACTGGGTTGTGGTGAGGCCGAAAGGTCCACCCGTGACTAGATCCCGGCGTTAGTCCGAGAGGGTCACGACTGAATTGTCCGTCCGGTGGGCGACGTCCGCGATTCGAGTTACGTGGTCGTTCGCACGCCGGCGGGCGCGAATTCTTAACAATATATATATATATATATATATATATATATATATATATATATATATATATATATATATAATATATTCCTTTTTTTGATCTGTACAGCGTGGTTCCTCAACGTTTCATTTTCCGTTCTCTTCCTTTCCTCTTTTAACACTCAGTTCGTTTTGTAGTTCCGTCTCTGTTTTGGTGTTTCTTTAACTCTGAAGCTTTCTTTTCCAATTCCTTTCTCATCTCCACACACTCCAACCTTGCTTTGGCTTCCAAC
>CM068957.1:113192111-113204644 GCA_035128595.1 Eptatretus atami
GGGCTTGTACTCAATGCTGAAAAGACAGAGCATATGCACATCAATCCTTCTGCTGAGTGTGCTCTACTTACTGTTGCAGGAAGTCCAATAGAGAGAGTGAATGACTTTAAGTACCTCGGCTCCTATACCACCACACAGCATGACTTAGATTGCAGAAAAGCTCAGGCTTGGGCAGCAATCCATGCCCTTCATAAACTTTGGAGATCTCCAATTCGCAGACGGAGTAAGCTAAGAGAATTCAAAACTACAGTTTAGTCACTCATTCTCTACGGGTACAAATCCTGGACTTTGACCCAATCATTGAAGAAATCACTGGATGATACCTGCACCCAAACGATTCAAAAAGTTCTGAACATTTCTTGGCAAGACCATATCACGACTAGGGATCTGTATGGTTCTTTGCCCCGCATCTCTGCTATTGTGAAGGAACGCCACCTTTGTCTTGCTGGTCATGTGACGTGACATGAAGAACTTGCAAAGAAAGTTCTACTCTGGAGGCCTGAAGAACCAGGGAAAAGGAGTCGCCCCCTCACTACCCTGCGAGACATTATCGAGGACACCAGCTTGAGGGGCATTGATTTAGTCAATGCTATATCTCATCAAGAATCCTGGAAAGATATCATCATGCCACCACGATAAGTCGATGATATATTTTTTTAAAAGTTTGTATATTGGTAAATCATATGAGGATTTGTGTTGTATTAAACATATGGAATGTCTGTACTACCCCTGCATAGGAAGTCATCCCAACTTCCTGATTATAGATACAATCAAAGTAACTGCAAAGGTGAGCAAAATGTAAATATAGTAAGAAAAAGAAGAAATTAGAGCAAATGTTTGCCTGCATGCTCCACTCACTCCAAAAACATTCCTGAAGGCCTGTTGACTGAGCTCAATTGTGATGTCAGCCATTGCGAACACATTCATTTCATCATTCACTTTAGAGATCTTTCAAGCAAAAGCAAAGTATGTTAGAAAACGAGGTTCGACGTTGGCAAAGCAGAGATATACATAATACAAATTGAAGGTTTTCAAAATTACAAATATATGAAGTCAAGCAGAATGATTCATTCGCAAGTAGCGCACGACCGCTGGTTTGCATCATTGCTGGAAGCACCGCTGTGCCGCCAATTCAGCACCCACTGTCGCTTATAGCAGGAATTCGGAATTTATCTAGGATACCTAGGATGACTCGCCTTCTCTTCGTCAAAGGATACCATGGGATATTTTGCGTATACCAGTTAATGGGAGCAGAAAGGACACCTACCTTAACGTCCACACAAGGGTTAGCACACTTTGCGATACAACGACCTGCCTGTGAAGGACCAATCTGACAGTTTATAGTCTCTCTAGAATCAAACCCGCAGACAAACAGCTCAAAGTTAAGTATGCTAACTCTGCAACATCATGTCAAACATTATGGTACGGCAGGTTAAATTTTTTAAAGTTGGAAATTGTAAGTAGGAGGATTAATGGTACAAAAAGAGCGACATGGCTGCTTGTTAAATTTGTGAAAATCTATTCTTCGGTGAATTATGAAAGTTATTTATATGCTGAATTTCGTGAACCACTCCCACTGGGCTACTTGTTTTAAATCATTTTCACTTGTGTGTATTACTTATTGACAGTGAGTGCATTAAAACATTTTACTGTCAAACTAGCACCAAAATTTACAGCAACCAGACCCAAAACCAATACTCCGCAAAGCTATTCCACTCGCTATTGGACTCAAGGTTGTGATTGCGTAAAGTTTGGCAATACCACCGTGGATGTCACGAGAAAGTCTACACAAACACATGACATAAATCTCAACAGCTGTCTGTTGACAAATTATAAAATCTCAAATTGACCTTCATTCTAATGGGCATTTACCCTGCAATTACCATTACAGTTGCCTTCATTGGATCTTCACCTCTGTTCATGATGGCTTTCTCATCATAAAACAATCCAACACTTTGGTGCCGCGATACTCACTCGTACCTACATGTCTTGCAAAGGCAAAAGGTGCCTTTCCATAAAAGAGTTCAAAGTACAATAATTATTTGCGTAATTGTGGTTGAGCGAATTAGATACTGCAGTTCAATGAGTTGTTACTGCTGCTGTTGATGTTATTGCTATGGTCGTTGTCATTGCCGTTGTCATTGTCGGTGTCATTGTCGGTGTCATTGTCATGCTGTCAGGATATTTCAGAAGTAGCACACTCGCCTTTGAGTTTTCTAATCTGGGTTTGATTCCTGATGCAACGACAAACTATCACACTGGTCCTTCACAGGCAGGGTGTTCCATCAATGATGACCCTGTCCTGAGGAGAGGTGTTAAACTGGGTGTCCTGTCTGCGAGCGTTCAATGTTCAATGTTAAAGAACTTAAGGTATCTTTCACAAAAGTAGGCCATTGTGTATGGATAAGCTGGCCAAATTCCTGCTCTAATCTACATCTACAGAGGTCAGGGCATCAGCAGTGCAGCTACACCTCCCAGAAATGATGAAACGATCAACTATGTGATGCACATATATGTATTAAATATTATTACTACGAGTAAATACCACCTGCGGCTTCGCTGATGGCAATACGAAAGAGGGGGGGAGAAAAGAGGGGGGAAAAAGAGAGGAGAGAGAGAGAGAGAGTGATGGGTAGGGGAGAGAGAAGGGGGAGAGTGAAGAGGTGGAGGGAAAGAGAGAGAAGGAAGGGGAGCAAGGAGGGGTGGGGAAGGGAATACAGTGTGAGGTGAGAGGAAGGGAAGGCAGGTGTGCGTGGAGCATTAATTACGATTCATACCGTCTCATCAAAATGATTCTGCATCAAATAACAGTCAGATAGAAAACAAAAGAAGTCTGAAATCGATTCTCTACCAGTCATACTATAACACGGCCGGACAAGTCCGAGACAAAAACACCCTGCAATCTGGAGCAGCGTCTGCACACAAAACACTGCTCAGACACATCGAAAACAAACTCCCATCCAGACACGTCCGGAGATAAACTCCCGCCCCGACAAAAATACCGCCCGAACGCGCCTGGAGCCATGCTGTCCAGAGACAAACACCACCTGGACATGTCTGGAGACAATGCCCGGAAACGTCCAGAGAACAACACCACCAGGACACGTCTGAAGACAGACACCGCCCAGATACTTCCAGAGACAGACACTGCCGGATACTTCTGGAGACAAACACTGCCCAGACACATCCAGAGACAAACACCACCCTGACACTTCCAGAGACAAACACTGCCCAGACACGTCTGGAGAACAAACACGGCCGGACTTCCAGAGACAACATCCCATCCAGATGTAAATACCGTCTGTACACATTCAGAGACAAACACAGCTCAGACGCATCTGAGCCAAGCTGTCCAGAGAACAAACTCCCATCTGGACATGTCCAAAGATAAACTACGGTCCAGACATAAACACTGCCTGGATGAGTCTGGAGACAAACCCTGCTCGGACATGTCTGGAGACAACACCACCCGGACATGTTGGAGCCAAGCTGTCCAGAGAACAAACCCACCCTGACACATTGAGACAAACACCGTACAGACATAACCACAATCCAGATATGTCCAAAGAACAGAGACACAGACAGACAGAGAGAGAGAGAGGTGGAGGAGGGTGCTGCACTGTATTGGAGGGGTAGAGCAAGGATGGGACAAAGAGAGAGAAGGGTGGCGGTAGGGAATTAGCAGAGAGAATATTCATGCTTTATGAACCACTCGCTCAGGTGAGCAGAGAGAATACGCTATGCACAAACCACTCACTCAGGTGATGGAGCACGAACACTTGCTCAGGTGACTGAGTATGAACCACTCGCTCAGGGTGACGGAGCACGAACCACTTGCTCAGGGTGACTGAGTATGGAACCACTCGCTCTGAATGATGTGGTGCGGCAAAAGGGTCTGCAGTGAGTGAACAATTCTCTCAGAATGACATAGCGTGGCACCGCTATTGACAAGCAATAGGTGCTTGGCAAGTCACTTAAGTGCTCGTGCAAGCACTCCAATTCAATGGTTGATGAGGAACAGTTGGCCAAGCTGTCACTGCATACCATAAAGGATCCCTTTAACTTTAAAGCCCATTTTCACCACGCACAATTCAGTTAATGAAATAATAATAATAAATCCACCATGGTGCCTCCGCGTCCATGCACGTGTCATGTGGTCCATCGGTTTGGGGTCCACGCAAACATTATAACTTTATTTAAAATGTCCGTTTTTTACCATATTTGCTTTGATTCACAGTGGAGCACCTCGCGAAACCTCTGAAAATATTGACATAGATCTGGCAGACACTATGGATTGGCAGTTCCTCTGGGAGACAAGGCGTTTCAGGTCTAGCAGTGAATGCATTAAATCATACAGCTCAATGAAGATGGTTAATTTTGTTATGTTCCTAAATTTTTTGTTCACTCAACATAATTCTCCAAACAGTAGAAAAAGATAAGTTTAATGCTTTGGAAGTTTCACATTTTCTAGTGTATGTATGGAGAAGGAAGAAACATAATCTTACTTGCTTAAAGTAAATAGGTGTATCGGCTAAGACTCGTTATTTCTTTAAATAATCAGATTTCACAAGAGATTTTGACACCTATTTAGTCCGGACGATATCCGATCCTCAAAATCAAAATAATATTTCGATGATGCACTTTAATTAGCCTATGAGAGTAGATCGTGGAAAATCGGATCATATAATGCATGAAATTGCTCCAAGCTCCTAATTTGAAAAGTATAGTACTTACAAAAGTGATGCACATAACAATTTGTAGTTATGATGAACAGGCATTTTATATGAGTGAGGAAGGTGAAAAAAATAACTATCGTGAAAAAATCGTTGCGGCTTGTTCCAAGTCAAGGCATGGTTGAGCAGGCCAAAAAACATGGCGGCTTCAGACCTCAGCAGGGTTACCCAGGAAACGGCTTAAGACCCCAGAGAGTGAGGTGGCGGAGGATCCCCTGATGTAGGATAGAATGAAATAAGGCCATTCTTTTTCTAAATGGTGTTTTAATTAACCCAAACACCCAATTTTCACTCTTGCACTCCCTCGGAGTGCCTGCCCTTATATAGTATGCATGCAAAGTTTCAGGCTGCTAGGTTTTATTGTTTTGGAGTTATGGACACACACACACACACACACACACACACACACACACACACACACACACACACACACACGTGCTTGACCGATATCGGAAATTTTTCGGGAATGGGCAGGTTGGAGTCAGTTTGATTACCGACTACAGTACGTACTGTATACAACCCAGAAACCTGGAGTAGCTTTCACCAAAAAACGTTTATTTGGGGTCCTTCTTGATCTTCCGTTTGAATATGCGACACAATACGAGACGAGACTCGAGTTTGGCTTGCTCAGTACATTCACAGCAGTCACCACATTTGCTTCAGGCAAAACTATTTGTTCAAGATTGATATAATTCATGCTTGAACACATTCCCTTATGGGTTGTTTCATTGGTAAACCAAGTAAAGATCTATCTCACGTCTAGAAAATTCACTTTAGTTGAGACCATCTCTTCTCTGGTACATCTCTACATTTATTGGTCAATTCGGTCTGACATCAAAGATCACATGTTTGGTTCTGTAAATGAGCCATTTTGTTTCACTAAGCTTCCTGATGGGATATCAAGATAGCCTGGTGGTATGCACACCTACTTCGGAGCTGTTCTCGGCCCAGCTATAAACCGTCATCAAGGTGTTCTGCATTTAGGGCAATGCATCAACGTGTGCCATCCCTCAGATCGACCTTAAACTGAGCATCCCATCTGCCAGCATTAGCTAGTGGATGTTAAAAATCTATCGGTGTCCTTCGAAAAGAGTTTGCGAGCTATCGACAGCAACCTTGCCAACTTCCAAATTCCTGTGCTCTCAATGGAGTATCCTGCGATGGAGTCGCGACCCATCCAGGATTGTATCCCCTAGCCAAGAAACTGCTTCGGCCGAACCGACACTCTATGTAGAACATGGTACATGATATTGATTGCTTCTGGATACCCTTCATGTTATGTGATGTCGTACAGCATACAAGCTGCCTGGTTGCAAATGATACATTTTTCAGCTGGTCTGTAGATTTGATCAAACATTATGGTGGAAACACATGGCTAAGGTGGATGCTTTGAGTGCAGACTTGCTTACTTCCCCTCAATGGTCATGGTTCTTTGGTCGTGGAAGGCAAAATCTCTCTTTTCGAAATCTTGCCACCAGTTTCTATTTGGTCTTTTTCCAACAGCTGTGTGCCTTCCCCACAGGAGGAAGGATCTTTAAGTAGTTGGATTTCTGAATTTCAAACTGTCCATAGAGGCTTCTTGGCAGTATCAGAAATTACCACCAATAAATTGTTGTACTAATTGGGCAGCCAGATAAATGTACATTATTTCCTCCACCACCAAAAGTGAAGGAGGTTAGGTTTTCAGCCCTTTCTGTCTGTTTGTTACTTGGCAAAAAAAACATTTTTTTTGAAATGTATGTTGATCACATTTGTTTTTGTTTTGGCTCTGCTCGGCTTGGCACGGCATGGCACGGCTCGGTATGTTTGTTTGTCTGTCCACTCGCCTCCAGCTCAAACCGCTCAACAGACTGTTCTGAAATTTTCAGAGATTAATGTCACCGACCCTTCGACGGTCCCGCATTGAAGTTTCGTAAAATTGGGTCGACCAAAAAGATCTACATAGGCAAAAAGGCCAATTTGAACCAAATTCCCTAAAATCCTCTAATTTCATCCGATTGACTTGAAATTTGAACAGGACTTGCATGCCAGGTCAATGAATTCAACCACCTATTGCATTTGAGGTTAACTTAGGTCAGAAGGTCCACATAGGCCATAAGGTCAACCCAACATAGGCCAAATTATTAAATTTTTTCTAAAATTGTCAAGTTTCATCCGATTGACTTGAAAATTGAAAACCATTTGCACATCAGGTCGCTGAATTCATGCACCAAATATTTTTGAGAACAACATCGGCCAAAAGGTCAAAATAGGCCAAAAGATTTTGTTTCGGATCCAGCCCACCAGAGGGACACAAAACGTGAACTGTTCCACCTGACAGAGGTATGCGCTCTACTGAGTGCAGTTCTACTTTGCGCTGTTTTGACAAGTGTCGCTCTATGGGTGATTTTTCATTTGTCTGTCTGTTTGTGTGCAGGATTATCTCAAAAAGTTGTCGATGGATCTGGATAAAATTTTGTGGACAGGTTGGGTGTGTGACAAGGACGAACTGATTAGATTTTGGTGAAGATCCGGTTCCGGATCTGGATACTCGATTTTTTAAGTGATTCTTCACCTTTGAGAGATCGGGCCAAAAATTATATATGGCACGATATCTCGAAAAGTTGTGAACAGATTCGGATGAAGCTTGGTGGACATGTTGGGTGTGTGACAAGGAAGAAGTGATTCGATATTGGTGACGATCCGAATCCGGATCTGGATACAAGAATAATTTACTTTTTTAAGTGATTCTTCACCATTGATAGTCCTGCAGCGTAGCCTGATATTTCAGATCAATTGTTCAAATTTGCATAAAAGCACCAAAATTGGTACACATGTAAATAATGTATTCTGAACAATTCTAGATATGGAGCCACCCGAGATTGTGCCTTGGTCAACTTCGGCGACCATTCTTCAAAATGGCCGCCATTCTACTTTAGCGAAATTGGCTATATGCTCTTATTTTCTTATTGTATTGGTGGTAGATATAAGGAAAGTGTAAAATTCAGTAAATTGACCATGAAAAGGCGTATTCAATATTATGAGCCAGTATTTTCGGTAAAAAAGCCATTATTTGATTTGTAAATTGCTGCTCTCCTGAAACTTTGTGCTGAAAAGTACCCATTATTGCCTGGAGAACAAGAGTCAAATGATATTCATCACATTCAATGGGTTTGGAATCAACAAAAATTGCATTATACATTACATACTTTACTCTATTTTGAAAAGGGAACTGATAAACGTGATAATGAGAAACTCAGAAAATATAGTCAAATTATTGCACACTTCACTTTGAAGCGGCTACGGTTTACTGTCTACTACCATTCTACCAGGACACATGGTACACGCATAACATCAGTCTAGTACAATATGAGTTTCTGAGCTCAAGTGTACTGGCTCTGGATCAAGAAGTCAACACTTTTACAAGCAATGCGACTTTGCATTTGCACATTCTAAGCTAGGCCGATATCTCATCTGTGTCTACTGCGTGTCTACTGGCATTCTCCTTCACAAGCACACAGTCCTGCATTGCAGATTAGCCTTCTTGCATTTGCAGCGGTTTCTACAGCCTTTTTTGCAGCCGCACGACACCAGCTCGAAGCAGCTTTTTGAAGCCTCAGGGAGTGTGGTCCAGAGCGGTTCGTAGGACCCATCCTCTGTTTGCCGCCAGCCCCAGCTTGTTGGTGATGGAAGCACGGGTTGAGGGACCAAGACCTGCCCCCAGACATAGCTACCCTGGAAGACTGATCTCTTCACATGCTGTTCCAAAGCACGTAGGAAGGTAGGATGCGCTGGACGGAGTTCCTCTTGGCGAAGAGTTTCTTCTGGCCTCGTTGACGTCCGTATATGGACTGGTGCGGTCATAGAGAAGCACCACAAACCTTTCAATGCAGTGCATTGTGTCATCCTGGATGTTGACTGGGGTGGTCAGGGTCACAAGAGAATCTTTCAGTTCTGGAAACGAGTTCCATGTGGCCCAGGCAGATTTCTTCCCATGCCCCACGAATGCTGATACCGTGTCACATCCGGTCATGGCGTGGAAGACAGGAGGGCACGTGCCTTCTGTGGACCGAGGGAGGCAGCTCTTTCATGGGCAGGGATGTAGTGGTAGTTCTTGCCCATCCCAAAGGCAATTCAGAGTTCATCCATGCATGGTAGTGCCTGGGCTACCATCACCGCCAAGACGACGACGTCGGTGTATACGGTTCGAACTTGAATCCGATGGTGGTCATGTTCTGCAGCATGGGCCACATGTAGCATGATGCGAGTGTCCGCCTCTTCTTGACCACATGGAGCCAGAGAGCTTTCATCTTCTTGCCTTGGAAGGCAGATGACTGCTTCACCAGCAGTGACTACCAGCTCCTTTGCCTCGTCATGGAAGGACTGCACTAGCACATCGGACAGGAAGGTGAAGAGCTCCACCTTGTTTGCGTCGACACGTAGGAAACTCTGCCAGTTTCCTGGTATGGCTGCGGTGCTCACCACATGCCATCGCACCCCTTTTCCTCGTCTCTCCCTTGTTCGCCGTCTTCAAGGAGCCATCTTTGTAGCTATCCCAAACGAGGTCGACACGTGAAGCACGACGCAGCTGCCCCTCGACGTATGGGTGAAGACTTGGTGGGCATATTCTTCAAATGTCTTGGCAGTGCCAGGCTTCAACATCTGCACGATGTTACCACACTAATACTACTTACTACTACTACACCAATATTACCAATTCCAACACAACTTCCACCACTACCACCACCACAACAAAATACTTCTGAACCTGTCACTGATGCTGTGTGCGAAAATGGATTTTCCCATAAAAATGACCATTTTTCCCCAATACAATGGTTGGAAATATAATAAATCAACACAAATGACATTCGTATTGTTTCCTTTGTAAATGCACATCACATGGAGTATTTATCACCTCTGAGAAACCTACAAAGAGAATAACAATGACAGATATCCCATGTTGTTAAAGTAGAATGGCGGCCATTTTTGGAAATGGCCGCCAAAGCTGACCAAGGCAAAATCTCGATGGCTCCATATCCAGAATTGTTCAGAATACATTAGTCAACATATGTACCAATTTTGGTGCTCTAATGAAAAGTCGAACAATTGGTTTGCTATGCTGCAGTACTATGAGAAATAGGGCCAAAAATGATATAGTACTGTGTAGCATGATATTTCAAAAATGTATTGGGCCCGATATGTTTCTTGTGGATCAGGCATTACGTGGGGGAGGTATGCGCTCTACCAAGTGCCCTTTTAGTTCCTTCTGCTTCGGTCCCAAAAATAACATCCCCAAGACTGGACATCTTGCGTGTTGCGTGACATCAAAGCCCACAAGTCTCCTGCATTGACCAACCCAAAAGTTGGTATCACATCTCTGAATTAGAATGGCACATACCTTCACCAGGCTAAACAGTTTACATTTTGTATCCCACTGATAGGTCGGATCTGCATCTGGATCTCAACCAAAATCCAATCGGCTTGTTACTGTCACCTAACCAACTCATCCACTTAGTTTTGTCATAACTCGTCCACAGCTTTTTGAGATATCATGCTATATATCGTTTTTGGCCCCATCTTTCAATGGCGAAGAATCATGTCAAAACTTTAGCATCCGGATGTGAAGAGCCCTATTGATAAAGACCGCATATCCAAATTTCACGTCGACCAACTTTTCATATCAAAAGCTTAACAACTTTCACTGGAAATTCCACTTTTAACCGTTTCAGTCCCACCTTTGGCACAGATTAAATGGCATTCGATTTCACTCAGCAACAGCGTAAAACTAATTTCACACACATTTGTCATCACCAAAGTTCTGGCACAATTTTCAACGGACCAATTCATTATGCAATTCAAAAATTACTTGATAATTCTTCTTTATTCCATTCCAGTGAAAGATTAAAAACGTTCTCACATTTTCTTTTTGCTATGCTGTCTGCATCCATCAAAGTTTCTCCTCCAATCATAACACAATGATAAAAAAAACCTACTACAATTGGCAAAGCAGAGCACTTGATTCCATACCTGACATCAAGGCCATCTACATATTACATACATGAGGAGGGAGACTGGAGGGTAGGGTACAATGAGAAAAAAGAAATTGGAGAAAATGAACAGAAAGGAGGAAAAGTGAGAAAGATAAGAAAGACGTAAATTAGAATAGGGGGGAAAGGGGAAATTGATAGAAGTAATAAAAGTTGTGGAAAGAGGGATGTATGGAGTACATGTGGAGGAAACAGTCTCCGTCTCCGTCTATCCGGACTATTTTTGTCTGTCTCCATCTTTTTTGTCCCTCAGCCATGCTGTTGGCATGTCACCTTCTCTTTCTGCTGTTCCTTTTGTTATGCTGCGTCCTGATCCGTTCTGTGTTCTCGCTCTTCCATGAGCCTCGACTCGGCATGCAAAAAAAGGCGATGGTACAAAATGACACTTTATACAGAATAGTCATATTTTGCATATTTCATTCCTTCAAACTTTACAACGCGAGCAATTCTTACGAACACTTTTACAAAACACCAAAGAAGATAGCTGAGAATAACAGTAAAAAATAAACCAACACTTTCGGGTCTCTACCATACCTCAAGGCACAGCCAGACTCAGCAAATTCCCAGGCTAACTCCACCAGCAAAGCAATGCCCATCCACAGAATGCTACCTCTGCCAAAATCAGTCCTTGGGAGGCTCCAAGGCCCTTTAGAGTTTGTGCTAAAATGATTTGAGCATCCTGACTCACTGTAACCACATGACAATACAATAGATTTACATTTGAAGCATACAATTTACCTTAATCCAATGAATAGATTGAACAAAACAAAAATAATCTTCCAGTTGCATGCTTGTCATATGCAGTAATCCCACGAGAGGCTGAAGGAGCCATCTTTTTTTGCTTTTTTGTATACATTGTCTCGTATGAGAGCTAACACACAACACACAACAAAGGGGGGGGCAAGAGACAAGAGGGGTGGAAGAGGGAAGGACAAACAGTGAGGAACAGAGACATTAGGAGATCTGTGGAAGGGAGAGGGATGGGGTGGGCAACATGGTGTATAAAAGATGGACACCACAGGGACTTTCAGGACCTTACACATCAGGGAACTTTCAGGAAGGCAGGCAGGGAATTTGAAGGAGGTGGGTTTGGGGTGGATTAACGGGGGCAGAAAAGATCAAGGGAAGATAAGAGATGGTGGTGAACAGCTGTTTTGAAGAACTGGAGGGGAAAATGGGATTGAAAAGTGTGTGGGAGTTTGTTCCAAAGGTGGGGGAAAAAACGGGAAAGAAATAATTAAGGTGAGCACTGATTCTTGATTTTGGTGGTTTTACCAGAAGGGGGATGCTGGCAAACCTTCAGCACCCTGCGGAAATATGGGGGGGACAGATCGCAGACAGAGCAGGAGGGGGTGACACACTGATTGGCTATTCCCTCCATTCACAGTCGAGAGATGTGGGTGGGTCTTTCTTTATTTATATATTGACTGCTTTTGACGTTTTCCCGTGGTACGTGCTTAAGAGCGTCATTGGTATGCATTGCTGTCTACGCTATCACTGATGATTCGCCAATAAGTGATGAAACCGGTCCGATCGCTGAAGGGAGTGTATAGCATTGGGATTGTCATGTGTGTACTATGTGTGAACGTCTTTACAATTGTTGAGGTACTCTGGAAAGGGTTTGAAACAGCGGTTAGCACTTACCTTGCGTAAGTCTTCTTCGGTTGCTTTATGCAGCTACTTTGGCTGGAGGAGCATGGGAGGGGTCAATCATATATACATATACATACATGTATGCAGATATATATATATATACATATATATATATATGTAT
>CM068957.1:113218133-113232330 GCA_035128595.1 Eptatretus atami
TGAAATTTGTAGAATTTGTTTTTCACTTGGAAGTTGTGGGTTATGGTTTGTAAATAAAGGTGGAAAAAGTCTGATTTAATGCTATTTAATTCCAGGCTATAAGGCAACAAAAGGTGAAAAATTTGAAGGGGGTGTAGAATTTCTATGGGCACTGTATATCTAATATATAAAGCTCTTTTTTACCACTGACTCACTCACTCACTCACCGACTCACTGACTCACTGACTGATATGAAAGAGCTGTACACCTTCTGGGTGACATTTCAGCTGAAATTTTGCGTGCTGATGGACATCGAAGCCGATACACCGGAAAAAAAAATCAGCAATATCGGACAACATCCATAAATGAAAATATAAATAAATGAAAAAAATGCAGGTGAGTGACCAGAGAAAATGGGGAAGCACGGTAAATTTGTGTGCCGATGGACATCGAAGCTGTTACACCAGAAAAAAAAATCACAGAACTGTCAGAAAGCATCCAAAAATGAAAATACAAACAAGCAGTCATAGACTGGTACTTACGAAATCGTCAACTTGACCTCTGACCTTGTCTAATAAAAGCTGTCTCTAGAGAAGGTAGCGACGCAAACCAGAAGTTTCTACATGATTCTGTACAAACCATCATAAATCGAATGTTTGACCTCACTGTGACCTTGATCTTTGACCGATTTTGACCAAAATCTAATCAGCGCTAGCCATCCCCTCCTAATCACTGGTTAATTTGACATTGGTAGCTTCTTCCGTTCCGAGTTATAACTTTTTTTTGGATGTTTGACCTCACTGTGACCTTGACCTTTGACCTATTTTGACCAAAATCTAATCAGCCTAGCCATCACCCTCCTGAATCACGTGGTCTAATTTGACATTGGTAGCTTCTTCCGTTCTCGAGTTATCGTGCCTACAAACAAACAAACACAAACAAACACACAAACAAACAAACAGAAACGGAACTGATCAATATACTTACGAAATCTTTAGATTTCGTAAGTAACAAACACACAACAGAGGACAGAAGTCATCAATATACTTACGGAATCTAGTAATAAATGACAAAAATTAATGTAAATAAATAAAAGACAAATTAAATGCAGATGAGCGACCAGAGACAATGGGGAGGAGCGGTTTGTATGCTTACACAATGTGTAAGCACACCCTGCTAGTAATATATATATATATATAATGAAGGGAGCAGACTGACCCTCGATGTGACATGACACTGACGTCATGCACATAAATTATGCCGATACATCACCTCCAAACTAGAAAGGCGTCCGTCTGGTACTCAAAAGAGATCAGCATACTGAAGACAAAAGGAAAAGAGGGCAGCACAAAAAATATGGCATGTTCTTTTTAGACAAATGGTATGATGGGGACCCATTAATTCTGTAATCTTATTGTGTTATGTAAGTTTATCGTTTGCTAAAAGTTCCCTTCATGGAATGTGAAGCGTCTCCCTTCCCATCCCCAGCCCCCCTCTACACTTCCCCATCCCTCCCACAACGACCAACCATCCACACACAGATGGGTTACTTCAGCTCTGCAAGTCAAAGCTCTCCACTTAGCTCAACTCCATCCTTAACCTTTCCAACCACATGAGGAATCACCTGCGTCACTCCAAACCTGCTCTTCTCTCCAATGCTTCAAGGTGATTCCTCACTCCCACCTGGTGTAAACCTTCATCTGTACCTGTCATCTTTTCTACTCTAATTAATCTTGTCTGTCTGTATATCTCATTCCTGCCTCTTCCATTCCATTGCTTTCAGTATGTTAACCATACATTTGCTCCTCCATGAGCCCAAACCTCAATGTTGAATAAGTAAAATAAACTTTCTTCAAACTGCATCAAAGTGACTGAAGGCCTCCAATTATACAAATTCCTCTCAATATCTCTCTCTCTCTCTCTCTCTCTCTCTCTCTCTCTCTCTCTCTCTCTCTCTCTCTCTCTCTCTCTCTCTCTCTCTCTCTCTCTCTCTCTCTCATAAACAAAGCCTCTCAATGCACAACTCCCCAGGTTGTCCGCTCATCAGTGCTCAATTTTTCCCCTCTTCTCCACTTTGAGGAGCAGACTCTGATGCAATATTGTTTTGTTGCTCCCTTCAGGCCTTCAAGGAATCCACCATCATGTAATGTCAGACTCCACAGCCTTTTGTGACTATTTTACGCGATACGATTCCCGGTTGCTTGTCTGTTGTTCTTCATGTCTCTTTTTTGGTTTGTGGCCCCTTCCCTTTCTTCTCACGAAACTCCTCCATGAGCCACAACCGATGGAAAGAGAAACAGACTTCCCCGCATCAGTGAAGAACCAAGAATGCTCCAAGGGCATCTCATTTCAGAATCCGTAAATCATCATTCTCGAGTTAAAACCCTCAAGGCAATTACTTTGCAGGAATAAGGCTGCCTTTTACTCCATGATTAAATTATTTGTTGCCTTCTATTCAATCTACAATCCATGAGTTACTCTCCAAGGCAAACAACTGTCGCAGCAGCCATTTACTTGCAGTGACATGAGAGTAACATCAACCTAAAATCTCAACGTTACTCGAAAATCCATCCATCCATCCATCCATTGGGACCATACTCTGTACAGAGCATTCGTGCTGCCGAAGCAGTCTTCTGGGCTATTGGGAAAAAATCCTGGACAGGTTGCCACTCCGACGCAGGATACTCAAATCGCTCATTCATCCCAGCAAGCTGGTACTCATTTTGCCAACCTCGGAAGGATGACAGGCTTAGTCAACCCCACCTCGTATTAATTCAATTGGAAAAGCAGGATTTAAATCAGGACCTTAGGATCCCAAGCACTCGAAAATCTTGCCCTTCAAGAAGCCACAAAACAACACAATCATGTAAGGGGTGTTTGTGAATAGATTTTGAGGAATGAAAAATCCTTAGCTCAGTAATCCCTACATAACATTTGTTTCACCATTTAAGGCTCATCTTCTTTAAGTTTATGTTACCCTCTTCCATGGTGAGTAATTTGGACTAAACGATGGTGACCTTTTATATTCTAAATGTGAGTTACTCCTGGTATCAGTGGTTAAACATAAAGATGTGGACACCACCTGCTTAATAAATATATGTTCAGCAAATATAACCATTTCATTTGTACCACTCTTCACATTTCCACACCAAAATAAGTGGTTCTATTTCACAAGGTGAAATTAATCAAACAAAAGACCAAATACTTCATTGCAGTCATCAGAAGGAATCAGAAGAAGAAAAGAGCAAAGATGGAGTCATCATGAGGAACCTGGATAGGATTCGGGTTTCAGCCGCGACTCCACAACCCTCAAACCCATCCAGGAACAGCCAAGTGAGCCTTACAGAAAAATTTCTCCAATATTTCATTTCTCCTTAGAGAGATAGACAACGAAAGAGAAGAAAAAAGGAGTAAAATAGATAAAAGAAAAGAAAAAGCAAGAATTAGAATGAATAAAGAGAATTGTGGGAAAAAAAAAACTAAGAAATTTCAGCAGTTACTCCCCAAGCTCAAATGCAGCAACAGGTACAAGCTACCAGAGGAGACTCAAACCTGGAGCTAAACGAGACTCAAACCTGGAGCTTGTTGGTTAAGACTTGGATGCATATCCACAGGAGGCTATGCAGCATTGAGAAGAGTACACAAACACCAGACCATTCACTTTAGGAAAAAAAATAATAAAATCAGAAGAAGCCGACACTATTCCCTTAAGTGTTTCCAATTTACGGTTCTGGGTAAACTGCAGCCATCTGTCTGAGGCAATTTCGAAAGGTGCACTGCCTGTAACGCGGTGCACATGGACGGCGACACAGCACACGGCAGGCCGGCGGCTGGCATTTAGTCCTCGTAACTCAAACACAGCAATCCCAACTGCAGAAGCAAGCAAATTGAGCCTTCGGCGTGGCGGGTAATTCGGACAAGCGCGGTGTTGCGACAATGCTTCGGAGAGGAAGTTTTCGACACATTTATCTTGTCATTTTTACAACCACTCTTTGAACAATTTACCAATTTTCAAATAATTTATCACTTTCATTTCCTAATGTCAATAAATTTCCATTCAATGTTTTCTTTTAGAAACCACTCACCAAATGATAAAGTAGTAAATTGTTGAGTGACTGGAGTTGTTCACATTTAGTATTATTATGAAGGTGTCGTACTTGCGGTTCGATTGCTGACATATACTGTTAAATATTAGTACCTCAAAATGCGCCTTCCTTACGTCACGGTGCCAATCCAAGTCACAGAACGCTAAAGAGGTAACATGACCGAACTGTATTAGTACTTCCACTACTTTTATAGCATAGAACAGTTCAAAATCCATTTCATATTCATTTTACCAACCTCCCCCCCCCCATCCCCCCTTTCCCGAACTATCCTCAACCCACCCCCGAGTAATAAATTGCATTTGTGGGTAATGACCTCATCAGCAGCCAAAAGTGAAATGATGTAAAAAGTTAGCTGGGACTATCAGTGACTTGAGTTCCAAGGTTTTGAGAATATAACAAGTTTTCAAGATAAAATACCTTTACATCTTCAGTTTAAGACAACGACGGAGGATAAGGTTGCCATCATATCAATGACCATTCATTATGCATTATGCAATGGTATGAAAAGAAACGCATCTATTTATGGAAGTACATTTATTACCATAAATATTCGTGGATTAAATTATGGTACCAACGTTGTAAAATTATTCAGTGGAAGAAGCAATGAATTGGTTTTTCAAAAAACAATTTTATACAAAGTGCAGGAGCGAAATGACAGAGGATGAGTGAGTTTCAGACAATACAGAAGGGAACAAGCAGCGGATTGGTGAACATTCAAACATGACCTGTATGAATAGGTAGGAGATTGGCATGAGGATAGTAGGAATAAAATTAAGATTATCAATGGATAGCGGAGGCAAATTGAGATGGTGGTGAAATGTCAAATGGGAAATGTGAAATGCATTTGAGCAATTACATAACATTCACTGCAGCGCATGGATGAGGAGAAGGATGGCCAAGTTGATGGTGTTACTGGGTTATTCTGAGGCCCACATACAAATCTATGCCATTGTGACAGTGGCAGTTCAACGCTGTACCATCTGCCCATTGTCGCTGGCAATGTCCTCCGATGATAGAATATCTTTACGTCCTTTCAATGTCGATGTTGGGTGCCCCTTGTATGGAGAGATGGTATCAATTCACCAAGCACGCAATGCCACTCATAATTATGATGAAACATAGGAGGGGTGATCGAACCGTTCCACGAAAGAGTTACTTGTATTAGCCCGACACGCCAAGGCTTCATGTTGTTTTCAATATGCAGATACATGTAATTGGTAAAGAAAAGAGGGAAAAGTTTATATATATACATATATATATATGCCTCTTAATGCTATAGACTAGACTAGAGAGTTCATACAACACATTACCTCCTGCTGTCCTGAGAAACAAGGACATGGACAAGGTTCCAAGCAGCAAATTTTATTGGTCATGATGACGTAAAATGCCATGATATTTTACCAAAGTCCAACTAAACTGAAGGGTTTTGAAAGTGATAAAAAGACGATTTGTGTTCCACATTGTTCAAGTGTATAATTCAACTGAAATAAAATAAAAATTTTATAAGGTTGTAGAAAAAAAATTCCAGAAGTTTAGCATCGTTAATGCAGTGTCCTGTACACTAAGGTGTACCACTTTTGCAAAAGTAGTTGCTGGAATGAAGCACTATGTGCCTATCAATTCCACTGGTGAAGTTAGGTGATCGACCAAAGTTTGAAAATTTTCCCGCCTTTTTTGACCGCGGGCCGCCATTTTGAAATTTCAGGAAAAATCCATATTTTTGGAAATAATATTGATTTTTGAATATTTTTTAAAATATATTTCTCTGTGTTTAGATGGCCGAATGCACTTCAGTAGGCACCAGTATGATAGTAAGTACCCGTAAATATTATTCACAAACTTGTCCAACATTTTGAGAAGGGGTTGCCATTTTGGAATTTCACTGAAAATCCCATATTTTGACATTATTGCACGGCACATTGTTAGGCATTTACAGAATATCAGTAGTAGCGTTTTCATAAAGACATTATTAATGACAAATGAGAGCATGATCAATTAATTATGAGAACAACATATATGTTTTAAGCGACATGGTTTTCATATATGACAACATAACAATCTAGCAAACAAGCAACCATACAGATATCTTATAGAGAACATAGCGTTGTTTTGTATAGTCTGGGTAAAGCTTCCTGTACTCTTCCACGCACTGTAGCAATGTATGACGTTGTTTCTCATCATTGCACATATGAATAAAGTCAGACACTAGCTTAATTCCTCTTTCAGCTAGATCATTTACGACACGCAGTAAAAGTAAAAGTTCCACAGTAAAAGTTTTAAGAATGTGGTACTGCATTGAAAAAGAAAATGATAGTCAAATTCGTGAACTCGTTAGCTTGTGTTTTTTTAACTCTCATCAGCTAGCCACCATGGCAAGGTGTGGCCGAAATGCAGTGGTTATGCGATTCTCACTTGACATGCAGGGCAATTAGTGGAACCCCATTTAATTATGAGGGGAGCACAAACTGCATGCGAGTCACGCGTTCTGCTCTGTGTTGTTATTTGGTCTCACACTGGAATGTGAACAAAATGCTGGGGAAAGAAAGACACCGATTTATAATGTACAGTATATAATTCAAGCAAGGTGTTTGATTCATTTTCCAATAAATATTCCACTGTAACTCTTTGATTACAAATAAATGTAATGCTGCCTCTGTCTCTTTCTGTGTGTTTCTTTCTGTGTGTTCTCTTTCTGTGTTCTCTCTCTCTTTCTGTGTTCTCTTCTCTCTCTTTCTGTGTTCTCTCTCTCTTTCTGTGTTCTCTCTCTCTTTCTGTGTTTCTCTCTCTCTCTCTCTCTCTCTCTCTCTCTCTCTCTCTCTCTCTCTCTCTGTCTCTCTCTCTCTCTCTCTCTCTCTCCCACAGGCAGATCGGTGGTCTTTCTGTCTTCTACGTCTCCTCTCCGGTCTCGCCCCCCCCCCCCCCGCTCTGTCGGCGATATGTCCCACCATATTTCTGCAGGGCACTCAAGGTCCGCCAGCAACCCCTTCAGTAAAACTACCAAAATAACGAATCACTGCTCACCTTCACTCTTTCATTCCTCTTTTTCCCCACCTTTGGAATAAAACTCCCACACTCTCTTCAATCCCATTCTTCCCTCCAGGCCTTCAAAACAACAGTTCACCACCACCTCTTATCTCCCCCATCCAAAACCTCGATCTTTTCTACCCCCGTTAATCCACCCTAAACCCACCTCCTTCAAATTCCCTGCTTTCCTTCCTAAAAGTCCCTGTAATGTCCATCTTGTATACCCCATGCTCCCCACCCAATCCTTCTCCCTTCCACAGATCTCCTAATGTCTCTGTTCCCCCACTGTTTTGTCCTTCCCTCGCCCGCCCCTCTTGTCTCATGGCTGTGCGTTGTGTGTTAGCTCTCATATGAGCCTCGACAATGTGTACAAAAAAGGCTGCATGAGGGAAAGGGAAAGCAGCATGAGATGAAGGGAAAGGAATGCAGTATGAGTGGAGGGAAGGCAGCATGAAGGGAGGATAAGACAGGGTGAGGGGAGGGGAAGGCAGCGTGAGGGGAATGGAAGGCAATGTGAGGGGAAGGGAAGGAAATGTCGGAGGAGGGGAAGGGAAGGTCGCTTTAGTGTAGGGAAGGTAGCATGAGGGGAGGGGAAAGCAGTGTGAGAGGAATGGAAGGCAGAGTGAGGGGAAGGGATGGCAGCATGAGGGGAGGGGAAGGGAAGGCAGTGTGAGGAGAGGAGAAGGGAGAGAAATGTGATGGGGGAAGGAAAGGCAGCATGAGGGGAGGGTAAGGGAAGGCAGCATGAGGGGAAGGGAAGGCAGCATCAGCGGAAGTGGAGGGAAGGCAGCATGAGCAGAGGTGGAGGGAAGGCAGCATACCAGGGTATTACCGGGCCAATAAAACGATGTACACCAATAAAACATGCCCAAACAGCAGTTTTCTTAACGGCCAGGTTCTATATAAACCCGGGGTGGAGCATTTGGAACCCATGCTATCTACCTGGTCAAAGCCTGCCTCTGCATGCATGATTGCCCATTCAGTGACCTTTTCACCCCTCCAGTTGACTCACTCTAAATCGGTTTTGTACATGCAACACTCTGGGGAAGCCATTTTAAATTCAAAACTAAACTGTCAGTCCTTAACAGCCCCCATACACATTCTTCCAACCTCATTGTGGGTCCATGCTAACCGTGCATGCACACTGGTGATATACTCATCCTTTCACTTGCACAGATGTACAGATTTTCGCCAGCACTCTCAACTTTCCCCACATCCGCACTGCACAGCACAGCACATCCCACGTGGCTTCAGTGGCGCAGCATGTCCACTTCCCATGTGCCGAAGCACATAGTACATGAAACGGCCTCGTAACCTCCAGCAAAGCGCCACGCACCATGGCCCGAATGCGAGTTTGGTCTGCGCACCGCACACACGTAACCAAGCATGCAGGCATGCACACACCCACATGGAGAGTGCCTTTACCAATCCCAATCTACCCATTTGTACCACGTCCGTGTGTGCTGTCTATGTACCTCTTCGGGCTTGCAGTCAATGCCGACTTCACCTCCCGATCAGGACACACTTACGGCTCCCGCTGCAAGGACGTGTTCTCCTGTCGGGTCACGTGTGCTCTCCTGTGGTGTTATTCGTGCCCTACATGCATTCTCCCCTGTATCTACCATCATTTCCTCCTTGACGGAGTTCCAAACACGAGGTTCAATTCGACATTGGAAGGTTTTCACAACACTTTCAGCGGGCGAACAGGATGACACGAACTACGAATGTAATACCACTATCGACTGCACGGAGCTCGCCAAATGGCCTTAGCAATCAAGCAAGCACTCCAACAAAACGGTTGATAAGAAATGGCTGACTTGACAAGCGATTAGCAATCAGTAGTACTAAACACCACCCGGAGACGCCAAAAGTGTCAAAAAATGTGTGAATTGTACAAATTAACACTTTTTTTTAGCAGCTGGAACTGCTGCTAAGGTCAATTCTGCAGTTTAAATTTTGAAACTTGGCTCAAGTTAAGAGTTTCTAGAGCTTATTGCATGTGCGGAAATAAAATCAAGGCATGAACACTGGCATCTCCAGGAGTTTATAAGCATTGCTATGTATCGAGCGATTCGTAGGTATGAAGATCAGCGATCAGAGATGTACACAGCGATTCATAGGCATTAAGCTTTACCACATAGAAACTGACTTGGTCCAAGACAAGGAATTTTTAGAGCTGAGTGGACAAAATGGCAGATTAAGAACCCGAGCTGAGTGAGATGAACACAGGCTGACCGAAGGTAAGCCTGTTTCTGGTTTTACCTTAAATTATCGTCAAAAGGGGTGCGTAAATGTACCCAAACATTCAGTTTTCATTCATGCACTCTCATGGAGTTACCTTCGTGTGCCTGCAACTTTTTGGGCTGCTAGATTTCATGGTTTTGGAGTTATGGAGGAGACAACCTCTCTCTCTCTCTCTCTCTCTCTCTCTCTCTCTCTGACATGTATTATTATAGATGGTGCTAAAACTGACCCATTTAATCTAAATTCTAACTTAGTCAGCCTTCTCCCCATCATGTAATGTAACGAAATAATATAATCGCTAATTTCAGCAAAAAAATAGTGATCTGCTTGAGCGGCAAGAGAAGTCAAAACAACTAGGAAATAAGATACCTTAAATGGTCATTGATCCTCCGTGAATAAAAGAGCTGCTGACATTTCGGGCTTTACTCTTTGTCAGAGCAAAAGAGAAAGGTAATTTGTCAGCTCCGATGAAGGGTAGGGCCAAAAATGTCAGCTTCTCCCCACCATAACCAAAGTTATAAAATTGATAAGTGGAGCACACCTCAAGACTAATATTATCTCAAACTCTCTAATCTTTGACCATCAGTTTGGCTTCTGCCCAGGTCATTCCACCTTCATCCTACTTCTCCTGTGTCAGCAATGTATAGAAAAGTAGATTTTTGCAGTTCAGAGTTACACTCTCCATCTCAAACAAGAGGTCAGGGCTATTTCACTGGACATCTGTGCATTTTACCTTTTCTGACACCCTGTCCTGATTTCCAAACTATCAGCTAATGGTATCTCGATAATATTCCGAGACTAGGTTTCAGATTTCTTGTGCGCCTGCAAGCAGTGGGATGCTTTAGATGTAATATTATCCCATTCTGTACCACTAGAGGCTAGTGACCCTCAAGATAGGATTCTCAGACCAATCCTTTTCTTGATGAACATCAATGAAGTAACTTATCCATTAGATCACTGGAATATCCATTAGATCACTTTACAGACGACTCCACTCTGTGTAGAATAGTATCACACCCCTCTACCAGGCAGGTTGTGGGTAGGTCATCATAGGGTTCAAAGGCTTCATCCAGAGTGTCATGGAATAAGTCTCCACATTGTGGGCTGTTATTGCTTCTTGCCATCTTTCCTTTCTTCAGGCCCTAGAATTTAAGGCCCTGTCATTGAAATATTGCATCAGGAAGGTGAGTCATATGGTCTGCTTCCAACTAACCATAAACATGAAGTTGGTGGCCTTGAAGCTTTTTTTTTACTGGCTCTATTCTGTTCTTGCTTACCGTGTCCTCTCATCTGTCTATGAAATCCCCCTCCTCCCCCACCCCTCTCAAGGTCAGATATGTTCTGTCAAAAACCTTCCCAAGTAGAAACTCAATGCTCACCTCTATTCTTTCATGCCCCTCTTTCCTCACAAGTGGAACTGTCTTGTGGAGTTCATTGTTGTGAATAATTCCCTTCAAGATGTCAATCTGATGTCTCCCCACCACTTCATAGTCCCTCGCATTTCCTGAACTGAGCTTCATTATACCCAAGACCCTCTTATCAGCCATTTCCTCCAATTCCTTCTCTTTGTGCTGTAGTGCATCTATTTATTCTCATCACACTGTTTTCTCTTTGCCACATTTTTGTCTATCGAGGCATTGCCCCCTGTCATTCTGCTCTTCCATAATTCTCAATACCTGTATAAAAAGAAAAAAAAAACTCATATTTGCAAAAGACAAAATGGAAATTTTTATCAACATCTACAATCTACATACAATGCAGTGGTATTATCATATGGTATAAAATCCATGATACTGATACTTCCGCAAGCAGCAGTTTTACTGCCTCCTGCTGGTACTTCCTCAAGCAGCAGTTTTAGTGGATCTAATTTAATACGATATTGAATAATTAGAACCAGACAACCCAAAATCAAATAAACTATCAAACGAACTGTCCTTCTAAAAGCTTCTTTTTTTTTTAACTTCCCTTACAACTACGACTCAGAGAGAAGCTGATGCAAAATTTCCATGAAAGTCAAAAAACCTTATGATGCAGGACATCAGACAAATTCCCAAACTCGTGCTTGGATCTTTTGTGAGCCGAAAGGCTTTTTCAACCCATTCTTCCCTTTTTCCATTACTTACATGACACATCCATCATTACCTATTTTGCATCCCACACCATCATATCTTTATGATATGATGGTGTCTTTATGAATTCGTCCCCCACCGAAGGTGGATGGAGGTTATGTTTTCACCCCTGTCTGTCTGTTTGTCTGTTTGTAGTATGAGCAGGATATCTCAAAAGGTTATATACGAAATTCGGACAATTTCGTGGGCAGGTCGGGTGTTTGACAAGGATGGATTATTTAGATTTTGGTGAAGATCCGGATCCAGATTCGAGAATTTTTAAAGTAATTCTTCACCATTGAGTGATAGTGCCAAAAACGATACATGGCATGATATTTCAAAAAGATGTGGATGGATTATGAAAAAACTTGGTGGATGAGTTGGGGAGGTGGCAAGAACAAGCCGATTAGATTTTGATGTGTAACAAGGGCGAACGGTCCGGATGCAGATCCGGCCTATCAGTGAGTTACAAAACATAAAGTGTTCAGCCTGGTGGTGGTATGCGCTCCACCAAGTGCCGTTCTAGTTCTCCTCATTACTGTTTTGATGAGCTTCGTGCATATCTAGAAGTCACTCTTTGGTGTCACTGTTTTCGCAATGTTTTCGATACCAAGAATAGGTTTTATTCCTCCAATCAAAGCTGAAATATTTCTTGCTCAAGTACTTTTTTTGTAATAGCCTCGTGTTTGTAAATGTGAAGTACTAGTTCCTGTTAGCAATAATGTGCACTTCCTTCGATAACGAGTGTCTGCTCTGATTCATTTTTGGTGATAACACTGCAATGACCACATCATGCTTGCTCACTTGGTTACTGCCAATAACACAGTAATTAAGCATGCCTTTGTCAGGCATGACTTGACTTTCATTGAAACTGCTTGGTGATGCTACTCTGAAAATCATAGAACCAACCCAGTTATTGAAGCGCTTCAATAATAATGAATGACATCCCTAAGAGTAGCATTGTGAAGGCAATCTTGTTCTTGAGATGCATCTCAGTCTTTTTTGCTTCTCTGAACAACCATTCTTACCACTTTCATGATATCAGACTTTGTCTTTCGAGACAGATCACATAATCTCTACCGCTGTGGTTTCACCATCTTTTGTCACATACATATTTGAATTCGTCTCCAAAGGTGGGCACTGCCTGGACATATTTCTGAAGGGCGAATAATTTTCTAAATTATCTCATATTTTTGGAGCAGAAAAGGTAAAAGTATAGCTCAAATGCAGACCGGAGTTCCAGTAAGCCATCTTACCAATATAACTCATGGGACATTGGGTGGTTAACATTTCGGACAGCAAAAGGCATCTCTCGACAGGATGCTTGTACATATCGGGGCACATTACTCTTCTCACATCTTTCTGTTCAGACACCTTGGTGGCCTCAAAATCTGTCGCTGATTTTCATAACCTCCGTCCACCTTCGGTGGCAGAGGTAATGTTCTCACCCCTGTTTGTGTGTTTATCTGTCTGTTTGTCTGTGAGCAGGATATCTCAAAAAGTTGTGGACGGATTCTGATGAAACGTGGTGAACAGATTGGGTATATGCGAAGGACGAATTGATTCGATTTTGCTGAAGATCTGGATCCGGATACTAAATATTATTTGAGTGATTCTTCACCACTAAGATATCAGGTCAAAAACAATATATAGTACAATATGTCTTTCAGAAGATTGTGGACAGGTTATGACAAAACTTGGTGGATGAGTTGGGTAGGTGACAAGAAGAAGCCGATTAGATTTTGGTTAAGGTCCGGAGACAGATCCGGCCTATCAGTGGGATACAAAAATGGAAGCTGTTCAGCCTGGCAGAGGTATACGGAATTCAACAAAGCCCACTGCGTCGGTGCAATCAAAGAGTCACTGGGCAAGGTGAGAGCCTCCACCATCAACGCCTGCTGGCACAACCTGTGGCCACAGACAGTGAAGAACTTCAGAGGCTTTCCCAACAACACTGAGGAGAGGCATCAAACTGTCGGGTTGGCACGGCAGGTGGAAGGGGAAAACTTTGAAGGCATGGAGCTTGAGGAGTTGGATGCTCTTTTTGCCTCGCATGCCGAGGAGTTGGATGATATTACCAAGGTTTCCAAGGAGGAGGAGGAAGCAGGCAGTAATGAGGAGGAAGAGGTGTCGAGGTCCAAACTCATGGTGAGGTTCCTTGGTGACATGCGGGTCCTGCAGGACATGCGGTCAATTACCGAGAAGCTGTTAGATGCAGATTTGGTCATTGAGCATGACCTCAAGTTCAAGAGGGAGTTGGATGACGTGATGCTCCCATAAAAGGAGCTCCATCGAAACCTGCGGCAATCTGCCAGACAGCTCATGATAGTAGATGAGAAATGGGGTTTCTGGGACTCCCGTTCAAATGAATGGGGGGAAAGGGAAAAACTTTCTGACTCGAGCCCCAAAAGCCCAAAATAGGAGACTGATTTTCTCCCTACCTATCCCCTTCCCTCCCATACAAGCAAATGTAAAATTGAGACTATGAAAGATTGAGACTTACTGATTAAAGCACTTCTTCCCTTTCATATTTTCATTCCACTCAAAGAGCGAACCAACTAATATTTGTCCATGTTCTACTTTAGGGAGTAACTTAATTTTCTTATAACATTCATTTCCATCGAGTATATTCACTTTATCTCTTCAAGCATGAAAGAAAGGGAAGTTCACCATCCCTCCTTTGGTTCTATAAAATGGGTAAGTGCCTTTAAGAGCACAGTCATGCTGTAAAAATGA
>CM068957.1:113232340-113244124 GCA_035128595.1 Eptatretus atami
TATGTGGGACACACCCTGAAAAACCATTGTTGTGAAATCTCTCATTACATCATCAAGTTGATTATTTAAACCAACTTGCGTGCTGAATGAGTTTTATTTAGAGAATGGATTGTGCTGATAATTTCTCCGACCTTGCGGATCAATCGTTTTCACAAGATGACAGGTGAGATCCTTAACCCAATTCATAAAAAAAGAGAGAGATAATCTTCCAAATTCATTCAAGATGTCTCATAGTTGGTTCAATAGGATGTGGAAAAACCTGCTTACTTTTAAAGATGCTCCTTACTCCCAACTTTTTAGAGTTATGATAATTTAATAAATTGTTTCACAAAGTCGAGTTTTCAACCTGAGTATCAACTACTCTCACAAGGTGTTATATGCTGGTCTTCAAAAAGAAGATATAATCAGTTTATTTAAACTTCAAAACAAACGAATGATTATATAATTGAAGACATAATACAACTATTTTTGTGATACACAAGAGTATAAAAAGAACATCAAAACCGATAATTGTATTCTTAGTGATAATACGGATGATATACCTTCTCCTCAAGCTTTGGATAAATCAAAAAAGAACCTCGTTATCTTTGATGATTGTGTTAATGAGAGAAACCAAACGGTAATGGTAGCTACTACATCAAGAGGGAGAGCATTCTTCTTGTAATTGTATTTATCTCAGTCAATTCACTTTCAACTCCCTCATTCGCTCAATAAGAAACAATGCTAATACTTTTATTTTATTCAAGTTAATTCAAGAGATTTTAAACGCATTTTTGGAGACACAATTGTTCTACATATGTAGTAAAAAGGAATTTGGGGATTATATGAAGCACACAAGTGAAAAATATCAATATATTGTTGTGAAACAAGATGAGATATTAAAAGATATATTTTTTATTTTATAAACATACATATATAAATGACAACTATTATTCTAAATCTTGTGGTTAAATCTGCTTCTGGAAAAACTTTTCATAATCAAGGTTCTTTGTAGTCCAAATGGAATATTGTAATTTTGCTTAAAAGCACCATGTAGTTCGTATTGTATCAACAACAACTAGAGCAATAAGACCTGGAGAAGTAGAGGTAAGATTATTACTATATTTCAGTAGAGGAACATATGCGATTGAGGAATGAAGGCAAATATTTGAGGTTTCTCTTGTACAAGACAAAATATTGACAATTGTAAGAGTGATGTAAAAGAAACTAAAATCTGGTGGTCTGGATATTAGAAACAATCCAGAAGGAATGAGACAAATTATTAAACATCTGAGTGGTAATGGAGTTAAGATTTATCATTCGGTTTGATGTTGATGAAGAAACTCAACACAACCTAATGAAAAGCAGAGATACGAATAATTAGTGAAAAGAATACAACTCGTATTAAATGTTAATAAAGAATTTGATGAAATATTTAAAGAAAAGGATTATTTGAACACATCTAACATTTATGATGAAGAAGGAAATTTCCTGTTGACCCTTTATAATTCAGTGAATGATATTTTTCCAATAAATAAATGCATGCGAAGAAAGGCAAGAAGATTTAAGGAGCATCAAGAGTTGGTTTCAAAAGTTGTAAAACAACAGAATACATAAAGAAGAAATGCAGACAAAACTAACGGGGTGAAGAAGGCATTTGAAAGAAAACAAGAGAAATTTTTTTAAACCACTTAAAAAAACTTCCCAAGAAAAAATTATTGATGCTTCCAGGGTTCCCATAATAGAAATACTCTGAAAAAACTTCAAATGTTTAAAAGGTTTCAGTCAAATGACGGAGGAAGAATTAGGGCATATAGGAGGATTAGAATATGATGATGGATTATTTCAACAACTGGAAGAGATGAATCAACCCACTGATTATATTGTGAAGGCTCTTCAAAACAATGAATGATATTCAGCGGATTAAAAAACCAAGCGGACTCTTCCAATAGAACGACCAGCATATTTCATCTGTTCAAGAATAGTGAATGAATATTAATGGATGAATTAAGGTTCTTGAGTTCTGCTCACCTCTGTAAACTAACTCCGAGATTAATGTTCTTCTAACAAAAGATGGAAAACAAGGTTCAACTGTGAGGGATGAATCAGAGTATTTTGATAAACTGTTGGAGATGAAAAATAAGGATGAGGAGTATATATTGATCTGCTGACTCTCTTAATTATAGGGTTAGTTGATCTGGCAAAGTAGGAAGAATGAGAAAGGAGAAACACATTATTCAGGCTTTAAGTAGCCTTTGGTTCAGGTGTTAGTTTTCTTCCAAATGACCCATCACAATTAGTTAATAGACTGTTATTGCTTGTTAAGTAGTAAGAAGGCTGGAAATAACAATTGTTTTAATGAAGCATCAGCCATTTTAGACGCAGTTGATGAACATGAAAATATTCATAATGCAATACAAAGACATTTATCGCATATTAAATAAGATGAGAAGCATAATCCTTAGTTTTAATTTCACAACAGCGATCCACAATCATTCATTCCCATACCCACGACAACTTGACGCAACAAAATAATATGAGGCGTCTTTATTGTCTATAAGGAAACTTATAATACTTGTTAATATCACCGAGAAAAATGACAAGTTTATTTATATCCGGGAAGTGGATACAAAACGATAACAGTTTCACCCGGGCATATAGATTTCTCAAAATATCTTCCGAAATTGCTCGCCTTATGAAAGAACAGGGCGATTAACCAAAAACAAGCTCAAATGACTAAGATCCTCGTCCTCTTAAAGATGACGTCATAAAACGAATATGACGTCATTGTGATGTATCAGGTTTGTGATAAATTATCTGTGATATATGCACGGCTTGATTCCCGCAAACAAATTCAAACAGCTTGCCTAGTTTCGGATAATGGTGTAGGCGATTTCCATTAGCGGCGATATTAGACGTCAACTTTTTTCTAAGGAGAATTTCCAAAATCGGAGATGGTTACTGCCTGCGGTGGGGTTTCTGCAATATACATGGCAAGTTTCTCGAAGATTCCGATGAAAACTCTGGGTTGTGAAAACAAAAAAGTCAAAAAATAGGAATGACGTCATAAAAATTGATATGGCATCATAGTGATGTACATTATGTGCGGTATTCATCTCTGCTAATGTCCGTTTGATTCCCACAAACAAATTCAAAAAGCTTGACTAGTTTTGGAGATAATTTTTTCGATGATTTCATTAGCGAGATATTTTGACATCATAACTTTTTCTAGGAGGAATTTCAAAATCGGAGTGTTTACTGTCTGCCGCAGGTATTTTTACATATACATGCCAAGTTTTAGGAAGTTTCCATGAAACTGGAGGCTGTGAAACAAAAAAGTCCACAAGAAGAAGATGAAGAACAAACAGCGTGAGTAAGACTTAGAGATCCTCCACGAGGATCTAAAAAAGTCTACAAGAAGAAGATGAAGAACAACAACGTGAGTAAGACTTAGAGATCCTCCACGAGGATCTAAATATTGTTAATAGATATTCAAAAAACATACTTCAAAATCAACGATAAAACTTAAAATAACTACAAGGTTTGATTCACAATGATAATTCATTTGGAGAGTTATTGGTTTTCTCCTCAAAAAGATTGAAACTAATTGAAACTAATTGAAACAAAAAAGATTGAACAAAAAAGGTTTGTTTACAGTGATAATGTCATTCAAATATCCTCAGGCATAAATTCGGTATTAATTCACTGTGATTTGATTGATGGTGCTTATAATGTTGGAATAAAACAAATAACAGCATTTTCATTCAATGCATACTCAACCCAATTGGTTATAAATTCAATATGGAACCCAAAAATCTGGTTTATCTCCTGTGTCAGGAAAAACCATATACAGAGTAAATTTAGGATAACCGACCAAGATAATCACTGATTTCTTTGAATGGAGAAATTATATCCATCAGAATTCACCTTCATGAAGTTTTCCATAAATAAATACGATGGTTATTGTGAGGAACACGAGTTGGGGAAAATATAAAATAATTACAGGGGATGGGATGTTCCTTTCCCATACTACAAGGGTGAAGGTAGTATCTTGGTAGAGGATACTATAAACCTAAGAGACAAAAGGGTGTCGGACATCAATTTAGAAAATAGGAGATGGGATAATTGATACTCTAATGGGTATCGGTTCAACTATTTAAACATAAAGACCTAATTGGTTCAACTGCTTCTGCTGTGGGAAATGTAGCAGGTGCTATAAAGAGTATAAAAGATGCCCAAAAGGAATCTCATAAATTGTAAGCAATAAAAGAAATTAAGAAAGGCAAAACTCAGTTGTCTCCCCAAGAATGACAGAAATAATTCAGATACTGGTCAGGGTTCAAAAGTTTTAACATCTTTTTTTCTGAAATAAATACAAGTATGGAGCAATTGATAGTATCTATGATTTGGATGATACCATTGTCATCTCAAACTCTACTAAAAGGAAGACTACTCAAGGTAAATGCAATAACTGGAACAGACTGGAATGCAAATGGAACAAAAAGTTTGGAAAAAATTATCAACAAACTTATTTGAATCCACCCGAAAGTTTCTTGTTGTGTAAATTTACATTCACTAAGGCTGCGAATTAACACAAATGCAACACTCGTAAAATATTTCTTCTGGAAAAATGTTTGATAGTGTGCGTTTGTACATTGGAACACAAGAAGTTTGAAGTGGTTGATTATGTCTCTGCTACATCTGAAATGATGAAATTTACACTATATTCATTTAGTGATAGAATGGGAAAGGGAGCTGTCGAAGGTTTTATTCCTGATATGGCAACGGGAACAAACACAGACCCTGGATATACTCAAAGGAAAGGAACGTATACTGATGATACAAAAGCAGGTAATAGTTTTACTGTGGCAGTTCCTCTTTAAGGTATATTTGGATTTTGTGATCATGATAAAGTTCTGTATGGTCTTAAAAATTAATTTCAACTGCAAAATAATGATAATGAAAATAGATTGCTTTTTGGTGTGGCTAATGCTTTTGCTGATCAGAATAAATTTCTAATTGATGAAATTAGTTGGTATATTAGTGAATATACTCCTAATCTTAAAACAGAAGAGATCTTGAATGGAAGACTTAACTCAAAGAAGCCACTCAATTATCATACCTTAAAGAGAAGATGCCAACACGTTAAACTGACCCAAACCACTTACACATGGAATTTGGGTGTTCTGGAAGGAAAGCCACGATATCTGTGGCTGATTTTTTAAAAACCAGATGGTGATACTGTTTCTGATAAGAATAATGCATTGAGTGATAATGCTAAGGTTGAAACAAACTTCGCGTTTCTCGAGATGGAACAATTTATCCACGAGATAGATTGGAAATTAATTGGCGGAAAAAATGATTATGCTGAAGCATCCAAGTCTTACAAAAAGGTGTGTGAAAGCAATGGAAATAAAGAACCTATTTTGGATATGACAGCATTTAAAAGTCTGTATACAATCTATGCGATTGACCTGAGTGCTCAAAAGGAAACTATTAAGTCTAATCGAGTGGATACTTCCCTATACATTGAAAGAGAGAGAAGTGAAGAAGTTGATACATATTGTTTGCTTTTGAAGAAACAGAATTACAGATTAATACAGATAATGGTGTTATGTTTAGTCACATAATTTTTTGATAAATAAATGAGTAGTAAAGTGCAACTGGGGTGTATGTTAATCAAATCAATCTTCATAAACTATCATCTTGTATTCAAAATCAAAAGCCTTGTATGATTAACGTTAATACAATTCAGAGAAAAGGAGCAGTAAGAATTGATGTTTTGCTGACAAGAGAACAGGTGAAAATCTTGAACGATACTGCTCGCTTAAAATTAAAATGTCAAAACCAACGTTGAAAAGAAATATTCAATAAGAGAGACGAGTGGAGGAATTTCCCATTTCTAATTCCTTTATTTGCTGGTTTAAGTGCGGCTGGAGCATTGAGCGGTGGTTATTTCATCAGCGGCTGGTATTTTTTTTAAGTGCGGCTGTATTTCAGCAGTGGTGAAAACTGCCAACGAAAGAAGGCTCAACTCCGGCTCAAAAAGAATTGAAAGACATAAGAAAGAGTTGGAGAAACAAATTAGTGGAAGTGGTGTAATTGTAGATTTTGCTGAAAAACTTGAAAGTCTGCCTGATAAAGCGAGATTGTTAGTTGGAGATATTCTATCGCACAAACAGGTGTAAATTAACTAAAAGGGGTAATGGATTATATCTTTCTAATAAATAAATGAGCATTCATGAGTTGGTTTCAAGAATTTGGAAAGAATACAACATCAAATTTAGAACTTATCAAATATTGTAAGAAATTAAAAATTCATAATCTGGTTATTTGTATGAGAGATGAATAACAAATGTGTCAAACATACAAATAATATTATTATGAACTTAGAATAATAATGGGAACGGTTCTCATTGGGTTTGTATTTTAAGTCAAGCCAAATTATTTTGATAGTTTTGGTCTTCCACCACCTGTTTAAGTCATAAAATTCTTACAGAATGGTGTTTATCAAACATTTCAAGTCCAATAATTAAATTCCAAGTGTTGTGGTCAATTATGTCTTCCGTATATGTGTTATTTCAACTCAACAAAAACAAGTTTTTAATGACATTATTTTAATCTAATATAAAATGACTTGTGTTGGAAAAGATGGTTCTATATTTGGTGTATCCCAGAACTGGATATTGATTTATCAAATTATTACACAAAGGCACAGGCTGAACGACAGAAATATAGTATAGCAAAAAATATTAATGTGAAAAAATGCATATAAATTAATGTTATCCAAGCTCGACTGACACTAATGACTTGTTGAGATTAAGTGATTTATCACAATATATATATCCTTAAATAAAATGGCACGTTTGTTAAAGGAGTAGAATTTACAACTACAACACCTGGTTCAACAAACCATACACCTTTTCTTATTAAATTCAATTTCTGCTTCGTATTGAATTTTATAAAGAAGGAAGAATAGTTAATATGAGAATAGAGAAATGGAGGTATACTATGTGTGATTTAGGATATAATTGGTCTTTTCATTCAACCTAGAAGACCTACACGATTTTTATCAGTCTCGTAAAGAAGAATATTATCCTCTTGGTATGAATCAGGAAATAGTGGATGCACGATTAGCAAACAACAAATACACGATTTCAGGAATAGGAAATTATATGATGGTGAATGAATAGTTTATATGACAAAGAAGGAAGGAAATTGGATAATTATACAAAGTTGAGGAATACAAACTGATTTAACAACAGGAAGATGGGTGGTATTACGTGTCATCATATTAATTTGTCATATATTTCTGATACATAAATGACAGCAAGAAGACTTCAAGAAAATTATAATTTTTGCACTCAAGGATACCTACAAGAAAAGGGTGTTCGATTTTACATTCCTTATGAATTGGAACATAGACATGGGCAATTTTCAATTAAGAACTGGCCTTACACTGATGTTAAAAAACAAACAAATAGAGATTTTGATTAAAATATTAAATAAAAATGAACTTCTAAAGGTGATGAAATATATAACTCTTTAGAAATCATCAACAAATATTATTGGTTTCCTTTTATTAGAAAAATAATTGTGGACTCAAAGTATCGCAGAATCCAGATGAATATGTATGATATTATATGGGGTGAAAGTGGTTCAAAGATAGTAAGGGATGAGGAAGAGTTGAAGAAACTGAGACAGAGAGAAGGAGGAGAGGGAGAGGAGGAGAAGGAGAAAGAGAGAGAGAAGGAGGAGAGGGAGAAGAGAGAGAAGAGAGAGAATAATATAAATATAAAAACATGGAAACCAGTGAGATTATACAAAGATCAAAGGTATTACAGAAATAAAATATACAACTAATAATCTCAATGCAACAAAGGAGGAAAGCAAAGAATTGGCAAGTCTATTGAAATATATGCGTCAAGACTATTAACATCGGTTTCAGGGAGAAGATTAAACGAAAGTGGAGATAAAGAAAGAGAAGAAGGAAAAGATTAATATATTGATGATGTTGGTGTAATTGACTTTGATTAAAGTTTTTACATTTTTTTCTTAAATAAATGGAGAAGAGAGTGAAGACATTTCTTAGGATTCTTTATGTTTTAATAATAATTATTCAAATGTGCATGTAGGAACTAAAAAGGTTTTCGCACTCTGTCGGAATTTTTCACAGAAAATAAATGAGTTATTGTCTAAAATGTAAAAAAGAAAACCAAGAGTAAAAATATTCGTATGTTAAAAGTAAAATAATAGGGTTATAACAAAAAGGTACATGTTCGGTGTGTGGCTCAAAAAAGAGTGAATTCATCACCAAACACAAACGAGGGGGAGATATACAAAAGTTTTTATCAGGAAGCAAATTTACAACAACTGGAATGCCAGGGGAATTACATCTACCAGGGTATTCTTTCTGTGGTCCAGAACAAACTTGAATAAAAGATTAGATGAGGCTGACAATCCTAAACCGTGGAGCAAACCTATCAATAGGGTTCATGAAGTGTGCATGAGGCACGATATTGATTTATGGAAATAGCACAACGTTGGAGAAAAACACGAAGCCAATAGGGAAATGTTGTATAATTTGTCTCTGATACAAAATCCAACCTTGAGAGAAAAAGTTGATGGGTTTCATCGTGAAGAAGATGATCAGTGCTAAATTGAAACTTGGGCTTGGAAATTCAAAAACTTATAGGCTCTAATGATGTCATTAAGATTGATGAGGAATTAGCAGATGAATTACATAAACAAATATCACAAAGTTTCATTGAAGGAAGGTTTATTCCAAGGAAGTTGATTAATATCTGGTCCACTGATTTAATTGAACTCAATTATGAGAAGGGGTACAAGTATGCTTTAACTGTTATTGATTTGAGGAGTAGATATGCGTGGGTTGTTCCTTTGAAAACAAAACAGGTAATACTCGTATGTTAGCTTTCCAACAGATATTCAATAAAAGCAAGAGAAAACCTAAAAAATTGGTGGACTGATGAGGTTACAGAGTTCTACAACAAAACATTTATGAATTTTCTTAAAATAACATTACATTATACAGCACCTTAAATGAAGGAAAAGTGGTTGTTATTGAGTCTTTTAATCGCACTCTAAAAGAGAGACTATATAAAAAATTCACTCAACTCATTTCTCAACAATGGTTGTCTTTAATTCAGGACATTGTGGATAAGTACAACGACACGATTCATACCTCAACGAAAACGAAGCCATCAGAAACATTAAAAAAATTAAATTATGAAAAAAGAATTAATGTCAGAAAGCCTAAGTTCAAAGTTGGTGATATAGTAAGAATATACAGGTGGAAATCTCATTTTGGAAAAGGTTATAACCAAGCGATGGACAAATGAACTTTTTAAAATTGTTGATGTCGTCGGTACAGTTCCTTGGACTTACAAATTAGGTGATTTAAAGGGGGAAGAGATTTTAGGTTCATTTTATTCACAGGAATTACAAAAGACAAAGATAAATTGAAAAATTAATTTTTTTGACTCTGCCCTTTTTTAACTCCGCCCCTTTTTGACTCCGCCCACACAAGCCACATCCACAGAAGCCCCACCCACATAAGCCCACCATCCACCACACAAGCCCCACCACATAAGCCACATCCACAGAAGCCCCACCCACATAAGCCACATCCACACAAGCCCCACCCACATAAGCCACATCCACACAAGCCCCACCCACATAAGCACATCCCAAAGCCCACCCACATAACCACATCCACACAACCCACTCACAAAAGCCACATCCACACAAGCCCCACCCACATAAGCCACATCCACAGAAGCCCCACCCACATAAGCCACATCCACACAAACCCCACACATAAGCCACATCCACAAAAACCCCACCCACATAAGCCACATCCACATCCATCATATCACATTATTAGTGATTAGTTTATTAGTTCCCACACACAACATGTTTATTTAATTAAGAAAAATTTCTCCACCCACACAAGCCACATCCACACAAGCCCCATCCACCCACACAAGCCCCATCCCACCCACACAAGCCCCACCCACCCACATAAGCCCCACCCACACAAGCCCCACCCACACAAGCCCCATCCACCCACACAAGCCCACCACCCACATAGCCCACCCACACAAGCCCCACCCACACAAGCTCCACCCACACAAGCCCCACCCACCCACACAAGCCTCACCCACACCAAGCTCCACCACACAAGCCCCACCCACCCACACAAGCCCACCCCATGTGTGCCCCCACCTTTGACCCACCACCCCCCTCATCCACCCCAACCCTTCCCCACACACACACACAGGGAGGGGAGGTGAGGGATGAGGGGGGTGGTGGTCATTGGGGGAGTGCACCTACCCCCCAACCGTAACCTCCCCCAACCCCCCTCCCCTTTACATCTCCTTTATTCTTTTCTTGTAATCAACATCAGATAATTATAAGAAAGCATTATAATTAAACAAAAGTAATAACATTGAACAAAATCTTCTTTCACAGCAGTCTGATGGATTCTTTTGGTTTTGAACTCGATCAACATATTCTGTTCAAAACAAAGAGTGAAGAACAATTATGGTATATAAAGATGATTATATTATGATATTAATAAAAACAAACAGTCATAGACTGGTACTTACGAAATCGTCAACTTGACCTCTGACCTTGTCTAATAAAAGCTGTCTCTAGAGAAGGTAGCGACGCAAACCAGAAGTTTCTACGATGATTCTGTACCAAACCATCAAAAATCGAATGTTTGACCTCACCGTGACCTTGACCGTTGACCGATTTTGACCAAAATCTAATCAGCACTAGCCATCACCCTCCTGAATCACGTGGTGTAACTTGACATTGGTAGCTTCTTCCGTTCTCGAGTTATCTGTACCAAACCATCAAAAATCGAATATTTGACCTCGCTGTGACTTGACCTTGACCGATTTTGACCAAAATCTAATCAGCACTAGCCATCACCCTCCTGAATCACTTGGTGTAATTTGACATTGGTAGCTTCTTCCGTTCTCGAGTTATCGTGCCTACAAACAAACCCACAAACACACACACACACACAACACACACACACACACACACACACACACACACACACACACACACACACACACACACACACACACACACACACACCACACACACACACAAACGCACAAACAGATGACGGAAGTCATTAATATACTTACGAAATCTAATAAATATAACATTACCTCCAGAAGATAGTGTTGTGTCAGATTCCTCCAGAAGATTAAGTTGTGTGTTTGGTTCATCCAGACAGGTGTGAAATAATAAAATAATGAGTCAACACTCAAGAGAGATAGAGACAGAGACATAGAGACAGAGGGAGGAGAGAGAGACAGAGGGAGAGAGAGACAGAGGGAGATAGAGAGAAGAGAGGAGTAGGAGACGAGGAGATAGAGAACAGAGGGAGATAGAAAGAGAGACAGAGGGAGAGAGAGAGAGAGACAGAGACAAAGACAGACACACACACACACACACACAAATGCAGAGATAAAGAGATAAAGACACACACAGGGATAATTCTCACCTTTGACTCGACTCATTCAAGATCAGAGGCATAGAGGACTTCTTTCCAGCCAACAAAAATATCATTCAATTATTTTCTGAATGATCGAATGTCTTCAAGGAAGTCATTCATTTTAGCCACTCATCATGTAATTCAAAGGCCTCCTGTTCTCGATCAGTTATCAACGATGTTCTTATGGGGACAACCTGTTTAGAAAAGACACACAATAATTATGGTTGTATAGTGATATAATTCTGTATAAAACAACAAACAATGAG
>CM068957.1:113259811-113278452 GCA_035128595.1 Eptatretus atami
CTAGCATATATAGCGAATCCAACAAAAAAATGATGGTAAATAGATACCCGATTTTTGAAGGACTACCATTTGAAAAATAACACCTCAATCAAAAATCGGCTCGAGTAAAATTTTCGAAATATCTCGAAGTGTTTAATTCCGAAGTCTCGTTTCTCCACCATCCAAAACGCTTAGGACAAGTATTAAAATACCGTATGCGGTTTTTCGCCGCAGTCCTAACTAGCAACGGTGTCTTCACAAACGCAAACTCAAAAGTGAGCACAATCCCACCCCAACATGGACCTGTTCGCGCAAGTTTCATACGAAATCGTTTGCTGGTTTGTGCTGTGGAGCCTGCGTGCAGACACACACACACACACACACACACCGGTAAACCCGACAATAAGCTAGCCCATCGAACCACCAATTACTTTTGTAGATTTTATTCGGGAGAGGGGGGGGGGTGAAGGTGGTTCTTGCATGAGAAACACATATCAACCACACACCACCACAGACCTAAAACTACGAGATCCCCACAGACATGACAGACATGCGCATGTGCAACTTTCAACTCGGCACAGATGCACACAATCAGCCATCCAAACTCGAGCCACCTAAAAGTCCTGCCAATATCCCAAAACCCTTCACTCTACAATGCTTCTCGGTACCTATCTAATTCCAATTTAAACTTATCTACTTTTTCTGCTGCCACTACCTTTCCAGGGAGACACTACCTTTCCAGGGGTTCCATGCATTAACTACTCTCTGAGTAAAAGACCCCTGCCTTGCTACCATCTTAACTCTCCTCTTCTTTACTCTCTGGCTATGGGCTATCCTGTGCTGAATAATTCATCTGCCCTTATTTTATCTACACCTTTCATTATCTTCAACATATCTGTCGTATCTCCTTGTAACCGCCTCCTTTCTAGTGTATAAAGCCCTGTGTCCTTCAGCCACTTCTCATAGCTGAGTCCAGCTAGTAGCCCTGCACTGAACCCTCTCTATGGCATCTATGTCCTTCCTGAGTTGTGGTGACCAAGACTGCACACAATATTCTAGATGTGGCCTCACTAAGTATTCAAGTATTTACTTCAATTGTAATAAAATAATGACATTAAAAATCGTTTGAAAAAATCTGAAAGTTTATAGCTACTAAAGCAGTCTAACACATCACCCATATACACTGTAATCAGACCACATTGAGTCACAGTTTCGAAGATGGAGGCTTTATTGATCACCATAGAATGCAGTCAATAAGCATCGTACGTAGCCATATTGGCAGTCTTCTTCACCCAATACTGTCTTTCTCACATGCCACACCCTCTCATGCTCTACTGTATATCGATATATTGCATCATTCTTGAAAGTATTATGAAGGTGACTTGTTATACAGTGTTCAAGTATATAATTCCATTTAAGTAAAGATTTAAAGAGGTTTAAATGCGTATAATTAAATTAATTCTGGGTTTTACCGCCATTTTCCCGAGTGTCTATTATATCAGCCCATCTAACACGTTACATTAGATCTCCGTTCCTGTTGTTTGTGTCCTTTATGACGTCCTTAAAACAGTAAAGTTTCCTGTTTGGAATAATTTTCAATTTTGTTTGACCGCCAGGTAGGCAGGCAGGCAGACAGAGTAAAAATGCTATCTCATTCCTTTCTGTGCATGTGCAATCGGGACGAATTCAGAGCCAATACGTGGTAAAACGGCAGAGTCAATAAAAGGGTTGTATTGGGGATGGTTAACAGCAGAGTTGCTATTTATGTTCCACTTCATGTTCAAAATATAACTTTCCATTCAAACACGTTGTTCCTTGATCACAAACTGATCCGTTATCATAATAATGATGGATGGAGATGAACCAATTGCTTCACCCACTTTTCTTGCGTGCATATATATATATATAATATATAATATATATACTATATAATATATTAGATATATGACAAATTGTGACAAAAGTGATAAAGAGGCATATATTGCAGGTACTTGTTTGGCATTAGCTCGGAAGAGGTTTTTTCTGATCCTTTCCAAATAACAGCTTTAGGACATTACCATTAACTCAGATTCTTAACTCTTGTATTGAAAAGAAATAATTAAGATCCGACCTTCAGACTCTTCATTTCCAAACCTGAAATATAAACTGTCAACCTTAGGCCCTGTCACACCTTGACGTTTTAGCCAGCGTATGGCAAGGTATCAAAACGTATAAAACGCTGGCGTACGCTGAACTATTGATGTTTTTTTCCAGTTTTGCGACTATGCATAACGTAATTAGTAACGTAACACAACGTTTCGATAACATATAGATAACTTATATCAACGAATGCTGAGCGTTTGTGGCGTTGACAACCTAATGCCCAACAATAGTCTAATCATGCATAGCGCGGCTTCGCGACGATTCCGTGGCGTAGGCTATTAAGGCGTGCCGACGAGTCAAATCATAACCACACTAGCATCGAAGTGTCAACCGCTTGTCACACCTTGACGTTTTAGCCAGCGTATGCCGACGTATAAAAATTTGCCGAATACGCTGGCACACGTCGACTACGTATGCGTAAGTTTGTTATACGTTAAGAGCACGCTAAGCACACTGAAGCACGTGCTACTCCGTAGTACGCCGAGTACGTCGACAAATTTTCAGCATGTTGAAAATTTTTCGACGTATGCCAGCGTATGACACATGTTCCGCATACGCTGCCATAAGTTGTAGGCACGTTACGCGATCGTTGACACAATCAACACACGTTACTTGTAAGTTACTCATAAGTCGAAACACGTCGAGGTAATGGTTAGCGTCAGTGTTCCAGACCCTGGTTTATTTATTTATTTATTTTTCTTCTGGCATGACGGTGATGTTGACACTTCGATTTCTAGTGCGGTTATGATTTAAATCGTTGAGCGCAGCCTATTAATATAATATATTATAACCGCACTAGAAATCGAAGTGTCAACATCACGTCATGCTGAAGAAAAAAAAAAAACAGGGAGTCTGGAACACTGACGCTAACCATTACCTCGACGTGTTTCGACTAGAGTAACTTACAAGTAACGTGTGTCAACAATCGCGTAACGTGCCTACACTTACTCATAGGTTAGAAATAAGTTTCGGGTATGCTAAACATTACCTCGACGTGTTCGACTTATGAGTAACTTACAAGTAACGTGTGTCGACGTGTGTCAACAATCGCAATAACGTGCCTACAACTTATGGCCAGCGTTATGCGGAACGTGTGAGTCATACGCTGGCATAACGTCGAAAAATTTCAAGCATGGAAAATTTGTCTAACAGCTCGCGTACTACGACGTATCCCAGCGTACTCACGACGTATGCCACGTGCTCTTAACGTATACAAAACTACCCATAAGATATTTGACGTGTCCAGTTTTAGACAAATTTTTCATACGTCGGCATACACTGGCTAAATCGTCAAGGTGTGACAGGGCCTTTACACATCGTATGCATATGGCACTGCATCAATGACTGTGTGTGGTGCGTAAAGAGATATTAACCTGGGGAACGCTTCTGTCAGCCAAAATCCGACATGGTATCTTTTGTAAATAGTAGGCAATTGTCGCGGGCACCCTTACTAAATTCCAAATCGTTGCCCCAACAGGCCGTGGGACTCTTGCCAGTCGCCATTAAGTGGTAGCCCTCGAAGCATTCTCAATGCACCATAAGGACCGGCAACCTACCAGGATACGGTATTACTCCACATATGACATGTTTCCATCATCGTCCTTCAATGGACTTAACTAGTCTGAATGTCTCAGAAATAAGAGACAAATACAACAAACACAGACACATGCTAAGATCTGAATACATCTTTACAAAAATCGTATTATAACATCTGATGAGAATCTAATTAGAATTATTTAATTTTATTATTCCTGAAACCCATGCCTAGAGAAAACAGACTTTTTGGAATGCCAGCCACATTTTCCATCCAATCATGATATAACTTTGTTTTTTTTTGAATCTACATCGGTAGGCACTCCTTTGTTGAAAGTTTTGTGTTAATCGCTCAAGTGGTTGCGGAGAAAACGATTTTAAAAATTACTCCCGGTTGGGGGTGCCGGTCATCTCTGAAGCTCTGTAGATGTGGATCTCTGATCGGCTTAGAATGGCTTCGGTGTCGTCTTGTCTTTTGGTTCAACGTACAGACGAAAGCCCGGGAGTAAAAAGGATAGAGAACCTCAGAAATCAAACTACATTTCTGAGTTATCCGGAGATAGATTTTGAAAATGGTTGATTTGGAACATTTATGATCAATGTGTCTTCAAAAGGTCGGGCGAAATTTTTTTGACCGTATCACATCGACGATTTTTCCAACTTTGAAGACACGTGACTCGATAACCAAGACGAATTAAAAAAAAACCGGCCCGACCAAATTTAGATATTGTTCCATATTATCAGAATCCGAAGAAACTTCGAAGATCGTATCACAAACGGCGGAGGAGATAGATTTTGAAAATGGATGATTTCGCAAATTTGGAGTGGCCTTGACCTTGACCTTGACCTTCAACAAAAGTCATACCGTCGTGCATCCCTCATCGACCCCTACGCCTACCTACATACCAAGTTTCATCAAGATCGGGCGAATTTTTTTTGACCGTATCACATCGACGATTTTTCCAAACTTTGAAGACACGTGACTCGATAACCAGGAGGAATTTTAAAAAACACGGCCCGACCAAAATTTAGATATTGTTCCATATTATCAGAATCCGAAGAAATTTTGAAGATCGGATCACAAGCGGCGGAGGAGATAGATTTTGAAAATGGACGATTTCGCAACTTTGGAGTGGCCTTGACCTTCACTCGGGTCAAAGGTCATACCGTCGTGCATCACTCATCGACCCCTACCTACATACCAAATATCAAAAAAATCGGAATAAAAAATGGGGACGTACGTACGTACGGACATCGAGACTGGTTTTATTAGGTCATCTCGTTAGAGATGACCTAAAAAGTGAATAAAGGGATAAAAAAAAAAAAAAAAAAAGTGAGGGCCTCAGCCGACGTTCCACAAGGATGGTTGCGGACGTCTATTACTAATACATCAATTCTGATGAGAAATCGCAAGAGATCATGTTGCATGGACATTTCTGTTAAAAACAAATCATGTTTTTAAATAAAATATAAATCGGCCAAAGAGTGGTTCGAGAAGATTCAGAATTGGACTTTTTTAGGAGGTGCATTTGTGGCATGGTCTCTCCTTTGATTATCTTGATTAACCAAAATAAATGTCAGAAAATATTTTTTTGTAATTCTATATGAATCATTATAATTGTATGAAATGGTGAAGATTATGCCCAAAAAAGGAGACACTTTTCTTTGATGGATTATTTATTTTTTTGGGATACAAAATCTAGGCTCATGGAAGAGCAAAGTGACACATGGGAAAAAGGGCAACAAACTGACAGTGTATCCACAAGTGAACACACAAGGAAGGGAAGGAAATAAATCAACAAGAAAAGAGAAGAGAGAGAAGAGAGGAAACACTAACCAAAGGGTTGTTTTCGGGATGGTTCATGGGGCAAGAAAAAAAACGATGGCAGGAATAGAGGATGACATGAGATGGTACAGGACGACATGCGACGGTGATGTACCGCAAACCTGAAGCCCTGGAGGGAAGATTGGGATTAAACGGACTTGGGAATGGTGTTCCACAAAGGAAATGTGGAAATTGGTTAAGGTCAGAGGGCTGTGAAAGCATTGGAAGCAAGATCCCTTTGGGAAGCAATGGCCATCCAGTCCAGAGATGGTGTCTCCTAAAAAAAACATCCGAATGGGGGTAGGAAAATTTATTTTTTCTCCTGGCCTAGTTACCCCCTCCTGCATAGTGCTCCTGTGAAGAGGTTTCCTTATTTCAGGACAAGGTGAAGGGTTTGACAGTTTTTCCTCTTCATCTTTTTCTCTGTAGCCCCTCACATGTGGTGGCTCTCAGCCTTGTTTAGGGTGAATTAAAATTTTTAAAAAAAATTTAAGATATAAGGAGAAGCGGTAAAGACAGAGGCCACCAAACTGTCTGCAATGTGACACCAACAGGCCTTGGACTTCTGTTTCATCTCGTGAAATGACAATAATGTTGAAGGCTCTAAATTCCATATAATCCAGGAGAGAACAATGTAATGCAAGGGCACCGACCCATAGAGGAGAGCAGTACTTCATGGAGCTGTGCACGACGGCCTGTTAGGCTGGTTGTGAGTAGTTATGATTTTTTTTTTGTTTCAAGTAATTACTTTTAATGACAGAAGATGCCCTGTCTGCAGCTGCCTTTGGAAGCCAGTTTTGATATATATTAATTCCAGGAGAGGTCTTGGCTAATGGTGAAGCTGAGAAGTTCAAGCGACTGAACCACTTCCAGTGGCTGACCATAGAAATGGATCAGTGGATTCATTTGGCGATCGTTCCAGAGTCACAATATAAAACTCTGAAGTTTACCAGGTTTGAAAGACTTGCTCTATTTGTCAGATATGGATCTGATCAATTCCAGATCAGCAGAGAGTGATGCAACTGTTGCCTGTCTGTTGATGGGATGGAGGTACTGGACAGCATAATTTGGATTCATCTGGAAACGGGAAGATGGTTTTCCAGGGCATCAACAGGTCATTTCTGCATGAAGAATAAGACTGACACAGCCTTAGGCCACTCCAGTCTCCACTGGGAGTGGAGAGGAAAAAAATTCTGTTGTAGCAACATGTTGACTGCGTGAGTCAGAAATCCAGGAATGAAGGCAGCCTTGTATGCCACAGGCAGCAAGCTTGGCAAGCGGAGCAAGATTTTGTTCATCCATGAGCCTTGATCTCTGTAGAAATAAATTAATAAATGTCCTTATCTATTGGAGCCTGAGCTTGGCATGACACGAAGAATAAGAAACCATAAAATATTAGGGATTTCAATAATCTTATACCTTATTGGATATCATAAGTAAAGAAGAATGATAGAATATGAAGCCAATTCCTGTTTTAATAGAAAACATTATGCAACTTAGCAAGTCTCGTAATATATTATGCACCGTCTACATATTACATCTGAGAAAATGCAGAGAAAGGGGAAAGGTTTGATGCCAAAAATGCCTCCATTTTGCATACACAATACGTAGAAGATTCCTTACTCAGCGAGCAAAGACAGATTCGCCTTTCGTAGATTTATGCAAACAAATCCATTTGATTGACAAAACTTTGGTGACGTGACCATTCATTTGGCTGCGTTCTGCTGTTTAAGAATCACAACCAGGCCTACAACTGTTCTCGCTGTCAAAACAATGCCGTTGTTGGACAAGAGCAAACGAAAGACAAACATACCCACTGTCAATGTGAAAATATTGCCGCAAGCCTTCGCTCACATTACAATTCCTAGCCACGATTGAAAGCTGCCTCTGCTGACAGCTCCGACCAAAACTTTAAGAGGCAATTAATCTTTCTGGCCATCATACATCTCTGCATTTTATCATCAAATTCCTATAGTTAAATGGCACTATTTTTAATACCTTCACACCAGCACAATAATTATGCATATTTAGATTCATCCTAAATAATTACAATATTGTTTTTAACTCAAATAATACATTCCAAGAGGATGCTCAGCAATCCATTTTGTTCAATGGAACTTGATTGTGCTGGTTGTAAGCTGGAGGATACATATCTCAATAAAGCCCAATCCAACACCAAGCCCTAAGCTGTCTCATCTTCAGTGGAATGCAATAGCATGTCAGCACGGGGCTTAAGGCATCCAATCGGGATTTATTAAAGCCCTCCATCCTGGTGCCATGGCCGACCTGATACCGCAGCCACGCAACTGTCCTGTGCACAAGAATAGCTGGCCTTCCAAGCCATTGCCCTCATGGACAATATTCCGCAAAACATAAAACACACTGTAGCGGAGTGCAGGAAAGCAGCAAGTAAAGGGGTTAAGGGTTTGGCTTGGGGGAGGCAACAATGGTTCTCCCGTTTCTCGATGACATATGCCATGTGCCATCTGTGGCCTTCAAATTGCCAGTCTATGGCAATCATTTTAAGGAAGACAAGGGGGAAAAAAGGCATCAAAGAGCCACCCAGAGGAACTGAAGGTGGCATTTTTGTCAAAACTAGCAGGGGGATTTGCGGGACAATTTGGATGGTGTCACTGTCGGTGATGATGTCAAGAAGCATGGCTGGAGATGGCTCAGGAAAAAAGTATAATTTTCGAAAGAACATAATTTCAACAGCAAAAGCATGATCCGACTGTCGGAGGTAGTGATGCGAACAAACGCTGGTGGATTTTTGGATGTGAAACCATCTTCCTTTCTGCCGTGCTAGGTATTGATTTTGTATGACACGAGGCTATGTTGACAGGAAACTAACAGGAAAGACTCAACGAACCCACACCTCATATCCTCACCATCAAATAAATATAGCAAAAGATATTATTACCTATTTAATACCTCATCATGACAGTTCTCATTAAAGTGACCGATTGACAAACTTCTTTGGTTGTAACATCTTGTGTTTTCGTAATTTTTACGTGCAAGCAACAACACTCATCACCACCTAAACGCCGTCTCTCAATCCTGTGCAGTACCCACATTTTGTGGTTTTTTTCATTCTCGTTAACCCTCCTACATAGTGCATACACACTTTGACCCTTCAGATCCTGATTGAACCCACAAGCTCCTGATTGGTGGCTTCTTAAGAGAAAACATGCTGCAGCAGCGAGTGGCATGCAAGAGTTCTTCTGTAACACTGACAAGGAAGAATTTTAAAATGAAACTGGAGAGGCAGAATGCAAATATCAAAATAAACACGTTATAAACAAGAATTATATCAAAGAAAGAAAACAAGGGAAAAGGAAAGAGGAAGATTTTTTTTTTTAATCTCACTGCAATTAGAAAAAAAAAAGGATAAATTATAAGAACTTCCACATCCAGGAATTTGTGTCTGCACAAAGGACAGAGAAGATTGTCCAAAATGAAGTAAATAACCAACGGAGAGAGGGAGTGGCACAAGGGACAATCAGACAAACGCACAGCATGGCCTGTCTATCAATGTGCCATTTCCTACACCAGAACCGCTCCATGGACAATCACCAGATACATTGCTTTTAGCGGAGGACAACGTATATCCAGGGTGAAGCAAGAAACACACGGGCTGGCTCACAGTGAGTTGCACTACCACCTGTAGAGTGATGATAATTTTTGATTTGAATTAAAATTCTGCAACTGAAGCACAACCATTAATCCCACACGAAAAGACAACATGGCAATCATGATCTGACAATGATGGAGCAAACGTGGATGTCACTGAAACTCAAAAATTGACATGTGGTGGAAATAGCGCCACCTTCGGTGGTAGCCGGTATTACAAATCAATTTCCGCTGTTTTATGATATGAAATATGATATGTTGCGATTCATAAAATTTATTTCTAAAATGACAAAAATTATAAAGTGCATTTCCAAGACTGCTGCAGCACATTGCCCACAGAAGGTATGCCGGGGAGGGTACTTCGTCCCCGGAGGGCGGGAGTGCCCACGAGTGGAATCAACAGAGCATTGTGTGCTACCCATCAAAAGAAGCAAAGGATTTTTTACCTCCGCCACTGAAGGTGGAAGGAGGTTATGTTTTCACCTCTGTCTGTTTGTCTGTTTGTGTGCAGGCTATCTCATAACATTGTCGACGGATTCAGATGAAATTTGGTGGAGAGGTTGGGAATGTGACAAGGACGAACTGATTAGATTTTGGTGAAGATCTGTATCCGACTACTATAATTTTTTAAGTGATTCTTCACCAATGAGGAATAGGGCCAAAAACGAGAAATAGCATGATATCTCAAAACGTAGACGGATACGGACGAAACTTGGTGGACAGGTTGGGAGTGTGACAAGGAATAATTGATTCAATTTTGGTGAAGATCCGCATCCGGATCCGAAATTTTTTGGAAGTGATTCTTCACCATTGAGAAATGGGGCTGAACTGATATGGAGCACGATATCTCAAAAAGTTGTGGACAAATTTGGAGGAAACTTAGGGAGAAGATTGGGTGTGTGACAAAGACATGCACACATCCATAGGGACCATACTCTGTACATACATACTCTCCCTCTCTCCCTCTCTCCCTCCCCCTATCTCCCTCTCTCCCTCTCTCCTCTCCCCTCTCTCCTCTCCCCTCCTCTCCCTCTCCCCCTCTCTCTCTCCCTCTCTCCCCTCTCTCCCTCTCTCTCTCTCCCTCTCCTCCCTCTCTCCCTCTCAGCCTCTCTCCCCTCTCTCCCCTCAGCCTCTCAGCCTCTCTCCCTCTCTCCCTCTCCCCTCTCTCCCTCTCTCCCCTCTCTCTCCCTCTCTCCCTCTCTCCCCCCACACATCGTGACCAAATTTTGAAGGCAAAATTAACAGTCTTAGAATTCTCCTTACATATTCTAAAAGTACTGGCTTCAATTCTCATCTGTAGCATCATCATTCCTCTCGTCTAGCATTTGGTCCATCACCCCCAAATCAATCGGGAGGCCTATTTGCTTTCCGATTCACTCCTCGACTTCTTACTTTGATATGTATCGGTATTTTCGAGTATTTTTAATGGTATGATTCGATTTGGATTGTTTTCATCCGTATTCCGGATGTCCACAAATTACCGTTCCAAATTCAGACCGTAATAACAAAATGAATTAAATGGGATACCATGATGCAGTTTGATGCTAGTGAATGAACAAATATTTCTCAAAGTTGTATTGTCAAGATCATCACATTCATCACCATTTATCATCACGTGGTCTCTATAAATCAAGCAACACTGCTCTTTAGTGTCGACGCTATTGGCAGTAAATGCGACATCACGCGTCACAGGGGCCAACTGGAAATGAAAAAAGTAAATAAAACTTTGAGAAATGCTATATTTGTATGTATGTATGTATGTTAAAATAAAGTATTCAGTGACAGTGAATATTGTAGAGTGCTCGACAAGTGGCTTATGCACTCAAGGAAGAACTCTAATGAAACGGTTTATGAGGAATGGCTGGATTGGCAAGCAATGATCCGCCATATTAAACATTTCCCAGAGACACCCAAGCAATGTCCAAGTTGGACAAATGAACACTTTTTTTAGCAGTTGGAACTGCTGCTAAGTTCTATTCTGGTGCTTAAATTTTGTAATTCGGCATAGTTTAAGAGATTATGGAGGTATGGCATGTGCGGAAATTGAAATAAAGCCACGAATGCTATTGCCTCCGGGCGTTTATAAGCATTGGAAGGTATTGAGCGATTTGTCGCTATGATGATGAGGAATTCGATAATATGAGTGAGGTAAGTGAAGGAAAAAAAAACTTTATTGTTAAGAAATCGTTGCGGCCTGTTTCAAGTCAAGGCATGGTTCAGCAGGCCAAAAAACATGGTGGCTTCAGATCCCAGCGAGGTAACCCAGGATACACCTCAAGTTCCCGTAGAGTGAGGTGGCCGAGGATGCGCCTGATAAAGGACATAATTAAATAAGGCCGTTAATTATCTTCAAAGGGGGTGTTTTAATTAACCCAAACACCAAATTTTCACTCATGCACTTCCTTGGAGTTTTCATAGTACGCATGCAAAGTTTCATGCTGCTAGGTTTTATAGTTTTGGAGTTATGGAGTCAGCGTCGTGTCATAGAGTCAGTGTACTTCTTTTGTTGAATTTAATATTACTGGCTGCAAATGTCCTGAATGGTCAGAGACAACGCGCTCGCATGGCAGGCGACACTTGTTGCTGGTAGGTCGTGCAGCAAGCGCTGTGATGGGACTCATTTGGTGCCCTGCCGCCTCGTCAAGTTTGGGCGTTCGATTCAATTATATTAATGAGCCTAATATGGTCTTGAAAAAACGATGACAGTATGTTGTCCTGATGAGCCCATAATAAGGGTGAAATCTAAATCGACATCTCTGCTTTCGTCCATTGGTGACTAGAGGCTTTAATCTCAGTCTACAAAAGCTTGAGGACTACACAGATGCCTCCTAATTTGGAGGTGATGTGTTGGTATAAAAGTATGTGGAAAACTGCTCATCCAACATCTCATTCCAAAATCATGGCATTAATATGGAGTTGGTCCTCCCCCCCCCCCCTCCCCCTTTACTGCCACAACAGCCTCCACTCTTCTGGGAAGGCTTTCCACTATATATTGGAACATTGCTATGGGATTTGCTTCCATTCAGCAACAACAGCATTAGTGAGGTCAGGCACTGATGTTGAGCAATTAGGTCTGGCTCACAGTCGGCATTCCAATTCATCCCAAAGGTGTTCGATGGGTTGAGGTCAGGGCTCTGTTCAGGCAGTCAAGTTCTTCCACACTGATCTCGAAAAAACCATCTCTTTGTGCCCGGGGGCATTGTCATGCTGAAACAGTAAAGGGCTTTCCCTAAACTGTTGCCACAAAGTTGGAAGCGCAGAATTGTCTAGAATACCATTGTATGCTACAGTGTTAAGATTTCCCTTCACTGCAACAAAGGGGCTTAGCCTGAACCATGAAAAACAGCCCCAGACCATTATTTCTCCTCCACCAAACTTTACAGATGGCTCTATGCATTCAGGCAGGTAGTGTTCTCCTGGCATCCGCCAAACTCAGATTTGTCTGTAGGACTGCCAGATGGTGAAGCGTGATTCATCACTCCAGACAATGCGTTTCCACTGCTCCAGAGTCCAATGGCGGTGAACTTTACACCACTCCAGCCGATGTTTGGCATTGCGCATGGTGACCTTAGGCTTGTGTGCAGCTGCTCGGCCATGGAAACCCATTTCATGAAGCTCTCGACAAACAGTGCTTGTACTGACGTTGCTTCCAGAGTCAGTTTGGAATGCGGTAGTGAGTGTTGCAACCGGCGACAGATTATTTTTCCATGCTACGCGCTTCAGCACTCGGTGGTCCCGTTCTGTGAGCTTGTGTGGCCTACCACTTTGCGGCTGAGCTGTTGTTGCTCCTAGACGTTTCCAATTCACAATAACAGCAATTACAGTTGACCGGTGCAGCTCTAGCAGGGCAGAAATTTTATGAGCTGACTTGTTGGAAAGGTGGCATCCATCCTATGATGGTGCCACGTTGAAAGTCACTGAGCTCTTCAATACGACCCATTCTACTGCCAATGTTTGTCTATGGAGATTGTATGGCTATGTGCTTGATTTTATACACCTGTTAGCAATGGGTGTGGCTGAAATCGCCGAATCCATTAATTAGAAGGTGTGTCCGCATACTTTTGGCCATGTAGTGTATATATGAACTGGAATGGTGACAATGAATCACTGTGCCACACCAGAACTTGTCGCAGGAGTTATGACCAACAGACAGTGCCCGTCTCACAGCGACCCAGTTTAGCTACCAATGACCAGTTAATAAGAACTTCGAGTTGCAGTCGTGAAAATAAACATCAACATCAAATGAGCAAAATGGCTCACTTTCAGTCTGTGAAAAACAAATACCATAACTAATTTTTGGCAAGATCGTCAGCTCACACCCTGGAGAAAGGAAATGATCCATTGATGCATTTCTGACTCCCTGGCCATCATCAGCGTGAAGTCGATTCCCCCCAGAAAGTGAACTGGCATGTATATGAGTTCCTGGTCACCGTTCTACTTAAGAGTACTTAGTACAGTATATACTCCCTCACGGGACAGCGTGTCAGTTTACTTCCTGGGGGGGGGGGGAAATCGACTCCAATGCTGACAAATGTACTTTTCACAATGTGGGTAATTGATGGAAATAGCACCTATTGTTGTTGCACCCTCCCTTTCTCCCAAGAGGAGTTAATTGTGATTGTAATCATAATTTTTTGCTGGATTGCTGTTTAAACTGTTGTTACATGAAAATTTTACTTTGTAGAAGACATTATCATGCGCAATAAAGCTCAATGCATAACAGCATAATATCAAGATGAGAGTCATTTGCACTTGTGACAATATACTGTCGAGGTCTTCATCCGCCGATCGACAAAAACAATCAGTGGTCTCCGCAGCTGAACAAGAGCTCTTTTGTCGTCTCGAAGCAAACATGCAGAAGAGGGCAAAATTGGCATTAGACCATTGCACAGGAGGAGATGTGAAATGATGGGGAGGGAGATTGGGCTTTCAAGTGGCCAGCTCCACGCCTGGCTGCCTCAGCCCATTACACTAGGACATTGAAAAAGCAGAGGTTTACTGATAATCGTGCTCGGCAATTTAGGAGGAGGCAGCTTTGAAGGCAAAGCCTCATTAAACTTCCCTTTGCCCAGAACGAGGCAAGGAATGGCCATTATCATGAGCCAGTTGTTTCTTTTGGCCTAGCAGCAATGCCACGGCCATATTGTCGAGTCGGCGGCCCATACGTTTGAGCATTAGGATCAACCAACCAGGCGGGAAACAATAATAATATGATACGTGTAACCGGCTTGCAAGGAAAGATGGAGAGAGCTTGTTCATCCAACAACCCAGCTCGGCGAACGATTTCAAACCTGCATTTCAATGAGTTTATTCGGAGTTGAACTACAAAGCTGACCTCGAGCTAGGTTAGATGCAAATAAATTAATAGGACAATCTCTCTTTCATGCCTGTGGGTGCAGAGCATGGAGGGAAGGAGACGAAACCAGCTACGCGTTAATTAGCGACAGGCCTGACAGCAGGTTTGCACTCCCCAGCGTCTAAGCGACGTTTCTATCTCATTACAGGCTACAGCGATGCACGGTGAGTGAGACCTGCTACAGATTAATCAATAAGCAAAGGCGATGAGATCCGGGATTACCAGGGGTCTGGGTAAAGCTCTAGGTAAAGCCACTCGCTTTGCTCCCTTTGGAAAGTGGGGCAACAGAAGTGGAATCACCTGTTGGTGTTCAATGACACTGAGTGATGAGTCGTTTGGGTATCCTGAGGCCTGAGCTCATCTCAAAATTCCCATGATTTACAATTTCTGGCTATTCCATGTGATCAAGGAACGTGGCTCACTGCAACGGACAATGAGGAATTCAAATGGTAAACTCTCCACCTGTCATGCATCGTTTGATGGATTCATTTGTCTCTTTTAAACCGTTTAACTTATTGTCAAGTGTCAAAATAAACTCAAAAGTATCGCTAAAACTCACGATAACTAAAGTACTACGAGGGAGAGATTTCGTGCCACAAACTTTAACGTATTACGAAATGGTTATCACAACATTTGGACTCATGACTTCCCCAGTTGTGTGCAATTAGAGTGATACCACAGCACGTTCGTGGTCTCTGTCGTAAAAGGTAATGAATAATACCTAGCTTCGACATCTTTATTATATCACAATCCCTGGTGGTCAAATCTCTCCGTCTTCTTCCTGGTCTTGCACCCTCTGCTCTTTCCGTGCCTTGCCACCCCCCCAGGGTTTCTGCAGGAAGCGGATAGCTCAACACCTTTATGGTGAAACTACCTAAATCCAGGAACAATGCTCATCTACACTACACTCATTTGTTCCTCTTTTTTTACCACCTGCGGAACCAACTTCCACATCCTCTTCAGTCTCATTCTTACATCCCGGTCTTCAAGACATCTGTTCACCACCATCTCAAATCATCCCCAATCCAAAACCATGATATTTTCTGCCCTCGTTAACCCTCAATCCCTCCTCCTTCCAATTTTTCATTTTTCCCTCCTTGGAGTTTCCTTTGTATCCATCTTGTCCACCCATGCATCCTTATTTGTTTGTTTGCACGCAGGCACGTGACCGTATGCACACATTTGATTGACAGCCTTGAGCGTGCCCCATCTATATGGTGCCCCCCCCCACCAATTCCTTGTGTCATCAGGGAATTGTCGTGAAGGAAATGGTTTCAATGATTCTGAGAAAGAAGATATGTGGATGCAGATTGGACTGCGATTCAATTCTGAATTCATCGCGCTGGTTGCATCATTACTGAGACACAGCTAAGCCACTGATGCAGTCACCCCCCCCCCCCCCCCCCCACCAATTCCTTGTGTCATCAGGGAATTGTCGTGAAGGAAATGGTTTCAATGATTCTGAGAAAAGAAGATATGTGGATGCAGATTGGACTGCGATTCAATTCTGAATTCATCGCGCTGGTTGCATCATTAGTGAGACACAGCAAAGCCACTGATCGAGTCACCCCCCCCCCCCCCCCACCCTTTGCAATTCATGCAGGAATTTTATTATTTGTTCAGGGTGCTGGGATACAAACTCACCTCCTCTTTGCAAAAGACGCTGTGAGATCATTAATGCCCACCAAGTAATACCAGCTGATGGGATGTCCGCCACCGAAGTCCCTTTGAAGGATGGTACACATGTCGATGTCTCGTCATGCATGGGAAACACAGGGCGACATTTTATAGCCCAGGCTAGACCTACCTCTGGCCAGCTACAGCATAAAATTGCAAGATTTGTTTCATATTATTACAAACTTAATGGTTTCAAGCAATAGCAATTCTCAGCAGGCCAGGAAAATAATGCACAGATGCAAACTCTACCCCTCCCCCCCCTTTACCAGACAACTGAGTATTCGTGTGCGGCCTCTGAGCCATCTGCTCTTGGCACCATATAGATGGGACACGCTCAGAGTCTGTCAATCAAATATGTGCATACGGTCACGTGCCTGCGTGCAAACAAACAAAAAAATAAATATAACCGGCAATACGTTTTTTCAAACAAACAGAAGAGAGTTGTCGCTCATTATGACGAAACAATGCTCTTGGTGTTTATGCAGAATGGATAACAAGTGCAGTGAGAGGATCACCTGGACCGTTGTTATGATTCCATCCCCAAAGCTAAAACAATGGGATTTGACGCATTTCCTATGAAGGTAAACCGGTTCGTATGCTGGGAGTATCGGGGTTGGTCTTTCGGTGGGCAGACGTACCTTGGAATACCCTGACACTACTCTGCACCACTGACCACAATTTTCTGCCAAGAAGCCTAATAATTATAATTAATCAAACTGTCAGACTTTTTGCACAAGATCCCCGTCTCCGACCTGTTTACGACTGCCACTGTCGGAGACGGGCAGGGTCTAGCCGGTCTACTACAAACATCTCGGATCTACGACTGTGGCACCACATTTCGTGTTACAGTAGATAGTGCTGCATCTTGAAGAACACCGCCCCTGAAAGGGAGCTTCAAAGTAACCATTCCATCTACAATTCAGGAGAGGTTAACGATCCCACGGTTAAAGGGGTGGTGACATCGCTTCCCCTTGCATCCCCTCCACTCCCCTCAAACACCTTTTGGGAAAATTGGGACATTAGCCCCCACTCGCTCTTTAAAAGGCAAAAATCCATGGAACTATTTATTTATTTATTATTTTTGCAGCAGCACTCAAAGCCAAACTGTTTGAAGATTTAAAGAAAATAAAGACATCTCTCTCCAGCAAATGCACGTAAGCATTCCCAAGGCAGTCATTTCGCCAATTTGCACAAAAATGCAGGAAACGACATATTTAAACTAGAAGGGCACTCGGTGGAGCGCATACCTCTACCAATGTGATGTCTGATCCACGAGAACATATCTGGCCCAATACATTTTTGAGATATCGTGCTATATATCGTTTTTGAGCCCTATCTCTCAATGGTGAAGAATCACTTAAAAAAAACTTCTAGTAGTCGGATCCGGATCTTCACCAAAATCGAATCGATTCGTCCTTGTCACACACACAACATGTGCACCAAGTTTCTGCCGAATCCGTCCACAACTTTTTGAGATATCCAGTATACAAACAGACAGACAGAAAGGAGTGAAAACATAACCTCGTTCACCTTTGGTGGTGGAGGTAACAACAGTGAGGTGCACACATCCATGTTGTGACACAAAGAAGACATGACAAGCACGAGTGACGACTCTGGAATTATCTGAACTGAATTGACAAAGTCGTCTGAATTGAAATGACAATCGTTTGATTTTAATCCACAAAGTCATTCGAGGTCTTGACAATGCGACGCTTTCAAAATGACACGTGCCCCCCAGCCGAGAATGCTCGATGCGGATACAGAAACTCCAGGAAATGTCGTCGTTCGGTCTCATAAAATAGATGGTGTGTTGTAGATAAGTATTGGTCTTTAAAAGGGTTCACAGAGATTCTCAAATCAGCTGAAAATACTTGGTGAATTAACTGAGATAAATGGCTGTGTCTCTGTGTAATGAAAGACTTGGATAACTTTCTCAACTCGACGAATGTGAAACTGCTCGTAATGAAACTCCGACCATGTGGCCCGGTGCGCGCACACCGCCATCACTGCTCCATTCACTGTAATCCACATTTATGTCTTCAGGAGGTGGAACAGAGTTTTCTAGTGCTCGAGCGATCCACCTTCATTCTTCGATTCACCTTCATATGAAGAGTGGATCGAAGAATGAAGGTGGATCGAAGAATGAAGGGGATCGAAGAATGAAGGGGATCGAAGAATGAAGGTGGAGCGAAGAATGGAAAGGTGGATCGAAGAATGAAGATGGATCGAGAATGAAGGTGGATCGGAAGAATGAAGGCGGATCGAAGAATGAGTGGATCGAAGAATGGAGGTGGATCGAAGAATGAAAGGGAATCGAAGAATGAAGGGGATCGAAGAATGAAGGGGATCGAAGAATGAAGGGGATCGAAGAATTGAAGGTGGATCGAAGAATGAAGGCGGATCGAAGAATGAAGGCGGATCGAAGAATGAAGGCGGATCGAAGAATGAAGGTGGATCGAAGAATGAAAGGCGGATCGAAGAATGAAGGCGGATCGAAGA
>CM068957.1:113291735-113302496 GCA_035128595.1 Eptatretus atami
GACTCTTCAATAGACCCCATTCTTTTCTACTCAAGTTTTGTTTGGGAGATTGTATGGCTAGGCTTTGATTTTATACACCTGTTAGCAATGGTGTGGCTGAAATCGCCGAATCCATTAATTAAAGTGTTCCGATTCTTTGGCCATGCTAGTGTATATATGACTGGAAAATGGTCGACAATAATCACTGCTGCCCACACCAGAACATTTGCGCAGGAGTTCTGACTAAGACATTGCCGTCCTCACAGCACCCATTTATACCAATTACCAGTTTAATAGAACTTCATTGCAGCGTGAAAATAATCAACAGCAAATGCCGCAAAATGGCTCAGTTTCAGTCTGTGAAAACAAATACATAACTAATTTGAGATCGTCAGCTCACACTGAGAAAGAAAATCCATTGATGCATTTCTACTCCCTGCCATCATCAGCTGAAGTCATTCCCCCAGAAAAGTGAACTGCATGAATGAGTCCTTCACCTTCACTTAAGAGGGGACTAGAATACATTATATACTCCCTCCGGGACAGCGTTGTCATTACTTCCTGGGGGGGGGAAATCGACTCCATGCTACAAATGTACTTTCACATGTGGTTAATTGATGAATAGCACTATTGTGTCACCCTCCCCTCCCCCCCCCCTTTCTCCCAAGAGATAGTGTGTTGTAATCATAATTTTTCCTGATGCACTGTTTAAACTGTGTACATGAAAATTTACTTGTCTAAAACATTATCATGCGCAATAAAGCTCCAATATCAAACAGCATAATATTCAACAGAGAGTCATTTGCACTGTGTATGACAATATACTGTCGAACGGTCTTGCATCCGCCGATCACAAAAACAATCAGTTGGTCTCCGCCAGTGAACAAAGACTCTTGTCGTCTCGAAGCAAACATGCAGAAGAGGCAAAATGTGCTTAGACCATGCACAGGAGGAGATGTGAAATGAGGGGAGGAGATTGTGCTTTCAAGTGGCCAGCTCCACGCCTGGCTGCCTCACCCATTACACTAGGACATTAAAAAGCAGAGGTTTACTATAATCGTGCTCGCATTTAGAGAGGCAGCTTTTGAAGGCAAAGCCTCATTAACTTCCCTGCCAGAACGAGGCAAGGAATGGCCATTATCATGGAGCCAGTTGTTTCTTTTGGCCTGCAGCAATGCCACCGGCCATATATGTCGAGTCGGCGGCCCATACGTGAGCATTAGGATCAAACCAAACCCAAGGGGCGGGAAACAATAATAATATGATACGTGTAACCGGCTTGCAAGAAAGATGGCTGAGAGAGCTTGTTCATCCAACAACTCCACTCGGCGAACGATTTCAAACCTGCATTCAATTGAGTTTATCGAGTTACACTACCAAAGCTGACCTCAGCTAGGTTACAGCAAATAATTAATAGGACCAATCTCTCTTTCATGCCTGTGGTGCAGAGCATGAGGAAGGAGGACGAAACCAGCCTACGCGTTTAATTAGCGACAGGCCTGACAGCAGTTGCACTCCCCAGCGTCTAAGCGACGTTCTATTCATTACAGGCTACAGCGATGCACGTGAGTGAGACCTTGCTACGATTATCAATATAAGCCAAAAGGCGATGAATCGGATTACCAGGGGTCTGGTAAAGCCTCTAGGTAAAGCCACTCGCTTTGCTCCCTTTGGAAAGTGGGGCAACAGACAGGAATCACCGTTGGTGTTTCAATACAACGAGTGATGAATCGTTGGGTATCCTGAGCCTAGCTCATCTCAAAATCCCATGATTTACAATTTGGCTATTTTCCATGATTATTTGATCAAGGAAACGTGGCTCACTGCCAGGACAATGAGAATTCAAATGGTAAACTCTCCACCTGTCATGCTCGTTTGATGGATTCATTTGTCCTCTTTTAACCGTTTAACCTATTGTTCAAGTGTTCAAAATAAAACTCAAAAGTATCGCCAAAACTCACCGATAACTAAAGTACGTACGAGGGAAGATTTCGCTGCCACAAACTTAACGTTATTACGAATTGCGTTATCACAACATTGGACTCATGAACTTCCCCAGTTGGTTGCTCATTAGATGTATACCACAGCATCGTTTCGAGGCAGAATTCTGCTTGCACTTAACTCCTGTCAAATCGCTTCCTCTCACTTCGTGCTTGCACCCTCCCCCCCCCCCCCCCCAGCGTTATAACGAGCAAATAGTAAATACCTAATCGCAAGCTCATAACCTCCCTTTCACTGGCCACGTCCACACTTTCAACCTCTTACATCCGTTTAAATTTCATTATCTCAATCCAACCATGAATCCTCCCTGGGTTCAAATCTCCTCTCCGAATCTTCTCCTCCTTGGAGTTCTCCTTACTCTGCTCTATCCATCCTTGCCACCCCAGGCTAGGAACGCTACTCAAACCTTTTGGTGAACTCTTAGCATTCTTTACTGCACTCATTAGTTCCTCTTTAGCCCATGGCGGAACCAGATTTGCACACATTCCTCTTGCAGCTCTCTTACGGTTCTTGACATCCCATCTATTCCCCACCATCTCAACCCCCACAAGCCGTTCAAATCAGAATTTCGCTTAACCCGAATCTTTCCAATTTATTTCCCTAAGAGACTTTGGATTTCCATTCTGGATCATGCTTTCACCATTGCTAATCATTCGTGTTGGCACCAGCACTTACGTGAGCACACATGCCTGGAAGCCCTGATGCAGTTGCCCCCAACTATAGCTCCCCCCCCCCCCCCAACCTTTGTGTTCATCAGGGAATGTCGTGAAGGTAAATCGTTTCAATATTCTGATGAAAAAGATAGTTGGCATCAGATTGGACTGCGATTCAATTCGAATTCATTGCGCGCGTTCATCAGTAGTGAGACACAGCAAGCCACTGATGCAGTCACCCCCCCCCCCCTCCACCCTTGCAAGTTCAGGCAAATTTATTATTTGTTCAGGGTGTGTGATACAACTCACCCCTCTTGCAAAAGACCTGTGAGATCATTAATGCCCACCAGTAAACCAGCTGCATGGATGCTTCCGCCACCAAGTCCCTTTGAAGGATGATACACATGTCGATGTCTCGTCATGCATGGGAAACCACAGGGCCACATTATGCCCAGGCTAGACCTACCTCTTGGCCAGCTTACGAGCCATAAAATCAAGATTGTTCATATTATTACAAACTAATGGTTTCCAAGCAATAGCAATTCTCAGCAGGCCAGGAAAATAATGCACAGATGCAAACTCTACCCCTCCCCCCCCCCTTTACCACCAACTGAGTATTCTGTGCGGCCTTGAGCCATCTGCTCTTGCACCATATAGATGGGACACGCTCACAGTCTGTCAATCAAATATGTGCATACGCGTCACTTGCCTGCGTGCAAACAAACAAAAAAATAAATATAACCGCAATACGTTTTTTCAAACAAACAGAAGAAGTGTTCGCTCATTATGACGAAACAATGCCTTGGTGTTTATGCAGAATGCGATAACAAGTGCAGTGATAGGATCACCGGAGTTGTTATGATTCCACCCCAAAGCTAAAACAAGGATTGACCATTCCTAAGGAAACCGGTTCGAATGCTACGTATATCGGGGTTGTCTTCGGTGGGCAGACGTACCTTGAATACCCTACACATACTCTGCACCACTGACCACAATTTTTTCTGCCAAGAACCTAAAATATAAATTAATCAAACTGTCAGACTTTTGCACAAGACCCCGTCTCTGACCTGTTTACGACTGCCCATGTCGGAGACGCATCAGCCGGTCTACTAAAACATCTCGGATCTACGACTGTGGCACCACATTTCGTGTTACAGTAGATATGCTGCATCTTGAAGAACACCCCCCTGAAAGGGAGCTTCAAAGTAACCATTCCATCAACAATTCAGAGAGTTAACGACCCACGTTAAAGGGTGGTGACATCGCTTCCCCTTGCATCCCCCCACTCCCTCAAACACCTTTTGGGAAAATTGCATTAGCCCCCACTCGCTCTTTAAAAGGCAAAACCATGAACTATTATTTATTTATTATTTTTGCAGCAGCACTCAAAGCCAAACTGTTTGAAAGATTTAAAGAAAAATAAAGACATCCTCTCCAGCAAATGCACGAAGCATTCCCAAGGCATTCATTTCGCCAATTTGCACAAAAATGCACGAAACACTTTAAAACTAGAAGGGCACTCGGTGGAGCGCATACCTCACCAATGTGATGTCTATCCACGAGAACATATCTGGCCCAATACATTTTGAGATATCCTGCTATAATCGTTTTTGAGCCCTATCTCTCAATGGTGAAGAATCACTTAAAAAAAACTTCTAGTAGTCGGATCCGGATCTCACCAAAATCGATCGATTCTCCTTGTTCACACACACAACATTGCACCAATGTTGCCGAATCCGTCCACAACTTTTTAGATATCCAGTATACAAAAAGACAGACAGAAAGGATGAAAAACATAACCTCTCACTTTGTGGTGGATATAACAACAGGTGAGGTGCACACATCCATGTTGGACACAAAGAAGACATGACAAGCACGAGTGACGACCTCGGAATTATCTGAACTGAATTGACAAAGTCGTCTGAATTGAAATGACAATCGTTGTTTGAATCCACAAAGTCATTCGAGGTCTGACAATGCGACGCTTTCAAAATGACATGGCCCCCAGCCGAGAATGCTCGATGCGATACAGAAACTCCAGGAAATGTCGTCGTTCGGTCTCATAAAAAAAGAGATGGTGTGTTTAGATAAGTACTGGTCTTTAAAAGGGATCAGAGATTCTCAAATCAGCTGAAAATACTTGGTGAATTAACTGAGATAAATGGCTGTGTCTCTGTGTAATGAAAGACTTGGATAACTTTCTCAACTCGACGAATGTGAAACTGCTCGTAATGAAAACTCCGACCATGGCCCCTGCTGCGCGCGCACCCGCCAATGCCTCCATTCACTGTAATCCACATTATGTCTTCAGGAGTGGAACAGAGTTTTTCTAGTGCTCGAGCGATCCACCTTCATTCTTCGATTCACCTTCATTCTTCGATCCGCCTTCATTCTTCGATCCGCTCATTCTTCATCCACCTTCATTCTTCGATCCGCTCATTCTATCGCTCACCTTCATCCGCCTCATTCTTCGATCACCTTCATTCTTCGATCCCCTTTCATTCTTCGATCCGCCTTCATTCTGATCCGCCTTCATCTTCGATTTCGCCTTCATTCTTCATCCACCTCCATTCTTCGATTCCACCTTCATTCTTCGATCCGCCTTCATTCTTCGATCCACCTTCATCTTCGATCCATCTTCATTCTTCGATCACCTTCATTCTATTCGATCCATCCTCATCTCGATCCGCCTTCATGTCGATCCGCCTTCATCTTCGATCCACCTTCATTCTTCTATCCATCTTCATTCTCGATCCATCTTCATTCTTCGATCACCTTCATTCTCGCATCCACCTTCATCTCGATCATCTTCATTCTTCGATCCACCTTCGTCTTCGATCCGCCTTCATTCTTCGATTCGCCTTCATTCTTCGATCCACCTCCATTCTTCGATCCACCTTCATTCTTCAGTCCACCTCAATTCTTCGATCCACCATTCATTCTCTCATCCACCTTCATTCCTTAACGATCCACCTCATTCTCGATCCACCTTCATTCTTCGATCCACCTTCATTCTTCGATCCACCTCAATTCTTCGATCCACCTGCATTCATTCGATCCACCTTCATTCTTCGATCCACCTTCATTCTTCGATCCACTTCATTCTCGATCCACCTCAATCTTCGATCCACCTCCATTCTTTGATCCACTTCATTCTTCGATCCACCTTACATTCTTCGATCCACCTTCATTCTTCGATCCACCTTCATTCTTCGATCCACCTCATTGTTCAATCCACCTTCAACCCCGACGGATCGCTACCATGAATGGATTGCTCATCTGATATAATTGTTCTGACGCTGATGGAAGACAAATCAGGAGTTTTGAATGCAGGGAAAGATTTAAATGATGATTTTTACTATTAATCATGTTTTGAGTGTGTTGTATGTGTATGTGTATGTGTATGTGTGTGTTATGTGTGTGTATGTGTAGTGTAGTGTGTTGGTGTGGTGTTAGTGTGGTTGGTGTGTGTTGTGTTGTGGTGGTGTGTGTGTTTGTGTGTGTGCGTTGTTATGGTGTGCTGTGTTAGTGTTATGTGTATGTGTATGTGTATGTGTTGTGTGTGTATGTGTATGTGTAGGTTGTGTATGTGTATGTGTTTGTGTGTGTTATGTGTTTGTGTGTGGTGGTGTGTGGGCTGTGTGTGTGTGTGCTGTTGTGTTGTGTGTGTGTGTGTGTGGGGTGTTGTGGGTGTTGGTGTGTGTGTATGTGTATGTGTAGTGTGTTAGTGTTTATGTGTATGTGTAGTGTGTTAGTGTGTATGTGTATGTGTATGTGTGTTAGTGTGTATGTGTGTGTATGGTGTTATGTGTATGTGTATGTGTATGTGTATGTGTGCGTGCGTGCGTTTGCGTGCTGTGTGTGTTTGTCAGTGTGTGTGTGTGTGCGTGGTGTGATGTGTGTGTGTATGTGTGTGTGTAGTGTATGTTATGTAGGTGTATGTGTATGTATGTATGTGTATGTTATGTGTGCGTCGTGCGTGTGTCGTGTGGCTGCGCTGCTTGGCGTCGTGCTGCGTCGTGCGTGCTGCGTGCGTGCATCGTTGTGTTTTTTATGTGTGTGTTGTGTGTTTTAACATTATATTATTATTTTCACTGCGGCCGCTAATTGTATTAACAGGAAATCAACACCTCCAATCTCGTCCACGATGATTCCCTGTATTCCTACATTTCCGTGAGTCGGATTTTCATTCAGGAACAGATCACGTTGGTTAACCATTTTGAAATTTCCACTCTTTCGTCTAAGTGCTAAAATCAGGTTAAAAGACGATTTGAATCACAGATTTCGCGCTGAGTCACAGCTCGGTAAAGTCCTCGGCCGAGCAGCATCATCACTGTCAACAAGCACACACTTCGCGTGCGCCAAATGGCCTGGTTTAACATTCACGGTTCAGTCAAAAAGTTGCATTGCATGCAAGTGATGCAACAACAGCCATGTAACCCACCTTGGATCTGGAAAAATGCGTCCTATAAGAATGAAGTGATGCAGAATGAAGGTGGATCGAAAATGAAGGTGGACTCGAAGAATGGATTGGATTCGAAAATTGGAGTGGATCGAAGAATGGAGGTAGGATCGAAGAATGAAGGTGGATCGAAGAATGAAGTGGATCGAAGATATGAAGTGATCGAAAATTGATGACAAAGAATGGATGGATCGAAAGATGAGCTGATCGAAGATATTGAGGTGGATCGAAGAATGAAGGTGATCGAAACATGGAGGTTGGATCGAAGAATTAGTGATCGAAGAATGAAGTTGGATCGAAGAATGAAGTGGATCGAAGAATGAAGGTGGATCGAAGAATAAGTGGATCGAGAATGAAGTGATCGAAGAATTGAGGTGATGAACAGATGAAGTGGATCGAAAGAATTGAAGGTGGATCGAAAAATGAGGTTGGATCGAAGAATATGAGTGGAGAACAATGAATGGATGAGAATGAAGTGGATCGAAGAATGAAGGTATCGAAAGAATGGAGGTGGATCGAAGAATTGAGTAGGTGGACGAAAATGAAGGTGACGAAGAATGAAGGTGGATCGCTCGAGCACTGGGGAAAACTCTTGCCACCTCCTGAAAACATTAATGGGATTACAGTGAATGGAACCAGTGATCACTGGCGGTGCGTACGGACGAATCACAAGTACCATACGTTAGTACATGTCATTGCACCAAGTTAAAGAATTTCCCAGGATCTGTAAATTCTCGATCCACATTTGAAAGAGCATTTCAATGCCGAATGAGAATTTACAAGAGAGAGCACTTTCCCAAGAAGATAGTATGGAATGGAACATGACTTCCTTGCTCAAAATAAATTGCTATAGCTCTAAATTTATGATCGTGGTTACTGGCTCGTACCTTTCACTTGAACTCGTTCTTTCGCGAGCAACTGGCTAATCAGCACAAACTTGGATACAAGCCGCAATTCTGGGATGTGTGCCTCAGTCTTGTGGGTAAACACCTCCACAAGTGTTGTGAAATGTGAAGAAATACCAGAAAACTGATAAAATTACAAAGCCAAACACACTTTTATGCAATCAATCACTTCCTCCATTAGGTTTTTTTTTTTTAATGCCATTACTAGCAGTGTACTCACTCATCTTCGCCTCTAAGTTGTTCTAGCGTGGTTCGAATCCCGACCCAGCTCTAAACTGTCCACCCTGGTGTTTCACAGGCAGGGTGATTTTATCAATGTGTGTCCATCCTCCGATGGACGTTAAACGATGGTGTCCCATCTGCCGGCATTAGTTGATGGATATTAAAGACCCATGTGTCCTTCGTGATTGGAGGTGAGCTATCACCGGCACCATGAACAAATTCCAAATTTCTGCCCGAACTACTGCTGAGAAGGCAATGCATACCACCCAGCAATACCCAATGGTGTAGGCTCTCAATCTCAAACAAGAGATTAGAACCGTCTCCCTGAATATATCTTGGATATGCGATACAGTTTTGCAATCTTTTGCTTGTCAGCTCTCTGCCTTTGGCATAGAAGGCCACCTCCATTCCAATTTCTGACTTCCTCCACTCAGGCAATCAACGTGTTGCCATCAATGGAAGCCTCCCCAACCTCTCCATGGGAGGACGAGTCCCCAAGCAGTTTTGGGTCCTTCTTGTTCCTCATCCACACTTCAGAAAAAACAAAAATTAAATGAAAAAAAATATGTCGGATGGAATTCCAAAAAAAACAAACAAACAAGAAGACGTCGTGCAGAGCATTACTGTACTTGCAATATTATTAAAACAAATTTGACCTCAAAAATAATTGGTGCTTGAATTCAATAACCAAATATGCAACTTGTCTTAAATCTCAAGTCAATGGATGAAAATTGAGATTTTAGAAAATACCACCTTCGTTGTTGACCTTGGGCCTATGTTGACCTTTTGGTCGAGTTGACCTCAAAAACAATAGTCGAGTTGAATTCATGACCTGAAATATAAATCCTCTTCAAATTCAAGTCAATCGGATAAAAATTAAGGATTTTATAAATCTCACGTAGGTTGTTGACCTTTGGCCTACGTTGACCTTTGACCTTTTGACCTCAAAAACAATGGGCTTCTTCCATATGACAACCTTACCATGTGGTGAAGTTTCGTGAAGATGGTTTCAAATTGTGACCTGCAGCGATAAACAGACAAACAGACAAAGACAAACAGACAGAAGACAAAACAGACAGAAAACAAACAGACAGAATAAACATAATCACAAATCGACTAAGGCCTAAGTCACATTTGCTCTACGGTTAGGATACGGCGGCCGTACCCCCCCTGAATTGACAGAAACGTGCGCGCCGCAGAGTTTCTGAAGGGTGCCTCAGGAGGCCCTACGCCGTTTGGCTATATTTTACAGGCCGTAGGGGTCGCCGTGGAATTTTAGCGCGGAGTTTATAACTTTTTTCATTTCTACGTTGGCCGTAGCAATTCGACAAGCCAAGCTGTGACGTAGATGTGTTCCATCGACCGTACGTAGGGCTACGGTGGGCTTGCGTTATCGTGCGGCCTGCCGTAGGCTCTTATCAATGAAAAATAATTTGCCAACCCCCAAAAATTACGCGCCGCACTATTCCACGGTCGCCGTAGGTAGTCCTAAGGTCCCTGTGTTTCAACGTACGTGGCCTTGCGTCTGTTGATTACCTGCGGGCAACGCAGGTCGACGCCACGGTTCCCCTACGCCCGCCGTGTGCCTACGTACGGCCTCTGAGGCAGTCTGCATCGACCGTGCGTCCACCGTGCGCTACGCTATGAGATCGGAGTATAGTGTTTGCCTATCCTCCGAACTGTATATCAGTTATATATATATATATTATAGTATATTCAGTTATATATACTGGTATATTCCGAACTGTTATATTTTTATTTAGTAAAAAAAGAACTGGTATATATACCGACTCTTACCTACCGTCGTCTGGCCACACGTTTCCTTAGGGCCCCCGGTCGCCTTGCGGCCACCTAGGCTACCTTGCGTCTGCCTTGAAATTATATGGCCGCCGCAGGACGCCCTAGGTCACCATGCGATACAAATCAAAGACCCTACGGCACCCCACGTTTCGGTCTCCACAATTTCTAAATACCCCGTGCGGCTACCCGAAAAAAAAAAACATATGTGACTGCTACATTGTGTGACCGTGGAAAACACGGCCGCCCTATAATGCTAGTGGCTGTAGATTTTGTAGCCCTACGCCGCTAGCCAAATTGACTTAGGCCTAACCAATATGTAAAAATCTTCAATTTTCAAGTAACAAGTAGGAATGACACCACAATGCGACACCACAATCTCTTTCACAGATTGCAATCACGACATCTTTTGATATTTTCTGTCTCAATCCCACAACAAATAAAAATACACAATTACAAAAAGCTACAACTCACTCTCACATAGACTTATTCATACAATTACATCATCCCACATTACAAAATGTACAACTCACTCTCACATGGACATCTTCATTCAATTACATCATCCCACATTACAAAATGTACAACTCACTCTCACATAGACTTATTCATACAAGTACATCATCCCACATTACAAAATGTACAACTCACTCTCACATAGACATCTTCATTCAATTACATCATCCCACACTATAAAATGTACAACTCACTCTCACATAGACCTATTCATACAATTACATCA
>CM068957.1:113302643-113322292 GCA_035128595.1 Eptatretus atami
CTCACATAGACCTATTCATACAATTACATCATCCCACATTACAAAATGTACAACTCACTCTCACATAGACATCTTCATACAATTACATCATTCCACACGACAAAATGTACAACTCACTCTCACATAGACATCTTCATTCAATTACATCATCCCACATTATAAAATGTACAACTCACTCTCACATAGACATCTTCATTCAATTACATCATCCCACACTATAAAATGTACAAATCACTCTCACGTAGACATCTTCATATACTTGTTACTATTGCCACCCAGTCACCTGTGACAACAATGTCAAAATATGTCATTATGGCTCTCCGTAAAAGGATTGTGGTGTCGTGTTGTGCTGTCATTCCTTCTATGTTTGGTTGGGGTTTTTTTGGAATTCCATCCCGACATGTTTTTTCATTTTTTACAAGTTTTTTTGTTTGTTTCTGTTGGGGTTTTTTGGTAGGGGAAGACAATTATGGGTGGTTGTGTTTATTGTGTCATGTGGTAAATTGTGATTCAATTGTAAAGTGGAAGGCATGTGTTGAAGTACTTCAGTTTGTCCGTGTATTATGTTCCAATTAAATTGTGCACGAAATAATATCAGAAATACAACTGACACTGCAAGTCAATGTGGATGCATCTAATATTTTGTTGCATCAACACTAAATTATACGAAACATGTAGGGGTGAGATATATATATACTGTATATATGTATATATATATCTATAATATATTATATAATATATATATATTACTATATTGGGTATGCTTACCATTGAGTAAAAAACAGCATGCCTCAACCATTGTCCAGGTCGCTCACGCCTTTATCTGAATTTCATTTATTGCCATATTAATATTATGGATGCTTTACTAATACATGTTCTTAGATGTTTTTTTTTTCCAGTGTGTTGATTCCATTCCGATGTCCGCTGCCATCATACAAAAATTAACACTTTAGCTTCCCATTGTCTTGGGTCCTTCCACCTCATTTTTTTCAATTTTTTTCCTTAATTTTTTTCATTTATTTATATTTTCATTCCCGGATGTTTTTTGACAGTTCTGTGATTTCTCCTGGTGTATTGGCTTCGAAGTCCATCGGCTTGCAAAATTTCAGCTTCCTACTTCACCCGGAAGGTACCGATCTTTAATATCAGTCAGTGAGTCAGTCTGGGTCAATGGTTAGAAAGAGCTTTATATATTAGATATAGGAAGTATGTTACAAAAAATATTGTGTTAAACCACATATACTCATGTACACACACACACACACACACACACACACATGATCATAGCATAATAAATTTGAGCTGATGGCTTTTTTTCTCTCAATATTAGCATTCTAACTAGAGGCTGCATGGGAAGTTAGCCTTCTCTCGGAGTCAGGCCTATATTTGGCACAGCAAACAGTGTTCTTTCTTCCTTAGTTTTTAAAATGATTGTTTATTCTGAGTCCTTTTCCTTCATAAATTATGCGTTTTGTAGTTCCCTGCAAACGATGTTGCCTTGAAATCCACATGGTTTGGAATCCATAGCAGGCTTTACGGCACTTTTTTTTTTTGGCAGAGTGAGTTTTACGGCAAAGAGTTTTACAACAGAGATTAATACGGCAGAGATTATTACAGCAGAGATTATTAAGGCAGAGATTATTATGGCAAATATTATTACAGCAGAGATAAATACGGCAGAGATTAATACGGGCAGAGATTATAAGGAGAATTAAACGGCAGAGATTAATACGGCAGAGATTAATACGGGCAGAGTTAATACGGCAGAGATTAATTACAGCAGAGATTAATAACGGCAGAGTTAATAACGGCAGAAGATTAATACGGCAGAGATTATATACGGCAGAGATTAATACGGAAGAGATTAATACGGCAGAGATTAATACGGCAGAGATTAATACGGCAGAGATTAATACGGCAGAGATTATTACAGCAGAGAGATTAATACGGCAGAGATTAATACGGCAGAGATTAATAAGGCAGAGATTAATACGGGCAGAGATTAATACGGCAGAGATTAATACGGCAGAGATTATTACAGCAGAGATTAATACGGCAGAGATTATTACGGCAGAGATTAATACGGCAGAGATTCATACGGCAGAGATTAATACGGCAGAGATTATTACGGCAGAGATTAATATGGCAGAGATTATTACGGCAGAGATTATTATGGCAGAGATTATTACACCAGAGATTATTAAGGCAGAGATTATTATGGCAGAGATTATTACGGCAGAGATTATTACGGCAGAGATTATTATGGTAAATATTATTACGGCAGAGATTAATACGGCAGAGATTAAAACGGCAGAGATTAATACGGCAGAGATTATTACAGCAGAGATTAATACGGCAGAGATTAATACGGCAGAGGTTATAACGGCAGAGATTAATAACGGCAGAGATTATTACGGCAGAGATTATTACGGCAGAGATTATTACGGCAGAGATTATTACGGCAGAGATGATTACAGCAGAGATTATTACAGCAGATATTATTACAGCAGAGATTATTACAACAGTAGATATTATACAGCAGATATTATTACAGCAGATATTCTTACAGCAGAGATTATTACAGCAGATATTATTACGGCAGAGATTATTACAGCAGATATTATTACGGCAGAGATTTTTACAGCAGATATTATTACGGCAGAGATTATACGGCAGAGATTATTACGGGCAGATATTAATTACGGCAGAGATGATTACAAGTAAGCAGAGATTATTACAGCAAGATATTATTACAGCAGATTATTACAGCAGATATTATTATTACAGCAGATATTATTACAGAGATATTCTACAGCAGAGATTATTACAGCAGATATTATTACGGCAGAGATTATTACAGCAGATATTATTACGGCAGACATTATTACAGCAGATATTCTTACAGCAGAGAATATTACGGCAGATATTATTATGGAAGATATTATTACGGCAGAGATTATTAGAGCAGAATATTCTTCAGCAGAGATTTATATCGGCAGAGATCATTATGTCAAATATTATGACAGCAGAGATTATTACAAACGAGATTATTACGGCAGAGATTATTATACGCAGATTTAATCGCAGAGATTATAACGGCAGAGATTATTACGGCAAATATTATTGCAGCAGAGATTTTTACAGCAGATATTATTATGGCAGATATTATTAGGCAGTGATTTTTACAGCAGATATTATTAAGGCAGATATTATTACGGCAGAGATTCTTACAGCAGATATTATTATGGCAGAGATTATTACGGCGGCAAATATTATTACAGCAGAGATTTCTACAGCAGAGATTATTACAGCAGATATCATTACGTCAAATATTATTACAGCAGATATTCTTACAGCAGAGATTATTACGGCAGAGATCATTATGTCAAATATTATTACAGCAAGAGATTATTACGGCAGAGTTAATACGGCAGAGATTAATACGGCAGAGATTAATACGGCAGAGATTATTACAGCAGAGATTATTAAGGCAGAGATTATTATGGCAAATATTATTACAGCAGAGATTAATACGGCAGAGATTATTACAGCAGAGATTAATACGGCAGAGATTAATACGGCAGAGATTAATACAGCAGAGATTAATACGGCAGAGATTATTACAGCAGAGATTATACGGCAGAGATTATTACGGCAGAGATTAATACGGCAGAGATTTAATACGACAGATTATTACAGCAGAGAGTAATACGGCAGAGATTATTACAGCAGAGATTAATACGGCAGAGATTAATACGGCAGAGATTATTATAGCGAAGATTATTACGGCAGAGATTAATACGGCAGAGATTAATACGGCAGAGATTATTACAGCAGAGATTAATACGGCAGAGATTAATACGGCAGAGATTATTACGGCAGAGATTAATACGGCAGAGATTATTACGGCAGAAGATTAATACGGCAGAGATTAATACGGCAGAGATTATTACAGCAGAGATTAATACGGCAGAGATTATTACAGCAGAGATTAATACGGCAAAGATTAATACGGCAGAGATTATTACAGCAGAGATTAATACGGAAGAGATTATTACAGCAGAGATTAATACGGCAGAGATTAATACGGCAGAGAATTATATAGCAGAGAATTAATACGGCAGAGATTAATACGGCAGAGATTAATACGGCAGAGATTAATACGGCAGAGATTAATACAGCAGAGATTAATACGCGCAGAGATTATTACAGCAGAGATTAATACGGCAGAGATTATTACGGCAGAGATTATATGGCAAATTAATTACGCAGAGATTTTACAGCAGATATTATTACGGCAGATATTATTACGGCAGATATTATTACGGCAGAGATTATTACGGCAAGAGATTATACGGCAGAGATTATTACGGCAGATATTATTACGGCAGAGATTATTACAGCAGATATTATTACAGCAGAGATTATTACAACAGATATTATTAACAGCAGATTATTAAGCAGATATCTTACAGCAGAGATTATTACAGCAGATATTATTACGGCAGAGATTATTACAGCAGATATTATTACGGCAGACATTATTACAGCAGATATTATTACAGCAGAGATTATTCAACAGATATTATTCAGCAAGATATTATACAGATATTCTTAGAGCAGAGATTATTACAGCAGATATTATTACGGCAGAGATTATTACAGCAGATATTATTACGGCAGACATTATTACAGCAGATATTCTTACAGCAGAGAATATTACGGCAGATATTATTATGGAAGATATTATTACGGCAGAGATTATTACAGCAGATATTCTTCAGCAGAGATTATTACGGCAGAGATTATTACAACAGAGATTATTACGGCAGAGATTATTACGGCAGAGATTAATACGGCAGAGATTAATACTGCAGAGATTATTACGGCAGAGATTATTACGGCAAATATTATTGCAGCAGAGATTTTTACAGCAGATATTATTATGGCAGATATTATTACGGCAGTGACTTTTACAGCAGATATTATTAAGGCAGATATTATTACGGCAGAGATTCTTACAGCAGATATTATTATGGCAGAGATTATTACGGCGGCAAATATTATTACAGCAGAGATTTCTACAGCAGAGATTATTACGGCAGATATCATTACGTCAAATATTATTACAGCAGATATTCTTACAGCAGAGATTATTACGGCAGAGATCATTATGTCAATATTATACAGCAGAGATTATTATGGCAGAGATTAACGGCAAGAGATTAATACGGCATAGAAGATTAATACGGCAGAGATTAATACGGCAGAGATTATTACGGCAGAGATTAATACGGCAGAGATTTATAACGCAGAGATTATTACGGCAGATATCATTACGTCAAATATATTACAGCAGATATTCTTACAGCAGAGATTATTACGGCAAAGATCATTATGTCAAATATTATTACAGCAGAGATTATTACGGCAGAGATTAATACGGCAGAAGATTAATACGGCAGAGATTAATACGGCAGAGATTAATACGGCAGAGATTATTACAGCAGAGATTAATACGGCAGAGATTATACGGCAGAGATTATTACAGCAGAGATTATAAGGCAGAGATTATAGGCAAATATTATAACAGCAGAGATTAATACGGCAGAGATTAATACGGCAGAGATTAATACGGCAGAGATTATTAACGCAGAGATTAATACGGCAGAGATTAATACGGCAGAGATTATTACGCAGAGATTATAACGGCAGAGATAATACGGCAGAGATTAATACGGCAGAGATTAATACGGCAGGGATTATTACAGCAGAGATTAAACGGCAGAGATTAATACGGCAGAGATTAATACGGCAGAGATTAATACGGCAGAGATTATTACAGCAGAGATATAAATACGGCAGAGATTAATACGGCAGAGATTATTACGCAGATTAATACGGCGAGATTATTACAGCCAGAGATTAATACGGCAGAGATTAATACGCAGAGATTAATACAGCAGAGATTAATACGGCAGAGATTAATACGGCAGAGATTATTACGCAAGATTAATACGGCAGAGATTATTACAGCAGAGATTAATACGGCAGAGATTATACGGCAGAGATTATTATGGAATATCATTCAGCAGAGTTTCAGCAGATATTATTACGGCAGAGATTATTACAGCAGATATTATTACGGCAGGAATTTAATACGGCAGAGATTAATACGGCAGAGATTAATACGGCAGGATTATTACAGCAGAGATTAATACGGCAGAGATTATTACGGCAGAGATTAATACGGCAGAGATTAATCAGCAGAGATTATTACAGCAGAGATTAATACGGCAGAGATTAATACGGCAGAGATTATTACAGCAGAGATTAATACGGAGAGCAGAGATTATTACAGCAGAGATTAATACGGCAGAGATTAATACGGCAGAGATTAATACAGCAGAGATTAATACGGCAGAGATTAATACGGCAGAGATTATTACAGCAGAGATTAATACGGCAGAGATTATTACAGCAGAGATTAATACGGCAGATATTATTTACGGCAGAGATTATTACGGCAGAGATTATTACGGCAGAGATTATTACGGCAGATATTATTACGGCAGAGATTATTACAGCAGATATTATTACAGCAGAGATTATTACAACAGATATTATTACAGCAGATATTATTACAGCAGATTATTCTTACAGCAGAGATTATTACAGCAGATATTATTACGGCAGAGATTATTACAGCAGATATTATTACGGCAGACATTATTACAGCAGATATTATTACAGCAGAGATTATTACAACAGATATTATTACAGCAGATATTATTACAGCAGATATTCTTAGAGCAGAGATTATTACAGCAGATATTATTACGGCAGAGATTATTACAGCAGATATTATTACGGCAGACATTATTACAGCAGATATTCTTCAGCAGAGATTATTACGGCAGAGATCATTATTGTCAAATTATGACAGCAGAGATTATTACAACAGAGATTATTACGGCAGAGATTATTACGGCAGAGATTAATACGGCAGAGATTATTACGGCAAATATTATTGCAGCAGAGATTTTTACAGGCAGATATTATATGGCAGATTATAATTACGGCAGTGATTTTTACAGCAGATATTATTAAGCAGATATTTATTACGGCAGAGATTCTTACAGCAGATATTTATTTATGGAACAGAGATTATTACGTGCGCAAATATTATTACAAGCAGAGATATTCTTACAGCAGAGAATTATAGCGGCAGATATCATTACGTTAATCTTATTACAGCAGAGATTATTACGGAAAATATTATTACGTTACGGCAGAGATTATTACGGCAAATATTATTACATTAAGGCAGAGATTATTACGTCAAATATTATTACAGCATATATTATTACGGCAAATATTATTACGTTACGGCAGAGATTATTAGGCAGATAATATTACATCAGAGACTATTGCGGCAGAGATTATTTTGACAAATATTATTTACAGTCGATATTATTATGGCAGATATTAAAAAGAGAGAGGACGCTCTCTTTTTCTTTCCTGTTCGTTTATCTCTTTTCTGGTTTCCCTCATTGTTGCCCCACTACCCCATTGTTAATATAACCTTGATTTTCCATGAGCCTTGCTCTTGTAGAAAAAAAAAACAAATCTGTTCTCCAAAAGCAGCCACCGACTAGACATTCTCTATGGATCCAAGTTTTTTTATTATAAAATCAGAGCTGCTCATAGTCTGCAAGGCCTTTATCCGTTGCTCAATGGAGGACTGTTCTCCCCTATGGGCTGGCATCCCAACATCACAACTGTTTCTCCTGGATTCTATGGAATCTAAGACTGTCAATATGGTTGGTATCTCCCGTGATGAGGCCGAAAATCAAGGTTTGTTGCTTTCACAAAGATGGCAGGTCGGTGGTCTCTTTTGTTTTTTTTACCACCTCTTCTCCAATATTGCTCGCTCTGCTCCCAAAGTCATCTGACCCTCCACAACAACTCCAGGATGAAAGTGTTCTCTCAGTAACCCTCTCCTAGTTAAACTGTAATCCAGGCTGTCTGCACACCTCACCTTTTTTATTTCTCAATTCTCCCATCTATGAAACCACCTCCAAAGGCTGTTCTGTCTCATTCTTCACTGCAGGGCTTCAAGCAAGTGGTGCACCGCCATGTCTTGTCATCCCCAATGCTGTCCCTTGATCATTAGTACCCCTATCAACATTTCCTAACCCAACCATTTTACTTGCTAGTGTCAGTGCTTTTCCTATTTGTTTGCTCTGGCCTTGATGTTTGTCCCACCCTCAGATCGACCTTACTTTTCGATGAGCTTTGCGGCTGTAAATAATTTATTTTTACAATATCACATTATTCCTTCATTTCTGAGTCAATCCTCTTCAAATTTTGCACGGAGGTACCTTTGTCCAAAACATCCATATTCCCTTCTTGAGGTCTCATTCCAGTTTTAAGAGGTCCAAGGTTCCCATCGTGTGCTGCCTTTTTGGCTGCTGGTTGCATCATTGGTTAGGGGTGCAGCTATGCCTATGATGCAGTGCCTCTATTACCAGTATACTGGTGCTCATTTCGCCGACCTCGGAAGGATGGCAAGCTGTCAACCCTCTGGTGCTAATTCAGTGGCCAACGGGGCTTAAACTCAGGACCCTAGGATCCCAAGCCACCACCCGAACCACGGGTCCAAGGTAAGACTCTAAAATTCACATTTTGCCTCGCCATTTTCTTGTATTTGAGTCAATAGAGATGAAAGTTGGCACAAAGGTGTCTTCAAACAGCCTCTGTCAAGAAACCTCAAAAATAATTCAGATTAGAGTCATTTTAAAGATTATACAGAGGTCAAAGTTCAAAATTCTATGCAAAACTAAGGTTTTTGGCTTTAAAAATATCAATATTTCAACCATTTCAGACAAAACTGGAACAAAATATAACATACAAAAATCCCTCTGTGACAAAACTAAGTAGAGATTGGTCTGGTGTCTTATTTTCTATTTCAGAGGGGTCAAAGGTCAAAAATGTATGCAAGATTATGGTTTCTGGCCAATCAAACATTTTGATTTAAACCACGTAAGACAATACTTGGCATACCCTTCAGAAGAAAGCAGGTAAACATTTATCTGGTGTCTTCCTTGTGATGTTATGGGGTCAAAGTGGATGGATGGAAGGGGACATATTTCATTTGCTTACGAATATCTGCAATTCTAGTTTCAGTTGTCATTTTGGTGGGTGTGGTCTTCACAAAATTACGACAAATTAAACTTTTGAGATTACTGTGTACAAGAAGTGGACAATAGGCCAAACAAGTCAAAGCAAATCAATAAACAAACACAACATACTCAAAAGCCTTGTTGCAAAAATAATAATGAAGCCACTCTGCAACGTACATTATTTATATAATATATTACATTTTCCATTTTAAGAGAATGGCATTTTTTGTTTGTGAGACTTTTACAGTGGAGTCTCTGCAGTAATTCGTGATTTGACCCAGTTTGCCTGTCTGTCTTTCCGCCACCATGATAAATTGATAACAGTTGACGGAATGAATGGCCGCAGTTCATCTGACCTTCTTGTGTGGTTGGCAGGAGAAAGTTTTTGGGGCCACGTCTTTCACAAACTGGCTGGCCAGGACTAGTGTATGACTGAAGCTGATTTGGGTAAGTCATTTGTTCAGGATGCCTACAATACCTCACCTACTATCCGGAAAAGACACCGTGGGATCTTTACCATCTACAACCCAATACTAGCGAACTCGACACCCAGCTTACTGTCCATTTAATTGATGGTGCACTTTGTGATGACAGTATATAGGTTGGTCAGAAATCAAACACAGAATAACGCTCACACCAACCTATCAGACATTAACGCTTGCTCGTGGAAGATTAAAATAAAATAAACAAACTTTCAAACATCCGACCATGAAGACCGAACTAAAATAATTAATATCTCAATTACGGTACTCTTGTTTGTGAATTCGTCAAAAGATGGAGACCAATTCACTTTCACATATCCTACAAAACCACTTTCAAACTATATAAAAGCTGCAAAGTTAAACATCACAAAGTACTGTTGAGTTAATGTCTAAATAATGCTTCCTCAGAAGAAGATTTTAAAAATTGCACAGATTCAGGTTCACTTGTCCAACAAGGTTTCGGTTGATTAAAAGTATTTCAGCATTTCAAAATTTAAAAATAAACAGGAGGGAGTGTCAGTCGTCACCCATGATTGACATTTCAGCTGCTGTTTTTCCACAGCAACTTTGTGGAAGAGGCCTGAGATTGATTTACAGGCTAACATTGGCTCCATCATGTCAGTCTCATGAGCTATGTGGGGAATTAAAAAGCTTTTATGGGCAAATGTGGAGAAAACGATCGGCTCAAGAAAAACTCATCACTGTTCATTTAATCTCAGAAGAGGTAGGTGAGGGCTAAGGAAGCTTTTCAACCATCAGCTTGGGCTGCATGTGCTATGCCCGAACAGAAAAACATTTCTGCTTCTGCTAATGAACACGGCCAGGAAATTGGCATCTCTGTGCCAGCGATTGGGAATTCTTCTATAAAAACCTGCTCTCTTTTATGCGCAGATTCATCCCATCTGGTATACAGCTATCGATAGGACACCAAATCCTTCAGTAAGGTAGTTGCCTTGAAACAACTTGCCTCCTCTACCTGGAAGGCAATCTCAGATTATTTCACAAAGCCTGCGACAGGTGTATGTCCACTCTCAGGAGTTCCAGAAAATAATATGTGGCCAACCTCAAGGCTGAGCCTTCAAACCTCTCTCCTTCCTCAAAGACCTGGTGGCATCTTCTTAAGTCTATCTCCAAGGTAGGTCCCCCCCCTCCATCTCTCCCCTCACTTAAAATGGCACACTGCTCATAATAATGAAGAATGTCTCAATTTTGCATTTGCTTCCAAATCTTGTGTCCCCAACCCATCGTTCCCTGTACCCACCCGACCAAATCACACTCAAATGCTCTGGGACTCTGTGACATTCGCACCTGAGAAGGTGGAGAAATTTCTAGCAACCCTCGACTCTGACTCTGCAACTGGTCCGGACGGTATCAGCACACGTGTCTTTAAAACCTGTTTTGCTGCTCTTGCACTTCCTCTCTCTGCTGTGTTCACCGTATCATTTGCCCTCGGTTATCTTCCATCTGCTTGGAAGTCAGCCAACATCACTACATTACATAAAAATGGTACAAAAACAGATCCTCCCAACTACAGACCTATTAGATTATTTCCAATCATCAGCACATAGTCATCGAGTCCATCATCGTACTTGAAATCAAATCATTCCTTTTCTCTAATGGCCTGATCTCAAACCATCAGTTCAGATTCAGACGACATCACTTGACTCTGAACAAGCTGCTTCTGTTCTCCCAACAAAGGATGGATGCCCCCAATCTCAGACATGAGTTCAGGGTCATCTCTCTGGACATATCTCGAGCATTTGATCCGGTCTCAAACCCCACTGAGCTCTCCAAACTCTCTGCTTACACCATCCATGGTAACCTTCTCTCATGGCTTATCGAGGTCCTCCACTCTTGTAGCCAATGCGTGGCTCTCAATATGATCCTGTCATCTCCTCTCCTTGTCAAGGATGGAGTGCCCCAAGACAGTGTCTTGGGTGCAGTGCTGTTCCTAATCTCCATGAAGGATCTTTCTGACTCTCTTAAAAATCCTCTTTATCTCTTTGCTGATTACTCCACCCTCTGCCATGGCAAACCTCTTCCTTCATACAGACAAGCAGCAGCCTAATCCCCAGTCCTTGATAGAAATATGTGCAGCTCCAACAATTGAAATATGTCATTCACTCCTGACACATTCACACTGACACTGTCTCTCCGAAAAAACAGTCTGACAAACCCTCTCACCTACTTCCATCAACAATCCTCTTGAAGAAGTTTAATCACTCAAGCTTTTGCGACTCAACATCAGCCATGATCTTCCTTGGGCCAACCAGCGATGTCTAGGTTGGCTTCCATAACCAGCCGAAAACTGGGCACCCTCCGCTGTGCAGTTTTCCTTGGCATATCATAACCTTTATCACCTTACAAGATCTTCATCCACAGATCGATGGTGTACTGCTCTCCTGTTTGGGCTAGCACCCCTGCCTCACACCATGCTCAGCTTGATGCTACAAAAACCAAAGCCTTCCAAATAATTAGTAACTCTTGCGATGAAGCTGAGTCTCTGAGCCTATTACTTTCACATCACAGACAGGTTGGTTGTCTCTTTGTCTTCCACGTTGTCTTCTACGGGCTCATTTTCTGGTCTTGCACCCTCTGCTCTTTCCATGCTTTGCACATTTTACTTGCTTATGTTTCTACAGGGTGCACACGGTCTGCCAGTATCCCTCCTCTGGTATAATTCTCAAACTGCAGACTCACTACACATCTCCACTTATTCATCCCTCTCTTTTTCCCCACCAGTGGAACCAACTTCTTCAGTCTGTTCAATGTCATTATTCCATCCAGGGGTTCAAGACAGCTGTTAACCACCATCTCAGGTCAACCCCATCCTCACCCATGATATTTTCTACCCTCATTGACCCTCTTCCTCTCCAAGCCCTCCTCATTCCAGGTTACCAGGTTTTTTTCCTGCTCCCTCACCATCCTCGTAAAAAAAAAAAATTCAGTTCTGCTTCTTCCACAGTTTTCCCTTCCACGTCCGTGATTGGAGCTCACACCTGTACACCGCTCGTTCGCCCACTCCATCCTCCTCCGCTTGCTCTCATTCCCCCCCATATCCTTTATTCCTCCAAGTTTCCTCAAGCTATTTTGTCCCTCGACCCTGCTATTGTGTGTGTCCCCTCCCCTCCTTTGCACTGTTTTTTTGTGTTCTTCCATTTATCCTGGTCCATGGAATGTGTTTTACCTCCTTCATGAGCCTCGACTCTGTATACAAAAAAATGATCACCGGAACACAAGTTAGATCCAATTTTGTGTGGAATCAAATGGAATCGGCACCTCGGTAGAAAAAATGCTTCCACTAGCTTCGTTCCTCAGCCATTGGAAATCCAACATTCAAGTTTTCTTGTTGAATATTGGTCGCTAGAGTATTGGTGGTCGCTGCTAGACTACCCTTATTCTCAGTTTTTCCGTTTTTACGTATGTTTGTATGTTGGGTGGTCGCTAGAGTATTGGGTGGTTGCTAGAGTACCTTATCTCAGTTTTTCCGTTGTACGTATTTGTATTGTTGGGTGGTCGCTAGAGTATTGGGTGGTCGCTAGAGTATTGGGTGGTCGCTAGAGTACCCTTATTCTCAGTTTTCCGTTTGTACGTATGTTTGTATGTTGGTGGTCGCTAGAGTATTGGTGGTCGCTAGAGTATTGGGTGGTCGCTAGAACTACCCTTATTCTCAGTTTTTCCATTTGTACGTATGTTTGTATGTTTTGTATGTTTTGTTGGGTGGTCGCTAGAGTATTGGGTGGTCGCTAGAGTACCCTTATTTTCAGTTTTTCCGTATGTCTGTTGGGTTGGTCGCTAGAGTACCCTTATTCTCAGTTTTTCCGTATGTCTGTTTGGGTGGTCGCTAGAGTATTGGGTGGTCGCTAGAGTATCCTTATTTTCAGTTTTTCCGTCTGTCTGTATGTTTTATGTAATGGACAGCTCTGGAGCCAGAGGAGTCAACCGATTTTGATGAAACTTGACAGGTAGGTTCATACCAGGATCTAGTTGTATGCTTTGAGCACCGTTGCTATGGACCACCACCGTTGCCTAGCAACGGGACTTTGAAATTTTTGAAAATCCTAAAAAAATTCTTTTTTCGAAAATCAAAAATCGGTTTCCAGGCTTTTCTGCGCGCACTATAATCCACCTCTGTCAAAAAAATTTCAGCCCATCCGTCAAAAACTGTATGACTAGTATGCAATTATGTAGCGACCACCCATGTCGCCTACCGGCTTGTTATTTTCCTACCTTATTGTGAATCGATATAGTCAAGGGAGAGCTAAAACCAAGCCACGTTGAGCAGAGATTATCAAAGTAAGGATATGTTTTTAAAAGCATTAAATCTTTATCCTGAAGTACAACACAAAGGTTTAAATTGGCACCCTATTGCAAAGTCTTCCATCGTCCTATTTTAATGATTTACTATGGGACCAACGGACCATATACCCTAAAAGAAGCTGAGCCTAGTGGGCCTGACACGAGGTAAAAAAAAAACATTTCACTTATCATTAAAACCACACATGACTGATTTGCCATCAGTGTAAGATCGGTTCAATCTTGCATGCCATTTCCCAAACACGAGTGCCTTTGGCGGTGAGGCAAATTGGCAGGCCCGTAACAAATCTACCTGGTTCACATAATATACACCTGAACGGCTTTAAGGTGCAAGTCTGACGAAGAGTAATCCATATATTTCTGCAACTTGTCCGAGACCGAGTGCCCGATGGAAGCCGGTTGGGTAAATGACCTGAGAATAATGAGATAAACGACCAGTAGAGCTCAATTGACAGAGAACTCTCCAACACAATTTTTGCATCTTCCAGCCAGAGCTCAAACCATTAACCTTTTAAACTCGTCTTCACTTGTTGCCATATTTCATTGGCTTCCTGCCCTGTGGTGGCCTGATCTGGGTCACTTTGCCTGGAAGAGATGGCCAGGTGACCGCGTCACAATACAGCGGATACAGTGCAGCTGATGCAGTATCCATCGTGAAGACAAACATTTTCCGTGTGCTCCTGAATTGAATAAATTACAAATGTGGTGCGTGATATACGAGTCCAGCTCCTCTACAAAAAATGTAATTACAGCACCTTGGTGCTTGTTTCAAGTATTATTTATATGCTTCTTTCAGAAGTCTGTTTATGTGATTTCTCTTTGAAAAAAATGGAATGCATTTCATGTAAAAGTGCACTTCCTATTTGCCGAGAGAGGACTGTAGGACTGTTGTCACAATGCGATTGTGTTTTTGCATAAATTCAAAAGAAACTGCATGTTTATGAAATGGATCGCTTGTCTTTTCATCCAACATCAGCCTTTCGTAATGCACAAAGCTGACAAGTGTAGGCCCGTTTGATTACCAGGCCGAGTCTGGCTGCGGCGTTGGGGAACGGAGCGAGATTCCAACCAGAAGCCACGTGTAAATGCCATCCGGACGCCAAACAGCTTACACTGGGCGATAGCATGGAGCGTCAATGGAGCATGGATGCCACTTGCTTGCCGCCTCTCAGAGCCTGATGAAGGTGACACTTCGCATCATTTGCGGAGGGCAGCCGGCCTAATGGGCTTTTGCCAGCAGCTGTGTTTGTGCATTTAACAAGAGTAACACTGATGCATTATTTATTTAATTTGGTGTTGTTATGGGTGAAATATTTACTGTATAATTGCCATGATAGGGGTGAACAGCCCGTTTCTATCTGTATGTTTTGCATTTTGACGCATGTACTCAGGGTGTTCATTTCATTGTAAGAAATAAAATTATTTTGTTGGTCGAATTTCTCTGGTTGTAATCACCCGGGCAAAAATATTCCTTTCCTTTAGTAATTCTCTGCAGTAGGACCTGTTACCAACTATAGTAGATGAGAGTGCTACTCTCACATACTGCAGTTATAACTGTAGCAATTTTTTTTGCCTGCGAGCAGCTACAATGGTTCCTCACTGAAAAGTTTTGCGTAATGCTGTGGCCATGACCACGGAAATGTTCTTCTTTCAAAATGTGCAGAATATGTTGTAAAATTATCACTTAATTTCCGTTCGAGTGTCGGCTGATTATCTCATGGACATGCAATCGAGCTGATGTCGAAAATTAAAATCCGAGCGCAAGTCGTTCAATATACGTCTTGCGCAGATGCGAAGCATACAACATTACTCAATCTCCAAGTAAACATATTTCGTAACAAAGAGCAAACATGCTCTGAATGTGGTTTCGTCAATTTGGCTTTCAGACACGGTGGTGACAAATATTGCGTGCAATGAGTAATAAGAAGTGCTTTGTCATGATTTTGTAACAGCCCTTCATGCAACACTATTGCCACCGAATGTCTCGTTGCGGAACTACAAGCTGCTTCATCATTGAAATGATACCAGTTTTCTTGAGTGGTGTTGAGAAACAGCAGAACTGTCTCGTTGCGCAATTGTTTTCTTGCGAATGGAGAGCAACAGATATCAGAGTTTCAAATGATATTCTGCAGAAATTACAGCAACCAGACATTCATAACGTGCAAGAAAATAAGAACGTAAATAGTTTGAATCCATTTTTAAACGAGAATGTCACTGGGTGGAGCGCATACCTCCGCCAGGTTAAGCAGTTTACGTTTTGTATTCCACTGCGAGGCCAGATCTGAATCCGGACCTTAAACGAAATCGAATCAGCTTGTTGTTGTGACCAAACCAACTCATCCACCAAGTTTTCTCATAATCCGTCCACAACTTTTTGAGACATCGTCCTATATATCATTTTTGGCACCATCTCTCAATGGTGAAGAATCACTTTTAAAATTCTGGTATCCGAATCCAGATCGAGATCGAGATCTTCACCAAATTCTCATCAATTCGTCCTTGTCATACACCCAACCTCTTCAACCAAGCTTCGTCCGAATCCGTCCATAACTTTTTGAAATACTTGCTCACAAACAGACAAACAAACAGGGATGAATACATAACGCATACGAGCCTCGACAATGTATACAAAATAAATAAATAAGTAAAATCCGTCCACCTTCCTTGGCACAGTTAGAAATCCTCCTGAATATGCACGGCTTGTTTTGTCACTTTGTGCACCAAATTCAATGCTACACTTATGAACGAATCCATTCAAGACTGACGTGATTAAATATCTTGCAACTCAAATTGTGCTAAATGTATCAGAGCATGCTGGAAGCAAGCGGTGTTGCATGCCCTACCCCGCTGGTGTTAATGGCTGCACACAATGATAAAACAGGCACTGCGCGGTGAATTGGAACACCCTGTTCCAAGAAGCTCTCCTCTCACAAGCATCCACCAATAAACAAAAAAGAGTTTGTTGGATCAGTGTGAAGAAAAAAAAAAATCACATTTGCAAGAATATCTAACAGAAGGGCTGCAAGCGAGCAGCATTCACTGCAAAGTCACCTTGCACAAGAGCTCAAGATGGGGCGACGTCAGGTGGAGGGGTGGCAGTGAGACGGGGGTCAGGCTTTGACGGATGGCGTGTGGCCCGGAAAGGGGTCGAACCCACTCTAGAGTGGATTGAAAAGCATTCATCATCCACGACTCTTTAACCCTTTGCCTGCCACGCATGGTCAGCACCTGGGCAGAAAAGGTCTGTAAAAATGCGATTTAGTTGGACTATCCATGTGGCTTGGCTAAATAGGGATTACAAGGGTAAAACGTAAAAGTGACTGTAATTCCAGTTACTTCACAAGGGCATGAGAAGCTATTATTGCAGTGAATGACTCAATGAAGAGATTTGACATTTTTGAACTTAAAAGCATCACTTTTGTTTCAACCAGTTGGATCAACATAAAATGGAATACAAAAAGATAGCATTTTATCAGATTTAGGAACATAATCTTGGCAGTAGCCATATTGTTAATATTAAGGAGACAAATTGAAATGAAATTCGCCAACGTGATACATTCTCAAGTGTTTGTTGCACAAGTATAGTTCAAACACCATGAGGGCCCACCAGGTCATTTACCCATTTTGTTTCCATTTTGGTAACAGATCACATCATTAGCAACAGAGGCTATTTAGAAACTTCATGTTAACGTGGATTCCATTTCATCTCAAATAACTGTAGGACTGTTGTCACAATGTAAAAAAAATAATTGTCAAATGATATTGAAGTACCCTTTTAAAGCAAGGTACATTATTTTGTACAATGAAGAGGATTATCACATATTGTAATACACATCCATCATTGGAAAAACAATTCTACTCCATCATTCCTCATTACACTACACTCCATCATCCTCTCCTCATATATATATATATATATATATCTCAAGAGAGAAAGATAAAGGGAGAAGAGAAGAGGGAAAAAAGACATCACATCACGAAGTGTAGTACTGCATTGTCTTAAAACATCGAAGATAATAAGGTACTTACAAAATGTACGCCACTGCGGAGTCTTTAGTCTGTTATGAGTGTGGCCAATACGTCCATATTCAGAACTCTGCCCACTACTTTCCGGATGATGTTTACCTTGGTCTTGATCTTTTCTGTGACCTGTTTTAGGTGTTAGCGGAATGTGAGGCTGCGATCAATGGACACTCCAAGGTACTTGGGGAACGGTTCGTTCTTGACAAGTTTGCTGCAAAAGGAAACCTGGAGTTTGCTGTTAGCCAGTCAGTTTCTGAGATGGAAAGCGGTAACCGTAGTCTTAGCTGGGTTTGGGTGGAGGGGCCAGTCGATGAAGTATTGCTCCATTACCGTTAAGTCCTGTGATAGGGTACTGCTGAGATCTTCAAGATTGATTGCTTGGGTAGGATGGGCAAGATCATCTGTATCGGCAAACTTTATGGAGGCGATACCAAGGCATGCCGCTCCCAAATCTGGCAGCACTGATGAGCAAGAAGACAAGGTCTTAGTTGGTCCACCTTCTTTGACTCAGGTAGTCACTCATGGTGGAATCAAAACAAAACCTCTCCCCCTCAGTGTTCACTGGTAGGAGAGGTTTCTAAACCTCCTCTATCTTCAAAGGTGTAGGATAGGAATGCAGTTAGCATTGAGGGTCCCTGTGCTGTATTCATTGGAGTTCTGCATATGCGTATAAAATGGAACTTCATGTTCGTTACAATCTTGAGTGCATCATAAAGGTGATGTAATTCCTCTCCCAAGAAAACAAGTAAAAAAAGACATAACATGTCACAGCCCCCGTTGTTTTCGAAATTTTGCTGTACGGAATTAAAGGGCCAGCCCATATTTATGCACAATTAAAATGGCCACGAGTCGACCAGTTTTCCATCTTTGATCAGATCACAAAATAAAGTGAAGGGCAAGTGTATGCCATCATGTACTGTGTTTGAGCAAAGTTTGAACAAAATCGGACCATGCATGTCTGAGAAATGGTTGGGGACACATTTAAGTAACAAAATGGCTGCCAGTCGGCCATCTTGGGTCTAATCTCGAAATAAAATGACGCGCTTATGTACGCCATCATTCTCTATCTGTGTGCCAAGTTTGAACAAGATCGGTAAATGTATGTCCGAGAAATGGTGGAAGATGTGTACGTTTGACACCGGGTTTTTTTTACAACTAAAATGGCCGCCAGTTGGCCATCTTTGATCGCATCATGAAACAAAAGGACGCGCATATGTATTCCGTCATTTCTTGTCTTTGTGCCAAAGATGAATAAAATTGGTCCGTACATGTCTGAGATATGGTTGTGGGCGCACGCACGGACATGAAAATCGAGACCAAATGCAAAAGCCCCAATTTCGGACGAAGTCCAATGGAAGCTAATAAACTATTTTGCTCAAGGTCATCTGCCATCTGCTTGGAAATTAGCAAGCATTACCGCTCTGCATAAAAAAGGTGCAAACACAGATCCCTGCAACTACAGGCGAATCCGCCTTCTAATCAGCCAATCAGCCCAATCATCAGCAAGGTTATGGAATCCATCATCACTTCAGACATAAAATGCTTCCTCTTCTCCAATGGCTTGATTTCTGATCATCAATTTGGTTTCAGACCAGGCCACTATTCCCCGATATATGCTGCTTCTGCTCTCCCAACAATGGAT
>CM068957.1:113322979-113341739 GCA_035128595.1 Eptatretus atami
GTACTGCTCTCCCCTCTGGGCTGGTGCTCCTGCCTTTCACGTTTCTCGGCTTCACATTGTGGAAACCAAGGCATTGAGGATCATTGGTATCTCCCGCAATAAGGCTGAGTATTTGGGCCTCTCACTCTCTCATCACAGGCAGGTCAGTGGTCTTACTGTCTTCTACTATATCCTCGTCTGTCTCTGTGTGCCGATATGCCCCCCCCCCATATTTCACTGGCTTCAAGGACAGACCGCAACACTTCTGGTAAAAACTACCAAAATAACGATCACTTGCTCACCTTCACTCTTTATTCCTCTTTTTCCCCCTTTGGAATAACCTCCCTCACTCTGTTCAATCCATTCTTCCTCCAGGCCTTCAAAACAGCTGTTCACACACACCTCTTATCATCCCCATCCAAAACCACAATGTTTTACCCCCGTTAATCCCCCAAACACACCATTCGAATCCCTGCTTTCCTTCCTGAAAGTCCTGTAGTGTCCATCTTGTTCTAGCCATGTTCCCAACTTCCCACCCTCTCCCTTCCAACATCTCCTCATGTTCTGTTCCCACTGTTTTGCCTTCCCTCTCCCACCCTATTGTCTCCTGCCCCCTTGTTGTGCGTTGTGTGTGAGCTCTCATACGAGCCTCGACAATGTATACAAACATAAATAATAAATAAACCAGAATGGCACTCGGAGGAGCACATACCTCTGCCCGCCGAAACAGTTTATGTTTTGTATTCCACTGAGAGGCCGGATCCGCATCCGGACCTGAACTAAAATCAAATTGGGTGTTCTTTTCATCTCCCCAAATCATCCACCAAGTTTTGACATAATCCGTCCACAACTTTTTCAAATATCATGCTATATATCGCTTTTAGCCCCATCTCTCAATGGTGAAGAATCACTTTGGAAGTGAAAAGAATTCCGTAATCCGATTCCAGATTTGGATCTTCACCAAAATCAAATCCATTCGTCCTTATCACAAACAACAACCTGTCCACCAAATTTCATCCAAATCCGCCACAACTTTTTGACATGTCCTGCTCACAGCAGACAGACACGTTTACCGACAGACGGGTGTGAAAGCATACCTCATCCACCTTTGGTGAAGGAGGTAAAAATGGAATGAACAGGCTCGAATGAGGCGAAGATCCTCGTCCTCTTAATGATGACGTCATAAAAACGAATATGACGTCATTGTGATGTATCAGGTTTGCGTAAAATTATCTGTGCTAATGCCCGGCCTGATTCCCGCAAACAAAATTCAACAGCTTGCCTAGTTTCGGAGATAATGGTATAGGCGATTTCCATTAGCGGCGATGTTATGACGTCAACTTTTTTTCTAGGAGAATTTCCAAAATCGGAGATGGTTACTGCCTGTGCGTGGGCTTTCTGCATATACATGGCAAGTTTCACGAAGATCCGATGAAAACTCTGGGTTGTGAAACAAAAAATGTCAAAAAAATAGGAATGACGCCATAAAAAATTGATATGACGTCATAGTGATGTATCATATGTGCGGTAATTCATCTCTGCTAATGCCCTGTTCGATTCGCACCAAAACAAAATTCAAAAAGCTTGCCGAGTTTCGGAGATAATTTTTTAGCGATTTCCATTAGCGGAGATATTTTGACGTCTTAACTTTTTTTCCAGGAGGAATTTTCAAAATCAGATGGTTACTGTCTGCGCGGGTATTTTTACATATATATGCCAAGTTTCAGGAAGTTTCGATGAAAACTGGAGGCTGTGAAACAAAAAAGTCCACAAGAAGAAGATGAAGAAACAACAACGTGAGTAAGACTTAGAGATCCTCCACGAGGATCTAAAAATTACCTTGTTCAATCAAGCAAAGGTTGAGTTGAATTTGAAGATGGTTTGCGATTCACCTTATTCTCTTATCCCACACGATTATAAACCTAGTAGCCTAAATATTAACGGTGGGTGCAGTTCTTTGCATAAATCTCAGACTGTGCAGTTAGTTGGCTTAATGAAAAAAAATTATATCCTCCCCACATGTATACAGAACTCGTTTGCCACCCTAGAGTGCTTGGCAGATTGGCAACAACAGCTGAAGGGCACTTACTGTTTTTGGATTTTTTGTAACAGTTTTTGTAAGTGTTGGTAATTTGTATTGGTGCACGGATGTGTTTCCTCCAGGGTTTTTAAGAATTTGTTGTTGGATGTCTTGCTTCTGTGAGGTTGGTGTATAACACATTGTCACTGTAAATATCTATGCAGTTATGGTTAAGGGGGGACGTCTTTATTGAATCCTTTCATTTTCTGTAACAACTAGCTAGCTTCAGACATGCTGCCAATGGTGATTTTAAATCCAAATGTTGACATAAATTGTGCAGAACCACATCCAGTCACACACAAGTCTTTCATCCGCAACTTGATGTGGTACTGCTCTCCCCTCTGGGCTGGCTCCCCTGCCTCACATCTTGCTCAGCTTGACATCACGGAAACGAAGACCTTCAAGGTTATTGGAATCTCCAGCGATGAAGCTGAGTCGACGGGCTTATCACCTCGCCATAGCAGACAGGTCAGTGGTCTCTTTGTATTCTACCGCCTCCTTTCCGGTCTTGCACCCTCTGCTCTTTCTGTGTTTTGTTCAGGGCACAGGATGGTCCACCATCAACCCCCTTCTGGGGAAACTCCCGAAATCTAGGATCACTGCTCACCTCCACTCATTTGTTCCTTTTTGGTTCTGCCTGTGCAACCAACTTCCACATCCTCCACAATCTCATTCTTCCCTCCAGGTGTTCAAGACAATTCACCACCATCTCAGATCGTCCCCAATCCAGAACCATGATCTTCTCTGCCCTTGTTAACCCCCCACCCCAATACCCCCTCCTTACACACTTCCAGTGTTTCCTCCTGACTGTATCAATCTTATCCTGCGGTCAGATCAGGTCAGGTATGGGAGCATGCGCCGGGCCCCCCTCCCCCCTGACCCTTCCCACACCCATTGTTTGTCCACATCTGCCTCCATCTTGGAGGATGATCTCCCCCCTCTCTCTCCACAGTTCCTTTTGGCCTGTTACATATTGATCCGTTCAGTGTACTCGCACTAGCTCTTCCACGAGCCTCGACTGTGTACACACAAAAAAAAGTCCTCAAGTAGACCACTCTCTAATCTCATTTCACTTGGTGATCTCAGTAATGCACAACGGCTCCAGCATTCAATACTTTAACATTTTACCTTGTGTGAAGTTTTATTAAAGCACCCGTCACTTGCTGAGCTCAATAAATTTTATATTGGCAATTCCCTTCTAGAACTCGTAACACATGGTGTAGTCGATGCCTCCGTTATTTCTGATTATCATTTTGCAAAAACTTCGATTTTTGTTTCCTCATTTCAAGTGGCACCTTTCAACATGTCCCCTCTGAGTGATACATTCTCCAAATCAACCTTTCAGACTTTTTGAGCTCAAATTGAACAAGTACAGCGAAACTCGTCGAACCTTTCTCGGTGATGGGACTGTGCCAAAGCTCGAGGTCTGTATTTTCTGTCAGCAATATCAAGTGAAGGATTGCAGTCAGAAACAAATAGGAACAGAAACTTTGAAGCAAGAGGTTCTCTGTCTACAGGGAGGTGTTCATGTGTTTGGTGCACACAAACAGTGTCCGTTTGCTGTATGACAAGTGGGCTGTGCCTCAAGGAATTGATTAAAGAAAATGGCTTAGAGCATTAGTTGAGCTACCAGTTATTGGCCTGGTATCCTGAGAAACTTACTGTATGGATGTTATTTTTAGTTTGAGGAAGATGGCTAAAGTGGTTCAGTAGAAGCTCAACCTTCATTCCAATGACGGTCATATTATTGAAGAGAACATGGGAATGAAACACTGATTATAACTTATTACCTCCACCTACCGAAGTGGGACGGAGGTTATATTTTCACCCCTGTTTATCTGTCTGTCTGTTTGTGTGCAAGACATCTCAAAAAGTTGTAGACACATTCGGACGAACTTGGTGGATGAGTTGGTTTAGGTGACAAGAACAAGCTGATTAAATTTTAGTGCAGGACCGAATCCAGATCCAGCCCCGAATCCAGATCCAGCCCATCAGTGGGATACAAAACTTAAACTGATCAGCCTGGCAGGGGTATGCGCTCTACCGAGTGCCCTTCTAGTTTTAGGAATGTGTTCACAGTTACGGTTAAGTCACATGAGATGTTTGCAATGCATGGTATCACCACTATATTTTCTTACCCCAGCCGAGTGAGCTTCAATGACACTACCTGTATGAGAACATTATCCTCAATGAACCTGAAACTACCTCTTCATGACATTGATGATCTGCAATGTACTCAATAGACAGGGATGAAGGCTCTGAGGTGGGAACAACGGGTTTAATCTGGACACGGGCACAACACAGCACAGGACAGCATCGGAACATGGGCGGGTCACGTGGCTCTCCTTAACCATGCCCCGGTGCACCCATGTATGCATGGTGCATGCATTAGCATAAACAACAGGACTGATACATCACATCTCCCCCCTCCCCCCCACCTTTATTTATTTATTTTAAAGACAAATCAAGATGCTCAGGAGGCTTACAGATAAGACCTGATCTTCTAAGAGCTAGTGGAGGGCTGTCCTTGCTTGCAACTGCTGTGGGCTTTTCAATAAGGGGGTACAGGGTCAGGAAGGAGTTCAGGTACATTGATGGGTGAAAAGTTTTCATGAGGAAACACCACAGGTTCAAACGCAGATAGTGTCGACACGGGAGTGTGTGACAAAGGCACTTGAGCCGGTTCAATGTTTGGCTCCACATGACCTAACCTGAGATGGTGAACATGTTTACGCATGCATCTACCATCACACAACTTCACAAGAAATATGATTTTCACCAATGTTATCGATAATGATGAAAAGAAGGGAGGAGCGAAGGAGAACACAATCTCCCTCTTCCCAGATGGCATTTTATGCCGTATTTAGTTTGTTTCCAATAGAGCGAGGAACCAATGAACGAGGCAACTGTCCATTTTCCATCATTTGTGCTCAGAAATTCCCTAAACCCTACGTTTAGGTAAATCCCAATGAAACGTTAGGTGTTGAAAAAGCATAAGTAATAAATTGCAAAACTAGTCATTACAGTTTTTGACGGATCGGGCTTGAAAATTTTGGATGGAAAGAGTTGATGATAGTGCGCATAAAGCGCGGAAAAGAAGCTGATTTTGAATTTTCGAATTGTTTTTTCGGGATTTTAACCAAAAATTTTCAAAAAAAGTTTCGTTGGCATAGGCAACACGGGTCGGCGGTCCATAAGAGTCACACGGGTCTCCACGAGTGCAAAGCAACAAACTAGATACTGGTACGGACGAAACTAAACTCAATACAAGAAAAACTCTCAATTCATAATATCGGGCGTTGACTCCTCGGCCTCCAGAGTGTCACATTACATAACAAACAAACATACAGTACATACAGACATGGCGAAAACCTGAAAACCTAAGGGTACTAATAGTCGGTAGGGACCACCTAATCAAAATCGACTGACAATACTGCTTGTGAAAAATCTTCGATTTTTCGCAAGTAACAAACAGAGACCAGACAAACAGTACAGACGGGAATGAAAGCAAACCTCTTCACCTTCAGTGCTGAGAGTAAAGTGAAGGGCACTCGTAGAAGCACATCACTCGTCAGCGCCTGAAACAGCCTTTACGTTTTGTGTTCCACTGAGACAGTTTGAAACAAGATTTTTAATCGATGTTGTTATTCTTGTCATCCTATACCACTCAGATACACTGATTGTTTGGTCATTTGAACTAGATAGGATATAGCACTGTTATAGCATGATACCAAAATCGAATTCAATTATCGTCCTTGTGTCGCACCCCAACCTGTCCACAACAAGTTTTATCGGAATCTGTCACAACTTTTGTAATATAGGTCATCTGGCAGACCATGCACACTTATACTGTGAACACAACGCGGATGCAAACAAACCTCCCATCCACCTTGGGTCGTGAGAGAACGAGAAGTTCATAAGAACATCTTCGTTCTGTGGCAAATCTTGATCACAAGGGACTACGCAAGGGTCTTTTAAACTCCTGCTTTAATTCCGAGCACAGATGTTCTTTCCAACGAGCCGCATTATTGTCTCTAGTACATTCGAAGAGCATTAAACGTAAGGGTTCAAAAAATTGACAAAGGAAGGCGATAAGTGTTCTACAGTGTTCACAAAGATGTATAATTCAATGAAATAAAGTAAGGTTGTTAAAGGCTGCAGAAGAAAAACAAGTTTTTTTATTAAGTTTATTACACCGACTTGTTCAAGGCATGTTTAGAATTTGTTCTTCAATGCCTGTTGTTTGTCTTCCTTTTATGACTGTTCCTGAAAAACAGTGGAGTTTCCGGAGTTTGGCAATGATTTTGCAATTTTGTTGTGACTGCCAGGTCAGCGCAGATGATACAACAAGTTACTTCTCCGCTCTGCGGAGAATAAGTTTGGCCAAATTGAGACGCCAGAGTACTGACTAACGCTCAGCTTCATACAAGATGACACATACGCTGCTTCACAAACATGAAATATCGGAAACACTATGAACGTAAAAACAGTTCGCTCATCCATAAACTGATGTCTGCAGACGAACACGACGAAAGTGAAACGAGTTGCATATAAACCAGCTTTTTCTTGCTGCCGCAGTGGTAACTAAAACAGGTTGTTCCAACACACCTGAAAATTGTTTCCTCTCCGAAATTCCGCTGAAAGACTATTCGTGACTACATAGGATCAACACAGAAAGGGATACGTCAGAAGAGTGACACATATCGATAAATGTTGCCAACACCAAAAAATAGTTGTGTTTGACGAATTGAGATTCATGTACGAATGTGTATAACTGAAAGTCGCTTGTGGCTTAAAATTGGTCTTTAACACGATATAGCAAGAACTTTAATGAAAATCTTAGTCCTTCTGCATATCAGAAATTGCATCCATTTCTCGCTAGACTGTAGTGACTCTGTAAGCCTCACCTTTCACTTGGCCGAGGAAAGCAAAAACATGTACTAAAACCAACAGTGGTTCTGCTCTCTCTCTCTTAACTCTCTCTCCTGCGTACTCTCTCTGATTCTCTCATCCTCCTCTCCTCTCTCTCTCTCGTCTCTGTAGTACAGTAGCCAGTGGCTGCTAGGTGCATCATGATTGGTTGGACGCGCTTGCGCTGATGCGTGTCTCCTTACCAAGAACACTGGCTTCATTTGCTTGACACTCGGAAGGATAACAGACTAGTCAACCTCCTGGTTGTATTTTAATTAAGCAGAGACCAACAGGGCTCTGACACTCAGAGCGTCCGGGACCACAGCACCACACCTAAACCCCACTGAAAAGCCAACTACTCAAAGAACGAACTATACAACGGACCAACCATCAAGAGAATGATCACATAGAAGAACCAGAATTCAGCGGATAAACCATACAATCTAAAAGACGTGAGGCAATCGAATACTAAAGTGGCTTGGAAATGCTTGACTGATACAACTTGGGCACTAGTAGGATGTTAACGCAGTCAACGTGACCAAGATCGCTGTTCATGCGTCTGTTGTGCCCTACTTGTAGTCATTAGTGCGTGCATATAATGTTGTGCATCTGTGGTTGGTCTTAATGCTGTGGATAGTCTACGTGACCTGCTGTGTCGATCTGATGCTGTGCTGCTTGCGTGTTATTGTGTAGTGTGTTGTGCTGTGTCGCGGATTAAACCTGTCGTTAACCCACTTCAGAGCCTTCGTCGTCCCGTCTATTGAGTACATACGAGTGGCGCACGAGGATGTTTTCGTGCATCGGCATATTGCACCAGAACTACACACGTGGGGATTATTGGGAAGACGTATACCGATACATTCTGGAAGCAGTACCATCGTGGCAAACAAAATGGACCCACCCCGAATGAATGGGGACGCTGAAAGGTGGCGACAGCTGTATTGCTGACATATGGCGATCCCAAGTACAGCCTCAATCAAAGATTTCTGCCCAGCCAAGCCTTCTGAAAGTCGTATATGAAAGTCGCTCAATGTCGTGAAAAGAAATTATCACCCTCCCTAAACCGGGTAAGATCGTCTGAGATATACATTATTGGACCACTCATCATCAAGATGGTCAGTCAACAATCGATTTTCGTGGTCATTTACCCCGACTCCTGAATTGTGAGTTGCAGATAAACTCGAAGAGATGTTCGACGGACGATTTCTTTATAATAGGCATTCAATGACGACTCAAATCTGCGGAACTCCTTACTGTGATTGCGCTAAGTCAACTTACATGTGAAGTGAACTACTACGACCCCAATTTGGCTAAAGTCATGGAAAATGGCCACTGCATGTATGCTAACTGGCGAGAGCCTGCTTGTGATCTCTACACATGTCTAAAGTTTATTCAGCAGACCCATCGGTTAGACAACGGTAGCATGATGCACAGGCAAAGTGCTTTTTGCAAAGCGAACCAACTACACTCCACCTTTGAATTTTCTGATCTACCGCGGAAGGTTGGGAAAACTTGTTGGCGTTGTGGTGGAAATCATCAAGCTTTCCATGTCGTAAGGAAATGATACTGAGACATACGTCGCGGTAAGCAGGGACACTTGAAGTGTCGTTGTTCTTAATCCAAGTCGAAGAAATTTCTCATGCTTATCATATTAGGGGGTGAACTGATGCAGTGGCACTATAGTCTACCAGAGCACAGCTAGCAGCCCGGAGAGTCAATGAGGAAACTTGCATGAGTTTTTTTTCGTTGGGAAAATTTTCTGAAAGAAAAATATTTTTCTGTTGAAAGAAAATAATGAGTAGGACGCTTCCAGATCAATTATGAGCGAGAGCAAAGTTCCCATCTATCTACCTCGAGAAGTGACTCTGCGACTCAAGCCTGTATCTACTGACTTGAGAAATACACCAAGGAGGTGGTTCCTGCTAAGTTGGGCTCAGCTTATGCCAACCTGTAGGATATGGAACAGCACCTAATTCCTTATCCACTACACTGAATAGTGCGGAGAAGGAATTCAACTCTTAAAGGCCGACATTTATGGATTCATAATCAGTATTTAATGGGATGATGTAAGACAGATCCAATCTGATGCTCGGATCACAATAACCCAATGCTCAACGATATCCACGCTTTCAGTGAGGTGTCAGAACCATTGCAGGGCCCAAAGTGAGGATTCATTTTTGCAGAGATGAGCTCAGCCATTGTTCCATAAGCTAGACCGTGCCACTACATGATGTGATCAATGATCGAATGTGAGGCTTGACCACCTGCAGAGTGAGGGCATCATCTCACCAGTCGAGCCACTCCGACTGGGCAGCACCTATCGTTACCAATACTCAAACCACATGGAACAGTGCGCATTTGGGGGCTACAAAACAACAATCAACTGCTATTTCAAGGCTGGATGGCTGCACTTTGCCCAAAGCAGAGGATCGTTCACCACTCTCATGGGTGGCCAGACATTCCGCAAGCTTGACTTGACCAATGCCTAGCTCAAATGGAACTGGATGATGATTCCAATCCCTTTACTCCTCAACAATCAGTGAAAACTCTACATGTACAACAGATTCCATTCTGGTATACGCTCTGCACCAACTTTTCAACGCAAGATGGAAGACATTATTGAAAACTGCACCAAGACAGTCGTATTCCAGGACGACATACTAGTGACTGGCAGGTCACAACATGAACAACCTCGAAACAAAACAATGTCCTCAATCGGCTGTCACAAGCTGGTTATGCCTAAGGCATGAGAAAGTATACTTTATGGCACGTCAAGTGGAATACCTGGGTCATCAAATTCCCTCCAAGGCATTTTGACCTCTCCGAGCAAAATTGAAGCAATTGCAAATACACCAATGCCCCCAAAACATTTCAGAACTTCGTGCATTCCTGGGTATGTTGACCTAGCTTTGGTAATATTCCTTGCCTCAACGAAGCACAACCGTCGAGCCTCTGCACTCTTCCTCAGGAAAGGCGTTGTCTGGGAATGGGGACGCTGCCCGAAACAAGAGTGTTCAAGCGCACTAAAATCATGCTGTCCTCCTCGCCGTTACTGTCCTTTACAACCTATCCAAGAACATATTCTCAGTTGTGATACTCTTCATATGGCATTGGGTGTTGCGTTTGTAAACAAATGGAACCGGTAATCTCCAGCCTGTTGTGTATGCATCACAAACCTATCTGACAGTGACAGTGACATGGTGTGGATAGTGACATTGAGTCCAGTGCACGTCATTGTTACACTTGTAAAACCATGCAAGACACTGCCACAGTCTCCATTGACCATGTGGTCGTGCCATCAAAGCCATGGTCGAGAGTACACATCGACCATGCTGGTCCATTTCAAGGGAAGCTTTTCCTTATTCTGTGATGCTATGGGCGTCGATTGTGGGGAGGGGGGGGGGGGTTAGTCCAAAAAAAAAAAACATGTGTCCCCCCCACTTTTTTCATTGAACGTAAGTTAGGTAACACAAAACGAGCTGCTCTAGTACAACAGGCCGAGATGCTCCTCAAATACAAGAATAAATTTTTAAATCTCTATTAAAGTTTTATTGGTCTATTATAGTTCTATTAAAGATGATAGGTTACAATTCAACATTGAGAATCCGTGCTTCCCAAGCCATGGTCTCCCACCGGCCAAGCGTCCATAGTGACGTCGCTTTTTGATCCTTTGATGTCGGCTCTTCCTATCATTGCGAACAGAATTCGCCAAGCGTTGGTTGTTCAGCCACTAACAGGGGACGTGACCTGGACATTTTGAGGTATGTTGGGACGTTTTCGGACTTTTATCGTCATTTTATGAGTGTTTAAATGAAATTGCGGCTTCAATGGCCCGGAGCGCCAACGCCTCTGATAGTGTTAGGCCGCAACGGCTCGGGGCCCCTTAGCGACCAAAATGTTTATTTCACCTTTCTAACTTATATCGCCCGAATGCCTGAATTTATATACCTGCACGATGATGTGTGGTTTAATTTTTGTGACTTTTGCAACCGTACGAGTTTATACAGGACAATAAAATATTTCGGCTCGTTGTTGATTGAGATGGTGGAGCTTGTGCAGGATGACGCGGTTTCACTCTAGCCGGCTCGCACGAATGAACGGAAAGATATGTTTGTAATTCTGTTTTCATATTTCGCAGGTCGATAACAGTGGGCCTAAATCCAACGTTAAAAAACGGCGTGAAAATCTGAAAAGAAAGTGGTATTTGGCGATAAAATTAGCTTTGAATACTGGGAAACATAAAATAAAATGCGCTGATTCACTGCTGCTTTGCGGCGGTTAATGTAAATATTTTTTCATCGGTACTTGGACTTAGGAGAGGTATAGACCTACAAAAACGAGAGTATCATTCGGTCGTCGGACTTATGAGGATTAAATTATAGATTTTAAAAGGTAGCTGTTGAAAATATGAAAATTCACCCAGCGGGTTCGGACAAACGAACGGAAAAATTATTTTTGAAATTCTGTTCTCGGATTAACAGTATCTATAGGGTAGTAATGAGATTACCGTCGAAAATCCGATTAAAAAAGGCTTAGCTTACGTAGCTTAGCCACGGCTTGCAATTTTTACTAGGAAAATACGTTCTGGAAGGAATTTCTCTTCCCCTTCATCCGATTAATTTCCGTTTGCCACGAGGACAAAGACGGAAGGAGAGACCGACGATAGGTGTCTCATTAAACTGTGTGATTTAGAAATGATTAAATTAGAGATTTTAAATGCAGCGTTGAAAATAAAATAGAGGATTGTCAGATTCTTCTTCACCAGTCGACCGCCGCATACGGTCTGGGCGCCTTTAGCGACAAAATGGTTTATTTCACCTTTCTAACTTATATCGCACTTTACTTAACAAAACATACGTGCAGACACTATACTTAAACAAAACATACGGGCACGCACTATAACTTAAACAAAACGTGACTGTGCACGACACTATCTTAAACAAAACGTACGGGCAGCACTAGTATACTTAAAAACGGGGCACACTATATTAAAGCAAAGCATAGGGCACGCACTATATTAAACAAAACGATACGGGGCACAGCACTATAACTTAAACAAACATGAACGGGTCACGCACTATACTTAAACAAAACGTTACGGCCACACTATATTAAACAAAAAGTACGGGCACAGCACTATAATTAAACAAATACGTGGCACGCACTATACTTAAACAAAACGTACGGCACGACTTAACAACTACGCAGCACTATACTTAACAAAACGTACGGGCACGCACTATACTTAAACAAAGACGTTACGGCACGCACTATACTTAAACAAAACGTACGGGCACGGCCACTATATTAAACAAAACGTACGGGCACGCACATATACTAAACACAATACGTATGAACAGGGCACGCACTATACTTAAAACAAAACGTTACGGCACGTACGGATACTTAACAAAACGTAGCGGCACGCACTATACATTAAAGCAAAACGTACTGGGGCACGCACATACTTAACAAAACGTACGGGCACGGCACTATGCTTAAACAAAAGTACGGGCACAGCACTATAATTAACAAAACATATGGGGCACGTACTATACATTGAAACAGAAACGTACGGGCACGCACTAATACTTAAACAAAACGTACGGGCACGCACTATACCTTAACAAAACTACGGGCACCACATAAAAAAATGTACGGGCAACATACTAAAACAAAACGGACGGGCAACACTATACTTAAACAACAACGTACGGGGCGGCACCCAGACACCACTATTACTTAAACAAAACGTACGGCAGACTATTAAACAAAACGTACGGGCAGCACTATACTTAAAAACGTAGGCAGCACTGTACTTAAACAAAACGTACGGGCACGCACTATACTAAACAAAACTAGCGCACGCACTATACTTAAACAAAACGTACGGGCACGCACTATACTTAAACAAAACGTACTGGCACGCACTATACTTAAACAAAACATACGGGCACGGCACTATACTTAAACAAAACGTACGGGCACGCACTACTTAAACAAAAACGTACGGGCACGCACTATACTTAAACAAAACGTACGGGCACGCACATATACTTAAACAAACATACGGCACGCACTATACTTAAACAAAACGTACGGGCACGCACTATATACTTAAACAAAACGTACGGGCACGCACTATACTTAAACAAAACGTACGGGCACGCACATATACTTAAACAAAACGTACGGGCACGCACTATTACTTAAACAAAACTACGGGCACGCACTATACTAAACAAAACGTACGGGCACGCACTATACTAAACAAAACGTACGGGCACGCACTATACTTAAACAAAACGTACGGGGCACGCACTATACTTAACAAAACGTACGGGCACGCACTATCTTAAACAAAACGTACGGGCACGCACTATACTTAAACAAAACTGTACGGGCACGCACTATACTTAAACAAAACGTACGGGCACGCACTTACTTAAACAAAACAGTACGGGCACGCACTATACTTAAACAAAACTGTATCGGGCACGCACCTATACTTAAACAAAACGTACGGGCACGCACTATACTTAAACAAAAGTACGGACACAAGCACTCTATACTTAAACAAAACGTACGGGCACGCACTATATTAAACAAAACATACGGGCACGCACTATACTTAAACAAAACTAGGCACGACTATACTTAAACAAAACTTACGGGGCACGTACTATACTTAAACAAAACTACGGGCACGACCTATACTTAAACAAAACGTACGGGCACGCACTATACTTAACAAACTTACGGGCACGACGTACTTGAAACAAAAACGTACGGGCACGACTATACTTAAACAAAACGATTAGGACACGACTATACTTAAACAAAACGTACGGGCCACGACTTTATACTTAACAAAAACGTACGGCACGCACTATACTTAACACAAAACGTGACTGCACGCCACTATACTAAACAAAAACGTATTCGGCACGCACTATACTTAAACAAAAGTTACGGACGACTATACTGGCAAACAACGGCACCTTACTTAACAAGAGCTACCGGGCACGCACTATTACTCTAAACAAAACGTACGGCACGCACATAACTTAAACAAATTACGTACGGCCTGCACTATACTTAAACAAAACGTACGGGCACGCACTATACTTAAACAAAACTACGGGCACGCACTTACTTAAACAAAATACGTACGGCACGCACTATACTTAAACAAAACGTACGGCACGGCACTATACTTAAACAACAACGTACGGCACCACTATACTTAAACAAAAACGTATGGACACGACTCATACTTAAACAAAACGTGTACGGCCACCACTATTACTTAACAAAAACATACGGGCCACGACTATACTTAAAACAAACGTACGGGCGTACTTATAAAACTACGGGCCACTATACTAAACAAAACGTTAACCGGCACGCCTACTATTGTAGCACGACTTAAACAAAACGTACGGGCACTACTATACTTAAACAAAATGTACGGCACGCTACTACACTTAAACAAAACGTACGGGCACGCCTACTATACTTAAACAAAACGTACGGGCACCTGCACTATACTTAAACAAAATGTACGGGCCACGCTTTACTACTAAACAAACGTACGGGCACGCTACTATACTACGTAGACGACATACAAAACGTACGGGCACATTGCACTATACTTAAACAAAACTTACGCGCACGACTTCTTAAACAAAACGTACGGGCACCTACTATACTTAAAACAAAACGTACGGCAGCACTATTACTTAAACAAAACTTACGGGCACGTACTAAATATTAAACAAAACTACGGGCACGTACTAACTTAACAAAACGTAGCGGCACGCCACTTATACTTAACAAAACTACGGGCACGACTGATACTTAAACAAAACGTACGGGCACGCACTTATACTTTTTAAACAAAGGACGCTCAAAGGGTTTTCCACGGCCAACGCACGTACGGGCGACGCACTAGTGGAAATGATGAACGTATTTACAAATCAACAAACTATGTTACAATAATTGGAAAGAAGAGAGGTGCACGTCCGGGACGGCAACAGATGTTAATACCTCGTCTCCTGGTCTCGTGGTTTGTGAGAGGTTAAAGAATTACATAAATGTTCACATTACAACTGATTTTAGCTCATTCCTTTGGTGAACCCTTTTGATGGCATGCAAATAAAAGAACACAATCTTTAACGACGATGCTAACAATGAACCAATAATATCATATCATCTCACTCAACTTAGCTCATTGGTTAATTAAATGCAGATTAAATAAAATTATGAAATTAATAATCCCAGGTATTAAAATACCAGGGTATCTGACCCTAACCAAAAGTAATAAAAGTAATAAGCGCGTAGCCGGAACTAGCGAGTAATGGAATGCTAAATTGGAGCTCAGATGCTAAATTAAGAACTGAACTCGTATCGGCGCTCTTTTAGTAATACATGGCTACGCAAAGCTTATCACATGTCACATTGTCCTGGAGGTAAGTGACCCAGCCAAAAGTAGTTGACCTTAAAATGCCCTGTTACGCAAAAATAACCCTTATAATTCACATGTCAAAATTTATTCAACTGAAATGTAATTCCCTTCTCGTTTCATAGAGGATATGGATATCAGAAAGTTTTTCGCGACAGCATCAAGTAGCACATCCCGCCCCTCTCCTGGAGCAATAAGTTCCCAGAAAGAGTGGACGATTCAAAGGAGAAGATAGCAGAGAAAGGGTGCATGTGCGAGTACTCGCCTAATTTCCCAGATCAGCCTTTTCAACCTCATGATGTCAGTGTATCCCAGTCCAAATACTGCAAACCGAAAGTTGAAGTTTCAACAACAGTGGTTCAAAGATTTTCCGTGGCTTCATTTTAGTCAGAGCATCCGGTGTACTCTGTCACACCTGTACGGACGCTTTTCGTGAAAAACTTACCAAACTTCCCTCTGTGCAGAGACGCATTTGTTTCGAAGGGCTTTCGGAACTGGAAAAAGCTACAGAAAAATTCAGACAACACAACGATCAAACACACATAGGCTTGCCTCTGAAAATCTGAATGTCGCAGAAGTCAACCTGGTGTCCGTGTGCAGCTGAGCAGCAAACTGCTAGAAGAGCAAGATCTGCACGGTCAGCACTTCTGAAGATTATCACCTCACTGCAATATTTAGCCCGACAAGGTTTTGCAATTCGTGGAAGGATGCCCTGAAGGGAATTTCAAAATGCTCTTACAGTTGCGGGCCGAGGATGATGTAAACCTCAAGACGTGGCTGTCAAGGAAGACGACGTTCACAGAGGAGAAATTCAGAACGAAATTCTACAGTTGATGAGTCATGCCATCCTCAGAAATATCTGCAGTAACGTGAATGAAATGTCCACTCAGTTCGGACTCGTAACTGATGGAACGCAAGATATTCAGGGTATGAGCAGGAGTCGGTGTGTGTGCGCTATGTGACGGATTCCTTTGATGTTCAAGAAGATCTCATCGGCCTCTACCAAGTATTGCAACAACAGGAGTTCACTTTGTAAGATGCTTCAGGATGTCCTAATTCGGTGTCAACTCCCTATTGAACACCTAGAGGAGACTTACGATGGGCAAGCAACATGTCCGGAAAGTACAAGGGCTGTCAAGCACACTAAAAAAACTCCAACCGCTGGCCAATTATGTTCACTGTGGAGCTCATGTCACCAACTCATTACATCCAAAGCCCTACAAACTGCACCGTTCATAAGAGAGCCCTTGATTATGTCCAGGTACTCAGCAACATCTACAACAACTCTGGAAAATTCAAGCATCTGTTATTGAATATCCACGCTGACGATGCTGACACTCCTTGCCCTACACGCCTGAGGCCAATTTGCCCGACGCGTTGGTTAACTCGTTCTCCTTGCCGTAAATCGATATGGATAACTATGAAGGTACTGGATGCCCTTCAACAAGCAAGGGTGACTTTGGTAGAACACGGCATCGCGAGCCAACGGTATTCAAGCTGTCTTTCATCAGGAAAGTGTGTTCTCGGTCTGTTTGCATCATTGCCCGTTCTCAATCCCTTGAATACCTCAATAAGCACTTCAGGGTTCACAAGTCTGTCTCTGGTATGGTTACTGCTGCAAAGGTAACTGCCAGATCTCCAATGCTCCGTACCGACCAGAAGTTTAAGGAGGTTTACAAGCAGCACAACAGAAGCTCCAGCGTGCCAACTAGATCCAGTGACCCTCCCTCGTAAGCGCAAGTTCCGAAGAGACTTATAGGAGCAGCAGGAATACACTGCCAATTCTGCAGAGGAGGTATACAGAGTTTAATTCAAGTCATCGACAGCGCATCCGAGAACTTGAACGATACTTCACATCAACCGACCTCATGGCGTATAGGGACTTGGGTGAAACGCTCCTGTCTGGGTCATTCAAACCACAAAATAGTCCGCAAATATCCCGAACTGTCGGATTCCCTAGAGCAAGAACTTGGCTCTTTCGTAACCAGTTCAGTGGTTCATCTGTTGAGGATTACCGTAAGAATATTTGTAGACATGGTGCCGGAAGTCCGTCGAATGTTCCCACAGGTAGAACGTTTGCTTGGCTTCTGTTGGTTTCCCCAGCAAGTTCATGCGAAGTGAACGTCATTCAGCGCACTCAGAGTATGAAGACTTGGTTACGTTCCACAATGACCCAACAACGCCTCGACTATCTCATGATCTGTCATGTTCACCGAGATCGTTGACTGCACTTGACCCCAAGACATTGCTACAAAGTTTTTAACTGGATCGCAGACAAGAGGGTTCATATTTTTGCAAGTTTTAAGGTAAGTTGACCGACTGTGTAATATCAATTTGTATGTCAGTCTAGTTTTCAGTTTATGTTTAGTGAATCAGTTCAAGGGTCGTGAGAAGGAGGCTTGATAAACCTATATATATATATATATATATATATATATATAATTATAATCATACACATTTCAAAGTTTCAAGTGTCATCAAAGAATACATATATATTACCATATATATATATATATATGTATTTCTTTGATGACAGTTGAAACTTTGAAATGTGTATGATTAATGTTTAATAATTTCGCTCCGTCTGCTTACATTTGATAAAAAGATGGTCGATAGATGGTCAGATTAATTTAAGGGATTTGTGTGATCAGAAGGCAGCATGTCAACGAGCGTATAAAATCAAGAATTTGCAAGGGTAGACTTGCTGTGTCACGCCGGCACGAAGTGGGCTTCGTGGTCTGGACATGCAATGTCCCCCCACTTTCAAAAGCAATCGACGCCCATGCTTGATGCCCACTCCAAATGGATTGAAGCTCTCGTGTTGCCATCCTCATCCTCTGCTGTAACAATTGAAGCTCTATGTCCATGCTCATGCAACATGGTATTCTGAACTCCATTGTATCCAATAATGGATTGACATTTATGAGTTCTGAGTTTCAGAACTTTTGTAAAATGAATGGCATTAAGCAGACACATCTGTCCCCTACAAACTTGCCAGTAATGGTGAAGCTGAACGTGCTGTTCAGATCATCAAGAATGTGCCCGTCAAGGAAGGCTCCATTCAATCTCGTCTAGCTCGTGTGTTGCTCAACTACCGCACCAGACCACATCAAACCACCGGTCGCTCACCTGCCAAGCTTCTGATGGTCTTGTGAGTTAACAACACGGTATCATTCTGCACCCGGACGTAATCGTCCAGGTCGAGAATAACAAGTATCAACAGAAACGTAATCACGACCAAACGTCTGTATACCGCAACTTCCAGATCGATGATCCTGTATATGTGTTGAACTCCGGATGTGGAACCAAGTGGATTATTCTGCATC
>CM068957.1:113352427-113364038 GCA_035128595.1 Eptatretus atami
AATCAACCCCACCTGGTATTAATTCAACAGCCAAGCAGGATTTGAACTTAGGAGCCTAGGATCCCAAGCCTGCCACCCTAACCATTCAGCCAACACTAAGCATAGAAGAAAGCGATGGATATGAGACATCTTGGTCCGCACTGGAAGAAAGCGATGGATATGAGACATCCTGGTCCGACTGGAAGAAAGCGATGGATATGAGACATCTTGGTCTGCACTGGAAGAAAGCGATGGATATGAGACATCTTGGTCCGCACTGGGAAAGAAAGCGATGGATAGGAGACATCCTGGTCTGCATTGGAAGAAAGCGATGGAGAGGAGACATCTTGGTTCGCACTGGAAGAAAGCGAGGGATAGGAGACATCTTGGTCCGCACTGGAAGAAAACGATGGATATGAGACATCTTGTCCGCACTGGAAAAAGTGATGGATATGAGACATCTTGGTCCGCACTGGAAGAAAGTGATGAATAGGAGACATCTTGGTCCGCATGGAAGAAAGCGATGGATATGAGACATCTTGTCTGCACTGGAAGAAAGCGATGGATAGGAGACATCTTGGTCCGCACTGGAAGAAAGCGATGGATATGAGACATCTTGTCCGCACTGGAAGAAAGCGATGGATATGAGACATCTTGGTCCGCACTGGAAGAAAGTGATGAATAGGAGACATCTTGGTCCGCACTGGAAGAAAGCGATGGATAGGAAGACATCTTGTCCGCACTGGAAAAAAGTGATGGATAGGAGACATCTTGTCCGCACTGGAAAAAGTGATGGAATAGGAGACATCTTGGTCCACACTGGAAAAAAGCGATGGAAAGGAGACATCTTGGTCGCACTGGAAGAAAGCGATGGATAGGAGACATCTTGTCCGCACTGGAAAAAAGCGATGGATATGAGACATCTTGGTCGCACTGGAAGAAAGTGATGGAAAGGAGGACATTTGTCCGCACTGGAAGAAAGCGATGGAAAGGAGACATCTTGTCCGCACTGGAAGAAAGCGATGGAAAGAGACATCTTGGTCCGCACTGGAAGAAAGCGATGGATAGGAGACATCTTGTCCGCACTGGAAGAAAGCGATGGAAAGGAGACATCTTGGTCCGCACTGGAAGAAAGCGATGGATATGAGACATCTTGGTTCACCTGGAAGAAAGTGATGGAAGGAGACATCTGGTCCGCACTGGAAGAAAGCGATGGATATGAGACATTTGTCACACTGGAAAAAGTGATGAAGAACATCTGGTTCACACTGGAAGAAAGTGATGGATATGAGACATCTTGGTCCGCACTGGAAGAAAGTGATGGATATGAGACATCTTGGTCCGCACTGGAAGAAAGCGATGGAAAGGGACATCTTGTCCGCACTGGAAGAAAGCGATGGATATGAGACATCTTGGTCACCACTGGAAGAAAGCGATGGATATGAGACATCTTGTCCGCACTGGAAGAAAGCGATGGATATGAGACAGTCTGGTCCACACTGGAAGAAAGCGATGGATATGAGACATCTTGGTCCGCACTGGAAGAAAGCGATGGATATGAGACATCTTGGTCCACACTGGATTCGATTTTGGTTGAAGATCCGGATCTGGATAGGAGAATTTTTCTTAGTGATTCGTCACCGTTGAGAGACGGGGCCAAAAATGATATATAGCACGACATTTCAAACAGATTCGGAGGAAACTTGGTGGACAGGTTGGTAGTGTGACAAGAACAAGTTTTGTTTATTTTGGTTGAAGTCGGGATGCAGATCCGGCCTATCAAGTGGGACACAAAACATAAACTGTTCAGCCTGGCAGAGGTATGTGCTCTACCAAGTGCCATCCTCGTTTTGTTAATATTAAAATAGCACAACAGCCAAGCACTGCAGTGACCTGTCACAGAGAGAAGATCAAATGCCCCTCTCAGAATCCATAAAAACCCAAAATTTAAATAATCTCTGCCAAGCAATTCAGAGTAACGAATGATGCCTAATTGTAAGTTTTGTAGAAGCAAATCAAGCTGATCATCCTTTCCTCCAACAGAAGTTAGCAATCCACTTTTTAGCCATGACACCGGTGCAAGTTCTGACATCACCTCAACAGGCTTTGAATCTTCAATCTCATGGGCGTCCATTTGCACTTTTTTCTTTCTTTGGATCTCCCTGTGATAAGCCAGATGGTTCGCCATCTGGGCCTCCATTTACTCATCATTACCACGGTGAAGTTCACCTGTGCTCTTTGAACCATCATCAACCTCTTGGCTCCAAGCTCTCTTCTGCTCAGGGGGTTCCCTATGGTTCTGAGGAAGAACAGTCTGCTTCAGATTTGACAAAACCATACCTGTTTCACCATTAGAGGATGCCTGTAGTCAAACAACGCACATAATAATGCTCAGGTTATTTGAAGGATTCATTAATTTATGTGTTTGCATCACCTGGCTGTTGGTTTGCATTAAGGTGAAATGGCAGTGTTTGATCATGCCTCCCTGGTGATCAGAGCAGGGATTTTGAATTTATTACTAGCAAATGAGATGAGTTGAATATCCTCTCTCAGAAGGACACGTTGCTTGCAACTTCTAAGGAAAACAGTTTATAGTTGGGCTTGGAATAGAATCCAGACTAAACGAGAACGGCACTCGGTAGAGCGCATACCTGTGATATGCATTGTCTGATCCAGTAGAGCATATCGGGTCCACAACTTTTTGAGATATCCTGCACACAAACAAACAAACGGACAGAAAGGGGTGAAAACAACCTCCTTCACCTTCGGTGGTGGAGATAACAATCAGCACCTGGACAACAACCAGCTCAGAATGGCACCAAGTAAACAAACAAACCTACTTTCTCAATCACTTTGAACATCCCTTTCCTTCAATTCTCCATCTCCCCTTTGATTCTGCTCCGTCACCATCATCTACTTTGGAGAGAGAGAGAGAGAGCGTGAGAGAGAGAGAGAGAGAGAGAGGAGAGAGAGAGAGAGAGAGAGAGAGAGAGAGAGATGGTGGGAGAGGGAGAGAAAGGGAGTTGGGTGGAAGAGAGAGGGAGAGGTGTGGGAGAGGGAGAGAAAGGGAGTTGGGTGGAAGAGAGAGTGAGAGGGGTGGGAGAGGGAGAGAAAGGGAGTTGGGTGGAAGAGAGAGGGAGAGGGGGAGAGGAAAAAGAGAGAGAGAGGGGTGGGAGAGAGGGAGATGGTGGGAGAGAGAAGGAGAGGGGTGGAGAGGGAAGAGAGGGAGAGGGTGGAGAGAGAGGGAGATGGTGGGAGAGAGATGGAGAGGGGTGGGAGAGGAAAGAGAGGGAGAGGGTGGGAAAGGAGAGAGAGTGAGAGGGGTGGGAGAGGGAGAGAAAGGGAGTTGGGTGGAAGAGAGAGGGAGAGGTGTGGGAGAGGGAGAGAAAGGGAGTTGGTGGAAGAGAGAGGAGAGAGTGTGGGAGAGAGAGAGGGTGGGAGAGAGATGGAGAGGGGTGGGAGAGGGAAAGAGAGGAGAGGGTGGAGAGAGGGAGATGGGTGGGAGAAGAGGAGATGGGTGGGAAGAGAAGGAGAGGGTGGGAGAGGAAAGAGAGGGATAGGGTGGGAAAGGGAGAGAGAGTGAGAGGGGTGGGAGAGGGAGAGAAAGGGAGTTGGGTGGAAGAGAGAGGGAGAGGTGTGGGAGAGAGAGAGGGTGGGAGTGGGTGGGAGAGGGAAAGAGAGAGGGAGATGGGTGGGAGAGGGAGAAAGAGGAGTGGGAGGGTGGGGAGAGGGGAGGATTCCGGCAGATGTGACATCCATTTTAATGTCCTTCTGAGAGACGGCACACACATTGATGAATTGCCCTACCTATGAAACACCGGGATGACAGTTTACAGTTGGGTTGAGATTCAAACCCAGGCTAAACAGCTTCGAGCGAGCGTGTGTACCTCTCGGCTATCCTGCCGTGATCTGGCAATTCATTGCTCTGTAACCACTGAAAACATTTTTTACTCATTGCAGGTATCTAATTTATTTTGCCTTTCTAACTCCGGAGATGTCCCCATGGAGAACCGAGTCACAGTACCATCACAGAAGCTTGGAGAGATCGAAGCTTGAAGAGCGCTCGCCAAGTGAGTTAAGCACTCAAGCAAGCACTTCAACGAAACGGTTGAAGAAACTTCAGAAGACAGGCACCGTCCTTAACAGCCCCATCCCACATACACATTCCTCCAACCTCAACCTCATCCCACATTCACATTCTTCCAATTTCAGATTTAACTCCATGCTAACTGTGAACGCACACCGACAATATATTTCATCCTTTCACTCACACACATGCATGGATTCTCACCGGTACACTCAATTTTACCCACACACGCACTGCGCGGAATGTCCCATGTGGCTTTGGCGGCACAACATGTCCTCTCCCCGTGTGCCGGAGCACATGTTTCGTGAGACAGCCGGGTCACATCTGCCATGCACCGTGGGGCCACAAAGCATGGGCCCAGGTACAAATTCGGTCCATGAATCCCGCACACTGCACACACATAACCAAGCATGCAAGCACACACACACACACACACACCTGCAAAGAGTCCTTTTACAAACCCAAATCTACCCATTTCTACCATGTCCATGTGTGCTGTGTACGTATCTCTTCATGCTTGCAGCAACTGCTGACTGCACCGCCCGATCGGGACATGAACTACGTGCGTAATACCGCTATCAACTATACGGTGCTCACCAGGTGGCTTAAGCAATCAAGCAAGCACTCCAATGGAATGGTTGATAAGGAATGGTTGGTTTGGTAAGTGATAGCAAGCTGATTGGTAATGGGACATAACCGCAAAAAAAAAAAACATCGCCATAACAATTTCAGATTTAACTCCAGATTTCGACAGTTATTTAGTCCACGTGATCCAATCCTCCAAACTCAAATCATATTTCGATGATATACTTTAATTAGTCATTGAGAGCAGATCGTGGAAAATCATCTCATATAATGCATGAAATCGCTCCAAGCTCATAATTTGAAATCTACAGCACTTACAAAATCGATGTCTACAGTGATTTGTAGGTATGTAGATGATCAAGGCATTCGATGATATGAGTAAGGAAAGTGAAAAACAATTTGAGCGCTTTATTGTTGAGAAACCATTGCGGCCTGTTCCAAGTCAAGGCATGGTTGAGCAGGCCAAAAACAATGGCAAATTGTTTGTCTGTTAGCAGCGAGGGACAGCGAGGTGGCTAAGGATGCGCCTGGTGAGGGATATAATTAAATAAGGCCATTAATTATCTTCAAAAGAGGTGTTTTAATTAACCCAAGCACCCAATTTTCACTCTTGCGCTTCCTTGGAATTCCCTTAGTGTGCATGCAAAGTTTCAGGCTGATAGGTTTCTTGATTTTGGAGTTATGGAGGAAACTGTCAGATGGACTGATTGACGGACAGACACACAGTGACACGCATAAGTAGAGATGGATGGATTTTAACTCGTTCTGTAATCTTTAACGGCCTCTGTTATAAAATAGGGGTGAATCATTCTGTACATTGTGTTTTCCTGAAGCTAAATTTTGGAGTAAGTCTATATGTTAATTAACTCCACCAAACTAGGATGGACAGAGGCCAAGTTTTCATCCCTGTTTGTCTGTGAGCAGGATATCTCAAAAACTATGGACGGATTCGGACGAAACTTGGTGGGCTGGTTTCTATTTTGGTGGGCCGATGTGACAAGGACCAATTGATTCTATTTTGGTGAAGATCTCGATCCAGATCCGGACATGAGAATTTTAAAGTGATTCCTCAGCATTGAGAGTTATGGCCAAAAACGACATACATACAGGAAAGCCTCCAATATCGTGGGGGTTAGGTTCCTGGAAAATGCCACGATAGTTGAAACCATGATCGTGGAAACCAAGGGCCAATGGGAAGAGAGATATCGAGAGTTCTGGGCCGAGATTTCTTAGAGAGAGTTCCTGGGCTTCGAGAAGATATCGAGGAAGATTGACAGTAGCTAGAAATAAACACATTACTCTTGAAATAAACATGTAAATAGATATAAAATATGCTAACATTGAAATAAACATGTAAATACAATAAATATGATGAAGACTAAACAAAACCTCAAGAGTTTTACTTTTTATATTTATTACAACACATCGAGCGAGGTGGGTGATGGTAAACATATTATGTACTCGCACTGTACTCTGCCGTAAATAATAAAACACAAGACTTAGCTCGGGATGATGCTGTTAGAAGAGGGGGGGGTTGGAGTGGAGCGGGGAAGGAGTTAGCGGGGAAGGGATTAACAGGGAAGGGGTGAGCGGGGAAGGGGTGATCAGAGAAGGTGATTCTGCGAACAGAAAAGCAGCATTAGCTTCGCGATGAAGGTGCCTGCAGCATTGCTACAACATTTTAAAGTGAAAAATGTTAAAACGTCTACATCTGGGTCATGATCCCAAAAATTATGTCAAAGTCAAAATATTATGTCAACCCCGCATACTTTATATTTTCATTATTGATGCAAAATTTAATTCCAAAAGTCCCAGGCGGCTCCGAGATACAGCTCGGAAATGTTGGAAATTATGAGTGCAGGAAGAATTGTTTTCTAAATGGTGGTTTAGTACTCCTCAGGGTCTAAGAAACTCCATGGTACCATTAAAAATTGGAACCACTAATTGTAGAAACAAACCCTACAACAGCTACAAGCCTTCCTCTATCCTATAGGAAGAGGCTGAGCTCAATATATGCGATCACGAAGCGATCGCTAAAGGTTAGACTCCAACGACCGGGGGAGGCTAACACCCTTGACGGTTTCCCGCAACTTACCCTTGGCCAATGATCCAATGATGGCTATACTTATTTCGGACCACCATATGATCTTGACCTTCCACATTTAGCGATAGAGTATAAATTAAGAAAATGTGTCCCCTTCTTCATTCCATCCATAAAACTCAACGTCATGAAAATCGGAGGAAAATTAATCAAGTTATCATCAAAAAGGTGTTTTTTGTTAATTATTTCACAATCAGAAAAAGTAGGTTAAGAACACCAATCAAATATCAGGTGCACAAACTCAGTGCAAGTCCACTATCTATGATGCAAGAACATATTGGAAGGCAATTTCCTTAACCTACTGTTTTTGGGGCTGTTACTTTGAGAGGGCAATTTAGCTCTGGTTGGACAAACCTTGGTCGAGTTTTGGTGAAACGTGTTAAATTGTCTATAATTAGGTCATGACCATGAAAATTAGTTCAAGATCAAAATAATTATGTCAACCCCGCATACTTTATATTCACATTATTGATGAAAAATTTCATTATGAAAGTCTCAAAGTCCCAGTTGGCTCCGAGATACATTGGCAGAAAAAAATAGTAAGGAAAAAAAAACCCTACATGGTGGTTTAGTACTTATAAGGGGGTCTAAGAAACTCTGGGGTACCATCAAAAATCGGGGGAACTCATTGTAGAAACAAGTCTCCCGCTATCCCATAGACATACCCGGCTTAATGAAAATATCCAAAGTACAGTATACCGCTACCCCTAAGTTTGTAATCAGTTTCTGGAAAGGGGAGGGGTCAGAGAGTGTGGTATTACTACCCTTAAGATACCGATCTGCAGCTGTTATCACATTTGTTTAACATTGACATGCAGTACATCTGTACATGTAGATTTTTTTAAAACATTATTGAATTTTCCAACTCATGTGGTAGCCGGTTGGTGCTCTGGTCCATGCTCCATATGGGCGAAACATTGTTGTGCGGAAATTAATTTAATGCAAAGCCATTCATCTTCGGTGCCACAAGCGATTCTCTTTGTGATTAACCGTAGACCTACTGACCTTTCCTTCGCTCACTTTCTATCCCCTTGTTCCCCTTTTCATCGGTTTCCTCGAAAGGATGCTCATACATGTTCAGATTCCTTCATCCTCAAAACAAACTGTGGCCTGGCTTTAGCATGTGCCATCATGCTCTTTGACACCTCATTGACCCTCATGTGACCTTTGCTCATCCCACAATTCTTTTAGTCACTGATGGCAAAGGCCTGTAAAAGAAATGAAGAGTGAGTGTCAAGCATTCACTGCATCTGAGGGGGTAACAGCTATGCCTGGTGATTAGCACATACGCCACTCAGCTCACCTGTGATTTTGCTCTTGAATGAAGCGTAATAATACAAAGTCACAGGAATTTGACAGCTACAAATTGCTACAAATGGAATTCCATTGCTTGGTTGAAAAAAATTAATTAAAGTACAACATGTGAAGTGCTCTCTCGCCAGAAGAGAGGGTATTGGCATTTGGGTCTGTTTGTCTGTTTGTCTGTTTGTTACTTGCGAAATCGACGATTTTTCAAGTACATTGGTCAGTCGATTTTGTTATTCTGTTTGTCTGTCTGTCTGTTTGTTTGTCACCGACAGGTCACAATTTTAAACCGATCTTCACAAAACTTCACCACATGGTAGAGTTTGTCATATGGAAGAAGCCTATTGTTTTTTTTTAGGTCAAAAGGTCAAAAGATCAACATCGGCCAAAGGTCAACAACTTAGATGGGATTTCTAAAATCCTCAATTTTCATCCGATTGACTTGAAATTTGAAGAGGATATATATATTTCAGGTCACTGAATTCAACTAGGTAATTATTTTTGAGATCAATATGGACCAAAAGGTCAACATAGGCCCAAGATCAACAACTAAGGTGAGATTTCTAAAATCCTCAATTTTCATCTGATTAACTTGAAATTTGAAGAGGATTTATATTTCAGGTCACTAAATTCAACTAGGTAATTATTTTTGAGATCAATATGGACCAAAAGCTCAACATGGTTCCAAGATCAACAATGAAGGTGGTATTTCGAAAATCCTCAATTTTCATCCAATTGACTTGAAATTTGAAGAGGATATATATTTCAGGTCGCTGAATTCAACCACCAATTATTTTTGAGGTCCACATCGGCCAAAACATCAACATCGGCCGAATTTCTAAATTTGTCAATTTTCATCCGATTCACTTGATATTTGAAGATGAGTTGCATATTTGGTCATTGAATTCAACCACTAATTATTTTTAGGTAAGATTTGTTTTATGGATTTTGCAAGTATCGTGCTCTCCCTGCTCTGCACGTCTTCCTGTTTTTCTGTCTGTTTGTCTGTCTGTTTATCACCTACAGGTCACAATTTCAAACTGATCTTCACGAAACTTCACCACATGGTAGAATTTGTCATAAGGAAGCAGCCTATTGTTTTTGAGGTCGAAAGGTCAAAAGATAAACATTGGCCAAAGGTCAACAACTTCGGTGAGATTTCTAAAATCCTCAATTTTCATCCGATTGACTTGAAATTTGAAGTGGATTTATATGCCAAGTCACTACATTCAACTCGGTAATTATTTTTGAGGTCAACCTAGACCGAAAGGTCAACATCGGCCAAATCTCTAAAATTGTCAATTTTCATCCCATTGACTTAAAATTTTAAGAGGAGTTGCATATTTGGTCATTCAATTCTACCACCAATTATTTTTGAGGTCAAATATGTTTTATGCATTTTGCAAGTATCGTGCTCTGCACGACGTCTTCTTCGTGTTTGTTTGTTTGTCTATTTGTCTGCCTGTTTGTTTGTCCACACAGAACTTTGATGTTTTCCTCCCAACTGCTTGTCGGATTGAGATGAAATTTTCACCATGCGTGCGACTCATAATTAAAAAAGTTTTAATGATAATTATGACGTCATAGGTCACGTGGTGTGGCAGCCATGTTGGAAAAAATGGAAAAAAACGGACCTCTGTTTCTCTGAAACTGCACCAAGGAAAAAATTGAAACTTGGCACATGGCAAGGACTCCTCATGGGGAATGAGCATGATTTTTATGCTCATAGGTGCTTTCATTATGACGTCATAATTGCATATGTAGAATGCTACATCTGATCAGTATGAAAATTTTTGAGTCATCTCGGGATGAAATGCTCCACAGAAAAGAAAATTGATGACGTCATCTGTCACGTGATGCGGCAGCCATATTGTTTGTTGTTGGTTTTTTTACCTTCAAAAATCTTCTTCTCTGAAGTGGCTGAACAGATCGAGGTGTAACTTTACACATATGACCACCTATACATGAGGAACAAAAGGTTCACACATATGACGTCATAGGACACATGGTTTGGCAGATATATTGGATTTACCATTAAACCCATAAAAATCTTCTTCTTCAAAACGTTTGGACAGATTGAGGGGAAACTTCAAACTATTGTTCCCCAAGCCATGGGTGTCCAACTTTGTTAAGGAATAATTGATAGGTCACATGGTTTGGCAGTGATATTGGAGTGAAGAAAAATATTAAATAATATTTTCTCTGGAACCACTTGATCAATCCATGTGACACTCCAAAATTATGATCTAATACTGATGAGGAATATATGATTTAAATTTCAACTTGATTGGACGCATGGTCTGACAACCAGAATTATTTAATTTTTGATCTGGGTTCTTTGTGATTTTGAAAAAAAAATTGTTATTTTTTTTGGAATAAGACTCACTTGGCTGTGCCTGGGATGGGTTTGAGAGTCGAGGAGTAGCAGCTGAAATGTGAATCCTATCCAGGTTCCTCCTGATGACTTCATCTTTGCTTTTTGCTTGTTCGGATTCCTTCTGATGATACCAATGCAGAACTGCACCGATTTGGTCTTCCATTTGATCTGAATTGAATTTATTTTAATCCTATTCTAAATTCAATTGAATAACAATAATATAAACGTCATGGGTCAGGGTCAGGTGTCCAATGAAGGTGGGGTTCCATCAAAGCGGGACGTCTTGGTACTCGGTCATCATTGCCAGCAGCTATAAAGTGGCAGTTCTAATTATGTCATTTATTAATTACGTAATACATCAGTACACAAACACCACACAAAACAAGTTCTGGCAAGGGTCTGCAATCTCTGCTTGCTATTTTTCTTGTTTGCATATTGTGGTGTTATGGCAGTTTCGAAATTATGTGCATGTTTCACACAATATTGCACTGCTTCATTTGAACCCAAACAAAGTTAAAGCCCATATCAGACAAACTCCATATGAAGCACATTTTAAAACCAAATCCCTAGTAACTGCCCAACATAAAGTCACCCAAGGCCGCTAAACATTTCTGAATCAATGTTGGTCTCTTATACCCATGTGTTTTTGCTTAGCTCAACTGGATATTGTACTTTCAGCCCAGTAATTAAGCCTGGTGTTGCTTTAATGGTTAAGGAGGTTGGCTTAAGATCTCAGGATCCTGAGATTGAGCCGCTATCGTGCAAGCAGATAACACGAGGTGGGTTGACTCAGCCTGTCATCCTTCCAAGGTCGGAAAAATGAGTATCAGATTACTGGGAACAGGGGACACTGCATCAGCGGCACTCCCAGCAATGATGCTCAAGCCATTGTCCTGAAACAACTTGCGTTTGCCTCATGGAAAGCAAACCCCACTGAGGGTAATCTCATTTCCTTCCATAAAGTTCGGAACAAGTGTGTGTCTACCCTCAGGAGAGCCAGAAAACAGCATCTTTCTAAGCTCAAGTCTGAACTCTCAAACCTCCCTCCCTCCTCAAAATCCTAGTGGCGTCTAATCAAATCTGTTTCTGGTGTATGTTCCCCCTCCACAACATCTTTCTAAGCTAAAGTCTGAACTCTCAAACCTCTCTCCCTCCTACAAATCCTGGTGGCATCTAA
>CM068957.1:113381838-113394371 GCA_035128595.1 Eptatretus atami
ACACTCTCTTCAATCCCATTCTTCCATCCAGGCCTTCAAAACAGCTGTTCACCACCACCTCTTATCTTCCTCCATCAAAAACCATGATCTTTTCTACCCCCGTCAATCCACTCCCAAACCCACCGCCTTCAAATTCCCTGCCTTCCTTCCCGAAAGTTCCCTGTTGTGTAATGTCCTGAAAGTCCCTGTAGTGTCCATCTTGTATAGCCCGTGTTCCCCACCACATCCCTCTCCCTTCCACAGACCTCATGTCTCTGTTCCCCACTGTTTTGAACCTTCCCCCTCCCACCCCTCTTGTCTCATGCCCCCCTTGCTGTGCGTTGTGTGTCAGCTCTCACACGAGCCTCGACAATGTATCCAAAAAAAACACAGGTTGCATGCCAATACATGTGATCAAATGTGTTCAAACTCATAGTGTTATGGTTCCTGGTAATTGTCATTCCTTAACGAGAATATAAACCTCCTGAACATTCCAAAGACTGCTAGTTTGTGTTGTTACTCACTGCGGTACATTAACTTGGTGTAACCATAGCTTTGAAGTCATTGGATTTGCTGAGCATTCCTTGCGAGTTAAATTCTGAGGCCATTTATCAATTCTTCCTCTTTTATTTAATGATTAGTTTGTTTGTTTTTTGAAAAAAAAGGAGACGTATCACATTTATTACTCTACATCAGGTTTCCGCTATTACACCAACATTTGTAAGTACAGAATTTTACTATCATATTTCATTCCTTTGCACTCACACTTTACCAAACCCAGGAGGTCAAAAGTTGAGAATTACTCCTTCTGCTTTCTTGAAGCTGAGCTCACAAACACTCAATAATTGTCTTGGTTTTTACCCAATTAGTGTAAACCGAGCCATGTGTATGACGATGAAGAACACAATAAGTGCAGCATTGCAAAGTTCCCACAAAAAGAAAAATTATTTCACTATTAAAAGCAAACATCATTTGTTGAACATTAAACCAATTTTCAGGTTGGTGGGGTGTTACGCTTAATGAGAAACTCCAAGGTTTTTTTTTTGTTTTTCATTTTACAATTATACATAATGAGTCAGGAAAATGAATTGTAATTGTATACATTTGCATTTTTGAGGTTGCTGTTTCTTGGACAATCACCAGTTTCTCCTTCTGCGAACGTTTTGAACGCCCCGCACAATTGAGTATTATGTAGGAAGCCTCTTTTCACACAAGGAAATCGTATGATAAATGATTCCTTATAAGATGCTTAGTGATAAAATAAGATGCTAAGTGTTGATAAGGTTCTGCAATGATCTCATCTCAGATCTCCAATTTGGATTCAGATCAGCTCACTCAACCTTGGACGTGCTGCCTCCACTCTTCCAACAATGGATGAAGACCCTCAACGTCAGACATGAGATCAGGGCCGTCTCTTTGGACATATCTAGAGATTTCAATACAGTCTGGCATCCTGCCTTGCTCTCCAAATTGTCTGCCTATGGAATCCCAGGCCAACCCCACTGTTGTATTACTGTCTGCCACCGCTCTCGGAGATAACGTGTGGCTTTCAACGGAATCCTTTCATCTCTTCTCCCTGTCAGGACTCGAGTGCACCAAGGCAGTATTCTACACCCAATCCTATTCCTAATCCTGGGCTGATAGGATGGCTTAGAGGTACGCACACTCATCTCTAGGCTGTCTAACCTGGGTTTGAATCCAGACCAACATGTAAACTGTCATCCTGGTGTTTCGTCTGTGTGTGCCGTCCCTCGGATGGACGTTAAACGGGAATCTGCCAGCATTTGTTGGTGAACAAATACCACGTGATGTCCTTTATGCCTGGTGTTGGCTTAAAGGTTTGGCTGGTGGGCTTGGGATCTAGGATCCTGAGTTCAAATCCCACTCGGCTGTGAATTAATACCAGGTGGGTGACTCTGCCTGTCTCCTTCCGAGGTCGGCAAAATGAGTGCCAGCTGCTAGTATACTGTGTCGGAGTGGTGACCGTCCAGGATTGTGTCCAATAGCCAAGGAGACTGCTTGGGCAGCACCAACGCTCTGCACAGAGCATGGTCCAAATGGATGTGTGGATGGATGGATGACCCTTGCAAAGAGTAGGTGAGCTATCACTGCCACCATGGTCAAACTCCTTTCCTAACCTGCAGAGGGCATTGCATCAGTGGCACGCATAGCCTCACCCTCAGCCAATGATGCTACCCTGTAGCCTTGTGCTGCAAACGAATGAAGAAGATTCTTAATATTCATCAATGATCTCACTGACTCTGTAAAATTCTCCCTATCTCTTTGCTGATGACTCTACCCTTTACCATGACATCCCTCATCCTTCAGACAGACAGGCTACATACAGCCTCATCCCTCTCTTCAGACTTCAACAAAATCACAAACTGGTCAAACACTTGGAATATGACTTTTTAATCCTGACAAATCCCTCTCTCCCTCTCCCTCTCTTTTTCTCTCTCTCTCTCTCCTCTCTCTCTCTCTCTCTCTCTCTCTCTCTCTCTCTCTCTCTCTCTCTCTCTCTCTCTCTCTCTCTTTCCCCTCTCTTCTCCTCTTCTCTCTCTCTCCTCTCTTTCTCCTCTCTTATAACAATATATATATAATTATATAATATAATATAATTATATATATATATATATATATATATATATATATATATATATATATATTATATATATATCATTGTATGGGCAAACTCTCACATCGACTTTCTCAAGAATCCTCTCAAAGAAGTTCAGTCATTCAAACTCTTGGGTCTCACACTCAGCCATGATCTTTCTTGGGCAAACTAAATTTCAAAGTTGGCCTCCAAAGTCAGTGCCAACTGGGCATCCTCCTTTGTACACCTGAACTCATATCCGCCCACAAGGCCTTCTTCCGCAGCTTACGGGGTACTGCTCTCCCCTCCGGTCTGGCTTCCCTGCCTCACATCTTGTTTGGCTTGATGACATAGAAACCAAGGCCCTCAGATAAATTGGCATCTCCCGTGATGAAGCTGAGTCTATGGGTTTATCACTTGCCATCGCAGACAGGTCGGTGGTCTCTCTTTCTTCTATTGTCTCCTTTTTGGTCTTGCACCCTCTACTCTTTCCTTGCTGCTTTGCCCCCCCCCCCCAGGTTCTGCAGAGCTCACACAGCCCACCATCCACCCCTTCTCATGAAACTACCTAAATCTAGCATCACTGCTCACCTCCACTCATTTTTCCTTTCCCTCCTTCCCCCCCCCCCCCTCGGCCAGCTGTAATCGACTTCCACATCCTCTTCAATCTCATTCCTCACTGCAGGGCTTCAAAACATCTGTTCACCACAACTTCAGATCGTCCCCATTCCTAAACCATGATCTTTTATGCCCTCCTTAACCCCACGCAAATCCCTCCTCCTTCCAATTTTCCAGTTTCCCCTCCTTGGAGTTTCCTTCTGCATCCATTTTGTCCACCCCATGCATTTATGTTTTGCATCCTGCTTTTGTCTGTTACTTCCTGATCCTTTCACTGTACAAACTCTTCCAAGAGCCTCGACCATGTAAACAAAACAAAAAATCATGACGCAGGACTTCGTGGACAATTTCACTCTCTTTATTCTACAAAAGACAGAAGGATGCAATGTGTATTTGGGATTTGACAGATACCATGATTTTAGCATCAAGAGCGGAACAAGATTAGCCGGAGCTGGACAACATGCCAGTAGATGCTGTGAGCTGAATCTGCAAACTCTGCTGCCACCTTGACTGACAGAGAAGAAGGTTCAACTGATAGAAATTATTTGTAACATTTGATTGAGGTGGGACAGCAGGGAAAGCCAAAACAAGCACAAGCTCATCGTTACAGGTCAGGCATCTTCCCCCATGGAAATCTACCAGGGAGTGAAAAAGAATCTGGATGCTCTGAAACAGACATCAACATCACAAGACAATTCTGGGTTCCAAATTGATCCCTTTCCCAACCATTGAGTCACTCTCACCCACTCCCATACCAATTACCCATGTCCCAATTTCCAGCAAAACTGAACCCTTGGGACAGTAAGCATCGAGGCACCTTACCCTTCGTGCAAGTCGTCGCAGGTTCGTCGGGTCCAAGAGTGTCATCCACCCCTTCTAGTTCTGTTCGCATCCTTCCGATCTACCCCTGTGGATTCGTTGCTTTTAATCCCCCTGGATTCCATACAACCTTTTTCTTCCTAAAATTGCTTATTATTCCAAAATATCGGAGACCAAAGTGGCTAATTTTTGGGTGCACTTGTAGCCTTCAAACACACCCTCTATGAGGAAATGTCACAGAAACTCCCCCCCCCTCCAGGATCTGGCCTAGATTTCTCTCATCTACTCCCAGAAGCCTGCATCCTCCTCCAGCTCTGGTTAGACCGAGAGTTATCACATCTGTGTCTTGTCAGCTAAGAGTTTTTCAATAGCGAGTTCTTCTACACTCTGCTGTGATTGTTCGTCAACTTCCAACTTTCTTCCCACCGACGTCTTTTCAAACTCCGTCACCCTCTGGGCTTCGCGCTTCAATGACTGCAGTTCAGAGTGCAATGCCCTGTTCTCCTGGCAAGTGTTCACCTCAGACAGAAACTCCTGAAAAAGCTCATCTTCCTCATTCAAACTCATTCTTGTCTCCAATCCAACAATCATCATCCGATGGTTCATTCCCCACGACACATTCCTCAACTTCAAACTCCCTCTCAAGTGGCACAATTTCTCGAGTATTCTTCTCAACCACTGAATCGAAAGAAGACTGATAAAGTCCCTCACAAAGTTCAGCACGTGTCTCATTGCCAACAAGTCCAGTATTTGGCAAATTCACCTTTGCCACGCAGTTTCCATCCACCTGTTTCTCCTCAAAATCCCTTGCTGAAAAATCTTTTGGTCTGACATCTGGAAGGGATTCCTGGGGTACATCAGCTACTGCAAGTTCATCCAATGAAAAATGCTGAACATCATCTTCATCACCAGAATCCTCAACATTCACACCAAGTGGGGGCATTTTCTCTTCAAAGCATGCACTTGACTCACTTTGGTTCGTTTCAAGATGAGCATCGTGCTCAACTAATGGAAAGTTACAGCTGCTGCAACTCTCCTCCTCACCATGTCCTTCTTGGAATTGCTCCAACCCTAGCTCGACAAAACAAACTTCATGACTTGCCTTCTTGTGAGTGCCAAGTTCGGGAAGTAGTGCTTCAGGAAGATCACTTTCCTCATCCAGCACCTTTGCAAATGCAATGTCATTTTCCTTCACAGTATCCAATGTGTCACTCCCTATCGTACAATAATCAAAAAAATATTTCTGTAGATCCACTCTCAACTACAGCTGTACCATGTCCGCTACAACGGCGAGAAGCACCAGACTTGTCATAACCCTCTGCCTCAGCATGACTTCCACAAGTTTCAAAAACAGGGAGTAATTGACCTTCACAACTATCATCGAAATCTGAACTCTGAGAATGGTTCTGCAAATTAATTTCAAAACATCACTTTCGCACTGGTTCACCTGACAAGCATTCGGCTCTACCTCCTTTTGTCCATCTGCGCCTCTTAAAGCACGTTCCACTTTTTCAAATTGGGCAATTCTCTCTCCAGAGTCCACATAAGCAAGCTCACCCTCAATCGTCCTGAGATCAGCCACCTGTTTGGTACTTGGCATGTCAATATCACTGTCACTCTCCTCTACTACATGTCCTGTAAATGGTTCAAACATTGGCTCCACCAAATCTGCTCGACTCTGTTCAGCAACATCTCCAATGTCAAAGTGCAGCAAGTCCAGTTTAACTTCACCATTGGCTTTGTACGAGTCAGTCAGTCTAAGCATGGTCTCAAAAGAACCATCAACGTCACCTTTGAGATTAACAGAAACTTTTGGTTCTACCACCTCTCCCTTGATGGTATTGTCCCAAGTGTTCAGCCGCTCCTGGAACATCTCATCCATCCTTTCCCCAGTCAATTGTGGCTCCCACAAGCCTTTATCAACTAACATCCGCTTTTGTTCTGCCACATGGGTTTCCAACCCTTGCACCAAACCGTTGACCTGGTGTTTACAAAATTCCAATTCCTCCTTCCGCCGTTGCACCATGGTGTCCACTTAAGCGAGATAGCCCTCCAGGCCCTTGCCCACTTCGTCAACTGTCTGCTTTGTTGACACAATTTCATCTTTCAACTTTTCTCCCATTCCTTCAACAGTTTTCGTCATTTCTTCGTGTCTCACCTTACATTCCTCCTTTACAGTTCCCAATTCCCCCTTTGTTTCCTTCCTGTCCTTTTTTTTATTCCTTCATTCCCTGTCCGAGTCTATCTACTTATCATCTAACCGCTGTTATTTTGTTTGTCACTTCCTCCTGACTCATCTCCATCATGGTCCAAACACCTTCCACATTCTCTTTCACCCCGTTCATTTCCTCTCGTACCATCTTGATCTCATCTGCCATCCTCTAGTCCATCCTTTGCATATCACCCTTTACCTCCACCAGCCCTATGTCCAGGCTTTGCTGCCCCACCTTTACCTTTTCCAGCTCTGCCTTCAGCTCCCCTTGACCCGCCTTCATTTCCTCCCCGATTCCCTTGCCCATCACTCGTATATCACTCCTCAGTGTTTGTATATGCTCAGCCAGTTTTTGCATATTCCCATCCATTTTTCCTTGTAAATTCCCATCCATTTTTTACATATACTCGTTCATATCACCCCTCAGTTGGTCCATCATCACTTTCATCATTTCCAACATCCGATTCATCTCAAATGGGTTTGGCGAGACCAATCTGCTACTATTGTGTGTGCATCCCAGGGGAATCGCTATGTCCTCCAGGAGAGGAATTTGGTGGTCGGAGCTCCCGCTCAGGACGGGGGAAACTCTTACCCTATGCTTATCAACCAGCTCCACCCTCGGCTCGCTTGCTTCGTCCTTATTACCTTCCCACCGAAACGCCACCTTGTGCACGTACACCATTTCCCACGCACGTTCAATAGCCTCAGAAAAAATATATTTCCCTTAAATTTCCAAGCATTCTTTTCTCCCAACACCAATTAACAAAACAATTTGTCCCTCGGTCCAACAACCCCCTCTCCCTCGATGGTAGAGGTGATCATTAAAAAAATTAGATTCCCATTTTTTTTAAGCTTAGCTCGCTCCGACACCAAATGTCGTGGTCCCGATGGATTCAGAAATCCCACCCTTGATCAACAAATGTCGATCAGGGTTCGAATTGTACTACCTGACATCAATTATCGTGATCAACAATTTTGTGTCCCCTGTGAAATGTTTGTTCAGAGTTCGAATCCTGCACCTCCGAGAGAGTCAAGGGGGTTCATATCCCTCTCCTGATCAACAATTGTCACAGCCGTGGCGGTTAGGTTAATCCCCCCGACCCAATTGTCATGGACGGGCGGTTAACACCGACCAGGCCGGATCGCCGAACGGTTTTCCTAGTAGGCAAACACGTGATCCTCGGAGATTATGGTGCGCGGGGAGGGGAATGAGTGGCAAATGTACATACATGACGGAAGCACAGCACAATGGGTTTATACTGTAACCCACGACAAATGGACAACACAAGCAACTTAAAATAAACATGGGGGTTTAATAAAAAATAAATCAAATATTTACAATGGCAATAATTCAAAGTGTAATAATAAAACGTTAGGTAAATTAAAGCCTAAAGTCGAGGCACCTCTACACACAGACTTCAATACAGACAAGGGGAAAACAAAATAAAAGAAAATCCTCCCTTTATTCTGGCACTTAGCTTTGTCCAGAGATGGTCTTTGATGAACTTGGTGATTGAACCGTGGCGCCCTGCATGGGAAATCGCACCCAAAATGGCACCAAGCCACTCTCTGCGGTCACATACATGAGGTAACGTGTGAGGCAGTATTCAATGCCAGGGCTCACCAACCGCCGTGCAGCTTCTTCTCATGAACGAATATGCCGAATGGTCCTCTCTTACACCAGGTCTGCTCACAACAGCCGCCCCCCTTCCTCCTTGAACACACAACGGGATAACGCCGAGTTCGCGGAGAGGCACGCTACTCTTCCTCTCTTTCTCAAAATCGTACAACTTCGCGACTCAGCCAAACAGGAATGGTTAGCGCCTGGCCCAGCACACTGCAAATTTACCAGCAAAAACACGAGAATTGCACAGCCATTTTGGCGTGCCGAGAAGAGAGCAAAAAAGAGATTCTCTTTGTTGATCGTGTCCTCCCACACTGTCCTACCACAACTGTCCTCCCCGTTCTCCTGCTCCAAACCTCACCTTCCTTCTACCGGCTCTCTGTCTGACGTCATGCCAATTAATCATTCACTCCAGGGGCATGGTTTTGCCAGCCGTCGCCCCTGGAGGCAGGGTATTCTGCATGCTGGACTTGCAGCCTGGTTGTCAATTGTTTAAGAACCATCAATTTTATTTTTTGCTGGCAGGTAACATAAGCAAAACAGTAGGAAAATGTATATGGGGCAATTACATACTGGGAGAAGCAATTGGCCTAAATCCGCTATCTACATTAAACACAGCACCCCACACCCCCCCCCCCCATTGATACAAGTAACACTCAAGTCTCAGTTTCTCTACTTAACCTTACATCGAAGATGTTCCTAACGTCCACGGACTAAGAAACTCTATTAACAATCCTAACTTTTGCTTTGAATTCCTCCATCTAGCCCCAACCGTAACAATTGACTATTGAAACGAAGAGAGGAAAATGAACATAAGAAAGTGATAGGCATTGTGTTGAAGAAATAGAAATACGAACCCAGGAATTCACCCAGGGCTAAGGTAAAAGCAAAGGCACAACTTTCTATCGAGCAAGGGCTTACAACAAAGCGCCGTAAGGAAAGCTTAAGCAAACAATACGAAAAAAATACACAAACAACTAAGCAATCTTTACGTGAAAATATTGCACTGGATAATAATCAGCAACACATTGACGAATGACACAGTCACCACAACACGCGACACATCACTAAACACACAGCACACCACCACACACACACACACACACACACACAGTCAGCAAAAACACAAAAAACAGGACGAATCCGGTTCGGAAAACTCCACAGTTGGTGTGGTGGGACGGAGGAGCTCAAATTCCACCGTGCACACGCTGAGAGGCCGAATCTTTCAAGGATTTTGCCAACATGGGCACAAGAAGCCAATGCCTATAAGGTGGTGACTGCATGTGGTATCTTCGGCCAAGCAATTCAATCTAATCAATCTGCCTTTTTACAGGACAGCCATTAAATGAAACCATCCTGAGCAAGCAGGATTAGCCGGAGACCAAGTCAGGTTTATACATGTGTTGGAAAATAAAATGGAATGTATATACAGAGAGCACAAATACCCAAATTACCCTGAAACGACACTCGTGCCCATGGAACGGATCATGTATGTGCGGTCAAACTCAGCGAGATAACTGGTGCCCGCGTTCGGTTGACAGGGATGGAGAAACAAGATGCCCTCACACTCCCTGACCTGGTGTGACCTGCAAGAAGGACGCACAAGACTCTGGACAGACTGGTGCATCCTTCTTGCAGGTTATACTAGCGGAAGGCCCACGGCTCCTGGAGGGTGTGGAGTTCCTCCCGGGACCGTGGTGGATGGTCTCCTGAGGCCCCTCTGTTCTTTATTCTTGATGCTTAGTCACCAGATACCAACCATTGCTCATTTTCTTGTTGTGCAAGTTGTGATGCTGCAATTTGCTTGACAAATATGTCACCACAAGCTTACGACAAAATGAGCAGAGAAGATTTGTGCAATTTATGGTCTGCAGTGCCCTCTTGCGTTAAACATTGGGCATTACAAGTGTACTGAAGAATTTTAAAACGGATTTGGGGAGAATAAATGGTTCAAACAGCTTCCTACAAAATGTCGAAGGAAAAAATATATACATACGAGGATCATCCCAAAAGTTGTCACACCATCTCCACAGTACACATCATACCAGAAACAAATTTTATACCAGAGACAACAAAATAGGGTTAGGGACTTCAACTTTAAAAATTTTCCAAAACCGTACCCTGAACATGTTTGTGCATTGTGTTTTTTTGCTATTTACTTTCATGAATAACAGAGTTATTAAGAACATAAAGTATCTTCCTGTATTAATATATTGAATATATTGAATACTAATATTGAGTTATTAAGATCATGAAACTTACCTTTAATAATAATGATGATATACTTGATCCAATAATATGATGGCGATGTTGATGATGGTGGCAATAAAGATGAGATGTTGCATACCTCGGCTCAGAATTTGTCCCGATGCACATGTGCAGAGAGGAGGAGATAATTTTTCACCTATCTATCTCCCGTCAGTTAAATCAAAAATCGAAAAATCATTCCAAAACGGAAACTTACTGTTTTTAAACATTATAAATACACAAACAAACAGGCACGAATAAAGAATTAAGTCATTAGAATGGGTCGTATGGTAGACATTGGAAAATGTGTAAACCTTGAATTTATTTATTTATGCGCCTCTAAACTTCTTTAAACCTCTATCTTTAATTGAATTATATACTTCAATATGAACACAAATCTCTTCATTAATACTTCCAGGAACCATGCAAACAGTCAACCCCCGCTTTCATCGCGGTTCACCTATGCGCCCCCGTTCAGCCGGTTTTCCTTGAACGTAACTATTTTTCTGCGATTTCCCCGGACCATCCGTAATAATATATAACAATATAAAATATTAAGCAATATTTAAATTATAACGCGTGGTGCCGACCAGTACACAAGCACGAGACAAAGTTTCGCTTGTGACTTCGAATATTTTCTACGTTTTTTCTCCAAGCCCCACGATGCCCGTCCAAACGCCCGCACCTTCTAAGGTTTTCTGCAAGAACCGAAGCCCAGAGGAAGGCCTGGGACCTCAGGAGAAGTTAAGGTAAAGTGCTCGATATATGCTTCTGGATAGAAAAGTTTGCCGCCGTTGACAGACACTGCTCCTATACCCGCACCTCAAACCACCAACCAGACGAATCATCTCCGCACCTCAAACCCAATCACCCAAACCGAACCAGACCAGACTAGTCGATCTCCGGCATCCTCAACCCAATTCACTGCCCAAACCGACCAACCAACGAGTCGATTTTGGCCAGGCTTCCATTCATCCGCGGATCTTCACTTAGCCGGAGGTTTGTAAACAGTAACCCCCGCACGAAACATTCACTGTTATATCGATATATAGGATTACGATCTCTGACGTGCCACATGCTGAATGAAGAGGCTGCCAAATGGCCTTATTTTCTGATCAATAAACCCCAACTCCTAAATGCGACTTCAACCATCATCCTAATTACAGTGCTATATTTTTAAGCTGTCTTAAACATCATTATTTATTAAAATGAAGTGCAGGAGGCTTTGCCATTCATGGACTTGAACTACGGCGGCCATCTCTTTACCAAGACCCTTCACAGGATTCACCTCCATTGACTGAATTTATTAGCCAAGACTTGGTGCATTGTCACATGCCTGAATAATCGCAGGTTGACTCGAACATATGTTCCACAAATTTATTCAACCTAATCTAACATGGACTCATCAACAGTAATAACACCCTGAAACCCTCAAGATCCATCATCAATCATCCCATCATCAACATCATCATCCCACATCATCATCATCGCCATCTATCATCATCCTCTCGCCAGTCAATCATCATCATCGCCATCATCCATCCATCTCATCGCCATCATCATCATCATCGCCGTCTATCATCATACATCATCTCATCATCATCTCGCAATATCGATTCCATCATCATCGCCATCAGTATCTCATCATCATCGCCATCATCATCATCATCGATTCATCATCATCCCATCATCATCATCGCCATCATCATCAATCATCGCCATCATCTCCATCATCATCCATCATCGCCATCACTCCTCATCATCATCGCCTATCATCATCATCCGCCATCCATCAATCATCACATCATCATCACTCATCGCCATCAATCATCATCCCTCATCATTCATCGCCACCATCATCATCCCATCATCATCGCCATCCAGCATCATCATCATCGCCTATCATCCATCATCATCTCCATCATCGCCATCCATCATCATCATCGCCATCATCCCATCATCATCATCATCATCAGCATCATCCATTCATCATCATCGCCATCATCTCATCATCGCCTCATCATTACATCCCATCATCATCATCAGCATCGCCATCATCATCATCACCATCATCATCATCCGCCATCATCATCATCGCCCATATATCATCGCCATCATCATCATCATCATCGCCATCATCCCATCATTCATCAGCATCCGCCAACTCATCATCATCATTCATCATCATCAACATCTTTACTCCCACCACCATCATTCATATTCATCCTCATCATCTTATTGCACCATCATCTTCATTGCCACCATCCATCAATCATCTCTTATTCCACCATCATTCAATCATCATCCATCTCATATCCTTATTCGCCACCATCATCATCATCATATCATCATCATCATCCTTATTCCACATCATCATCATTCATTCATCATCTTTATTGCCACCATCACATCATCTTTATTGCCACCATCATCATCTT
>CM068957.1:113415097-113431686 GCA_035128595.1 Eptatretus atami
GCTTTGCATAAACATGTTATGAAGATATTTGTTCCTCGAGGGTAAATTCAGTGCTGCTACAATATAGTGGATGACTTGCTAATTGCTCCCCAAACAAAGGCAGCGTGTGAAACAGATACGCTGCAAGCTGCTACAGGCATTGGCAAGGAAGGCCACGAAGGATAATAAGGACAAGCTGCAATTGTGCAGGAAAGGGCTTAAGTATTCCTGGCGACACACATTTTCACAGCGGAAAGGAGGGGGGAATTTGGAAAAACAAGGGCAGGAATACTTCAATGTGCGGAAGTGCCCCGCCCTCAGCACAAAGAAAGAGATGATGCGATTCCCTTAGGTATGGCAACCTACTGTAGGACAGTGGTGTCGTCGATTAATGCAATCCTGACTAAGGACTTTATGTGTGGTGGGTAAAAACCAGCCCAATGTAATCGAGTGGACTGAGAGATGGGGAATGTTTTACCCAACTAAAACAGCATCTCGACGGCGCAGCCCTGGGCCTACCAGACTCTATAGAAACCATTTTTTCTTTTTCTCACGAAAAACAAAGGATTTGCGCAGGCTGCTGCCTGACTAAAATCCCAAGCGCGAACCTGCCAGCGACAATTGCATATTTCAGCCGAAGCTATAGACTCCAGTCCGAACGCGCGCCTACCCCTTGTGTTTGCAACAGTGGCCGACGCAGCTACGCAGTGAAGCGCACGCAGAGATAGTAATGGGTCACCCATCTACTCTAAATGGTACTCACTGCGTTGCGGCTTTATTACCCAAAAGGCAAACACAACATTTAACCAACACGCGCTTGATGCAGTATGAGACGATCTCCTACACCAGCCGAACCTGCAGGTGAAGAAAGACTGCAACGTTCTTAATCCTGCTACCTTGCTGCCAATGGAAGATAACGCGATTCCTCACGATTTCACAGAGCAATTACAAGAAAGATCCACCGTGCCGCCCGGATCTAAAGGATCACCCTTAGAACACCCGGACCTCACTTGTTTGTCCGAATGGTTGGGCTATCGAGGCCAAGACGGCTCGGGCCATGCAGGATAGCCGTGTGCACCGACAGTGAAGTATTGAGCGATCGCCTGCCTTCACATTTTTCTGCCCAGCAGGCGAGTGTGTGCCCTATATAGCATGTGAATTATCTGCCGATATCTCTCTGTAAATATATGCACTGACTCTAATTATTGCTTTTGGTGTAGTTACATGACAAAGGGCGATCATGGAAAAATGCGAGGGTTTCTCACCTCTGCTGGAACACCCATAAAAATGGTGGGTTCGTTTCTGAGCTGTTAAAAGTATTTCGGCGCTAGCGGAAGTTGCGGTTATTAAATGCGCGCACCACCAGAAACTGACTACGGATATAGACAAAGGAAATGACAAAGGTGGATAAAGCTGCAAAGGAGGCGGCTGGCCTGCCTATCCCTTTGGTAATGCCAGCGCGACTACCAAAGGAACAAATTAAGCTGCATCAGTATAGCTTGTCAGATATTATTGCAATTCAAACTGCAGCATCGCTAAATGATCGTAACAAAATGGCAAGTTGCAGAGGAACAGCGGATGAAGACGGACTATGGTCAAACAAGGGGAAGGTCATAGCGCCTACTGAGATCCTACCATGGCTTGCACCATGGCCCTTGAATGGACGTGTGTGCAAGAGGGGGACTGTGAGATCAGTACAAGAATCCTGGTATTGCATCCAGGAATTGGGAAAATAGCAGAAGGGGTTTGTAAAAGCTGCCAGTATGTCAACAGCATAACCAACAGAAAGAGGGAAAAACAAGAGTGCTGGGAGCCCATCCAGCCCCTGGGGACCGTTTGTGCACCTACAATAGATTTCATAAAAATGCCTCCATCATGCGGGTTCAGCAATGTTTTGGTAGTGCTAGACATGTTCACCAAGTGGGTAGGGCATACCCATGTGCAAAGGCTGATGCCGCTACCGTGGTAAGCACCCGCTAAAAACTTTTTCTGCCGATTTGGCATCCCTTATAAGGTGTCCCACGATCAGGTGGACACTTTACGGGGGAAGTACACAGGCAGCATGCAAAGCACTGGGAATTAACAAGCATTTCATTGTGTTTACCAACCACAGTCAGCAGGTGCTGTAGAACGCAGAACGGAATCTTAAAGAACAATTGGCAAAAAATAACGGAAACGGGGTTAAAATGGCCAGATGCATTACCCTTGGCACTAATGAGCATGCGATCACAGTAAACCGGAAACAGGGTTATCCCTCTGAAATACTAATGGGAAGGCTGATGCGGCTGCCCGTGACTGCCCCACAAACATGGATAAGCTGAATATTACAATGATGGACGAGAACTGCTGACATTTTGTAAACAGCTCTGCAGGATCGCAAGGCGATACACACAAGGGTAATAGAGCCCTACCCAACCAGTGGAAAAGCTGTACCAACGCCTTCCAGCAGGAGGACTACGTACTGGATAAACACTTCACAAGGAAACAGCCTTGGAACCTCAGTGGAAAGGACCATTTCAAGGTACTGCTGACCACTCCGACTGCGGTAAAGTGCGAGGTTAGACAGCCTGGATACACGCCACATCATTGTAGCTTGCAATACCAGCAGAGATCAGGGGCAACAATGAACAACACCTATCTTACTGACCGATCTTGCGCACGGTTTGCATATGGTAATTCGCAATGCGACTGTACGGATACGAAGGAATCACTAATATGTAAGAACTACAATAATGGGAAAAGGGAGTAAGGGATTAGATCAGGAGACTTAAGGGGTGGTAAATAAGAAAGAGACGAGAAAATAACCCTACATAAGAATGACCGATCATGCCACTGAACACCTACTTGGCACTATCCTACAGTACGCGAGGACAATGAACAAGAAGGGAATGTTGGGTATGCTCCCACTCCCCACACTCCTCAAAACACCGGATTACCCTTGTATGCAGTTCCCACTCCGGGGGAGGACATGTGTGGGTACTTAGTCTGTAGCAAGATAGGCCAATTTTAACTAAAGTAGAGAAGACACAGCATTAGTGAAAGAAGAATAGCGGAAATAAGAGTAACTGGGAGAGCGGGGTACAACTGTACGAGCTTGAGCATTGGTATTTCCCTAGTACAGAACTATTGAGCGGAGAGTGTGAGTACAGGGCCCGGTGAGAGCAATAAAAATAACAACTTTGACGGATTGAAGAAGGGGGAGGATTTAGAAAAGTACCCTCCCACTTTCAATCATGCACAAACAAATTGACGTATTTGCCTCGTTAGAAGACAGGGCAGGGGACCCACTTAGGAAATCAACATGCCGACATCATGCTAGACATTGGTATGAGCGGTCACCATGAAGGACGAATTAAATGGACAACCATACTGTAAATATAGAAAAAATAACCTCGTCGAACCACAGGCACCCCTGAATGGTACATATTTTGTGTGTGTGGATATAAGGCGTACTCATGGCTAGGTGGGATGGACAGGGTCGTAGCGATTTGGGAATTGACTTACCCCGGATTTGGATCACTGACAATCGCAATTTATGCCACAGGCCAGATCAAAAGACCATTTCAGAAGTTGAGGTTTTTCATATTGCATTCCCCTTTTATGGAGCGGCAAAAGTGCAAGGAAATTATCAATTTGGCAGCATCATTGGAGAAACTGGCTAACACACTAGTGAAGGATTCCACAAACAAGTGCCGAGCTGGTAGCTATACGGACAAACCGTTATGCAAAACCGCATCGCCCTGGATATGCTGCTGGCAGAAAAGAGAACTTGTTTCGGTCATAGGGGCAGAGTGCTGCACATATATCCCAGTAATTCAGAAGAAATCGATAATTTGGTAACAAATAAAGGCCGAAGGTGCAAAATATCATAACTTTTAACAAGGATGGTCAATGGGATCTTGTTGATGGGAATATTTGGCAGTGGGGAGCCTGGATAATCCATTGGTTGTTCATCGGGCTCATGATCTTCGTAGCTGTGATCGTTGTCATCACTTGTATTAAAAGGTCTAATCAGGGAGTGGCGTGAGACGATGTTCCTTGCAGCAAGAAGACAACAAAAACAAGAGGACCTGGGAAGCCTGCTGTGATTGCCGTGGTCAAGCCGCTGCCAGCACCTCCACCGTCTCTACCCTCCCGATAATTCACTTCTCTCTCTCTCTCCCAACCATAGAACCTGAAATATACTGTGAATTAATGGGACTAGTTACCCATGCCTCAATCTCACATTGGATGAGTGTCTCGAATTGCTTGCGCCAATGAGGGCATGGGAAGAAATACTATATAACACTGCCTTGTTGGCAAATATCTGCGGATTTTGTACTTTCTTATTTTACTCTGGATTTTGTACTTCTTATTTTACTCTGGGATTTTGTACTTTCTTATTTTACTTTGGGATTTTGTACTCGTGCTTGGCAGTTTAGCCAAATATATATTTTCACTGTTGTTCATAAAGAACATAGTTAGCCAAAATATTCTTACTTGTTGTTCGTAACAGAACCCTGTTAGTTAAATATATATATATATATCCTTTTGTGCATAAAGTAACTTTGTGAGAGCCGCTTTTGGAAGTAACTTTGCTTCCTCAGGACCTATGCTAAGTCATAATCTTGAAATGTATCCACTGTTCTACAGAGGGTGGGGTGTTGGTGCGTGGGCCGGTTAGGGGGGTAGAGAGGGGGCTTTTCTATAAGGTTAGAAGGTGCAGGAGGAGCCTCCGTGAAGTCATGGCCCACTTGGAGCTGACCATAAGAGTGGACCACCTGTAGAAAAGAATCCTGCCTGCGGTCCTACCGGTTCATGGATGCTCCATCTCTCAAATTTATTATGTAACTGTTTGTTTCTTTTACACAAATGTCCAAGTAACAGAGGAGCGTATGTGGAGAGATGTATATCTCCCAAAGCTGAGAATAGCCATTTGTTAGCAGAATTACTTTTAAAAATCAAAAGTAAAAGAAAGAGCCAAAAGCATTCATTATAGTACTTTAACAGCTGCAGCCTTGGTGTGTTAAAGCCAAAGCATTAGTCTCTTCTTTGTGACACGCTGAGCACTGGCTTTTATTGCCATTGTAAAACTTGAGCCAAGAGAACACCATCGTAAATAAACCTTGAGCCAAGGGAAACTCGGTCATAAACAAGCCTTGAGCCGAAGGAAGTCCGATCGTAAATCAGCGCCATTTGACACAGCACAACAGCTGCTTCCACTTTCCAAAGAGTAGAATAAGGAAAGGAAGGTAAAGGCTCTTAAGAAGTAAGCCATCTTCCTGACGCCCTGGCCGGATAATCACCAAACCAGATGGCTTTTAGAGCCCAAAGGGAGGAAATCAGCACCAGGCCTTTTTACCTTGGAGGAAATTGATCTTTGGGAAACAGTCTCAATAGAAAACAGTGACGGGAGCTGGGCCAATCCTGAAACCAGATGGTCCCACAAGGGGCAGGACAAATTGTATATAAGGCAAGCCAGAGTGCCAAGCCAGCAGAGTTAGATTGAGCGGGACTACTGTGGGTATTCTGTGTCTCTCTATATCTCTCCATGTATACATGTTTGGTGTGAATTAAAGCTCTTCTCTACCAAGACCATACGTGTGGACAGCGCTCGATCTCAATCAGCACGGACACCGTGGTCTCAACACATACACAGTACATACACACATACATACATACATACACACATACATACATACATACATACACACATACATACATACACATACACACATACATACATACACACATACACACATACATACACACATACATACATACATACACACATACATACATACATACATACACACATACACACATACATACATACACCAGCGAGGTGCCTGTGCTATGCTGAATGCCTGGTGTTGGCTTCATGATTAGGGTGGTGGGCTTGGAATCTGAGGGCCCTGAGTTCAAATCCCGCTCAGCTGTTGAATTAATACCAGGTGGGGTTAACTCGACCTGTAATCATTCTTAGGTCAGCAAAATGAGTGCCAGCTTGCTGGTACATTGTGTCGGAGTGGCCACCTGTCCAGGGTTGTGCCCAATAGCGAAGGAGACTGCTTAAGCAGCACCAACGCTCTGCACAGAGTATGGTCCAACTGGATGGATGGATGTGTTATGCTACATTTGTAAAAAAAACATTCGCACCAATAAATTCCACATTCCCGTGACACCTTCTACTGAACGTCAGACATGGACAACCGGTTTGTGGAGGACTTGGGCAAAAACTTGCTTTAAACTCAATCTCCCTCTATTATTATTCCAAACAGTATCATTCCAATCACAAATTAATCCTGTACCATTAATATAACAAAATACAAACGTTCGTGAGGTCAATGAATATGGAAGCCGTTCTCACGTGACACCCAATATCGATGGATGGATCTGCCACCAAGAAAGGGAGGGCACAAAACACTTCATATGAATCAAAAATTAAAATCATAATTACATTGAGAGGTTTATTTTTAAAAAACCCCACCAAACTTAGAATGGATCAAGGGGGTCGTTCGGGTGGAAACTCAAAATCACAAATATTGAGATATTATCAAACCAACGAATGGTTCTGCCAAACCCATGATTGTGTTTACTTCCAGATCCGGAGCAGCTTTGTATGGGTCGAAAGTCCAAATCATAATTGTATTGAGGTATTTATGAAACCTCTCACTCACCGTAGGACATCCTATGGGACCCCAAAACGTTCCCCAGAAGGTTTGGTGGGACGAGCCCCAAAACTGACGGAGTAGATCAGGGACAGACACAAGGACAGACACTCCTGCTTTCTAATGTACATACATACAATTGCCTTATTTAATATAGCAGGATGGGATTAATCAAAATTGCATGTCACGGCGTCCCATCGTGTGTCGTACACAAAACGGAACAACACTCAGTGGAGGACATTCCTCCATCAGGCTGAACAGTTTACATTTTGTATCCCACTGATAGACCGGATCTGGATCCAGACCGACAACAAAATCGAATCGGCTTCTTCTCGTCACCCTAACCGAGTCATCCACCGAGGTTTGTCCAAACTCGTCCACAACTTTTTGAGATATCATGCGATATATCGTTTTTGGCCCCATCTCTCGATGGTGAAGAATCACTTAAAAGAAAAATTAAATAATTCTCCTATCCGGATCTGGATTCGGTCGGATCTTCACCAAAAACTCATCAGTTCGTCATTGTCACTCACCCAACCTGTCGACCGAGTTTTGTCCAAACTCGTCCACAACGTTTCGAGATATTTAATAATCTCACATCACTCACCATGAGGTTTTCTACCAAGTACACAGTGTTAATACTCGTCAGCACACTCAGCGTGGGATCGTCAATCCAAAAATTTGATACAAGATTCTTATGGTGGTGGTGGTGGTGGTGGTGGTCATATGGCAGCTTAGCTGCAGGGGTAGCTATCATTTCTTGAAGCGCGACTGTATCGCTGATGCAGTGCCCTTCTACCAGTACACACACTGGAACTGGTGCTCATTTTGCCGACCTCGGGAAGTGAATGACTTAGGCTGTAGTCACCTGGTGTATTAATTCAGCGGCTGACGGGGCTTGAACTCAGAACCCTGGGATCCCAAGCCACCACCATAACCACTTCAGGACCTAGGTTCCCAAGCCACCACCCTAACCACTTCAGGACCCGAGGATCCCAAGCCACTACCCTAACCACTTCAGGACCCTAGGATCCCAAGACACCACCCTAACCACTTCTGGACCCTAGGATCCCAAGCCACCACCCTAACCACTTCAGGACCCTAGGATCCCAAGCCACCACCCTAACCACTTCAGGACCCTAGGATCCCAAGCCACCACCCTAACCACTTCAGGACCCTAGGATCCCAAGCCACCACCCTACCACTCCAGGACCCTAGGTATCCCAAGCCACCACCCTAACCACTTCAGGACCCTGGGATCCCAAGCCACCACCCTAACCACCGCCCTGATCCAAGCCACCACCTCTACCACTAGACTGGATCCAAGCCACCACCCTAACCACTGAGCCAACACCAGACTACAATGCTTATAATGACACTTTTCTCGCCCAAACGCATCCAATTTCACCTCATAACGATGTTCAGCATCGTTACTAAGATTTCCCAGATTATTATTATTATTCTTTCGTTTGGAGCCTGCGACTGATCATCCGTTTCGTTGGAATGCTTGCTTGAGTGCTTAAGCCGCTTGGCGAGCGCTCTACAAGCTGATTGGTAATGCAACACACACCCTGGTGTTATTTAACGGCATGACAAGGGCTTAACTCAAGACTCCATCTTCTATATCTATCTATAATTCCAGCAATCTGTGTGTGTGTGTGTGGTGTGTGTGGTGTGTGTGGTGTGTGTGTGTTGTGTGTGTGTGTGTGTGGTGTGTGTCTGTGTGTGTGTGTGTGTGTGTGTGTGTGTGTGTGTGTTGTGTGCGTCGTGCGCGCGTGCGTGCGTGCGTGCGTGCGTGCGTGCGTGTGTCTGTCTGCGACTGCCGTTTCTCGACAACCGCCGGTCCGATCTGATTGAAACTTGCCAGGAATATTGCTGGGGACCCGCGGATGTGCCTTTTCAAGGTTTGATATCAATCGGACGAGCGGTTCCAAAGTTATGGCCATTTACTGTCAACCAATGACAAGACACGGTGCTATGAGACATCACGATGAACGTCACAATTATATGTTTATTTATTATTTCTAATTTTTTTGCACGATTGACGTAACAATTCTTCTTCTTCTTCGTTTGGTATGACGTCACAATCGACGCTGGGGACCTGAGTATGTGCCTTTTCAAGGTTTGATATCGTTCTTCTTCCGTTCAGCTGTTTCCCAAGTGTTTCCCAAGGTTTGAAAGCTGTTTTTTTCCCAAGGTTTAAATTAATTGTTCAATTTATTAATTAATCCCAAGGTTTGAATTTCCCAAGGGAAACAGCTGTTTCCCAAGGGTCTGAAAGCTGTTTTTTCCAAGGTTTGAATTAATTGTTGTGCTTGGTAGATATTTGTGAATACATTTACAGAGAGAGCACCGAGAGAGGGTGGGCGAGAGAGGGGCGAGAGAGGGGGGCAAGAGAGGGGCGAGAGAGGGGCGAGAGAGAGGGGCGAGAGAGGGGCGAGAGAAGGGGGCGAGAGAAGGGGGCGAGAGAAGGGTGAGAGAAGGGGCGAGAGAGGGGGCGAGAGAGGGGGCAAGAAGAGGGGGCGGAAGAGGGGCGAGAGAGGGGCGGAGAGAGGGGGCGAGAGAGGGGCCGAGAGAGGGGGACGAGAGAGGGGGGCGAGAGAGAGGAGGCGGAGAGAGAGGAGGCGTCAGAATTCAAGAGAGGGGGAGAGGGAGACGCGAGAGAGGGAGGGGGTGAGAGAGGAGGGGCGAGAGAGAGGGGGCGAGAGAGGAGGGGGAGAGGAGGGGGAGAGGAGGGGCGAGAGAGGAGGGGGTAGAGAAGGGGAGCGAGAGAGGGGGGGGGCGAGAGAGGGGGGCAAGAGAGGGGCGAGAGAGGAGCGAGAGAGGGGCGAGAGGGAGGGCGAAAGAGGGCGAGAGAGGGGACGAGAGAGGGGGGACGAGAGAGAGGAGGCGAGAGAAGGAGGCGTCAGAATTCAAGAGAGGGAGAGAGGAGTAGGCGAGAGAGGAGGGGTGAGAGAGAGGGGCGAGAGAGAGGGGGGCGAGGAAGGGGCGAGAGAGAGGGGGAGAGAGGGGAGAGGAGGGGCGAGACTTAGGGGGAGAAGAGGGGGCGAGAGAGAGGGCGAGGAGAGGGCGCGGCACATATTCTTCTTCTTCTTCGTTTGATATGAGTCACAATTGACGCTGGGGACCTTGAGTATGTTTCCCAGGTGTTTCCCAAGTTCATGGCCATTTATGATACGGTTGGTTCGCGATCTAATTGAAAAATTGCCCCATTCCAGTCGTCGTTTAACGAGAGCGAAGAATGAAGTGCAATATATCTGCACCACCCTACCGGCATACGACCTACGGGCCCGCACTCGTATCTTAAACCAGCCATCGTTTTAACCATGAAAATTACGACCCGAAGATCTTAACCAGCCACTTTAACCGTTAATCCAACACCAGACTTATTTTCTCGGGAATTTAACGACATTTGGGCGGATTAAACAACAAAAATTACCAACAGAATCACAGCCAGCAGTGGCGTTCCTTTTGTTGCTGGGGTGTTGTTTTCACCGCGCGAACATGGCGGCGGCCGTCGCTAACCGGAAGTAACCTAAAGTTGCGTCTCCCCATATCACTGAGATATCGAACAGATGATTGATAAATCTGACTTCGATCGACCCGATGATGATGTTAAAGAAAAACTTCTCCAAATGTCCTCGTTTGATGAAATAAAAGAAAAGGAACGCATTGAAAAATCGCGTCATCGCGTCATAGCGTCATAGCGTCATAGCGTCATAGCTTCATAGCGTCATAGCGTCATAACGTCATAGCGTCATAGCGTCATAACGTCATAACGTCATAACGTCATAACGTCATAACGTCATAACGTCATAACTTCACAGGAGATAATTTATATTTAATTGCACACGGAAAATAAATTAAGAATGACGTGTTTGGACGAGCCATGCGCTGCTGAACCAATTGGAGAGAGTCCACCGAAGAACGGGAGGAAGTGCTGGAATTCAAATGCCAGAATAAAACACAGAGGGAAGAAAGAACAATACGCCAATAATGATGAATGAATGATTGAATGATTGAATGAATGATGAATGAATGAATGAATGAATGAGGTAGTGTTCATGTGAAGATACAAAAATCGAATCTCTATGTTTCAACCGGTGACGCATGTTATCTTCGATGTGGACGGTCTGTTACTAGGTAGGCCTTCACTCCATTACATTAACGTAGTAACTGTGATTAATATTAACTTGGTTAGTGATGTATCGGAAAGTGGTGGAGTCGGGTCAGGTCGGGTCGGGGAAGTTATTTCCACTCCCTCTTTCCCCCTCGTCACGTGGTAATTAATATACATTTTTCCCAAATTTACACATTGTGTGAATTTAAATTTTTTTTTTGATGTTTCTCTTGTTTGGATAATATTGTCTCTCCCCACGAGTTAACACCTCTGAGGACCCTCCCCGTTCCTTTGGAACGAGTCGTTCGGTCCTTGAGTGACGTCATTAAGGGACAGAAGGCAATCAATTCCATGCAGTAAATTGGTCCCATGTCTCTCAAAGGCTTCATGGACGCGGCACAAGTCACAAACAACGTCTCCGTGATCTCTCCACCCTTTCCGATCTTAGAATAGATATTGTCCTTCCACAGTGGATTCCGTGCATCCCATAGTGAATTCGGCATCCATTAAGTGATTCGGCATCCACAGTGATTCCGTGCGTCCACAGTGATTCCGTCATCCATAGTGATTCCGTGCGTCCACAGTGATTCCGTGCGTCCACAGTGATTCCGTGCATCCATAGTGATTCGTGCGTCACTGATATTCCGTGCTTCCAACAGTGATTCCGTCCTTCCACCAGTGATTCCGTGCGTCCACAGTGATTCCGTGCGGTCCACAGTGATTCCGTGCTTCCACAGTGATTCCGTCCTTCCACAGTGATTCGTGCGTCCACAGTGATTCCGTGCATCCATAGTGATTCCGTGCGTCCACAGTGATTCCGTGGCGTCCACAGTGATTCTGTCATCATAGTGATTCCGTGCGTCCACAGTGATTCCGTGCTTCCACAGTGATTCCGTCTTCCACAGTGATTCCGTGCATCCACAGTGATTCCGTGCGTCACAGTGATTCCGTGCATCCATGTGATTCCGTGCGTCCCAGTGATTCGTGCGTCACAGTGATTCCGTGCATCCATAGTGATTCCGTGCGTCCACAGTGATTCCGTGCTTCACAGTGATTCCGTCCTTCCACAGTGATTCCGTGCGTCCACAGTGATTCGTGCGTCCACAGTGATTCCGTGTGTCCATCGTGAAGTCCGTGCCGTCCACAGTGATCCCGTGTGTCCATCGTGATTCCGTGCTTCCACAGTGATTCCGTGTGTCCATCGTGATTCCGTGCGTCCACAGTGATTCGTGTGTCCATCGTGAGTCCGTGCTCCACAGTGATTCCGTGCGTCACAAGTGATTCCGTGCGTCCACAGTGATTCCGTGCGTCCACAGTGATCCGTTTCCACAGTGATTCCGTGCGTCCACAGTGATTCCGTGCTTCCACAGTGATTCCGTGCTTCCCACAGTGATTCCGTGCGTCCACAGTGATTCCGTGTGTCCATCGTGAAGTCCGTGCGTCCACAGTGATTCCGTGTGTCCATCGTGATTCCGTGCTTCCACAGTGATTCCGTGTGTCCATCGTGATTCCGTGCGTCCACAGTGATTCCGTGTGTCCATCGTGATCCGTGCGTCCACAGTGATTCCGTGTGTCCATCGTGATTCCGTGCTCCACAGTGATTCCGTGCGTCCACAGTGATTCCGTGTGTCCACCGTGATTCCGTGCGTCACAGTGATTCCGTGTGATCCATCGTGATTCCATGAGATCCTTTTCCACTGTTTGCTTCCATCTTTATCTTGATCTACCCCCTGGCCTTCGAAATTCTACTGCTCATCCTTCTTTGGTACATTTATAATATTATCACTTGTCTTTCCTCCTCCATTCTTTCAATGCGTCCAAACCATTTCAGTCCACAGTGGATTTATGTATTTTGCATTCCCTACAAGTTCAAGTCTTTCTCTGACGTCTTTATTACCTCTGCCACCGAATGAGTGCAGTGGTTATGTTTTCATTCCTTTCTGTCTGTCTGTCTGTATGAGCAGGATATATCAAAAAGTTCTGGACGGATTCGGGCAAAAATTGGTGGACAGTTTGGGTGTTGGACAAGGACGAATTGATTCGATTTTGGTGAATATCCGCTAATTTTTTATTTTTTTTTATTTCAGTGATTCTTCACCATTGAGAGATCGGGCCAAAATGATAGATGGCATTCATCCATCATCGGGACCATACTCTGTGCAAAGCGTTGGTGCTGCCTAAGCAGTCTCCTTGGCTGTTGGGTACAATCCTGGATGGGTCACCACTCCGACACAGATACCAGCATGCTGGCACTCATTTTGCAGACCTCAGAAGGATGACAGGCAGAGTTAACCCCACCTAGTATTAATTCAACAGCCGAGAGGGATTTGAACTCAGGATCCCAAGCCCACCACCATAACCATTAAGCCAACACCAGGCATATATAGCATGAAATCTCAAAAACTTGGTGGATGAGTTGGATAGGTGACGAGAACAAGCCGATTGGATTTTGGTTCAGGTCCGAATCCAGATTCAACCTATCAGTGGGATACAAACATGTAAACTGTTCAGCCTGGCTCCTGGCGGAGGTACGCGCTCTACCGAGTGCTGCTCTAGTTTATTATTAAATCATCCCATTTTATGTTTAGCATATTTCTCAAAAAGAGCAAGCCCATTCAAAGGATTAGAGTTCATATATATATATATATATATATTCCTCTTGTTTTTTTTAAGGGGATCCATGCGGTCATGTGGATGATCTTAGTATCCAAATCGGTGTAACTATTGCATTGAATATCTATGTTCTTAACTTTTCATAAAAGTACCTTCCTTTCCACAAAAGTAACTTTTTTGTTGTTTTTTTCTTCCATCAGGTGTTGTAATGAACCCAAGATATTTAAACCAATTTACTGTACTCCTTGTTAATTATGCCTTGTTAATTTGGCATGGACTCTCTCAAAAGTGCTTCGGCAATCTTTGGCAAACTGTCTGTGACTCGTTGCAGACACGGAGAGGATCTACACCGAGGTATTCCAGAGCATATGTGGTGAATATGGAAAGGAGTACACGTGGGCGCTGAAAGCGAGCGTCATGGGTCGCCCAGCCGGAGAGGCCGCGGCCATCATCTGTCGGAGCGTTGGTCTGCCATTGGAGCCGGAGGAGCTGCTGGTTGAGAGCTCTCGGCGTCTCCATGAGCGCTTCCTTTCTGCCCAATTGATGCCGGGTAACCATCATCAGTCGCTGTAATAATCTACCACCTACCACGTTTACTGTGGAATCATATACACATAAAGGTGGTTTGAAAGATTTGGTTGGTTGGACTTTTTAAGAATAGGATTGTTTCTGAATGATTAATCTCACCTCTTTATGTGAGTTCTCGATTATACAGAGGTTTGTATTCCCGGTGGAATGGTAGAGATCAATGGACAAGGAGATGGTGGTGGCCTTAATGTTGCAGACAGGATATTGATTGGTGTAGATTTACTTGCAGGCCTGTTCAAGGTGTTCATGTTGTTACCACTGTCATGGAGACTGAAGAGAAGGACGAGATGGCAGACATCTTACCGTGCACTATCAGGTTATTTGTAAAATCCCAGCTGGTACATGTAAAGATCTTCAGAGAGTGGGTATTCTGCTTGTTCCATTTGGCCTGGTCTACATGTGCTGTGAGCCCATACTATGGTTGGCTCATAGTTACTGGGGAATGGAGGGGAATGCTGTCTATAAAAAGACAATACTATCCACACTTTTATCCAAAAATAAAATTTTTATAACTTGAAAAATAATTCAACCTGAGAAAGTAAGTTGGCTTATTTTGGTGGAATGTGATCTTCTTATTGTCCTCCTCTTCCCTTTATTAGGGGTGTGAGGTCGGTCCAATGATGCCAAGCTTCTGCCCTGCCTCGACCACGATACTCCTCCACTTCCCGCTGACCTCAGACAACTGTCACCACTCTCCAACCACCCCCACCTTATTGATATCCATTTCTCACACAATCTTCCCTTCTCTCACAATCTTCCCATCTCAGCTGCGGTCTACCTCTTTTCCTCCTACCTTGCTCCCTCAACGTATCCACTCTCTTTGCCATTCTCTCTTCCTCCATCCACACCAAGTGTGATCCAGCCCACTTCGGCCGGCTTTTTACCAATCTCCCCGTCAAGCTCATCTGCACACCAATCTCCTTCCTCAGTTCATCCATCCTCCTTTTATCTACCCTCTTGACTCCCGCAATCCTCCTGACCCAGTTGTTCTCGCATACATGCAGCCTCGATGGTTGTCTCTCTGTCAGTGCCACCATTTAGAGACCATAAATGTAGGTCGGTGTTACACACAACATCAGAACCTTCCCCTTCAATTTCCTTGATATCTTTCGGTCTGCCATTTCTCCCTCCTTGGTACTCAAAACTATTTCCCTGGCTGATCTCCTTCCCCTCTAAGCTGATATTAACTTCCTTTCTCTGCTGCCCGACCCACATCACCTGTCTTCTCCATACTCATCCTCAGTCCATGCTTCCCAGATGCCTCCTACTCCCCAGTACCTCTTGCATCTCCCACTTTCTCTCCACCACAACAGCCAGATCGTCCACATACAGCATCCTCCCCAGAATACCTTTAGTATCCGACGAACCAGCTCCATCACCATGATAAGCATGAGTGGGCTGAGAGAGCTTCCCTTCCTAAAATCAAGTTTCATACTAAACTCCTCAGATATCCCACGACAAACCAAAACTCTTCCCTTCATTCTCTTGTATATCCCTTTCACCAACCTAACTTCTGCTTCCGGTACTCCCATCTATTTCAGGGTCACCATCTCCATCTCTGTCAGGACAGTGTTGTTGGCCTCTCCAAGTCCACAAATCCCAATGCCATTTCACCCTGCACCTCCAACCTCTTCTCCACCAGCTGTCTCAACATGAACATACCCTCTGTCATCCCCCTGCCCTTTCTGTGAACCCCTGTTGCTCTTCGCCAATCTCAATCTCCACCCTCTCCCTTATCCTCTCGTCCAGAATCCTCTCCAGCACTTTCATGGCATGACTTGGTGGCATAATGCCTCTGTACTTCCCCAGATCTTGAACGTCACCCTTCCTTTTTCATATCGGCACAATTAGACCTGTCCTCCAATCCTCTGGAATTGAACCCTCTCTCATACATACATACAACAGTTTCTTCGTCCAACCAACTCCGACTTCTCCCGCAGCAACTAGCATCTCTGGACATGCCTCATCAATGCCTGGCACTCTTCCATTCTTCATCCCCTTTAATGCTTTCAACACCTCATCCTCTGTGATGTCCACTAACCCCTTTCCCCTCTACATAACATGGAAGCTCTAGCTCGCAGTTGCTTCCTCCCTGGTTCAACAGCTCCTTGAAATATCTTTCCCATACCTTCAACACTGCCCCCTCTGTTACTAGCCTCCTGCCACCATCCTTAATCACCACCCCTTCATGTCCTTACTATCCTCATCCTTGTCACGAGCCAATTTATAGATCTTCCCACCATCCTCTTCCATCTTATTGTGCACTTCCTCTTGCATATCATTCCTCGCCTTATCCACGCTCTCTTTGCTGCTTTCTTCTTTTGTCCATACAGATGCAGCAACCCTGCACCCTGCTGTCCCCCTCTATCCTTGATCTTCCCTATCCTCTTCCAAACTTCATTATCACCAACTGCCTTCGCCACTTCCTCCGTCCACCATACCTAATTTCTTCCCCAAATTGACGATGGACCCTTTCCTGATGTCCTTCCACACAAAACTTCTGCAATTCCCCGAAATGCCTCTCTGTACTTCTTCCACTCCTCCAAACCTTCGACTTGTACTCCATGAGGTCTTTGCTAAACTCCTCATATCTGGCCCTCATCCTCTCCTTGTACTCCATGAGGTCATTGTCCGTGCAC
>CM068957.1:113432547-113450830 GCA_035128595.1 Eptatretus atami
GTCTTGGCCCAGGTCAGTTTTGGACCTTGTTTGGAAGGGGAGGGGGTGGGGGGGAAGATGTCTATTTCACATTAAATGAAATATCAGAGGCATCAGCAGGAAAGAGAGGACAATGAAGTATTTTTATTCATTTCACAGTGCCTGGTGTTTGAAGATGCACCAAATGGTGTGGGAGGAGCTAAGGCAGCTGGAATGCAGGTATACAAATATTAACCAAGTTACTCGTCATTGAGCCTCTTAGATCTTTTTATGAATAATAATAACAATCAACAGATAGAGGTGCCATGCGATGGTATGTCCACTGTTCATAATTGTTCATATCCTCCCTTCCATCTTCATACAGGTAGTGATGGTTCCAGATTCCCAACTGGATCATGACCTTCAAAACGGAGCCACTCAAGTGCTCACCTCGTTGACTGAATTCATTCCAGAAACCTTTGGTCTGCCATCTTATTAAAGTGAACCGCAACATTAAAAGTCACCATGTGGTTTATAATCGTGTCCAAACGAGGTGAATACTTGGGCCAATAATTTTAATTTGTATGTCTATACAAACAAAAGTGTGTGTGTGTGTGTCGTTGATTGGTATCGACATATGCAGGTTTCAGAATGTGGAATAGAGTCCTCCCAGGGTGGGCTCAAAGTATCCACCTTCATTTCTGTAAGGGGTCACGATTCATGGATCAAGCTGTGAAGTTTTCTGTTCTCAAAGTTTTGTGCCGAGGGCTCTCTTCAAGATCGTCACTGAGCCCTGGGAAGATGTCCGAACTGTAGTTCGTTTGTAATAATATTCCCAGAGATGGTTTTTAGCTCACCTGTAAAGTAGTTCTGAGGAGCTTATGGGAAAGCGTGTCGTCCTTCCGTCCTTCCACAAATACTTTTAACTTCTTCTCAGAAACTACACATGATTTCAATGAAATTTGACCACAACCTTCATCACCCATGATGGCATAAAAAAAACAAAACAGGGTCTGTGGAATATGGAATCACACATGGAAATGAGGCCATGGTGCACCAGAATTCTGACATGGACCTTTATTTCAAAGCCAAAATGGATTTGAAGCATTTTCGTGGACGTCACACCACATCGGTTGGCATTGCAAGTCGGTCTTTCGCCAACTGAGCATGCCTTCAGTGTCCTTTGTGTGCAATGGTGAGAATTTTCTTGGATATCACAGAAAGGCTGTCAATCTTGTTAGTGGCCACCATTGGAGGTCGTCAGGACTTAGCAACAATCCTGGGTGTATGATGTAAGTCTGCCACCTTTTCAACCCTGTTATGGCTCACACTGGATTTGAAAAACCCTCGCTGCAGCACTCGAAGTGTTAACGCGGTCGAGTGAGATTTTAATTTTGGCACGCCACGTTTAAGCTTACAACTACATCCTTGGATGGATTGTAAAATATTTTGGCTTGATACTGGTTTATGAATCGATTGCATAAATAAAACAAAAGGTAGGAACAGCATGGTTAGGGCATGTTGTGGTTTGTTTGTAATCATGGGAAACTCGTCCCTTTTTCCTGGATTCAGGAACCATGGTACTTGGCTCAAAAACCCACTCAACTTTGAGAACATTTATCACTGGAGTTGTTGGAAGGCTTACTGCAATTCATTATTAATACCAGTGCGTGGCCGTACGTGCGTGGCCGTACGTGCGTGGCCGTACGTGAAAAAAAAAACTTTCAAACCGCATGCCAGAAACAACAACCACACAGGCCGTTCCTTCGCTCTCGCGTGCCCGTACGTGTGTGGCCGTGCGTGCAAAAAAAAAACTTTCAAACCACGTGCCAGAAACAACAACCACACAGGCCGTTCTTTCGCTCTCGCGTGGCTGTACGTGCAAAAAAAAAAAAAAAATTTCAAACAACCACACAGGCCGTTCCTTCGCTCTCATAAACGACGACTGGATTGGGGCATTGTGTTTATCTATAAATGCGCATAAGAAATCGAGAAATTATTACAATACAGTAAGTCATCACTATCCGGAAGTCCGTACGTTGTAACCCGTAATGGGGAACGCAGCTGAGGATCTCTTCCCCATCGGCCACGCCTACGCAGCAACATGTCCTGTCATTGGTTTGGTAAATAAATGGCCATAACTTGGGAACCACTTGTCCAATTAATATCAAACCTTGAAAAGGCACATCCTCAGGTCCCTAGCAATATACCTGGCAAGTTTCAATTAGATCGGACCAGTGGTTGTGGAGAAACAGCGGTCACAGACACACACACACACACACATTGCTGGAATTATAGATAGATAGTCTGCACTTCCATGAAACTGCTGTTGGCTAGCTCAAGGACAGCAGACAGCATATTGGGAGACGTGTCTCCATCTCAACTACCTTGTGCAATCGTTACTTTGTGCTTTTGAATCCAATGAAAGCTGCTGTAGGATGTTTCACGTCAAAGAGCACCCATTTGCAGCAGAGGAGGGGGTGGAAGCCAGCTGTCCAGTGTGCATTTAGATTGAGGTTGAAGATCCGAAGGTACGTTTCTCAGTACCCTGGAATAGTTCCCTACCGAGAGGCTGTCGGAAAAGGGATGTGGATTTTTTTTTCTTTTTCTGAGTAAAAAGTCACAGCCATGGGGGAGCAAATTGACAGATGATTCGGAGGGGCTTTCGATTGACACAAAAGGGAAAAGGAACAACTCGAGATTCACTGGATATAGATGTGACCTGGTAGAAAAGGTGGATTGTGGCAAGAGTAGAAATAAAAATGGAAGATGGTAACAAATTTGAAGCGGTGGAACGAGAGATTTGACTTGAGGCATAGGAAGGTGAGTCCATAGAGGGACAAAGGAATGCAAGTGACCAAGAAACCTCGACTTTGAAAGGTTGACAAGGAGGGTTTACAGGTAGTTTGCAATGACGTCACGTCACTCCGAGATACGAAGCCCATCAGCCATGACAGGAGACAAATAAATGTGATGGCAAAGCCACCCTCACAGACACAATTAATTTTCCAAGTACTTTGATGACTTACCCCAGGATGAAAAACACAGATACCGTAAGAAAAGATCTCTGGTATCGATCCGTATTGCTTGAAGAAACCAGAGCTGGAAGACAATGTGAAGTTGTGGCCCAGGATTGAGTATCCAGATATCGTGAACTATCTGCTTCTGACAACAAGCTCCGTGACAAAGCAACAGATGAAAGTTTTCAGATCTATGGAGTCCTACGACTACTTTATAAGTGGATGGGTGGAGGAAATCACTGTGATCATATATAAACATAACACGATATCTCAAAAGGTTGTAGATGGGTTCAGATGAAACTTGGTGAATGAGTTTCTTCAATGACGGGAACAAGCGGATTAAAAATCTCACAAAAATGCTGTGGAAAGACGAAAATCCACGAGTGATTTGTCATTGTTACAATGGAGACAAGGGGGATAACATTATCGGTTCGCAGTGGTTCCTGGTTCTTAGGGGAAAGTTTTTATTTATTTATTTTTTTAACTTTAAAATGTTTTTGACCACAAATGCACAATTACAGTTTCATTAAAGATGCTTAAAAACAAACAAAATGACAACGCCAGGTACCGTTTCCAATTTACTGAAGAATGCACTTTAAAGTCCCTTAACCATACCGTACCATTCAAATAGACGAAAAAAGAAAAAAAAAATCCTGATGTAGCGTTTCAATTTTTTATTAAACAAACACAGCACTCGTAACTTTGCAAAATGATGAAGATGAAAAAGAAAAATTAAAAGTCATGGAATGGCTCATCTTGAAACGACCCAAATGAAAGTGCCGTTGAGTCGTCGTGTGAGGCAGTAGAGGCAGGACAAGTGAGACGTCCCGTGAAAATGTTTATTCAGTGAAGCTACAATACATGTACATATACAGGGAAGCAGGCATGTTTGTGGCTTGTGGAAAATTTGTTTTTTGTGGACATACAGTATTGTATTGTACGTACATCCTGCTGCTTTGTGCGTGGCTCGTGGAAGATATGTTTTCGAAGTGTTATGCTCACGGAAAAAAATAAAAATAAAAACACCGAGAATACGCGGGGAAATTTCCCGTAAATGTAGGAGCATGTCGCAAGTTATCAACCGCGAATACGCAGAACCCGCGAATGTCGGGGTCCAGGTGTATATCGTTTTTAGCCCCATCTTTCAATGGTGAAGAATCACTGAAAAAATTCTAGTAACTGGATCCGGATCCAGATCTTCACCAAAATCTAATCAGTTCGTCTGTCACACACCCAACCTGCCCACCAAATTTCATCCGAATCTGTCAACTTTTTAAGATATCCTGCACACAGACACAGACAGACAGATGGGTGAAAACATTACCTCCTTACACCTTCGGTGACAGAGCTGATTAGGAAATGGTAACAAAAACAGGGCACCCTTCTCAGTGGCCTGCACGGTAAGCCTCAGCCCAACATAATCCTCCTATTGATTTGCAATTGGTCACGAGCTTTGACCCTCACCCAACTTTTTATTACGGACCCTCGGCATCAAAAAGCTTCAAATAATCAAACCAAGTTTCAAATGGAGCACCTCGCCACCATTCGAGCATTTAAATCGCATCAGATGTAGCAATAAATGTGAATCGTTTCTGCCAGCTTGCCGGCTCAATGACAGAAGACACCATTTGCATTTTTGCCGACTCCATCCCTACACCGTTTTAAATCCCATGCGGGTGCAGGCAACTTGCTATTCACTCTCAACTGAGGATGTTACCCTGCTGATAAAGCCTATGGTGCACTTCTATGATCACACGATCATCCAAGCTGAAGCCCAAGTTTTTGTACGACAATTTAGGTGCAAGATCGGGATGACAGGAATGTTGGCTGGAGTATCGTGTTGAAGCGAGCCAATTGTGCCTGAAAAAAAAAAAAATAATAATAATAATAAAAATAAAAACACACAAGCTTGCTCCTCTGTCCTCCCCTTTCATAATCCCACCCAAATATACACAATTCAGAGATGGATTACAAAGAAAATCATGGATAAATATACCTCGCATTCATTTTGTAATATTTATTGAGCCCATTGTGAACACAAAGTAACGGCAAAGGTGAATTTCAAATATTCGGCAAATGAAAGTTACACACCAAAATAAAAAAAAGCAATGTATGAATTTTCCTGAAAAGCAAGAGGGACACATATAATGCCTCCTTCGTTCACATCCCCCACCCGCATAAATCCGACATACAGTTACTAAGACTGAGCCTAAATTAAAATAAAAATAAAACAAAGCAGTTTTTAATGAAAGTACAACAAAGAAAAGTCAAACAAAGCAGAATATGGTGAGCATGCTGGAAGATTACCAAAGGTCTCGTGACGAAGACGTCGTTTGTTCAACAAGTCAGTAAAAACAATGTTTAGTTCTTCAATGATACAACTGCAACTATGGACAAATGATGCTGCTTGGTTAACAAACAAACACGGATTATAAATTCACAACTCAGCAACGCACCATGCCACCCCAACCCCATCCCCCTCCCCAGAAAAAACCCCCCAATAAGATCACTTCCACAGAGACAAAGGACAAAAAGCGATTTTGGAAACCAATAAAAAACAAGGTTACAACATGCCACCCCTAAAGATGATAAACATAAACGATTCGGCATTTTACCCTCCCCTCCCCCCTCCTCCTCCTCCTCCTCTCCACCCTCATCCTCCTCCTCCTCCTCCTCCTCCTCACCCCACCATCCCACACCTGATCCATTACGAAGCAAAGTACACTCAAATGGGTATGGAAATTACCAAAAGACGCTCATTTTATGTATAGTGAACGCTCATGAGCCGTTCAGATCCGAAATCAAGAGCATTCAAAGCAGAGAGGACAAAAAGGACGCACAAGATGTCAGAAATTCATCTGGAGGAGAAGAAGTGAAAGATTTGGGACTGGAATCTAAATACATCTTGCTGAAAGTACTGACCACAAGGGTAAAGGTTCTGTAAGGTCCAAACGGTAATCCAATCCACATTACAAACAACAAAATGTAACACTTGCATTTGCAAACCTTTCATGAGGATTTCCGCTACGACGTCATCACCTGCTGTGCCGATTCGGCCTGCTTGCAGATCATCCTGAAAATCGCTTGGACAGCAACCGCAACACACGAACAACAACCACACAATGACACCAAGAGCTATTTAAATTCCATCACGGTTCTTGTGATGCAATTCATGCTTTTGATGGCACGTGCTCGACTGCAGGTCGTACGAACCATTTGAATCCTGGGCTGTCTCAGCATACGTGTACCCAAATGACAATCACATGGTTACGAGATAGCTTCATCATTCAGCACAATTAAAATAATTTTTTTCAACCTTGGGTCAGGCACGATGTGAATTACGTGAAGGTTAGAAATTTACGCAGGCTCGTAAAAGGTTTGACTTCGTGTTGTAACTTCACCTCCTGAAAATTGATGTGGTTTCGGCAAAATGTTGAACCAAAAAAGAACCGAGTGTCCAAATACCCGCGGCGACACTCTGATGTTACCAATGATACGTGGTGCCTGCATCAAAAGGGCCTTATTTTTTTCTTCCCCCCCCCCCCCCCCCGCAAGGAAGGTGACTACTTAAGGCAGGTTTTCACACAATCGAGAAGGCGCAGTCAAACGCTTTCGGCAATCCACCCCTTTTACCAAAAGAAAAAAAAGATAAAATAGATAATCGAAAACAAAAATATATTAAATCGACACTAAATGTATGCCTAGGGCTCTGTGATCGCAAAAGGCAGTCAGCCGCGCCGACAGTGCGAGAAACGTATCGCATTCCTCAATGCATATTCTATCGGTTGAAGGAACCGATGTTTCAAAAAAAAATCAAAATCAAAACACAAATTTGAGTGTGGTAAAGATAATATAAATATTCTTATTTTCTCCATAAATCTGAAGTTAGCTGTCCGTTTACGGGGCGTACGTGATAAAATGGGTCAAACATGGGGAGGGAAGGAAAAACCAATTATATAATAACAACCTGGAATCCATACAAAATAAAGTTCACATCCAATTTGGTTTTATAAACAGCTTGATTGCTTTTTGTTTTATTTTGTCGTTTGTGTCCTTCATCACATTGTCTTGCAACGGTCAGTCAACTTTGACGACAGCATAAATCTTCCTCACAAACCAGAAGCAGGCAAAGAATCCGATGGTTCCTGAAGCAAAATACGATTGTAGGGTGGCCGGGGGAGGGGGGGGAGAGATGGGTAAAGTGACAACAAAGTGCAAAAAATTAGATTTGGGGGAGGGAGGTGGGTTCAATTCTGGCAACAACAAAAAATTGCAATAAAATCTGACACATTTCTCGTAACCGAGACACGTGGCCAAGCATGAAGTACGTACCGGTAAAGAGGAAGAAGATCAAAACCATGATGAGTGTGTAGCCAAAGTACAGAATCGTGCTCGCTAAGCCTGTGATGAGTAGCTTGGACATGAAGTAATGAACAGCATAACAGAAAAGGTAGACCGCTGTGAATGAGCTAGTCATGAACGCCCTCCACCACCACCTGTAATCCTGACAACATTATCACGTGGATTACTCTTGGTTAATTGAAGTAATATTAAAACGACGTGTTGTTTCATATCGACTTGGATCCGGTGTTTATGCCCGTACGTGTGCATACACAAACTTAAGCACAAAATATGGTTTTATGGTGGAAGGATGTGCGGAAACAACGTGAAAAATGAAAGTTGTTAATTTATGGTGCTGCGAGTGCCGCAAAATTATCACTCCACAGATGTCATCGTTTAACATCTCAACTTTTAATTTGGTCATGGAGCGACGAATGAATGGTGTGCAGAGGTTTATATTCCACACAGATCTGTGCACCACACATTAGTTTGACATTTTCTGAGAGGTCTGGGTAATATGGAAGTCCCCGACACCAAATTCTGTCCATTTTGCATTCTGCCACTTTTGGAGATTTATTTATTTATTTATATTTAAGCCAGGTCCTCTCTCGTATCCATTTTCTTGCAAAATTTTAGTATTTTTTTTTTCTTTCCAATCAGGAATGTTAGTGTGCAAAGCAACACGAGGTTTTTGGCAACTGGGATTGCACAAATTAAAATCAATATATTGGTCTGCGTCGTTTTTCCTGTACAGACGTCCTCAATGAGCCATCTGGTTCCAGGTGAACCTCCACATACAAGAAGAACGATTTTTCTTTTCTCAATTCCTTTGTTATTTTTATGCTGGGAAAGACCCGACCCAGCTGCCGAAGAACACGGTCGACCCTGACCCAATGGACAATGGCGAACGTGTCTGTTCCAAAAATGCAGCAGCCAATCAAAGTCAGAAGAATCTTGCACTCTGATTCCTTCATAATCAAGTTAGCCACCACAGAGAGCCTGACGCCGCACCAAAAATATGTTGATGATGTGTTCCATCATTCATAAAGGTTGCACGATCCACACATCCCCAGTAGACTGGAGAAATCATTGTGTCAATGAGCTGCTTTGGCAAAACAATTTCCAAATCGGACAGTTTTACCCAATTACTCGTGATTTTATCACCCAAAACCAACTGGGGCATTGGTAAAGAGCTAAACCTTCTACCCTCCACCTTTCTATATACAAATCTAAATTGTAAAGTGTACGTGCAGATTGATACATTTCCTTCCCTTTTCTCTCTTGTGTTCAGTCATCCCCTTGTTGTCCCACTGCCTCTGTCACCTCACTCTTCCATGAGCATAGACTTCATGGACAAAAAATAAATAAACTATGATCAAAAGGACCTCAAAACAAGAGAGAGCAAACCAAGCTTGTTCACAGGATGGAAAATCCTGATCACATGAAAATGCACTCCTCACCTCAGCACACAAGTGGAAGTAGCACAACAGAATAGTCGTCTCCGAACACGTGACGACGAGGATGGTGAACACCAAAAATAAGAAACCAAACATGTAATACATCTGGTGGGACCTGGAAAGGCAGGAAATGCTTGTTTGTGTCGTTTACTCATTACATCGGCAATCTGCTTCATTTTACCGACCGAGTCATCATATTGCAGACCTGCCCACTCCCACACAAGGACAATCAGTAATACTAATAATTTCAGTGCCCCTTTCAGTAATTTACCGATAGAATGCAATAAATGTTCATGTGAAAGTTTTCTCACCATGATTGCACTTCAAATTCCTGAATCGACCTCCACCGGTGCAGTTTTAATTATCACGTTAACACTAGTTTAACAGCCAGTTGTTCAACCACCTATTCAGGAATTCGTAACAAGTTAAATTTTTTAACCACAGAAATACCAAAAGTTCTGTATTTTTCTCCCTGAAGGTTTATTTTAAACAAAGAGAATATAAAATAATCACCAATGTCTAGAAATGAAATCCACACAGGCACAGTTCAGTTACACTTCCTACAGCATCACGGGGATGGCTAGTCCCCCCCCCCCACCACCTTGTGAGTATTATTTTGGGGATCAGAAATGCATGTTTTTTTGTTCTTATTGGTACGTTTTCGCACAGGGAAATGAGTGATTTACATCTCACCACTGATTACTCGTGGTAAAAGCCAATTTGTTGGAATTCCTGCACGAACACCTAATTTGAACGAGACATCTGCGATCACAAAGCAATCGCCAAGGGTCGTAAGTCTCACAATCCAATGTTGGACATATTCTTTTCAGACCGCCATATGACCTTGACCTTCAACATTTAGCGATAGAGTGTAAATTAAGAAAATGTGCTCTCATTTACAATCTATCCATAAAACTCAACATCATGAAAAAATTGGCGGAAAATTAAGTTATGATGAAATAGGTGTATTTTGTTAATTATGTCACAATCCGAAAAAGGTAGGTCAAGGACACGAAACAAATATCAGATGCACAGCTTCGGTGCAGGTACACTATTATGATGTAAAAATATCTTGGAAGGCCAAGCGATCTTTGAGATTCCGCATTGTTGGGGAAATTGAGCAATTTTTTTTTTTTTTACAGACCACCATTTGATTGACCTTGACCTTTAACCCGGAGGGTATGATGTAACTCAAGTGCAAATGCAGCTTGTTCGTGGCTATCTAGAGAGGGCAATTTCGTTCCAATCAGACAAACCTTCGTCGAGTTAGGGTGAAACATGTTAAAATGTGAATAATTGAGCCATGACCTTAAAATAAAAGAAAAGGTGAAAAACAATAATGTCGATCCACATACTTTTTATTCCCATATTGATGCAAAATTTCTTTCCAAAAGTCCCAGCCGGTTTCGAGATACAGCTCCAAACATTGGCAGAAAAAAAGAAGAAAAAAAATCTAAAACGGTGGTTTAGTATTCCTCAGGGGGGAGGGGGGGTCTAAGAAACTCTGTGTGGTACCATTAAAAATTGGGGGCACCAGTTGTAAAAACAAACCCGACAACAGGTCCAAGCCTCTGGGAGGCTTAATAACTTGCCCATACCTCCATTTCAGTGTAATTTCTTTCAAAGTTACGGAAAATCTCAAAAAGTAGGTCGGTCTGAAATCGTTAATCATGAAGGAGTAATAACATCAAAAACTTGAAGTGCACTCGGTAGAGTGTATACCCCCACCCCGCAATTCCTGATCCACGAGAACATATCGGGCCCAATACATTTCTTAAAATATCGTGCGATACAGAACTATATCGTTTTTGGCCCTATCTCTCAATGGTGAAGAATCACTAAAAAAAAATTGCAGTAGACGGATCTGGATCCGGATCTTCACCAAAATCTAATCAGTTTGTCCTTGTCACACACCCAACCTTCCCACCAAATTTCATTCAGATCCGTCTACAACTTTTTGAGATATCCTGCACACAAGCATACAGACAGACAGACAGACAGACAAGGGTAAAAACATAATCTCCTTCACCTTCGGTGGCGGAGGTAAAAATAAAATAAAGAAGTCAACTGCACAAAATATACACAAGGGTTACAGCAGAGCTCACCAAATGCTGTTCAGAATGAAGAAAAGTTGGATGAAGATGCAGCCAAAGGGAAGGATTCCACCCATTATTATGCCAGGGATTGGACGTGTATAGAATGTCTGGGTGGGAATCTCACGAGGAATCTGGTTCGTACGAACTGGAAATTCGATTGGCTGCAAAGAAATAAGAACATTCTCATAAATATGGGAGGCGAAGGAACAACTCCAGGTCGTGAGAGGATATCAGATAATGGGTGTTAGGGTGGAAGGGAGGGTAGGAGAGGGGGGGGCAGAGTAACTCCTACTAGTGTTGTGTGTGCTAGCCCACAAGTGGATGGGAAACCGAGGCTGGAATTCAATTGTAAAGATATGTGTGCACACAAGATAATTTAATTTTAAACTGATTAAATAATGCAACTATCACAGAACAAGGTTATATGACCTGTTCGAGAAGAACAGGGCTTAAGTGTCTGGCATACACTGGTCCTTCAGCTAGGTTAATCGATACGATAAGAGGGCCGTTTGTCTGTGTCACCATTTTTGTCAGAGATGGCTGAATGGATCTGCATTAAACTTTCAGAGGTATATACTTGAGCACTGAGGAGCGTTTTCGCCAAAAATGAGGTCAGGGCTCTGTGCAGGCCAGTCAATTCTTCCACACTGATCTTGACAATCATTTCGTATGGACCTCGCTTTGTGCACGGGGGCTTTGTCACGCTGAAACAGGAAAGGGCCTTCCCAAACTGTTGCCACAAAGTTGGAAGCACTGAATCATCTAGATGTCATTGTATGCTGTAGCGTTAAATTCCCTTCACTGGAACTAAGGGCGCGAGGCCGAACCATGAAAACAACCCCAGAACATTATTCGTCCTTCACCAACTTTCGTTGGCACTATGCATTCAGGCAGGTAGCGTTCTCTGGCATCCACCAAACCCAGATTTGTCCGTCGGACTGCCAGATTGTGAAGCATGATTAATCATTCCAGAGAACACGTTTCCACTGCTTCAGAGTCCAATGGCAGTGAGCTTTACATCACTCCAGCCGACGCTTAGCATTGCGCATGTGGTCATTAGGTTGTGTGTGGCTGCCAGCCTGGAATCCCATTTCATGAAGCTCTCGACGAACAGTGCTTGTGCTGATGTTGCTTCACAGTCAGTTTGGAATCTGGTAGCAAGGGTTGCAACCGACGACAGACGATTTTTCCACACTACACGCCTCAGGACTTGGCGGTCCCGTTCTGTGAGCTTGTGCGCCTACCACTTCGCGGCTGAGCTGTTGTTGCTCCTATCGTTTCCACTTAACAATAGCAGCATTTACAGTTGACCGTGGCAGCTAAGATGTGACTAGCTGACGTCTTAGAAAGGTGGCATCCCATGACAGTGCCACATTTAAATCACTGAGCTCTTCAGTATGGCCCATTTTACTGCCATGTTTGTCTATGGAGATTTGCATGGCTGTGTGCTTAATTTTATACACCTGTCAGCAATGGTGTGGCTGAAATAGCCAAATCCACTAATTACAAGGGTGTTCAGGTTTGAAGGAGGGAATCTTTTTGAAGGTCAAGTTGTTCATCGTGCTCTGACGAGGGCTGACAGTGCTGATGACTGAAATGTCAATTCCACTTTGCTTCCCAAGATGCTTGGCATACCTTTGTTGGCCCTCATATGATGTTGACGGTGGATGTCTTGGAACACACCTGAGGGTGAAGAAGAATTTTGTCTCAAGAGAAACTGGATACCATTGACCAGAGTCACAGGGCCAGGTAATGGCAGAGCTGAGCGTAAACTGTACGTGTGCTGGGGTGGACAAGGAGGCCTATATACGAGGATCTGTGGGGGCTAGAGCATCACCTGTGGTCAAGTGATTCTTCCTGCTTACGGGGAATTTATGCATTGCGTTCTCCAAGCTCGTCCCTCGGTGTACAACAGTTAGAGTGGAGGGTGGCGGGTTCTTGACAGAGGGGTCTGAAGTGAAGTCTGCGGGGCTGGTTAATTTGTGTGGCTGTACCCCGTGCACCAACTGTTGATTTGATGTCAGGGTGTTACTATTCCTATTGCTGACCCTCAAATCACTGTGATGCACCTTCATGTGTGAAACACAGGCTGCAGTTAACTGGTTGAAATGGGAACATGCTAAACTTTTCAAGGCTGGTGGAAATGCCGTATCCTGTCGTTGCATACAGGCATCATCCCAACTGACTGGAAGAGGGGCTTGTTGTCCCTCTCTGGAAATGGAAGGCTGATCACAAGACTGCAACATATACCGAGGGTGACGCTGCTCTCAGTGCTGGGCAAGGTCTTTGCCCGGTTAATTATTGATAGGGTTCGCCACCATCTGCTTGAGACCAGCGTCCAGAGCAGTCAGGCTTTACACCAAGGAGATCAATGATTGACGGTATCCTTGCTCTTCGGGTCCTCACCGAACGCAGACGAGAGTTTCGGAAGGGGCTGCTTGCAGCCTATGTTGATCTCTGCAAAGCGTTCGATTCAGTGAATCGGGATGCCCTCTGGAGGATTCTTGGTCTTCGTGGGGTGCCACCAAAACTGATCGATCTGATGTCTGAACTCTACTCTGGTACTGAGAGTGCTGTGAGATGTGGTAGTACCATCTCTGACTTATTTCAATTGTTACTGGAGGTCGTCAGGGGTGTGTACTGCCCCCACACTTTTGAGCACTTGTGTGGACTGGACTCTGGGAGGATGTTGAAGTGGTCAAGCTGCGGTGCATCGTTTGGGAATGTCAAGATCTCTGACCTTGATTTTGCAGATTATGCAGTCATCGTTGTGGAGATCAGGATATTCTTTTGGGGGCCCTCGAGGTGCTGAATGAGGAGTATGAGCCGTTGCGATTACAGGTTTGCTGGGTCAAACGAAAATCCAGGCTTTCAATGACATATTGGATGCTGCTATCTTGTCTGTACCTGTTTGTGGTGAGGAAGTTGAGGTCGCGGAGAGATTCACTTACCTTGGCAGTGATATTCATGTCTCCGTGGCTGTGAGCCAGAGGTCAATATATGTCTGGGTGGGCCTGGGGAGTCATGGATACAGGATCATGGGGTGTGGTTGCTCGGTACCTGTGCAGGATGATGAAAGTCCGAATCTTTCAGATCCATGGTGCTTCCAGTCTTGCTCTATGGATGTGAGACTTGGACTCTGACCAGGGATCTGAGTCAGAGACTTAACTCCTTCGGTACCAGGTCTCTTCGGAGAATCCTTGGCTATCGCTGGCGGGACTATGTCCAACGAGCGGTTGCTGAGAGAGACTCAAATGAGATTTGTTACCTGTATAGTCCATGAGCGTCAGCTGCGGCTGGATGGACATGTGGCTCGTTTTCCTGACGCTGATCCTGCTCACCAGATTTCCCAGCGAGGGAGTCTCATGAGTGGAGGAGGCCAATGGCCAACCACGTGCCTCATGGTTGCAGCAGATTGATCGACATCTCAAGGAGATGGGGATGGGCCAAGCATCTGCCTGGAGATGGCTAGCCGGAGGCCCCTGGAGTACCGGCAGAAAGTGGACTCATTCGAAGTTGTAATCAGTTGCCAGTCGCCTGATAAAGCTTGGTATCAATTTCTGAGTTAAAAGCTTCTTCAAATATTTGTCCAAAGACATCATTAATGCCAAAGGCAAAGTTAAAATAAACTTTTCTTGCACTCTATCATATGTTTGTTATTTGCTGCAGTTTTTAGACTTGTTTAAGTGCCAGCACTCAGCATGTGTGCACTTTGTGTTGTAGAATTGGTGTGTGTGTGTGTGTGTGTGTGTGTGTGTGTGTGTGTGTGTGTGTGTGTGTGTAATATTTTTTTCAGCCATTGTTGGAAATTTTCTGACAATTTGCACAATTAGTGGAGTTGGGTTGTGTGGGTGGCTCATGTAAATTCTGTAAAATGTAAATTGATTGTTTATATTAATAGTAATGTAAATTGTTGTTTCTTATTGTCTGTAGCCTCGTGTTCTCTGACTTCTTCATCATGAACTTGATCCTGTGGGGTGAAGGTTCTTCTGCGCCATCCCCTTCAGCACACTCGTTGCTATCCTTGCCTTTGGTTCGGAGGTCGGTTCCACTGACCTTCTCGGGGCCTTTGTCGGGTTTCGTAAGGAGGTCGGTGAATGTTTTTGAAGATTCTATTGCTGTGTGGATTATTTTCCAGAGATTGACATAGATCCCAGTGCACATGATACTGTGCATTTGTTGCTCATCAATTTCCGGTCTACGGCGAGTAAGTTGCACTGAACTTTACAAAGTTAGAATCAAATATTCCAATGGTGATTTCTCATGCATGAACATGTAATGATACTTTGATAATGTCTGTGTGATTTATCACTCTGATATCGCCTGGTGTTGCTTAATGGTTAGGCTGGTGGGCTTGGATCCTCGAGTCTTGAGTTAAATCCTTCTTCCGTTGAATTAAATCTAGGTGGGGTTGACTTAGCCTGTCATCCTTCCGAGGTTGGCAAAATGAGTACCGGTGTACTGATATGGGGCACAGCATCGGTGGCATAGTCACGCCCAACAAAATGCTACGTGGCAGCCAAGCTGCCATATCCAAGAAGAAGAATCACCCTCTAGTGATTGCTTCCCACTGTTTATGAGTAGTTCACTAGCCAAGTAGTAAAGACTTTCTGCAAGCATGGAATGGAGTGTGAATGATATACAAGTCTTTTGCTCCTGGGTGACTGCTCTTCTTTGTGAGCCCTTGCTTTTCTATTCATTTGGCAGTCTGGAGAAACGCCTAGCAATAGACGCTGACAAGTGTAATAAGAGTTTCTTTGGTCATATGCAAATGGCTTGATATGTGACTTGAGATCGAAGACCTTGATTACCATGCTCCAAGTTTTCTGGATCTTGAATTTATGACTGGCCATTTAACTTTATGATAATCATTTTGTGGCAATCTTTTGAGGATAAAGGGGGTACTGTCGCAAATGCCTGCAGGACTTTCCACAACATGCTATTTTTGAGATCTTAACTTTCACTTCATTGACAAATTTTATTCAATTACGAACGGGGTGCCTATCAGTCCCTCCTCTTGTCCCTTCTGCTCCCTCATCCCACCCCACCCCCTGTCTCCCTCCACCCACACCTCCCTCCTCTCACCCACCACCTCCCTCCGGACTCCCACCCACCCTTTCCTCCTCAAACCTCCCCCCTCCCTCCCGGATTTCCACCCATTCTCCTCCCTCCGGATTCCTACACCTCCTCCCCATGCTTCCCCTGATTAGTGGAAGTGGCTTTGGGCTTCCCGCTCTCTGGGGACGTGTACAGTGCAAAAATGCAAGTTATCTCCACAGCTGACTTGTAATACCCTCTGCCAGCACCACTGGGTGGTGCTACACAATACATTTCATGGAGAATTTTTGTCAACCTTCCCTTCCGAAGCCCCGTGACAACAGATGAAACCGAGTAGCCATGCTCATCACAGAATTTGTTCATGTGCAACTTTGGTGCAGTTGGCCCAGTAGATTTGGCATGATTGGTGTTACACACAGACAGACAGAAAATGACATTTTTTATTAGATACTAGCAGGAGTACCCAGTATTCTTCCGGTCTTTTTTGTGGGGGCCTAAAATACTTCCTTACAACTATTAAGGAATGTGGGCGGGGATCATTTAATGTTATCTTTCACATACCGTCGTGGCCAAAAATATTGGCACCCTTGCACTTTTTTCAAATTACTCAGTTTTCTCTAAAAATAAGTTGAAATTGACAAAAGTATTTGGTCTCAAGAATTCTTTATTTCACTGTTAATATCACAGAACCTTTGTTTTTGATTAAACTTAATATATCCTTTTAAATCAGAAAATACAAAGAAATGTCATTGACAAATTATTGACACCCTCGACTTATTATTTTGTAACACAGCCTTTGGACAAAATAACTGCAGTCAAGCACTTCCTATAGCCATGAATAGCTTCCTCCTCTACTGGCAGTTTGACCCACTCTTCTTGTGCAAACTGCTCCAGTTCTCCCAAATTGGAAGGGTGCCTTCTCCCAACTGCTGTTTCAGATCTCCTCACAGTGTTCAATGGATTTAGATCTGGACTCATTGCTGGCCACTTCAGAACAGTCCAGCGTTTGTCTTGAACCATTCCTGGGTGCTTTTTGAAATGTGTTTGGGGTCATTGTCTTGCTGCGAGACCCATGACCTCTCGACGGAGACCAACTTTCTGACATTGGGTTGAACATTGCGCTCCAAAATGCCTTGGTAATCTCCGTATTTCATGATGCCAAGACACACTTCAGGACCCATGCCTTCGACGAGACCCAGCTTTCTGACCCTGGGTTGAACATTGTGCCCAAAATGCCTTGGTAATCTGATTCATGATGCCATGCACACATTCAAGGTACCCAGGCCAGAGGCAGCACAGCAACCTCAAAACATCACTGAACCTCCTCCATGTTTGACTGTAGGGAAGGTGTTCTTTTCTTTGAAGGCTTCATTTTGTTTTCTGTGAACATAGAGATGATGTGCTTTACCAAAAAGCTCTAATTCGGTCTCATCTGTCCACAGGACATTCTCCCAGAAGATTTTGACTTATTCGGGTGTGTTTGGCAAACTCCATTCGGGATTTCCTATGTGTGTCTCTCAGCAGTGGGTCCTCCTGGGTCTCCTACCATAGAACCCCCTTTCATCGAGTGGGCGACGGATGGTGCGAGTTGAACTGTCGTACCTTGTGTCTGAAGGTCAGCTTGAATCTGTTTGGCAGTTGATCGAGGTGCTTTCTCCACCGTTCGAACAATCCTTTGTTGCAATCTTCGATCAAGTTTTCTCTTCCAGCCACGTCCAGGGAGGTTGGCTACAGTGTCAGGGCCTTAAACTACCTGATAACATTGTGTACGTTAGACACACTGAACAGCAAGATGTGCGAGATGGAGTTTAGCCTTGAGATTGTCCATGCTTGGCTACAATCTTGTGTCTGACCTCTCAGACAATTCTCTGGTTTTCTTTCTTTCTCCATGCTCATTGCAGTACACACGTGACACAAAACAGCAGAATGACTCCTTTTCTCGATTCAAACTGGTTAAATGAATGATTTTTATACTGTAGGCACCTGCAACTCACCACAGGTGTGTTCAATTCAAAAGTAAAGGAGAATCACTGCTTGAAATCAAATTATTTCTAACAACTTCTAAAAGGTGCCAATGATATTTTCTGGGCCATTTTAGGATTTGTGGTGGAATAAGCTAAGATTTAGTGATTTTTTTTGTTTGTTTTGCTCCACTGCAAACTCAAGAAATACACATGTGGTTACCAAAATATTTTTTTAATTTCAACAATTTTCTGAAGAAATGGTGCATTATTTGAAAAAAGTGCAAGGTGCCAATATTATGGGCCACGGCAGCAGCTACAAAGGCTTCGGCACGATCGAGTGATTAAAAAAAACCAACTCCCTCCCCCCCTTCTAAATTTAATATATTTCC
>CM068957.1:113468580-113532596 GCA_035128595.1 Eptatretus atami
AAAAAAAACCCATCACCAAAACCACTTAGCAAGGTATCACATTTTTCTCTCAGGTTAAAGATATATGCAGGTAATGAAACATTCAGTGAGGTCAAATGTGTCACCAGTGCAACTCACTCTTGTACATGCGTGCAGAGATGTAGCCTGCAGGAGTGCCCAACAAAACCCACAGCACCACTGCACATGTCATGAGTGCACCACGGTTTGCCGGAGATAGGAAGCCCAGGCAGGCAAAGACTGCGGGTATGAAAATAGAACAGCATTAAAAATATTAATAATTTAAAAATCGGAAAAAAACAATACTGAAAACAATTAAAATATTGAAAAATTGATATCAAAACTTGTAATTATAAGAAATATTAAATTGCAATTAGAAATAATTATGAATAATTCATGATATAAAAATAAGCATTCAAAAATAAATAAATATGAATAACAAAGGTGAGCAATTATTCAAATAAAATGTCCTCAACAAAAAATAAAATAAAAGATTTATTCCAAATTTAATTAACCCCTTAATGCGCATTAAAAAAAATTAATCAATTACAAAAATACCCAGAACAGCGCTTGGTAGAGCGCATACCTCCACCAGGCCGAACAGTTTACATTTTGCATCACAAAGATCGGCCGGATCATTTCTGCAACCGGACTTAAACCAAATCTATTCAGTATGTTCTTGTCACCTAACCAATTTAAAGCAAATCTAATCAACCAAATTTTGTCACAGTCTGTCCATCACGCTTTATTTCGTTTTTGGTCCGATCAATGGTGACCTTCACCAAAATATTATATATATATATATAATAGTATATATTATATTATTAATATTATATATATATATATATATATATATATATATATATATATATATATATATCAGTCAACCCCCGCTTCATCGCGGTTCACTATCGCGCCCCGGTTCATCGCGGGTTTCCCTTGGAACGTAACTAATTTTTTCTGCGGATTCCCCGCGTACATCGCGGTAATAATGTATAAAATATAAATTATTTAAGCAATAAATTATAACGCGTGGTGCTCGACCAGTCACACAACGCACGAGACAAAGTTTCGCTTGTGAACTTCGAATATTTTCTACGTTTTTTCTCCAAGCCCCACGATGGCGCCCAACGCCCTACACCTTCGAAGGTTTCTGGCAAGGAACCGAAGCGCCAGAGGAAGGTCCTGGGACGCTCCAGGAGAAGGTTAAGGTAAAGGTGCTCGATATATGCTTCGGGAGGGAAAAAGGTTTGCCGCCGTTGGACGAGCATTGCTCATACCAGCACCTCAAAACCGACCAGACCAGACTAGTCGATCTCCGGCACCTCAAACCCAATCACTGCCAAACCGACCAGACCAGAAAGTCGATCTCCGGCACCTCAAACCCACTCACTGCCAAACCGACCAGACCAGACCAGTCGATCTCCGCACCTCAAACCCACTCACTGCCAAACCGACCAGACCAGTCGATCTCCGGCACCTCAAACCACAATCACTGCCAAATCGACCAGATCAGACCAGTCGATCTCCGGCACCTCAAACCCAATCACTGCCAAACCGACCAGACCAGACGAATCGATTTTTTGGGGAGGCGTCCATTCATCGCGGATTTTCACTTAGCGCGGGGAGGTTTGGAACGTAACCCCCGCGAGAAACGGGGGATTACTGTATATAATATATATATATATATATATGTACATATATATACAAGCCGGTAGGCGGACATGGGTAGTCGACTACCAATAGAACCTGACGCGATGGGCCTGTTCGATGGGGAATGACCTGAGGATTAAGCACAAGAAAATTCATGATTCTAGCTTCAAGGGTTAATGCTGCAGATTGTTTTTTCGTTAAAATACCCCACATTTAGAGGTTTTTCGGCCGTTGCTAGGTTACGGAAGGGTCCATAGCAACGGTTTTTCTCACACATAACTAGGACATACCATGAGCCTACCATACCAGTTTCATGTATATCTGACCCATAGTCTCTGAGATATAACGAACTTCGTTTTTTTATGTTTTCGACCAGGGTTCATTTAAAGTTTATCTTCTCCGACAGTTTTCATAGGATCGGCTGGAAATTTTTGACAATATGGCTGAATGTACTGCCCACAGTCGCTCGTGGCCCGATTTTTGATTTTCGAAAAAATTAAATTTTGAGATTTTTTTGAAAATTTCAAAGGTCCGTTGCTAGGCAACGGATGGTCCATAGCAACGGTTCTCATTTGCACACAACTAGGTCATGGTATGAACCTACCAACCAAGTTTCATCGAAATCGCCATTGTATTAATGGAGCACTGGACCGAACAGACACACAGACAGACAGACAAACATATCGACGGAAATACTGATAATAAGGGTAGAAAAAAAAATCTCAAAAAATTTTTTTTCGACTAGATCGACTTACCCAATAAACATATTGTTGCGAATTCGCGCCCGTCGGCGTGCGATCGGCCACGCGACTCGAACCGCGACCGCCTCGCCCACGCGGACGGACAATTCAGTCGTGACCCTCCCGGCTAACGCCGGGATCCAGTCACGGGTGGGCCTTTCGACCTCACCACAATCGTGCCAATCGGCCACCCGCGTAGGATAGGGTTGTTCGCCAAACTCGACCTACTAAGTACCCACGCGGATGGTAAACCGGGCGATCGTACCTCGCCGCAGGTCGACTCCGGACACGAGCCGCTTGGGCGGGCCGTTCCGTACTATCGGGATAACCGAGCGGTGTTATCGTCGACCTCGACGGTTCAGATTATTTACCGGGCGTTTTGCACCCACTACGAACCCTTTACGTGAAGCAGGATGGAGGGTCAATGAAGAAATGACGAAGCGAAACGGGAAAACAGTTCACACAATGCACATTTATTCCGCGCACACGGAGCACACCTATAGCACACGTAAAGCAAACGCATGTATTTACATCACAATAAGCGATTGCACATATATCACATTGAACAAAAAAATGCACATATAAAAGGAGTTAAAACCGACTACACGACACACGGACCACTTATACAGTTACTACCTTACAAGACACGGCGCCACAACACGTATTCACACCGAAGCAAAGAAAAGACCCCCTCAAAGGCAAGGGAGTCAGACTGGGCCCGTGGGCCTAATGCGCGTGGGACCTGGATGAGCGGCCAGGCCCACGAGACGAAGGGTCCTACCCGCGCCCTCGTGGCGAGCCGCAGAATGTCGCTGCACGGCGGTTCCGTGGGCACCTGCTGGTGTAAGTGGGAACGGGGCCCCTTGTCGCACTCTCTCAGCGCGGGGAAAGGGGGGAATTGTTGATGCTCTGGGAGGGAGTATGGCTGGCTCGCTCGAATCCCGCGACGCGAGCCTCCAGGTCCACCTCAGCCGTTCGCCTCCGCAGCCGTCTGCCCCACCGATCTCGCCTCACCGATCTCCTCGAGCTCCGTCTCCAACGACCCAGCCAACTGACTTCCTCACCGATCTGCTGCTCCACCGACACTCTTCACCGACACTGCTCGATACTGCTCGATACTGCTCTACTGGCTCGCCCCACGATACTGCTCAACTCACTTACTGCGCTCGCCTTTTTATTGGCTTCGGGAACCCACCATATGCAATTATCGGATCCAAACGACCTCAGGGGCGGAGCCACGCTCGCACGATGGATGGAGAAAAAGGGGCGTGTATCATTCCTGATCCTCAATTTGCATATGCCGATTTTCGTCAGGCGCGTCTGGAGGTGGGGCCAAGCCGCCCCGCGCTTCCTGATTGGGTGGATCAGATGTGGGCGTGCATCATTCCTGATCCGAATTCTCCTCAGAAAACCCCGCCATCTGCACTCGCGTCTCGCGTGTCTCGCTGAAGACAGCTCGACGCTCGCGCCCACAGGTGGTGCGGGAATGGCCGTAGGAGAAGGTGGTGGAGGGTTTTCGGCGGTGTCCGATGGCCATGGAGCTGCCTGGAATGGCGGTGATGTGAGGTTTGCGGTAGGAGAGTGGTGAAGGTAGGTTTTTGCTGCTGGCGTTGTTGTTGTTGTTGCGTGGGTGGCTCAAAACAAAGTAGAACAGAAAAACGCCTAACTCAAAGGATCGCAGCCCGAATGAATCACATTAATTCCTCTAGACAATGGGTTTGGGCTAACTACACATGTACTTAAGAACTATTCTCACCTACGGACTGGATGGTGCAATGCGAATTTCCACAGCCGTAACACTACCCCTCCCCTTTTACAGACTCGTCCCGAGTCGTCAAATTATCGTGTGCCATCATGTGTAGTTCTCCCCTAGTACGTTTTACCTACGGATCCTGAGTGCGACATTCATGGTATTCGTGTCCCAAAATAAATAACCTGAGGGCTGAGTACTAACTAAACAAAACTCACTCATTCAGACGACTTAAAATAAATTGCCGGCGCTAGACAGACATGCCGGGGGCGCACTCAAATTTAACATACAATACTTAACACCTTAACCTTATAAATTTACACTAACCATGGCCAGGATCAATGGACTCTGCAGGGAAAAGAAAAACAGTCAACAGAGAACCGGTGCACGGGCCGCCACTGCAGGCCCGTGTTGCAGCTGCCAACAGGACAGTTCCTGCAGCTTGCAAACTGTTGCTACGACGATCCTGGCGCACATGGCAATGAACAAGGGGGGGACAAAGCAAAATTGGACAGAACGGGGGCAAACTGATGATGTGGGCAGTGGCATGGCATGGCAAAGATAGCAGGCAAACACAGCCTGCAGAACAAGGCCGCTGCAGGCGAACACAGCCGGCAGACGAACTGGCCGGCACAGGCCTTGAAGAAAAACAGCCGCAGACGATTCGACCGGCACAGGCCTTGCAGCAACAAAAGCTGCCGATGAAGTTGGCCGGCACAGGCCTTGCAGTACAGGTTGGTGGAGGGAGTGCGGTGGTGCTGGCCACTCGCAGAAGGCGGGCTCGGACCTACCCTACGGTCTCCCTCCCACCTATCGCCTTTGCCTGTCACTGTCCATACCCACCCCTTAATTTGTCAACCCCAATTTAGCCCCCAACTTATTTTTTTGTTGTTTTTATTTTCACCCTCTTCCCCACTATAAATCGTCCCCTAACCCCCTTTACTGTCTCTGTTCGGCTAACCTATCTCGTCTCCTAGCCTACTCCCAACCCCTACGTTCCCTTCCGGAGGGGAATAAGGGAGAGCTAGCGTCCTGTGCAGAGGCCCAACTCGAGCCTCAGGATGGCCTCCCCAGATCTCAGCGATCTAACCCAAAGTGGGTCCAGCGGCCCACAACGAGAGCGAAGGATGGATGGTGCGGAGGGGTACACTTCCTAATCTACCCTATCCATTAACCTTTAAACTACCCGGGGCTTCCAACAAGCGCCTCGCGCTTACACTATTGGTTCTAACAACCCAGATTCCCGTCGCCTGTGTTGGTGTCCTTACAGTTTCGGGCCTCGCCTCGAATTTCCCTCGTGCCCTTGCACGGTTTCGTGCTGGGACGCGTGGCTCCCCTGGCAGGCAGACCCTCTGGCCCCTACGATGGCACCCCGGGCACTACACTGCCTCCGAGCCTACCAGCTCCCTAAACACCGGGAGTGCCCCCATGGCAACTCCCTGAAACGCACACGTGGCAGGCTGGCGCCCGGGCCCCTTTCCGAGGGTCACCCGTGCCCACGACACTGCCCACGCGGCTAACGGCGCTCCGGGCCCCCGCACCAAGCGGGGCGCACCCGTGCCCACTACGCTAACCCGGCCCCCCATGGGCCCTTGGCCTACCACGGCCGACTAGCCCGGTGCCGGGGTACCCACTCAGCGCTACTCACCTTTCGCAGCCACGCTCCCAGCCCGTCAACAGGGCTCCTGCACCCTCCAAACGGGTTTCGAGCCTACTTCCCACCAACAACAAAACGACCTCCATTTTTCATTTAACTACCCACTAACTCACTCTACAACTGACCCGCGGGTCCCTTGGGCGGGAGTCACTCCTCCCCAATCACTCATCGCACCATGCATTCCCCATTCACTCCATACACACAGACCCGCTGGCCTCACTCACTCACCATGTACTCTCCTCACAACTTTCCAACACACACATCGCTGAATCCTGCCATCCTTCTAACTACCTCCCCTAACTAACTCGTGCTCCCACGTCATCCCTTAACTACAGCACGTTCCTTTTAACACTACGTAGCTAAGCTACGTCCCCTCTACACACATCCACAGTCTGTCACTGTCCTCCAAATCCTCAAAAATTATTTCCCATCCTAAAGCTCACTACAATCCCTCTAACTAATCCTTCCACGGACTCCATGAGGACTTACCCCTGCCCCATGAAGTCGGTCTAACTAACACTAACCTTCCCCTAACTAGTTTCATCTGTGCCCAGTAAGGGGGTCTTTCACCCCTTGCCCAGGGAATCCTGTTCACCAGAAAGCGAGGCTTGCTTCCGTTATTTTGTATTTCCAATTATGCGCAGACCAGCGCGGCAACTCACAGCCTGCGCTCTTGCACCTTTCCCGTGACGTCATGCAGCTGCACGTGTACCTCGTCCCTCTGGACGGTACCTCCGGCAGGGATTCACCTCCTGCCGGATTCCAACCTACGTGCAGCCATGACGTCACCCTGCGCACCCCCAAAAGCAACCCTCGCACTCCGAGGGCTCCCACGCGAACACATGTGCTCTGCCCGTTGGACTTAACACAAGCTCGCGTGGAGAACCCGTCCGGTCCAAATCCGTCTACCTGCCTAGACTTTGTCCGTCGCGCGGGATCGGCAAATCCACCGCTGGCGTTTCCGGACCGGGCTTCACTCCCGCAAGCGAGCACGTGGGGGTCTCGTGCGTTGCACAGCACGGACCGCGCGCTCGCTGCTGGGTGAACCCGGCACGGTCCCCATTCCAACTACAGCCGCTACCCGGCTTCTGTCCCTAATGTCGCCGTCGTCGTCGCATCGACGCCACCACGCACACCTGCGTGTTACGACGCACAGACCTCCACTCCAACACACTCACATTACACCGGGAGACGCGGCTGCATGCTCACGCATGCCGACCGACATCTCCCTTACATACAGAGACCTCACACTCCGCATTCTCACACAACCGTGCTTCGCACAACGCGTGCCGTTTCTGGCGCACACGCCGCTCCACTCGCACCCGTGGCTCCCTCCACACACGGTGCCTCCTCCACCTGCGGTGCCCCTTTCACACACGGCACGCTGGAAGCACGTACTCCGGCACACATGCCACACATCACTCACACACGGGTCGCACTCACACCTGGGGTCTCATCCACACACGGGGGCGCACTCACACCTTGCGTGCCGCAAAGCACGCATGTCCGCACACTCGCAAACACACACCCCTGCAACAACACACTGGGGATTCGTGTCCCCACAAGGGTTCCCGGGGCCTCTATACCCCCCAAGCTACACGTGCACCTATCCACAGCACTCGTCCCTTCAACTCCGCTTGGCACGACCGAACCACCTGGTCGTGATTCGCCTCAAGGGGGCATACTTCCTCCCTCGTTCCTGGAGGCAGCCATCCCGCTGCTCGCACCGGGTCCCACACGCTCCGCGAGCTCACCCCCATTATCCTCCACTACCTCTGTGTGTGTGTGTTCTGTTCCTTTAACCCCGTCTTTATCGTGCAGTCTCTCCTCTACTTTCTCTACTTCCCGCGTCTCTATACATTTATTAGTCTCTGCTTCTTTCTGGCGTCTTTCCTTATCTTTACGTAGGTCAACCTTGCTTTCTCCTTAAGTCGCTCCCGTCCTTCCTGTGTTTCACTCCTTGCTCTTTCAGGATCTCCGCGTACCTCATCCTTGCTTTTCCGTCTTAATTGTTCTTTTCTCTCCCTCCCAATTCCTTTCACCTCGTGTCTTATACATTTATTAGTTTTGTTGTCTCCTGGTGTCTATTAGACTCTGCTTCTTTCTGGCGTCTTTCCCTTATCTTTACATAGGTCAACCTTGCTTTCTCCTTAAGTCGCTCCCGTCCTTCCCTCTGTTTCACTCCTTGCTCTTTCAGGATCTCCGCGTACCTCATCCTTGCTTTCCGTCTTAATTGTTCTTTTCTCTCCTCCCAATTCCTTTACCTCGTGTCTTATACATTTATTAGTTTCTGTTGTCTCCTCGTGTCTATTAGACTCTGCTCTTTCTGGGCGTCTTTCCATCTCTCTGGACTTCAATTTCATTCTCTCCTTCAGTTCATTAATTTCAAACTCGTATAGTTTTTGTTTTCTCTCCCACTCTTCCTCATGCTCCTCATTTTCCAATCTCATCGTTTCTCTCAATTGGCTCATTTCCTTCCTGTGCTTCATTCGCTGTTCTCTCATTACCCTTCCTTGCTTCCTCTCCTGTCCTTCTTCTCCAGTTTCATGGTTTGCTTCATTTGGTTAATCTCCTTCTTGTGTTTCAGTTGCTGCTGTCTCATTACTCTTCCTTGTTTCTTCTCCTGTCTTTCCTTCTGCAGTTTCATGGTTTTCTTCATGTGGTTAATTCCTTTTATGTTTCATTCGCTGTTCTTTGTCTCCCTCTTCGCACTCCAGCCTCGCCTTTTCTTTCAATTGGTCAACCTCGGCTTCATGTTCCTTTTGTTTTCTATCCCATTGTTCCTCTCGCTCTCCCTCTCCAATCTCGTTGTGTCCTTCAATCTCCTGATTTCTCCTTCTGCTTCATTCCTTGCTCCTTCAACTTCTCGTATTCCAACCTATTTTTTCGTTTTGTCGTTCAATTCAAATTCATACTCTTTCAGTTTTTTATTCCACTGTCTTTCTTGGTCCTCGTTCTGCAATTCGTTATTTTCTTTCAACTGACAGATTTCTTTTCTCCTGTCTCATTCCTTGTTCTTTGTATTTCCTATTCCACTGTCTTTCTTGTTCCTCGTTCTGCAATCTCGTTATTTCTTTCAACTGACAGATTTCGTTCTCCTGTCGTAATCCTTGTTCTTTCAGGACTCTTTCTTGTTCCTCATTCTTTAATCTGGCCTTGCTTCCAGCTGTTCGATCTGTACAACGTGGTTCCTTAACGTTTCATTCTCCGTTCTCGTTCTTTCCTCTCTCAACATCCTCAGCTCGTTTTGTAACTCAGAAGCTTTCTTTTCCAATTCCTTTCTCATCTCCGCACACTCCAACTTTGCTTTGGCTTCTAATTGTTAATCTGCTCAGTGTGGTTCCTTAAGTTTCATTCTCCGTTCTCGTTCTTTCCTCTCTCACCATCCTCAACTCGTTTTGTAATTCCGTCTCTTCGTTCTGGTGTTTCTGTAACTCAGTTTTCTTTTCCAATTCTTTTTCTCATCTCCGCCACACTCCGACCTTGCTTTGGCTTCTAACTGTTCTTCCGGCTTGCCCTTGTGGTTGTCTATCCGTCTTCCCAGTTCCTCTGTCTCAGTTTTTACTCCCGTCCCAGCTCATCAACTTCTTCGTCATGTCTTGAAGTCTTTTCTCACACGCCACTATTTTTATTTCCTTCGTGCACGACTCCGTCACCCCAATTAATTTTTCCCTCTCGGTTACAGTCACTTTTTCCGTCACCTCCACACTTCTCGCCCAACACGTCTCCCGAATTATTTTTTCTCACCCGCTTTCACCGCGGGCCTGACACCGCTGCACCCCTTCCCAGCTCGTTCGCTCCCACACGTGGCGTCGCCATTACGCACTTCGCTGTTGTTGCCTTCATGCCCGCCTGCAGGCTCCGGCCCATTTGCTGCGTTTCACCCCGCATTTCTTTATTTCTTCCTTCATTTCGTTTTTGTTTGTTTCCATTTTGAGTGCGTTTCCATCCATTTTTTCGTTCAATTCGTTATTCATTCCTTCCATTTTGAGTGCGTTTCCATCCATTTTTTCGTTCAATTCGTTATTCATTCCTTCCATTTTTTCGTTCATTCCATCCATTTTGCCGTTCATTTCATTTGCGTTTCTTTGCATCTCTGTTATTGCCTGCAGAATCCTGTCGAGTGTACTCGGTTCGACAAGGCTCGGGGGTTTTGGTGGAGAGGGGGAGGGGAGGTGTTATACACCGCGGCCGCCGCCGCACCCATTTCGGGCCCTGGTTCAGTTGGGGGAGTTCGTGTTCCTGCACAACCATTTCCTGCTCGGGGTCTACATCCTGGGCCATGGATTCTAAACACTCTACATCCATTTCTATTACCCCGGCTCCCGCTCGCCTTGAGACGCCATCTTATTGCACGTAAGGGTTAATTTAATCGCTCGTAATTTAGAGGGAATCGGGGTCGCTCCCCTCACCCCTGGACCGATTCCCGTGAATTTAGCTGGGAGACGGGAGGGATTAGAATCACACTCCTGTACACCAGTGTTGCGAATTCGCGCCCGTCGGCGTGCGATCGGCCACGCGACTCGAACCGCGACCGCCTCGCCCACCGGACGGACAATTCAGTCGTGACCCTCCCGGCTAACGCCGGGATCCAGTCACGGGTGGCCTTTCGACCTCACCACAATCGTGCCATCGGCCACCGCGTAGGATAGGGTTGTTCGCCAAACTCGACCTACCTAAGTACCCGCGGATGGTAAAGGGCGATCGTACCTCGCCGCAGGTCGACTCCGGACACGAGCCGCTTGGGCGGGCCGTTCCGTACTATCGGGATAACCGAGCGGTGTTATCGTCGACCTCGACGTTCAGATTATTTACCGGGCGTTTTGCACCCACTACGAACCCTTTACGTGAAGCAGGATGGAGGTCAATGAAGAAATGACGAAGCGAAACGGGAAACAGTTCACACAATGCACATTTATTCCGGCACACGGAGCACACCTATAGCACACGTAAAGCAAACAGCATGTATTTACATCACAATAAGCGATTGCACATATATCACATTGAACAAAAGAAATGCACATATAAAAGGAGTTAAAACCGACTACACGACAACACGGACCACTTATACAGTTACTACCTTACAAGACACGGCGCCACAACACGTATTCACACCGAAGCAAAGAAAAGACCCCTCAAAGGCAAGGGAGTCAGACTGGGCCCGTGGGCCTAATGCGCGTGGGACCTGGATGAGCGCCAGGCCCACGAGACCGAAGGGTCCTACCCGCGCCCTCGTGGCGAGCCGCAGAATGTCGCTGCACGGCGGTTCCGTGGGCACCTGCTGGTGTAAGTGGGAACGGGGCCCCTTGTCGCACTCTCTCAGCGCGGGGGAAAAGGGGGAATTGTTGATGCTCTGGGGAGGGAGTATGGCTGGCTCGCTCGAATCCCGCGACGCGAGCCTCCAGGTCCACCTCAGCCGTTCGCCTCCGCAGCCGTCTGCCCCACCGATCTCGCCTCACCGATCTCCTCGAGCTCCGTCTCCAACGACCCAGCCCAACTGACTTCCTCACCGATCTGCTGCTCCACGACACTCTTCCACCGACACTGCTCGATACTGCTCGATACTGCTCTACTGGCTGCGCCCACGATACTGCTCACTCACTTACTGCGCTCGCCTTTTTATTGGCTTCGGGAACCCACCATATGCAAATTATCGGATCCAAACGACCTCAGGGGCGGAGCCACGCTCGCCGATTGGATGGAGAAAAAGGGGCGTGTATCATTCCTGATCCTCAAATTTGCATATGCCGATTTTCGTCAGGCGCGTCTGGAGGTGGGGCAAGCCGCCCGCGCTTCCTGATTGGGTGGATCAGATGTGGGCGTGCATCATTCCTGATCCGAATTCTCCTCGAAAACCCCGCCATCTGCACTCGCGTCTCGCGTGTCTCGCTGAAGACAGCTCGACGCTCGGCGCCCACAGGTGGTGCGGGAATGGCCGTAGGAGAAGTTGGTGGAGGGTTTTCGGCGGTGTCCGATGGCCATGGAGCTGCCTGGAATGGCGGTGATGTGAGGTTTGCGGTAGCGAGTGGTGAAGGTAGGTTTTTGCTGCTGGCGTTGTTGTTTGTTGGCGTGGGTGGCTCAAACAAAGGTAGAACAGAAAAACGCCTAACTCAAAGATGCGAGCCCGAATGAATCACATTAATTCCCTCTAGACAATGGTTTGGGCTAACTACACATGTACTTAAGAACTATTTCTCACCTACGGGACCTGGATGGTGCAATGCGAATTTCCACAGCCGTAACAATATATACACACGTACACATATACACATATACAAATATACAGCTCTGGAAAAAATTAAGAGACCACTGCAAAATTATCAGTTTTTCTGGTTTTACTATTTATAGGTATGTTGTTTGAGTAAAATTAACATTTTTGTTTTATTCTATAAACTACTGACAACATTTCTCCCAAATTCCAAATAAAAATATTGTCATTTCGAGCATTTATTTGCAGAAAATGACAACTGGTCAAAATAACAACAAAGATTCAATGTTTTCAGACCTCAAATAATACAAACAAAACAAGTTCATATTCATTTTTAAACAACACAATACTAATGTTTTCACTGAGGAAGAGTTCAGAAATCAATATTTTGTGGAATAACCTTGATTTTCAATCACAGCTTTCATGCGTCTTGGCATGCTCTCCACCAGTCTTTCACATTGCTGTTGGGTGACTTTATGCCACTCCTGGCGCAAAAATTCAAGCAGCTGGCGCTTTGTTTGATGGCTTGTGACCATCCATCTTCCTCTTCATCACATTCCAGAGGTTTTCAATGGGGTTCAGGTCTGGAGATTGGGCTGGCCATGACAGGGTCTTTATCTGATGGTCCTCCATCCACACCTTGATTGACCTGGCTGTGTGGCATGGAGCATTGTCCTGCTGGAAACCAAATCCTCAGAGTTGGGGAACATTGTCAGAGCGAAGGAAGCAAGTGTTCTTCCAGGACAACCTTGTACGTGCTTGATTCATGAGTCCTTCACAAAGACAAATCTGCCTGAATCCAGCCTTGCTGAAGCACCCCAGATCATCACCGATCCTCCACCAAATTTCACAGGGGTGCGAGACACTGTGGCTTGTAAGCCTATCCAGGTCTCCGTCTAACCATTAGACGACCAGGTGTTGGGCAAAGCTGAAAATTGGACTCATCAGAGAAGATGACCTTACTCCAGTCCTCTACGGTCCAATCCTTATGATATTTTGCAAACCTCAGCCTGGCTCTTCTTTGCTTCTCATTGATGAAAGGCATTTTCTAGCTTTGCACGACTTCAGCCTGGCCCGAGGAGCCAGTTTTGAACCATCCTCGCCGTGCACTTCACCCCAGCTGCCGTTTGCCATTCTTTTTGAAGGTCACTTGATGTCATCCTACAGTTGTTGAGTGACATTCGAATGAGTTGGCAGTCATCCCGTTCAGTGGAAAGTCGTTTTCGCCCTCTGCCAGTCTGTAGCTTTGTTGTCCCAAATGTCTGCTGCTTGACCTTGTTCTTATGAACCGCCGTCTTTGAAATTTTAAGGATGGAAGCAACATGACGCTCATGTATCCCTCTGCCAGTAAGGCCAGAATTGAACCCTTCTTTTCCTCACTCAAAACTTTTCTTTTCAACTCGTTTGGCATGGTCAATAGTTTATTTTTTGATTGCAATTACTTTTGAGGTACTACTAGCACTGTTTTTGCCATCCAGCTGGACCTATTGCAAGAGGATAGTGATGACCACAGCAGTGGTTTTTATACTTTTCCTTGTTAAATAAGATTCGGTTTAGGTGATCACCTAATCAGTACCTCAACAAGTAGAATGAGGTGTGCCTGTGTTGGAATTCAACAGACACTGGAATGGAATGGCTGCCATACATGTAGAGATACTGATTTAAAAATTTTTGGAGTAGGTCTCTTATTTTTTTCCAGAGCTCTCCTATATATATATATATATATAATATATATATATATATATATATATATATATACATATACATGGAATCAATTCGTCCTTGTCACACACTCAACCTGTCAACAAAGTTTTGGCCAACTCCATCCACAACATTTTGAGATATCTTGCTGACAGACAGACAGAGAGAAACAGACAAACAGGGGTGACAACATCACCTCCGTCCACCTTCAGTGGTAGAGGTAATAATAAACAGTACTTTAATAAAGAATGAAGAACTAGTCTTGATCAAGAAGGTAAGTAATATTACCGTACATGCTGAACGTGAAGGTAAAGCAACGGAACGTTCATCGAAGTACATGCTGACCACTGGTGGAAGCTGACGTTTTGGGCATTAACCCTTCGTCGTAGCCAAATAGATAAGAACCTCTGATGAAGGGTCAGTTACTCCTTCCTCTTCAAGATCAATTATTTTCAACTCGACAGTCTGTATACTTTGCGACACCACATGACATGAAGGGTACTCGGAAGTAGAAGAGAGGGGGAGGGAGGGAGCAAATGCAATGATAAGTAGAATGCTCACACAGAGTAATGAAAGTCATGATGAATATCTGCATTCCAGAGCCAAGGAATACTGACAATAACATTCCAGCACGTGGTGGCCTAAACACATCACCATGCACCAGCTTCCAGCCATACTCTTCCTGGGCTTCTTCCTAAAACATTCAAAGAATGCAACATCAGCCAACTTCCTAGTAATGCGACATAGCCAAAGATCGCCCCCACCCCCACCTCCAAACAATAAACCAAACATTGTACACCAAATTACTCACTTTCTCAAAAACAAATTTTCCATGTCTACAAACTTCCTTCAATTGATCCACAACACCACTGTTTGATAAACACTGAGCATCCTCCAATGTGGATACAGGATACAAGATAAGATAAGATGTCAAAGAAACAACAAGATAAACGTTCAGACACCATCACGTCCCATATTTTGATGTGACCACTTACCGCTGTCTCAGCCTGGTTGTACCGAGTAATGTCGCGGTGGAGCGTCCGCAGCATTATCATCGCCACCATTCCAGAGAGGAAAAGTACAATCACAAGAGAGTTCATGATGCTGAAAGAAATTAAGTATTGAAAATAAATAAATAGATTTTTAAAAAGACGAAAAGATTGTTCACATCAAAAGTACTGAAACTTCATCACGAGACATTCACTTCGTAATGGAGATGTGTTTGGAAAAAATTAATAAATAAATAAAAAAGCAGTGAATTTAAGCGAACAGGATGCCATTAAGTGCAATTCATAGATCCAACACGCTCAGTAATTACCAATGAAATATGCACACAAGGTCATGTGCCTGCATAGAAAAATATAAATTATCGGGAGGAGGAGGAGGAGGAGGAGGAGGGGGGGCTCATATTCCTATTCAGCACCCGGCACATTCAGTTGCAACCATCTGGCAACAAACTTCATTAAATTATTTTGCACATGTCTCCATTTAACCAGTCTGTGTCCACCACTGTAGATGAGTGGGTCTTGATTTACAACTTGCAGGAGCATTCCAAACCCAATCCGATTCAAGAAGCAGGGAATCTTACCTGAACCACTGAATATTTGTGTGATGCATCGACTCCAGGATGTAGTCCCAACGAGATGCCCATCTGATCGTATCATTTTTCTGAAAGATCAGACACATACCTTGTAATGACTGCAAAATGCCCGTTCAAAGCCAAAGCATGCAGAGATAGCATAGCAGCATTCTAGTGAACAATCTCAAAACAACTTCCAGGAACTAACATTTCCTTTGATTCATGTTTCAAAGCTGTCATTAGGCTTGTTTACACCATGCCTCTATGGCCATTTGTAGAACAGGCAGGGTGTCATGAGGTTTCGACAACACCTGGGATGACAGAGCGGGAGGGCATGGGGTGGGGGGCAACCCCCCGCCCTGCCTTTTGTCAGGAGGGGCAAGGGTGTACAGAAAGTGCCTCATCACGTGGCCACCCAAAAAAGTGTCTGTCTAACCACAGTGAACTGCCTGCCCAGGTGATATAGGGTTAATTACTCCCATAAAGCATCATATATGAACCGATTGATAATTTCTGTAAGAATGATCAGGCCTGTGAGTGTTTTACAAAAAAGTATTAAGACTTTTGTAGAAAGTGCCAGATTTGTAAATTATGTACATCTGAGTTTACTGTTGAAAGAGAACAATGCTAATTTTCCCAAGGTTGATGCTCGGGCTATGCGTTTTAATTTCTCAGTCTTATTTAAACCCTTCTCCATGATTTTTTCACCTCAAATAAAGTCTGCCCCCCCCCTTGCCCTTCAACTGTCAATGGTTCACACCTACTCCAATTGGTCAACAACAGATCGTTGAGTGGCTAGATCAACCCGCTCGAATACCCAGGGCCAATCACAAATGGCCGATCTGCATCGTCATGGTGACGTCATCACACGAGTTAATTTGGAGGGGAAGCATCATCACACGGGAGGGTAAATGCACCGATAGCAGTCCATCGTGAGTGCAACGAGGGGGTGACAGCACATGGTTTTTATTTTGTTTTCCGGCAAATGTATTTGCACAGTTTGTTACTTTTCAAGAAAAGTAAGAAAAAGATGGAAGTTGTGTTATAAACTCTGCTTGAATCAAGTACAGCAAGACCCGGACATTCGCGGGGGATATGTTCCAGGAAAATGCCGTGAATGTCGGGGCATTGGTTCAATCGCGAAAAGGAGGATTTTTTTTTTTTGTCATTTCGTTTGTTTTGTTTTTTAAACATGGTCTCGGCTCGTGGAAGAGCTGTGACATAGAATAAATCAGCACACAACATAACAAAGGGAACAGCAGGAGAGAGGGGAACACACCAACAGCAGGGTGGAGGGAGAAAGTAGATGAAGACAGACAAACAAGGGATGCAGGTAATGATGAGGGGTAGGGGAGAACGCAAGGGGTGGACAAGATGGATGCATAAGTAAAAATTTGGGAGGGTGGGAGGTGGTTTAATGGATGAAGAAAAGATCATGGTTTTGGATGGGGGATGCCTTGAGATGGTAGTGAACAGCTTTCTTGAAGACCTGGAGGGAAGAATGAGATTGAAGAGAGAATGGGGAATGGTAGTTCACAAGCGGGGGGGGGGGGGGGGGGGGGAAGAGGAATAAATTGATTGGAGGTGAGCAGTGATTCTGGATTTAGGTAGTTTCACGAGCAGGGGGTTGCTGGTGGACCGCGTGCATCCTGCAGACACCTGACGGGGACAAAGCATGGAGAGGGCAGAGAGTACAAGTCCAGAAATGACGTGGTAGAAGACATAGAGAGCACCGACTTATCGGCGATAATGAAGTGATAAGCCCAGACAATCAGCTTCATCACGAGAGACTCAAATGATCTTGAAAGCCTTTGTTTCCATGGCGTCAAGCAGAGCAAGATGTGAGGCAGGGGAGCCAGCCCAGAGGCAAGAGCAGTACTCCATCAAGCTGTGGATGAAAGCCTTGTCGGTCGATGGGAGCTCAGGTGTGCAAAGGAAGGACTTTGCATAACAGAGGATGCCGAGTTGGCATCTGGCTTTGGAGGCCAACTTTGAAATGTGGCTTGCTCAAGAGAGATCACGGCAGAGAGTGAGACCCAAGAGTGTGAGTGATTGAACCTCTGAGAGAGTTGGTGAGAAAGTAGATGGGAGTATTTGTGGTACGGTCCTTTCAGAGAGAGAGAGACTGAGTGTGTGGGATTTCTCAGGATTGAAAGACCTATTCCAAGTGTTTGACCAGTTTGTGATTTTTGTCAAGGTCTGAAGAGAAGGAAGAGGCTGCTGCCTATCTGTCAGAAGGATGAGAGATGTCAAGGCAGAGTGTGGAGTCATCAGCAAAGAGATAAAGAGGATTTTCCAGAGTCAGTGAGATCATTGATGAATATGAGGAATAGGATGGGGCCGAGAACACTGCCTTCTTGTACTCCAGCCATGACAGGGAGAGGAGATGAAAGGATTATGTTGAGAGCCACACGTTGTTTACAAGAGTGGAGGAAGTCAGCAATCCAAGAGTGGAGTTAGCCTTGGATTCCATAAGCAGACAGTTTGGAGAGCAAGGCAGGATACCAGACTGTAGCAAAAGCTCGAGATACAGTATGTCCAGAGACAGCCCTGATCTCATGTTTGATGTTGAGGACCTCCATCCATTGTTTGGAGAGTAGAAGCAGTCTAAGGTAGAGTGACCAGGTCTGAATCTGAATTGATGATCTGAGATGAGGCTGTTGGAGAAAAGGAATGATTTTATGTTAACTGTGATGATGGATTCCATGACCTTGCTGATGATTGGAAGTAAGCCAATTGGTCTGTAGTTAAGAGGATCCGATTTTGCACCTTTTTACATAATGCTGTGATGTTGGCTGATTTTCAAGCAGATGGAAGATGACCGATGGTAAATGACAGGGTTAAAAGGGCAGAGAGAGGAAGCGCAAGAGCAGCAGAGCAGGTTTTTAGGACACATGAGCGGATGCCGTCTGGTCGAGTTGCAGAGTCAGAGTCGAGGGTTGGCAAAAACTTTTCCACCTTTTCAGGTGCAAAAGACAGAATTCAGGAGCAGTTGGGTATGACTGGGAAGGATGGGAACAGAGATGGAGGGGTGATGGACCAGGATTTTGAAACAAACACGGAACAAGAAAAGTCGGCTGTGGTGCCATTTGAAGTGAGGGAAGGGATGGAAGGGGAGCAGAGACCAGAGACCGACTTGACAAGGTGCCACCAGGTTTTAGAGGAGGGAGACAAGTTTGAAAGCTCATTCTTTAGATTGGACAGATGTTGCTTTCTGGCTCTCCTGAGCAGGAGGAGAATGCAAGTTGTTTTAAAGCAACTGCCTCACCACAGGATTCAGTGTGTACCAAGAGTGGGAGGATGGGTAAGATAATTGAAGACGAGGTGGGATGAATCTGTGCATAAGACAGAGCAGGTTACTGTGAAAGAATTCCCAGGCCGAATTAATATCAGTGGACATAGGAGACCAATCCTGAAGTGTTTAAAAAATAAAATAAAACCCGAACTACACAAGGCATGGCCGTAAAAGTAGAAGCAGGTCACATTTTATAAACTGCGAATACGCAGGGCCCACAAATGTCGAATTCACAAATGCTGTGGTTCCACGGTACTGTTGATTAAAAATGAAATCAATGGACACCAATTGTGGTTTTAGTTTACCAGCAATATTTCCCAATACCTTTTGCAATATATTCTCTGTCCCTTAACCTGCCGAACCTTACCTTTTGCCTTACAGAAGATGAAAACTACTTATAAATGTCTGGGTTCCAAATGTTATGATGGCACATGATGGGGTAAATGCGAAGGAATTACTGGAAAAAAAAATACATTACTCACCTGGAAATGGATGCTGTAAGTGTAGAGAATGCGCACTTCATTGTTAAGGTCTCCAGAGATGTCCATCGGAGGTCCTTTGCATGTGGGATTATTTTCATCCGCGTGCTTTATGCTGTAGTGTCACATACCATACCCTAAATGCCCAGCAACAGAAAAGGTCTACACCCATTGCGGCAAGTGCAGAGCTTTCAGCAACACAACAAAACACAAAGCCCTCCACACTCTGAAAGGTAAATCAAATTGAGAAAGCAATGCCCTTCTCAAGTTACAGCACTGAGCGACTCTCATCACATCTCTGTTCACAATGGACATCAGAAAGTGATCGTCAAGAGAAAACAGTTTACAGCAGAAGGCTAAATTTACATTTGACAATCCGAGATGGCTTTTTGAGCCAATGAAAAATTTGTAAGCGAATAAAAAGGGCTTGGCGGAAGAATTAGGCCTTAAAAGGGGAGGTCGGTAATTTTGCAGCCCCAAAAAAACAAATAAACAACTATTAAAATAAATATAGTTCAACTAATTTGAGTCAATTATTGAACAGACAAAATTCATAAAGCATATGGGAACTCAAACGGCACTCGGTAGGAGCACATATCTCCACCAGGCTGAACAGTTTACGTTTTGTTGTCCACCGATAGGCCAAATATGCAGCTGGACCTTAACCAAAATCTAAATCGGCCTGTTCATTTACACCTACCCAACTCGCCCAATAAGTTTTGTCACAACTCGTCAACAACTTTTTGAAATATCATTCCATGTTTTGTTTTTGGCCCTATTTCTCAATAGTGAAGAATCACTTAAAGAATTCTTGTATCCAGATTCAGGTCTTAATTACGGAACACACCAGTACACAAACACCACACAAAACAAGTGCTGGCGAGGGTCTACAATCTCTGATTGCACTTTTTCTTGTTTCACTTATATTTATGGTGTGCAGCATTTTCAGATGGCGAAGAAAAGAAAACATCACTTCCTCTTTCCCCCCCCCCCCCCCCCACCCGAGATAATTACAAACTTAAGTACCTAGTTAAGAGAGTAGTAAAATTAGACTAGCGTTTGAACTCGGCATCATGCATAATTCTCCTATATAGATTCCATAAAGTAAGGTAACTAATTCTACTATATAAAATAAGGCAATTCTCTCTGTGGATGTGTGTGTATACATCTAGAAATCATTTTTTTTAAAACAAATAAAAAACAGCGAGGCCAAAATCCACCAAATTTTACATACGTGCTGGCTTCCTAGAGGGAACGAGTATTACAAGTGTGAGAAATACTTTACAGGGGATTGTGATGAGATGTGCATGTGGCATAAGAAGAGACGATGTCCAGTCAGAGTTTGCATTTACAAGGTTCAAACCACCCACCTTTTAGGCTCCAACTTGGCAGATACTAAACGGCCCCCATCCCAGGCCTCATTTTCCCCACTGTGGTAGGTGATGTGTATGTCAACATGGTTGAAGATGTAATACGTATTCTTTGCGTTGAACTCTGACTGCAAAGGATAAACGCAAACAAACAAAAACAACATCAACAACAGCCGTCTCTCAGCCTCAGCGTACACGGGGAAGTAGACAGTCTTGGCAATCACCTACGTTGACAACGCAGGCATCACGAGCTTTGCCGTCAACAGTCACGTAGCAGCCGATAGGGAAGCCGGGATTGCAATACTTACTTCCATCCTCAACCGTGTAAGCACCACGTAACTGGAATATTGTCAATTATCCTGGGGGGGAGGAACCAACAATTTATTTATTTTAAACACATGTCCATCATCATCTTATTACAGGTTAGGTTGAATAGAATGAGAGAAGGTACACAAGATGAGATGGAAAAATGAGAGTGAAACAAGAGGGGAAAGAAGAGGAAAGCTATTAAGGACCGATCAATAGGAGGAAATGGGGGAGATGGGGGATGGTGTTATCACTATCGCATTAAATGAGAACCATTTGAAATCCTAAACCTCAAGGAAAAAGCAGATCAATCTTATCATTTGACACATTAAGCAACAAACCTTTTCACACAACAACAAAAATGTTTATTCATTTCATTGATATTGTGAGTGGAGAAGGAAAGAACAATAATAATAATAATAATAATAAAAAAAAACAACTAACCAGTGGTTTTGATAATTCAGTTGCATGGCTTTAGTCAAAAACCCTAGTTTCTTCTTATCTTCCTCATTCTTTTTTGGATCGTACACCTTTACACCGCACACTTTTTGACATTCCACATTCTCCTTGAATTTCAGCTGAGAAGCAAACACACAGAAGACATTGTTGACACGATTTTCACAGTGGACATCAATGAGGTTCCAAGACATTTCACTTAAACTGTGCAAAGCTACACAGATTTCATGTTCCCAGGATTGTACTCTCATTTGCCCAGCATTATATCGAGTTTTCAAGACGGCTTTGGAATAGAGCCCATGTGATTTAATTTTACTGAACTCTAAGCTGTCCAGCCTGGCTTTGAAACACGACCCAGCTAAAAAGTGTCATCTCAGCATTCCACAGGCAGTGCGATTCATTAATTAGTGTGCCATCCATCAGATTGATGTTACAACTGGTATCCCATCTACCGGTATTAGTTGGTGGACATCAAAGATCCCACAATGACCCTCGCAAAGAGCAAGTGAGCTATCACAGGTACCATAAACAAATTACAAATTTCTACCTTAACTACTGCTGGGAGAGGGATGGAAAGCCATTTTGCATGACCCTTAGCCAAGAAACCACGTCGGTAGAACCAAGCTCTTTAACACCAAATATGGTATAATCGGATCAGATCAAATTATTAAATAACTTCATGCAAAACAATTCCGGGACCTTTATTTGTATACAGACTTGTCAAATTTAGTATCAGGACAAAACATTCATTAAAGCATTATTATCCATCCCCCAAAAAAGTACAAATCCATGAATTTCTACTGATCTTTATGGCAGGAAGAAATAGCTCCCTCTCCCTCTCCCTCTCCCAACAAGCTCCCAATTCCAAATCATAGCAAGCACAAAAAGGGAGCTCACAGTGTAGGGTGAAGGTTCAATACGTTCCCCAAACAAAACCTGTCCGAGATTCTCTGAAGGTCGGCGCTTGCCTTCTGCTTGGCAGAAATCAAACCTGTGCAAAGTAAAGCAATATAATTGAAGAAGAAAAAAACAAAAGAAAAGGACCTATTGAACACATCCACATCTCAACATATTGACAAAACACCCCAACCCACTCTTGCACCTCCTCCCCACACCCCTGCACACGCACACTCCATCCACCCCTGAACACCCCCCCCCACTCTTAGAAAGAGAAATAAAAATTGAGAAGTGAAAAGGGAAAGAGGAAGGGAATTATGGAAGAGAGAAGGGAAGGTAAGGGAGTATGGCAGGAAATAAAGAAAGAAAGAAATGGAGGGTGGTTTTGGAGGAGATAAGAGTAAGATGAATGACAAAACTTGGTGGGTGAGTTTGGTAGGTGAGAAAAACAAGCAGATTACATTTTGGTTTAGGTCCGGATGCAGATCCGGCCTATCATTGGGCTACAAAACATAAATTGTTCAGCCTGGCGGAGGTATGCGCTCTACCGAGTGCCGTTCATGTTCCAACTGCTTCCAATCATTACGCATCTTCGAAGTGCCGATCAAACACAGCTGCCTCCACCGAATTTACTGGGAAATTCAAGGTACACCTTTGCTTTTGTGACGTCGTCCGACAGGACAGTGCAGAGGTGGTGCACTTGCATATGAACTATCTCGTGTGGGTTCAAATTCTGACTCGACTACAAAAAAACTATCCGATTGAGGTTTCGCAGCCAGGAAGTTGCATCACAAAGTGCGCCATCCCTGGGATCGTGCTGTCCTTCTGCTGGCATTAGCTGGTGGATGTGAAAGATCCGTCGGTGTCTTTCACGAAGAGCGGGCACGTTATCGCCGGCGGCCTGACCAAATTACAAATTCTTGCTCCATCACTGTGAAGGCAAAAGAAAACCACCTCGTGTAATCCTTGACATGAGACTGCGTTGGCAGCACTGAACCTACCCTTCAAGCGGAGCATGAGAGACAGGTACATTTTATATGAACAAAAAAAAAATTCTACAAAGAAAAATTTTGACAATGATCAAATCGAGTAATAATGGACGAAATCAACAGCAAGTTGATCGAGGTACGCTTCAGATCTCTTTTGCTCTGACAGAGTTAACGCCCGGAATGTCAGCTTCTTGCATCCCACGGTGGTTGGCATACCTCATTCAACTGTCCATCAAATGAATCCATTGTTCTCCCTGTCCGCTGGCGTAGACTGACATTTGCCTTCATAAACAAGACTAGTTGTTCAATGTAGATCTAGTAATACAGTACTCAGCTTTGATGCTCGACTTTTATACCACTCAATGTCAGTCATCACACGTGGTGTTTCTTCAAGTGAACTCGACAATAAAAACAAATGAGCTGTCAATGTAGCGTACAAGCCATTTCATTCAAAACGTATTTCATTCCAAGGCTTAAAAAGAGAATATAATTCAAATTCGGAGCAGAGTGGTTAATGGAAACAACAATTCCATATTCACAATCAATAAGTAATATGAAGGAGAGCAATTAAGCTTTGCCGAGATAAATTTATTCATCAAGTGTGCATGGGATACAGGAAAGAACAGGTTAGAAAGAGAAATAAAAATCGAGAAGTGAAAAGGGAAAGAGGAAGGGAATTATGGAAGGGAGAAGGGAGGGTAAGGGAGTATGGCAAGAAAGAAAGAAAGAAAGAAAGAAAGGGAGGGGGTTTTGGAGGAGATAAGAGTAAGGTGATGCATGGGGGATTGGAAGGAGTTAGGTTTGGGTGGAACACCTCAAATACATCAATTGTGTAAGAAAAGTTGCAAAATCTTTGCGAACACACCATTCCCTGCCTTTAAAGCAAATGTCACACTTTTTAAAAACAGCATCAAAAAAATAAATAATAATAAGCTTTAAAACCAGCTATACAGGTCAAACAGGCCATCTTTCATTCCTGATATTGATGAACAAAACATGTGTCCTGGCACATTGCTTCTGGAAAGGAACGCATGACCTTCAAGTCACCGGCGAACGTGCGATGTGCCTTTGATGGGAATAGATGGTGAACCAAAACCAGAAAGCCACTTCCAGCAAAACCTGTTTCCCGGATTAGTGTGGCATTACCATGACCAACAATGCACAGGTTGAGCCTCCCATTACAGTTAAAAACTAGAGGGGGAGCACTCAGTAGAGTGCAAAACCTCCGCCGCCAATACTGCTGGGTCACTTAAGGAACCTCATATTCTATTCATTGTAGGTCAAAACGATCAGACTCTACTGAACCACGATTGAATAAACTAAACTAGATCGACGCGATGTAGAAATGCCAAAAAAATAAAATCGAAATTTTTTTGAAAAAAAGTTGCAAAATTTCTGGTTTTTTTCTCTAACAAATTTTTTTGGGGGGTTGGAAATCACTTAAAACATGTAGAAATGCAAAAAAAAATTAAATATTTTTCAAAATGGCCACTATGGCGGCCATATTGGACTTTGGACCAAGTCCAAAATCTAATGGCATGATCCTTGGACCATACCTAATGCCCCCACCAAGTTTCGTCGAAATCTGTCCAGGAGTTTTCCGTCTAATACTGTTCACAAACAAACAAACAAACAAATAAACCAATGTCACCCGTAGGGTGATCCGTATCTTGCCAAAGGACCACGTGTGACTTCTTTAAGTCACACTGAGGTGAACAGAGCTGCTATCCACCAGGAGCGACTCCTTGAGGAATATCTGCCTACGAGAGATTCCGATGAGAATCGTTCTACAGAGTAACCATGAAAAATATGCGTTTGCCTCATAACGTCACCAAATGACGTCATAATGTCTCAAGCTTGATATATCTAGAAAGCACTCATCGAGGTGTCAATTTGAGGTACTACACGATATGTTCCTAAAACTTGAAAATTTGACCTTGGGTCAAATATGTTTGACCTTAGGCGTTAACCATGAAGGTCAAGGCCAATCGCCACCAAAAATTAATCAGCTGAATGCCAGACCATGAACTATATTCCCATGAAGTTTGAAGACATCCGATCAAAATTACTCAAAAAAAGAGGTTATGTCGATTACCCTGATTTGCGAAAAATGGACCTTGACCTTTGACCTTGACCTTCAAAATTTTATGCCTGAAAGGGACCTCTATAGGCCTCTATATGCGAAGTTACAAAAATTTCCAATGAAACTGCTTCTGCAGAGTGATTTATACTGATTACAGAAAAAAAAAAAAACAACAAAAAAAAAAACACATGAAGGTCAAGGCCAATCGCCACCAAAAATTAATCAGCTGAGCGCCAGACCATGAACTATATTCCCATGAAGTTTGAAGACGATCCGATCAAAATTACTCAAAAAAATAAGGTTTTGTCGATTACCCTGATTTGCGAAAAAGTGACCTTGACCTTTGACCTTGACCTTCAAAATTTTATGGCCTGAAAGGGACCTCCATAGGCCTCTGATATGTGAAGTTACAAAAATTTCCAATGAAAACTGTCTGCGGAGAATTTTTTTTCGTGATTACAGACAAACAAACCAACAAAAATAAAAAATAAAAAAAAAATAAAACATACAGACTGACTAACATATCTTGCAAAAACTTCGTTTTGCAAGATAACAAACAAACAGACAGGGCTGAAAACAGTAACCTCCGTCCATCTTCGATGCCGAGTTAACAAGTGGTGCCAGGCACAACAAATCCCACCCATTTAAGCAAAAGTTATTTTGGGATCAAATTTAAATTTGATACATCCTTAACCTGAATGTTGATTATAAGGATATATTGTCTAGTTTGAAGTCAATTAAACCATTTTTGACGAAATTATGACCGTAAATATTTTGACCTTTCAAGGCCACGTAAAGTCAAAGTCATGGTGTCAAATGAAAGCCAATAAAGGACTTGATTATGTCTTCCATAGTAAACACGCGTATTCCTAACCTTTTTTGATTCATAATGGAAAATTTGTAATTCTGACTTGAGCATTGACCCCCAAAACTTCGGACCCTACCGATCTTCACAAATATGCATTTTCACTGTAGGAATGGGTGGGATTATAAGTGACAAATAATAAAGGTTCACTATAAGCTTAGTTTGAAGTAAATCAGATCATTTTTGACGAAATTATGAGCGGAAAACGATTTTGATCTTTTCGTGACCTTTACCTTGACCTTTGATCCAATTGGACCCAAAATTAATGGCCGCCAAGTTTTTCCATTCCCCCCCAAAAACCTGTGGATTAAATTTGATAGTGTTTGCTAAAGCCGTTTTGCATTAAAGTTGCTAACAGACAGACAGACAAACAAACAAACAGACAAACGAGATGCGAACCTCAGCCATAGGCTGAAGGTTATCTTGCCAAAAACAAAATATATTTTTATTATCATCAAGACGTTCAGCAAAAGATTGTCGTCAAATTATAGCTATATCTGAAAAGCACTCTTCTTGGGCTTCAATTTGAGGTACTACTCGATATTGTTAGTCAAAGATTTAAAAAATGACCTTCATGATCGTCAACTTCGACCTTAGGCGCTCAACCATGAAGGTCAAGGCGATCGCCACCAAAAACTAATCAGCTGAGCGCCTATCGATATACTATATATCCACCAAGTTTGGAGATGATCCGATAAAAATTACTCAAAAGTTAAGGGTTTCGTTGATTTTGATGTTTGACCTTCTGGTGACCTTGACCTTTGACCTTGACCTTGACCTTCAACATTTGTGTGTCGAAAGCTATTGCGCTCACGAGTATACATATCAAGTTTGAGAGCGATTGCACGAAAACTGTGATCTACAGAGCTAGTGAAACTTGAAAATCATTGTAACAAAAAAATAAATACACAAACAAACCGACGAAAAAAACAGATCTTGCAAACGCTCTGCGTTTGGCAAGATAACAAACCGGACGATTACAATATCCCGCTCCCTCCCTCCGGGGGGGCGGGATAAAAAACGTCATGGTCAGAAAAGCAACAGCCTCTGGTATTTAGAGGCACAGCTAATCAGAAAGTTGCTGGACTTGCTATTCATACAACCATTGGGACCATACTCTGTGCAGAGCGTTGATGCTGCCGAAGCAGTCTCCTTGGCCATTGGACACAATCCTAGACGGGTCGCCACTCCGACACAGGATACCAGCAAGCTGGCACTCATTTTTGCCGACCTCAGAAGGATGACAGGCATTCAACCCACCTGTATTAATTCAACAGCCAAGTGGGATGATGAACTCAGGATCCTAAGATCCCAAGCCCACCACCCTAACCATTAAGCCAACATCAGGCATACTTGCTATCCACAAGTTTAATACAAGACAAATCCCCCCCCCTCCCCAAAAAGACAAAAAAAGTCGACCAAGATACAAGCCTACGAACCATCTGTGGAAGATTTCACATCCAGCAACACTCATTAAACTTTTGGACGACATTGCTGAACTACAAAAACGACCGACTCAAAATATCCGTTTTGTTATTCTTATTATTCTTTTCAGACAGCCAAGTTGGTGAAAGCTCAGGACTTGGTTTAAATAGTGTTTAAAGCAGTTGAACAGATGTTGTTGTTTTTTTTTAAGCAGGCCATCTTTCATTCCTGAAATTTATGAACAAAATATGTTCCTGGCACATTGCTTCTGGAAATGAACAAGTGACCTTGAAGTACTGCATTTTATGTCACCTTTGAAGTGGTTTTGCCTTCAAGTACCTTTGAGGTGATTTTGGAGGATACAAGAGTAAGGTGGTGGCGGAGGGAGGAAGAGAGAGATCTCTTCGGGAGAGGTTAGGGTTAGGTTTCCGTGGAATACCTCAAATACAATTGTCTGAAAAGTTGCAAAATATTTCCTGACGCACCATTTCCTCGCCTTCAATGCAAATGTCATCAATAAATTTAAATCAGCCATACAGGATTTGTTTTCTTTATTGTTATTTAATTTAAAACATGTCTTCTTTCATTCCTGGCATGCATGAACAAAATATTACGACGTTTGTGAGCCCGGCGAGGACGTCATGCACCTTCCGGAGAATAAAGGCACATACACGGAGGATTAGAGTCAGTTATATCGGAGTATTCTGTTTCACATTCAAGTTATATCGTGTGCATGGGGATAGGTGGTGTGCGTTGCAAGTCTGAGTCAGCATAAGTATGTGTTTCTTTCACCCTCTCAAGATTCTCCAACCTCTACATCTCGCAACAAACGCACGATAACTCACTTACAGATCCCCACATGCCTCTTTCTTTTAACGGAGAAATTAGGGCAAGGATAACTGCGTCGCAGAGTCAGTGGTAGCACGCTAGGATACACTGGTACGGAAGCCAGCCATCAAATCTGACAGGTGTGTCTCGGGCTTCCAGCCCCCCTCCTAATTCCTGGGAAGGGCCGCAGTAGAAATCCACCAATCAGGCACTGTTGTTGGGTCGGGAGGCGAGACAGAACAATCACCATCTCAGAGCTTTGTCTGCCCCCTGCAAGCCTTGAACCTATGGGAAGCCTCAAGGATCACTAAGGTGAAGAAGGAGGAAGGAATAAGAAGAGGAGTACACATACAGCACAGGCAGTTCAAGTGTGTCTTTTCAGAAGTTTAGAAAGTCCGAGGTACCCCTTGGGAATTCAGATCCTTTTACCATTCGACTTTCATTCAAGCCACTTCGCCCTTTGCTTTCTCTCTCCACATCATTTCTGCACGGGCATGGATATTTCTTCTTCTTCTTCAGACTTTCTTTCTCGATGATCTTCCCACCTTCGATTTATTTTCATTGCTTATTTCTGGACGGTCCGCGGCTTTTTACACACAACATACACTGCCCCGGAGCACTGTTCATGCTCCCCAGTTACCAGCAAGCTGCCCAAGTCACGACCTCCACTTGCACCTTGGCACGAGACACCGCAGCCATGCAGATCATCACATTCGACAAGAGTACGAGTGACCCCATACGATTGGGCGCCATTGGAACGGAGGGTGGTGCACGTGAGGCAAGCGTCAATTGCAGCCTCAACTGGGGTTGCATAAGGTGCATTAAAAACCCCAAACCATCTCTTTCACACTTCTATTCTTGACCCCTCTTCCCAAACTCTGTTTTATTTTCCTTCGGGTGTCTGGATCAATTTCTGTGTAAAGGTGATAAGTCATTGTAATAAGGTATCAGAGGGTGGGAATTACTGTGTAGGGGGACAAGGGTGATGTATGATTACTGTAAATCGAGACCTAACCAAGTGAATCCTTCATACAGACGTGTGGTGAAGCAATAAGAAGAAAATAATGAAAAACTATTAAAATAATTGGTTATAATTTATTATTGAGATTTAATTAAGTTAATTTATGAGTTAATAAAATGAAGGAAAATGAAAGTACACAAATGTTATTGAAAAGAAACCAGTTATCACTTTGCCACCAATACTGCCATAATTGTAAGTAAATTTCAACTACTAATGCATGACGAAACACTTGTTTATGGCTAATATTAAAGAGAATGATGGCAAAAGAAGAACTTGGCTTTCAGCGTTCGGCGTTCGGCGTGAAATGCCATGGTGGGCAGAAATGAATGTCTTTCGTTCGTTCGTACATGAGAGGGGAGCGTTTCTTGGTTTTTTTCCGTCAAGCAATAAATTCAATGGTTTTCACATATATAACACATTAGTTTCACAAATTTCCATTGAAAACTCGGGTATTTCCATCAATTGTCGCCATTTCCGTCGAGGTTACGCACTGCCATCTACCCCGCGTTGTAATAAATGTCGGTGTGTATCAGTCAGTCAGCCAGTCTATTTCCTCCATACCTCCAAAAGCATGAAACCTACAGCCTGAAACTTGCATGTTGCTGAGGAAACTTCACGGGAGTGTATGAATGAAATTGGGTATTTTTGGTCAATTTAAACACTCCCTTGAAGATTATGAATGGCCTTTAAAAAAAAAACTTTTAATCAAGGCTTTATCCTTGGTCAACCCCTTTGTCAGCCCACTCTACCCTGCTAGGGTCTGAATTCGCCCTGTTGTTTTTTGTTTTGCCTGCTCACCAATGACTTCACTTGAAACAGGCCACAATGGTTTCTCAACAATAAAGCGCTCCAAATTATATATTTTTTTTCCACTTTCCTCACTCATCATCAAATGCCTCATCTTCATACCAACAAATTGCTGGATCCTTCACAGTGCTAATAAATGCCCCGAGACCGCAGTGTTCTTGCCTTTATTTCATTTAAGCACATGCAATAAGCTCTCTCATCTATTAGCCTGAGCCAAATTTCAAAATTTAAACAGCGGACTTGACCTGAGCAGTTCTGATAACTAAAAGAAAAAAGAAAAAAAAGTGTTCATTTGTCCAATTCGCACATTGTTTGACACTCCGGGCGGTGTTTAATATGACCAACAGGCGATCGTTAATCACTTGCCAAGCCTGTCGTTTCTTATCAACTGTTTTGTTGGGGTGCTTGCTTGAGTACTTAAGCCACTTGGCGAGCGCTCTACAAGCTGCTTGGATGTTGGTTTGGAAGCCAAGGCAATACATGGCAAAAGTACTCACACTGTCCCTGCTAAACACAATAAAATTAAAATACAAAGACATCGATCGACATCCGAAGGTGGGGTCCCACCTGCCTGTGTTGTGCCCCGCGGTATCGTGTGGCGTCAAGCCTGCCGTTCCTGATCAACTGATGGATGGATGGAAGGATAGAAAGGAAGGATGAACCAAACCAATGTTTGCAAGCCAATGGCGAGACAGTAGATGGTGGTGTAAACTGTAAATGACTTCTTTTTTATCATAGCTGTTGTCGTTTTTGAAAATAAAATTACAAATTGACATTCAAGACAATATTAAGTGATAATGTAAATTAAGTACATATATAAACATGTTCCATTGTCTTAATTAAATCTGATAAAAGTTTAAAATGTAGCCTTCACCTCGGAGCGGTCATGCTGAGCACCGCCCGGAAACGCACACCCTGGTGGAGTAGTTTAGAGGTTATTTCCTCCGCCGCCGAAGATGAAGGCGGTTATGTTTTCACCCCTCTCTGTCTGTCTGTCTGTCTGTTTGTTTGTTTGTGTGCAGGATATCTCAAAAAGTTGTGGACGGTTCCGGATGAAATTTTGTGGGCAGGTTCGGTGTGTGTGACAAGGAAGAATTGATTTGATTTTGGTGAAGATCCGGATCCGGATCCGAATCCGATAATTGTTTAAGTGATTCTTCACCATTGAGAGATATGGCTAAACTACTATATCGCACGATATCTCAGAAAGTTGTGGACGGATTCGGATGAAACTTTGTGGACAGGTTAGGTGTGCGGCAAGGACATATTGCTTCCATTTTGGTGAAGATCCAAATCCAGATCTGGATAGGATAATTATTTAATTTTCAAAGTGATTCTTCACCATTGAGAGGTAGGGCCAAAAATGATATATAGCACGATATTTCACAAATGTATTGGGCCCCATATGTTCTCATGGATCAGGCATTACGTGGCGGAGGTATGCGCTCTACCGAGTGCCCTTCTTGTTAGGGGAGAGTTGTTTCCAAAACCAAGCTCATTGTAGATGCTGCAGGAAATGTAATGGCAGATGAAGGAACAAGCAGGTGGGAACTCATTCATTCATCATTCATTCCTTACACCTCGTGTTCACTGAGATTGGAGTATCGTGTGTTCATGAACCACTATGGAACTTGCTGTAAATCCACTTTTCACCCCCATCCATCGATCCATTCCCTCCCATCCCATCCATCCATCAATCCCCCCCCCCAATCCTTTGTTTGTCCTCAGTCTCCACCCCTCCTTTCTCTTTCTCTCTCTCTCTCTCTTCTCTCTCTCTCCTCTCTCTCACACCAATCTTCCAACTTTCATGAAGTCGATACGATGGGTGGTTGTGATAAGTTCCCACAGTTGGTTGTGCTGTGGTGTTTGTGTTGCTTTTTGAGCCCAGAGTGTTGGGGAGTGTTTGTGTTGGATGGATGGGCACTTTTTTGGCGGTCAGGGCTGCTGCTGCGTTCGATTCCACGGTTTGAATTTGGGGATTTGGCTCGGGTTGACAGATTCTGGGACTCATCGCATTTCAGTTGTAAAACGTGTGCTGAAATTAAATATAATCACAAAACACTGGTGTCTCCGGACTTTTATAAGCATTGCAGCTGTGGTGCGATGGGCTCGAGGGTCTCTTGGCCTGAGCCAGGTTTTGGACTGCGGGGTTGAGCTTGGCAACGGGTCCAGCTGCTGGAGGGGTGTGTGTTTGTCCAGTTTGCAAGTTCTTTGCACTCTGTGTCTCTGACTCCTCAGAGAGATCTAGTTCCAGAGCGAGTAAACAGGGTGGCAGCCGCAATTTGAGGTGCAAACCTCAAGGGAAGCGCATGTTATAATCTCTCTAAAAATGGTACGTACTGTTTGAAAGTGAAGGGTGGTTTTGCTATCCTTCAAGTCTGACCACCAAACTCAAGTCCAAAACACCCCCTTCCCTTCCCCACTTCCTCCTCCTTGCTCCACCTCTGTCTCTTTCTATCCACCCTCCTCCCCCCCCCTTTTCTTTCAGTATTCCTGTCAGCTAAGTGATGGGTGGTATCTGCTAGTCTAAACAAATAAATGTGTCTGTGTGTCTGTGTCTAACTTTTTTTAACCATTTGAGCTTTTGTCATCAAATTTTCAACATAGCTTCATGATGAGAATATGGAGAAAACAAATAAATAATTTGGTCAAAAGGTCAAGGTTGCATAAAATCATCAATTTTCATCCGCTTGACCTTTAATTTTAAGAATTTGCACATTGGGTCACTGAATTGGTTCACGAATAAAACGCGAGAAGCTGATCGTCTTGAGGTCAAAAGGTCAAGGTAATAAAATCATTAATATCCATCTGATTGACTTTAAATTTGAGCAGGGTTTGCATATTCAGTCAATGAAGCTGTTGGCTTTTGAGATGAAAAGGTCAAGGTCACCTAAAATCGTTAAAAAAAAAATTTTTAGCTGTTTTCATGGAAGAACAAGAAAAAGAAGAGCATGAACAAGAAGAACACTGAATACAAAGCAGGCACGGACAGGCTTTGCTTTTTCAAATGCTTTCTAGTTATTTACTGAAGTTACTTAGCTGCTTACCGAATGCAACCAATATCCACTTCATGAAATACAGGATATAAAGATATTTCACAATCCACCTCATCTAATATATAAAGCTTATATTTATTATGTATACATGTAGGATGCACCAGAGTAGTTGCTTGCAGTATTCAAGCATGCCCGACTGGTATATAATTATACATTACTGTATCTAAAACCAAAAAAACACGGTGAAGCCTCAGTCGACCCATGTGAGTACGTCTAGTAAATACGTCCCGTTTGAATGTGACTACTGTACTGTACTTCTCTCAACTTTTTTATTACATCGTATTGGACCATGAGTACGTCTAAACCTTTCAACTTGACCTTTCAGACCATTAAACCTTTCGACCTTTATTAGGGGGTCGTACTGACAGTGCAGTATGCTTGATAACATGGATGTGGAACAAGTCAAAAAATTTAAAGTTTTCAGTTTTGAAGCACAAATTATACACTGCACAAGAGACAAACAAATCAACTCTCTTGTTAAAGTCTCACAACCATCATAATAACTGCCTGCTATTCATCAATACGAGAATATAAGAGCCGTCACTTCACTGACGGAAATAGCAATCTTTGCTGTGATAGCTAATCAACAGGGCAAGAAGAAAAAGGATTCCTGGGAGTGCGGGGATAACTAGTGTTGCAAGTTGAGGGGTACACGTGGTGAAACTGCAAACATGTACCCATAAAAATAATAATTTTTTTAATGTTTTCATCATGAACCTTCCCAGGAGTTCCCTGAATCCACCATAGTTGGATTTATTGAAATCCATTAATTTGTTCTCAAGTTATAACATGACAGACAGACAGACACACAGTTCCCTTTATAAAAGACAAGGTGAATGCACCCGGCGATGCCCGGGTTCTTTTTGAATGAATTTAATCTTCTATACATATGTCTGACGCGAGCACCAGTAAAATCAGTTCCCTATTGGGCCATGGCAGTCATAGGCTAAGGGGGTGGTGAGGGGGAAACACACCCCCTCCCCCCCCCCCCCCGGGCCGAGGGCCTTGCCACATAGCCTATAACCTTCCTGGGGCCCATCCCGACATTTTTTGTTTCAGTGGTTAGCTCCTATCTTTCACCTTTCAGGAGATTAGCGCGTGCAGACAAACAAACAGACAAACAAACAAAAACTTAAAATCATATGTTAGATATATTGTATATGGCGTTGGCCCCATGTCAATCGGCTGAACTTGAAAATTAACGTTACAAAATCAGGTGATGACGTCATAATTCGGAAACCGGAAGTCGGAAGTACAATTATTTTACATCGGGACGCTCCCGGGTACATGTTCTGTCAGCATGTGAAGTTGGTGAGGATCATCAACAGTACTTTTCGCGTGCATAGGTCACAGACAAACACACAGACACACTTTCAACTTTATATATATATAGATAGATTGGCCATAATGGAACCAACCAGTTTGCTAGCTCAGTGTGTACTGTAGTGTGCAAAAGTTTGGGTTATTTGGACTTTTCTGGTGCTATTCCCCATTAATCATTGGTGGGAAGTTCGAAGTGTGCGTAGGTAAGTAATAATTCAAATTTCCGTGGAAGTCAATTTAATATCACACTTAACTTTATGAAGTACAGGTAGGCCTATCTATACGAATAAAAGGGATGTGTGTGTCAGTGTGTGTCCTCCATAACCCCAAAAACATAAAACCTAGCAGCCTGAAACTTTGCATGCAAACTAAGAAAACTCCAAGGAAATGCAGGAGTGAAAATTGGGTGTTTGGGTTAATTAAAACACCCCTTTTGAAAATAATTACCGGCCTTATTAAATTATAATCTTCAGCAGGCGATCCTCAGCCACCTCGCTGTCTGGGGTCTTAAGGCGTTTCCTAGGTAACCTCGCTGGGGTCTGAAGCCGCCATGTTTTTAAGCTTGCTCATCCATGCTTTGACTTGGAACAGGCCACAACGCTTTCTTAACGATAGATATTATTTTTCCACTTTCCTCACTCATACTATCGAATACCCGTTCATCGCAGCTACAGATCGCCGAGTACGTTGCAATGCTTATAAACGCCCGGAGACGTCAGCATTCTTTGCTTCATTTCATTTCCGAACATCTTTTAAACTAATAAGAATTACAAATTTTAAGCTCCAGAATCGAACTTACAAGCAGTTCTAACTCCTAGGAATGTGTTCATTTGACCCATTCGGACATATTTGACATTTCGGGCGTCTCCGGGAGGTGTATGCTTAATGTGTTGCTAATCACGTGCCAAACAAGCCGATTCTTCACAACCGTTTCGTTGGAGTGCTTAAGCCACTTGGCGAGCACTAACCAAGCTGCTTGGTTGTTTGTTTCGGAAAAAGTGTCCATGCTTTCAAGGGAACATCGATTAGACAGACGTACGTTTCCACCTGTATTGGGCCCTGCGGTTCCATGCGGTTGATGCCTCGGGGAGGTGTCTCATCCGCTGAAAATGTGCAATTTTATCTTTACAGGACATCGCTTTGTTTAACCTTTTGTGCGATCTGCTCATATAATCCACCCCTCACTTTGACATCGATACATATATAAAATCAATAAGGTCCATCCGACCACGTGTTTGCCATGATCGAGCTGTGAAGGCATAGAGCATAGATCGACATTTTGTGTTCTGTGCCTTGATATATTTTTCAATTGAATTTTGCTAATTTCCTACTTGAATTCCTCTTTCAAAGAACTCTGTTTGAAGGTAAATATTTGTGTTTGTCGTTTGTTTGTATTTTATGTGTGTGTACGTATATAAACTGTGTTGCCAGAACAAGTGTGTGTGCGTGTGCGAGTCCTCTCAGGGTGTGCTCAAAATATCCATGTATTCTGTAAAACACATCTGCCTTCAAGTTGATATCGATTTGTCATTTCTTGGGGATTAAAACTATGCAACAACCTGGAAATGTTGCATAAGTTCCAGGAAGACTTAAGTATATTAATTGGTGCATGATCAAACACAACTTTAGATATTTCTTATTTAGTTCACAAATTTAAACAATACAATGCATGGCTTTTAGTGTGGACACATTGTAAATATCTGCCGAGGTTCAGTGAACATCACTCATCAATGTAATGTTGTTCTTTATCAAACGCTGAGAATGTGCCGAAGTAACGATTCACTCCCTTGATCTGTGTTAACTGTCTGTACCTCCAAACCCTGGGGAACCTCGAAGGGGCTGTTGTGCTCTTTTCTGATTGGCTGTACTTGGGTCTTGCCGACATTTTTAGAATGTTCTCACTCCTTTCGCAGAAGCAGAAAGCAGTTATTTTGATTTTGAACTGTGGGAATAGTTACTCTTTTGCAGATGAAAAGCGTTTTCTCTTTTATCCTGCTTGTTCAATCATTTCCCCCACTCGTCCCCGTTTCATATATAAGGCTTGCATTAGTGTGGTTTTTTTTTGTTGAGAAATTTCATTGTTATATTTTTTTTCCCGTATGTGACGTACGTATTCGTATTAAAGATTCTCTTTTGTATGCTGAACCATTGTGGAATTTGAGTTATTTTCAACCACATGATTCACGGACCAAGCTGAAGTTTTTTTGTATGTGTGGGTTTCAGAAGGTGGAACAGATCCCTCCCAGTCTCAATGTAACCACCAGTGTGTGTTGTGTGTGTGTTGTGTGTGTGTGTGTTGTGTGTGTGCGTCTCCATACATGGGTTCCAGAAAGTGGAATGGAGCCCTTCCCCAAGTGTGTGTTATTTTTTTTAACTGTTTAATATTTCACTGGTCAAATTCGTACATGGAAACAATCAGCATACACCATCATTGCAAACGGATACAGGGGTGGACAGAGAACAACCATTATTCAAAGAAAGATTAGAGGGATGGTTCCACATGATAATTTATTGAGACCATTCCTACCTTGTTTACATACCATCCTTCAATCTTTTAAAATGTTTTATACAGGGTGGGGCAGAGAAACGAGATATTTTACAAACCGATCTTCGCTATGCCAACATGATCGCAACATTTTTTGTGACCAACCAGCTAGCTACAAGGTTTCCTCAAGTTAATGAGGCCAGTTGGTTTCAACAAGATGTCGCGATGGCTCATACCGCCAGTGTGTCAATGGCTGCCGTATGACTACATTTTCCATAACCACATCATCATCTGCAGGAATGGTGACAGTACTTGGCCTCCAAGGTCCCCAGAACCTGTCAGCATGTGACCATTTTTTATGGGGGCACTTAAAAAGGAAAGTGTACGCTCATCGTCCTCACAATATCGAAGAGCTGAAAGAAAGACCGTCAAAAAATTCCCGGAATCTATTTGGAGATGCTACGCCGAGTCATGGGAAACATGCGTGGAAGACTAGAGGAATGCCTGTGCAGAGACGGACGTCACCTCGAGGATGTGATCTTCAAGAAATAATGCATGCTATGTACTTCAAGATGAAAAGGTTTATTTAATTACTGGTGGGGGGGGGGGGGTTGGGTTTTTTTTTTTTTTAATCGCGCCGTTCTTCTGCCCCACCCTCTATTACGTGCAGACTTTGAACGCCCAATAAACCACAATGATAGGCGAGTAACCTCGTGTAATCTTTTCAGGAAATAAAAAAGAAAAAAGAAAAGAAAAGAGAACAGAAGTCTCCCTCAAACGTTAATGTTATACATTTTATGAACAATCACAGGAGACGGACCGAGCAATTAAAATTGAAGAAGAAAAATTATAAGCAACACATTTTGTAAAGATTTTCAAGAATTGTTGCCACAAAACTTTTGCAAGGAGGGATCTACTCACACGTTGTATTCGTAGGGAAGCACGGATTCCACCGAGTCTAGCCTGTTCACAAACAACTTGATGATGCTCTGCAATGGATGCGCAAGAAAAGTTGTATTTTAAATGAAGAATAAAACACCAACCCAACTGCTTTAAAATTATATACTGTATATATATATATGGATTATAATTGATCATTGTAAAAATCACATTTATAACCAGAATGCTCCGCCAGGCTGAACAGTCTCAGTTTTGTATTCCACTGACAGGCCAGATCTGTATCCAGACATCCAAAATCGAATCGGCTGGTTCTTGTCACCCACCAAACTCATCCACAAAGTTTTGAGATATCGTGCTACAATATTAATTGTGGCCCAACCTCTCAATGTCAATGTTGAATAATCACTTAAAATTCGAGTGTCTGGATCCAGATCCGAATCTGCACAAAAATCGAATAAATTCGTCCTTGTCACACACCCAACCTGTCCACCAAGTTTCGTACAAACCCATCCATAACCTTTTGAAATACTCTGCTCACGGACAAACAAACAAGGTTAAAAATATAACCTTTGTCCACCTTCGGTGGTGGAAGTAATGAATGCTCATTCATTTGTAGACGGCAAAATGGGCATCATGAGTAAGAGCTCGAAACAAAATGCCAAGTTGGATCGCAAGCTAATGCAAAGAATAATAATAAAAAAAAATGTTGGAGAGAAAAAGTGATGCAGCCACATCGTGGGAAGAATAAAAGGAAGAACAACAACAATCAAATAATACTTGGGGTTTGCAAATGTGAGGAGGCAATGAGCAGAAATCTGGAAAACCTCGATAAAAGAATGAGACTGGAACAAAACTGTGCAAATATGTACAACTAGAAGGGCACTCGAGAGAGCACATACCTCCGCCAGGCTGATTCGTTTACGTTTTGTATCCCACTGATAGGCCAGATCTGGATTTTGACACAAACTAAAATTTAATTGGCTTGTTCTCGTCATCGAACCAACTCATCCACCAAGTTTCGTCTGATTCCATCAACAACTTTTTCAGATATTTTGCTCACAAACAAACAGAGACAGACAGACAGACAGACAGACAGAGTGAAAACTTAACCTCCATCCACCTTCGGTGGCGGAGGTAATGACAAACTCGGAAAAGTGCGGACACAGTTCGGAACTCCTATCACACGAGGTGAGATCTCCAGAGTGGATTACCTTGGAACACCATCTACAAGGGACAGTGTGCAAAAGTCATATGGACATTCACAAATTCAGTTCCAAGCGATCCTGAACAGGGCTCTTTCTGTTAATGGGAGCAGCACGGTGGTTAAGACACTGGACGCAAACCCAAATGAAGGCAGAAGTAGAAAGGATTTCGAGTCAACTTTGCCAAAATGAACCAGATGCAGCAGGACTACCATGTTACGAACAGATTATGAATAAAACCCAGAGGGCTCACCAATGACCTTCAGGGAGGGAGGAAAATCAGGCAGGAAAATGGTGAACTTTATTATCTGCCCTGCTCACCTGGTCTGCTCCACAGAAAGCACCAGTCCACACTTTAGGCTTTTATGGTGGGCACAACACAACCTACGAAATGGCAGTGCCACCCACAGATCCACCAACAAAATTTATGTAGAGGGGGGGGGTGTAGTGAGGTGTAGGAGGAGATGGATAAATGAATGCAACCAACCTGTGGTTCGAATCTCGATCCACCCAATTTTGAACCGTCACCCTGGTGTTTTCACACACACAGGGCCAGGGAGGGATCAATGTGTGCGCAGTTAAACTGGGTGTCCTGTCTGCTCGCATTACGTGGTGTACATTAAGGATCCCAAGATGTGCTTTGCAAAAAGTAGACGAGTTATCACCGGCACCCTGAACAAATTACAAATTCCTGCTCAAGATCACCTTCATTCAAATGTCAGGACGAACCAAGCGGTTCATGAAAGACTGTCAAAAAAGAAAAGAAAAAAAAAGTTCCCCGGCCAACCCCACAAGAAGGTAGGAATAATTGTGCTGCTATTGGAGCCCATTTATTTTTAAAGGTGTGGAAAGAAAAGGTAACCCCTCACCCCATTTTCCTCCCCACAACCAGCAGAGGTTTGTATGAATGCCCTCACTGTTATGCGTTCGACTCCCATGACCGCTTGGGATGGAAACTTCTGCACCCTGCAACAAAGTGGCGACTTGTCCGGAATCAGTTCGGAGCCACCGAAACGTCCACGACTCGTTGTGATCACCCTGATGGTCTGTCAAGAGGACAGACCTCCAGCATGCACACCCACCCCACATGTGGGTAGTTTATGAACAAATGGCCTCTTCTGTTAACAATTAAAGCAGAATGTCAAATGGCAGCTGGATCAATTGTCAGTGATAAGAGTGTTTGGCAACAGACGAGTTTTGGGATCCGACAACTCTAATAACTTTGTTCATGCTGGCCATCTCACTGAGAAGATCGGTGGTCCAATGTATCAGCGCAGATACGAATGGGAACAAGTTGCCATGGAGAGAATCATGGTGAGAAGCGGACGTTTTAGAGAAAGCAGACTTGCTTCCCACGGCAGTTGGCATACTCTGACCACATTCTGTCGATGCCATCTGTTGTAGTACATATTTAAGGAGACAGATTGACACCCTACACCAGCAAGACTTATTCTTCATTTAGGTTAGGATCAGTGACCCATCATCAGAACCCATTGCAAGGAGTATGGAAATGAAGCTCAGATGATTACTTGAGAAGTTGTAGTCTCTCCTGAGCTGTCGTTGGCAGTCGAGTAAAAAAAATGCCGTCCTGGTGCAGCATTAACAGTGAACAGTACATGCCATCCTTAAGATGGGGAAGCAAAGCCGGCTGTCCGATCTGCATATACGTTAAAGGATCCTCCAGTGGCTCAAAACAATTATGTACCTGCTGTCCCGTGACTACATAACCTGCTCAGAGATGAAACGGGATTGAAAAGTTGAAATGACAAAATTAGATGCTTGTAATCCAAAACAAGTGGCCACTTTGTTGCAGGGTGTTGCAGTTCCCATCGTGTACAGCCTTTTTGGCTGCTGGTTGCATCATTGGTTTTGGGGCACGACTATGCCGCTGATGCAGTGCCCCAGCTGATGCAGTTGTAACCAGTACACTGGTGCTCATTTCGCCGACCTCGGAAGGATGACAGGCTGAGTCAACCCACTGGTGTTAATTCAGCAGTACACAGGGCTCGAACTCAGGACCCCAGGATCCCAAGCCACGACCCTAACCGCTAAGCCAACACCAGGCTTATGGGTGATGGAGGAAATCACAAAAATAAGACCACTGGACCTTGTAACTTATTTGGGCCCTGGCCTCATGTTGCAACACAAATTTGGTAACATTCTGACCGGTAGGCCTGGAGAAGAAGATTTCTAAAGGAATTTACACAATTTCCCAAAATTTTTTAATAAGGCTGTCATTTTGACACACTTCCGGTCACGTGGTCGGCGTAACCCTCGCAATTTTACATCAGGACCCGGCCTAACGTTGTAACCCAAATTTGGTAACATTCTGACCGGTAGCCTGGAGAAGAAGATTTCTAAAGGAATTTACACAATTTCCCAAATTTTTTTTAATAAGGCTGTCATTTTGACAAACTTCCGGTCACGTGGTCGGTGTAACCCTCGCAATTTTACATCAGGACCCTGGCCTAACGTTGTAACCAAAATTTGGTAACATTCTGACCGGTAGGTCTGGAGAAGATTTCTAAAGGAATTTACACAATTTCCCAAAATAATTTTTAATAAGGCTGTCATTTTGACACACTTCCGGTCACGTGGTCGGTGTAACCCTCGCAATTTTACATCAGGACCCCGGCCTAACGTTGTAACCAAAATTTGGTAACATTCTGACCGTGGGGTCTGGAGAAGAAGATTTCTGAAAGGAATTTACACAATTTCCCAAAAAATTTTTAATAAGGCTGTCATTTTGACAAACTTCCGGTCACGTGGTCGGCGTAACCTCGCAATTTTACATCAGGACCCCGGCCTAACGTTGTAACCAAATTTGGTAACATTCTGACCGGTGGGTCTGGAGAAGAAGATTTCTGAAGGAATTTACACAATTTCCAAAAGAATTTTTAAATAAGGCTGTCATTTTGATAACTTCCGGTCACGTGGTCGGTGTTAACCTCGCAATTTACATCAGGATCCCGGCTATACGTTGTAACCAAAATTTGGTAACATTCTGACGGTGGTCTGGAGAAGAAGATTTCTAAGAGATTTACACAATTTCCCAAATAAATTTTTTAAAGGCTGTCATTTGACAACTTCCGCACGTGGTCGGTGTAACCCCTCGCAATTTACATCAGACCTGGCCTAACGTTGTAACCAAAATTTGGTAACATTCTGACCGGTAGGTCGGGAGAAGAATTTCTAAGGAATTTACACAATTTCCCAAAGAATTTTTAATAAGGCTGTCATTTTGACACACTTCCGGTCACGTGGTCGGTGTAACCCTCGCAATTTTACATCAGGACCCTGGCCTAACGTTGTAACCAAAATTTGGTACTTCTGACGCGTGGTCTGGAGAAGAAGATTTCTGAAGGAATTTACTCAGTCCCACAATTTACCTACTTAAAAAAAAAATAAAAGTCACGTGACCGGAACAAGCTGTGCAATCCTCATTGACCAATCAGGAGAGGGAACCGTTTGCTGCCAAATTTCGCCGGATCGACCCAGCGGTTTGGCCGGAGAAGTTGAAATAGGAGACGGACGGACGGTCGGTGCCCGATGACAATACTCGATATGGAATTCCAATTCCAGACAAGATAAAAAGCGGGCTTCGTGCAACAACAACAACAACAAAAAAATAATAATAATAATAAATAAGTAAACTGATAAACTACAACACAGGCATGCCGGGCCGAATGTCCACCTCCTAAAAAGGATGTTAAATATTTGAGATCTCGACCCAAGGCCAAACGGTGGTGGTCGTCGCAGAAGATCCACACAACTCATAATTACCGTTTAACAATCTACAACCAGCGACGTTTATCAAACAGCGATAGGAGAAGGACACAAGTAAAGGCCGAGGCCGAGGCCGCAACGATCGGAACGTACTGTTCGTGAGGCCTAAAAACACGGGCCGCGACTCGTTCCCTACCGAGCATCCGTTCTTCTCTTTACCCGGCTCGCAGAACGTGACGGGCGCCAATCCGGGCAAATAGAAGGCTTCGCAGGACGCCAGCAGGAGGAACACATTGGAGAGATGAAAAACCTGGTTAATCATGACGAGGCAACACGGCGAACCAGCACAGGGGCTCCTAAAGTCATCAAAACCTCCACGTCCGCAACAGTACGTCACGTAAACTGGTTCGGTGCCTTCCAGGGATTTCTTCCCTTTCTTTTCCTCTTCCTCCTCCTCCTCCTAATCTTCCTAATCTTCCTCTTCTTCTTCTTCTTCACTCTATTTCGTCACCTCCATCTTTCTTGATATTTACTTTTAAAAAAATTTTTTTTATTTTTTATTCTTCTTTTTTCCTCAGTTCGTTTTTAATCGGCAAAGTACATGAGGAAAACTTGCAGAGTTCAACATCGCAGTGCGCATAACAGATATTTTTTGACGTTGTTTTGGCGCCATCTTACTACGCCACTTAGAGCACAATGGGTGAGGCTTCCAGTACGTACTAATATGAATATAGTTTCTTCTTCTTCTTCTTCTTCTTCTTTCAACGTTGACACGACCCCAAATAAGAGACACGGATTCTATTTATTATTTTTTTTTCTGTATAAAAAATCGAGATTAGAAATCCACCAAAGAAAATAAATTTCAAACTAAGACTTGTTTTTTGACAACTGACAAACACAATATTGACGATAGAATGGGTGTCCTCAACTTTGGATTGCTTCCGGGTAGCGACGGCCGCCGCCATTTTAGCGCGGTGAAAACAACTCCATAGCAACGAATTGATCGCCATTGCTTTACGTGATACTGTTTGTAATATTTTTTTTTTGTGTAGCTCACCCACATGTCGTTCATTCACCCGGAAAATCTTATTAACGATGCGAAACATCGTTATTATGAGGTGAAATTGGATGCGATTGGGATAGAAAGGGTCCTTACATAAGTATCTTGATGAACACTGGAATGTTCAGGGATTGGCATCACCGAGGGGTGGAGCGTGCGCTTGCCGAGTAAAGCACTTTGGTTGTGGCTTCCATTCATCTGAGTCGTGTGGATCTTTCCTCAGCTGAGAAGACTGAAATACTGGGCATATTTGCTTATCCAGGATACAACACATCTACAAGCGTATAATATATTTTTGTATACCTTGTCGAGGCTCGTGTGAGAGCGACACACACAACGCACAGCAAGGGGGGCATGAGAACAGCAGGGAGGGAGTGGGAAGGACAAAATAGTGGGGACAGAAACATTAGGAGATCTGTGGAAGGGAGAGGGATGGACGGGGAACATGGGGAAGAGAAGATGGACATTACAGGGACTTTCAGGAAGGAAAGCAGGGAATTTGAAGGAGGTGGGCTTGGGTGGATTATCGGGGGTAGAAAAAGATCGAGGATTTGGATGGGGGATGATAAGAGGTGGTGGTGAACAGCTGTTTTGAAGGCCTGGAGGGAAGAATGGGAATGAATAGAGTGAGGGAGTTTATTCCAAAGGCGGGGAAAAAGAGGAATGAAAGAGTGAAGGTGAGCAGTGATTCGTGATTTTGGTAGTTTACCAGAAGGGGGTTGTTGGCGGACCTTGAGCGCCCTGCGGAAATGTGGTGGGGCAAATCACAGAGAGAGCAGGGGGGGCGAGGCTGGAGAGGAGACGGTAGAAGACAGAAAGACCACCGACAACCTGCGTTGATTGAGTGAGAGGCCCAAAGACTCAGCTTCATTGCGGGAGATGCCGATGATCCAAAATGCCTTGGTTTTCTACAGCGTGAAGCCGAGAAATGTGGGAGGCAGGAGCACCAGCCCAGAGGGAGAGCAGTACTCCATCAGTCTGCGGACAAAAGCTTTGTAAGTGGTCAAGAGCTCAGGGGGCCGAGGAAGGACTTTGCACGATGGACGATTCCCAGTCGGCGACTGGCTTTGGAGGCAGGTTTGAAATGTGGCTTTCCAAGGAAAGGTCATGGAGATAGTGAGACCCAGAAGCTTGAAAGAAAGGACTTCTTCCAGAGGATTGTTGAGAAAGTAGAAATGGGGGGGGGTTCTAAATGGTCCTTTCGGAGAGACATAGAGTGTGAGATTTGTCCGGATTGAAAGACATGTTCCATGTGTTGGACCAGTTTGTGATTTTATCCAGATCTACAGTGAGCAAAGAAGCTGCTACTTGCCAGTCTGAGGGATGACCAATGGTACGGCGAGAGGGTGGAGTCATCAGCAAAGAGATATAGAGGATTTTCCAGAGAGTCGGAGAGATCATTGATGAAAACCAGAAAAACAACAGGGCCCAGAACGCTACCTTGAGGAACTCCAGCCTGGACAGGAAGAGGGGATGAAAGAACTCCATTTAGGGCCACACGTTGACTGCGACAGGAGAGGAAGTCTGCGAGCCATGAGTGGAGATGGCCTTGGATACATAGGAAGAGAGTTTGGTGAGCAGGGCAGGGTGCCAGACTGTCAAAAGCACGTGATATGTCCAGGGATACGGCTCGGATTTCCTGTCTGGCATTGAGGACTTCCATCCATTGTTGGGAGAGCAGAAGCAACATATCCAGGATAGTGATCTGGTCTGAAACCAAATTGATGAACGGAAATCAAGCCATTGGAGAAGAGGAAGGATTTAATGTCTGAAACGATGATGGATTCCATAACCTTGCTGTGATTGGGAGAAGGTTGAATGGTCTGTAGTTGCAGAGATCTGTTTTTGCACCTTTTTATGCAGAGCAGTAATGTTTGCTGATTTCCAAGCAGATGGCAGATGGCCTTGAGCAAATAAGAGGGTGAATAGAACAGAGAGAGGGTGAGCAAGAACAGAGGAACAGGTTTTTAGGACACGTGGGCTGATGCGTCTGGACCGGTTGCAGAATCTGAGTCGAGGTTTGACAGCAAGCTCTCCACCTTGTCAGGAGAAAAGGACACAGAGTCCAGTGACAGTTGGGTGCGACTGGGTAAGGTGGGTAGAGAAAGTGATCGATTTTGGACACAAGATTTAGCTGCAAACACCGAGTTTAGGCATTCAGCTTTTTCACGTGCGGTATCAGCAGTGCGGCCATTTGAGGTAAGGGAGGGGATGGAGGGGAACATACACCAGAAACAGATTTGATTAGATGCCACCAGGATTTTGAGGAGGGAGAGAGGTTTGAGAGTTCAGACTTGAGCTCCGAAAGATGTTGTTTTCTGGCTCTCCTGAGGGTAGATACACACGTTCCAAGCTTTATGGAAGGAACTGAGATTACCCTCAGTTGGGTTTGCTTTCCATGAGCAAAGGCAAGTTGTTTCAGGACAATTGCCTCGCCACACAGCTTCCGTGAACCAAGGGGCGGAGGAAGGGTAGGACAACTGAAGACGAGAGGGGATAAATCTGTGCATGAGGGAAGCAAGTTTCTTTGAAAGAATTCCAGGATGAGTTGATGTTGGAGAAAGTAGCGATAGGAGACCATCTAATAGTTTGATGGCTGCTTGGAGACCCTGCCAGTCAGCTTGAGTGAAATGCCAGACTCGACGGCGGTGAGGTGGTTCTCTGATAACAGCTAGAGAGATGTCCACTTTGACAAGGACGTGGTCAGAAGAACCGTTGGAGCAGAGGAAGAGCAGCAGATATTGTCAGGGAAATTTGTCAAAATCATATCCAGAAGAGATGGAGTACCCATTGGTTAAGATCCGGTTCGGGAAGTTGACCGATTGAGTCAGTCCATAATTATTACTGATCAATCCTCATACAACCGTAATTATTCTGATCAACCTTATAGAACCGTAGTTATTACTGATCAACCTTATAAAACCATAATTATTACTGATCAACCTTATTGATACAGCTGTTGGTTTGGCCAGTCGCCTGGTCTAAATCTCGACGAAGCGGTTGTGGTCACGACGGCCGACTGAATCCTTCCTTCTGAGCTGGATCATGGGCCTGTCTGCCACGATAACTATCTCCAATGCAACGACTGAGCCAGTCTTTGTGTCATGCTGATCAGTGTCACACGCCCGCTACTCTAATGGCGACTGAGAGGAATCACCAGCCGCAGGCACAGTTCCACACCTGTCCACCACCCATAATTGATCACCCAGACCATCTCGTCCGTGGATGGTTCACGGTCTACAGCGCCCCTTTCCCCAGATCCATTTGGCCCTTTGGGCCCCATTTGTCTCACCACAGTCAGCAGAAGTTGAACCCCCTTTAGTGGTTGCCCCTCACTGCTTGCCAGTGGACCGCAGTGTCAGCTGCCTCATACACAGTGGCTGGTCGCTATACACATGGTGGCCGACAGCTTGGGCCCCAGCTCTGAGTCCGGCATGGCCTGCATGAATATGTCCAGAACTACACTCTCCTGGGCAGGGGTGGCCATGTTGGCAAGCACGATTCTAATGGTGTGGCAAATGTCGTGCACCGACTCGTCAGGTCTCTTCCTTCTCGTCGTGAGCTGAGCTTAAACAAGCTCTGCTGCTCTATGCCAAATATTTAACAAGCTCTGCTGCTCTATGCCAAATCAACCTTTTATGGCTGGAATTAGTGAGGCCGGGCCATCTGGCATGATGGTTAAGACCTCTGCCGCCTCCCCGCGCAATGCCGCCACATAGTGCATTCCACTTTTGTCCAGACTCCAGCCATTCCCTCGCACTACACAATAAAATTGCACCAAAAAACACCGCAGGTTGCTATTGCCATCACACAACGCCAGAGGAACCGCATGAAATCCCTGAGGCTAAGCCCCAAACACTGGTCCTAGTGAGACCTTCAAGGGTTCCAGTCCTCCTAGAACCTCTGCTCTCCCGACCGACAGTGGCTTGCACCTGTTGATCCCGCTATCTATCCCCCATCCACATCTGCGTCCAACCCATCTCCTCCTGCATGGAGCACATTTGTTGAGTTCCCTTACCCCCACACGTTCCATTCACTCCCTTTCACACTCACTCGGCCATGGGAGATCGGAGCCCTCACCTGGTAGCAGTGTTGTACCTCCTCATTCACATCATCGACACGGTTCTCCACAAACCTTCTCACCTCCTGCATCACAGATATGTCATTGTGCACTTTGAGGACTTTAAGCCTCCCAACCTGCCCCTGTAAACACATCATCACATCACCCCTCAGCTTCCACACGTCCTGTAACCTCCTCTTTTATTTTCTCCACTTCCTCTTGTTTTCTCTACCATCTTTGCTTTCACCAGTGCCACTTTTTCTCCAGCTCACTCTTTTACTATCTCTCCCTTCCCTTTTCTATCTGCTTATCTATCGGCTGCCTATTTGCTTCCGTACTCTGCTCCATCTCCTCTATCTTCTTTGCTACCTCATCGTTTCTCTTCTTACACTCTTTCATTGCCATATTATTTCCCCTTTTACTCCTTTCTGGGCCTGTTCTAATTTATTTTGCCCTCACCTTTGCTCATCTATCTTCCCCACATTCCCTTTCATGTCTTTACTCAACCCCTTTGCTCCTGTTTCAATCCTTCTACTTCCCTTGAAAACCCATCTACCTTCCATCTTTAGCCCATTCACTCCCCCCCCCCCCTAGAATCTGTCCTAGTGTCCACAATTTCCCACGACGTGTCTCGCATGTCCACTATTGATGTTGCCAGGCTGTCATGGCTTGAATGGGGCGGGGAACATGGGAATACAAGATGGACACTTACAGGGACTTTCAGGAAGGAAAGCAGGCAATTTGAAGGAGGTGGCTTGGGTGGATTATCACGCGGCGGGTAGAAAAGATTGAGGATTTCGATGGGGGATGATAAGAGGTGGTGGTGAACTGGTGTTTTGAAGGCCTGGAGGGAAGAATGGGACTGAACAGAGTGAATATGGGGAAGAATGCTTGTCTCCATTTTGGCCCTCATCTCCGCACGGCCAGCCCCGTCTCTCGGCCTGGCCTGCCTCCATCGTAGCCACCAGCCTGTCACCATCAGCCCTCATCTTGGCTTAGTTTGCCTCCATCTTATCCATCATCTCTGCCCGACCAGTTTCCGTATTAGCCATCATCCGTGTCAGGATAGCCATCATCTTGGGACTATCTCACCGCTGTTGTGACATTGCTGGCCGAGTGCCTCCTGATGCTGGTTGAGCTTATGGGAGGGGGAGGGGGTTAACTCCACTGCACCCTCCAATGGACCTTCTATTTCCATTCGTAATTGCGTCACAGTGGTGTCGGTCCAATGTGTCCCCCATTCGAGTTGCCTTGATCGCTCAATATAGTTAAACTAATGAGATCCGCATCGCGCTCTCAAGCAAGCCAGTTGCCCGGTCCGAATCCCGATGAACCACATCAGAGCAGTCATGGTGGCCAACTGATTTGATCGTTCCGAACCGAGTCACCGGCCTCTCTGTAATGACACCGAATGTTTGGATCTGCATCCGGACGTGTACCAAGATCTGACCGGCTTGTTCTTGTCACCGAACCAACTCATTTACATAGTTTTCTGATAACTCGTCCAAAACTTTTTGAAATATCATGATATTAAGGTGTATCGTTTTTTTTGTCCCCAATCTCTCAATGGTGAAAAATGACTTGCAAAATTTAAAAAAAATTGTCGTATCCGGACACATATTCGGATCTTCAGCAAAATCCAAACAATTTGTCCTCGTCACATATCCGCCTGGTCCACCAAGTTTCGTCCAAATCCGTCCATAACTTTTTGAGATATCGTGCTATAGATGGTTTTGAGCCCCCATCACTCACTGGTGAAGATTTAGGTTAAAAAATTTTTTACATCTGGATCACAATGTTCACCAAAATTTCATCAACTCCTCCTTGTCATCCACCCAACTTCGCCCTGATCACCAGTACATACATGTTCATGTATGATGCGTGTATGAAACAAAGCATCTGATTGGCCAAGAGTTATGACGCGTCATTCAGGGGGCGTGAGAAACGTGAAGTTATTGGACAAAGTGCGAAGAGGAAAATCTCGTTTTTTAATTTAATTAATGTGCACTTTCGGTGATTGACGAGTTATCAATATGATATTGAAATATATTTTTAAACAATTTCGAGCACAAATTAAGGAGTTACTAAAGGAGGAGAGGGAGGGGGGGGCACAAAAGTAATGAATTTCACTGCTCGCCCCCGGCAAACCATCCTTTACATTGACGTCACAAAGGTGAGTGACGTCACAGAGCGATGGAAATCCTTTATTAGCGTTATCCCGGCACTATTGTCCCATTTGAAACACTTAAAACCGAGATGGAGAGAACTCGTGTTTTTCTCGTCGCTTTACTCTCGTGGTTTCTAATGACCTATTACTTGGGTTACCTGCCACCCGTTGACCAGGTGAGTTTTAAACAGGTACGAACATTTACGTGTACGCTTTGAACGAATCGTGACGGAAGAGTGTCGCTCCAGCAGAGAATCGGCCTCAAGGGTTGGGGTCCGAGTATCTGATCCGAGACGTCGGGACAACAATACGCAGTGGTAAACAGATATCAACAACGTTGTGTGATCATTAGGTCTGTTCTTCCTTCCTCGGGGCTCTCAGACCCTCATTGGTTCGGAGACCTCGAGGGCGGACTGACTCCCAACGGAGCCCGATTGGGGGGACGGGGTCTTTGTGTAGAGTTGCTTGTAAAGGGGAGGGTGAGAATCGTTGTTTACATTCATCTGTCACTTTTATGATTGATGGCTTCCTTTGGGGGAATCAACACGTCCCGTCCCCCCCCCCCCTCCTCTCCTTCAAGCCGATTGCGCCAAATTCTGTTGGTGTAATTGGTTCGAGTTCAGAATGTAGAACGAGAAGGATATGAAAGTACTTAAGCTATCTATCATTCGCAACACATACTGTATCTATCCCATAACGATAACGTGTTAAAGGATAAACAGAATACTAGATCATCACGAGATGTAATCAATGTGGATTCACTTTGTGCTCCCAGTCCCAGGGGTTCACAACCTTCACATGATTGTTGGTTCACGAGCGCCAGCCAGAGTGACCACTATATTCGTTATGTCATGTGTGTGGGTGGTCGCTAGACTACCGTTATTTCTCAGGTTTTCCGTCTGTCTGTATGTTGTATGTAATGGACAGCTCTGGAGGCCAGAGGAGTCAACCGATTTTGATGAAACTTGACTGGTAGGTTCATACCAGGATCTAGTTGTATGCTTTTGAGCACCGTTGCTATGGACGCCACCGTTGCCTAGCAATGGGACTTTGAAAGTTTTTGAAAAAATCCGAAAAATATTTACAAGCCGGTAGGCGACATGGCTGCTCACTCTAGATGGAAAGCTGGCCGACGCGACTAGCCGATATTCATGTACATGCTATCAATCAATTTAGCACAATAAAATATGATTATCACAGCCCTCTTAGTTTGCGCCAGAAACCCGCCTTGTGAAATTTCAGGCATGTTTCCAAAGAGACTCTAACAAATGGCAGCCCTGGTAATTCCATTTATCTATTTCGCTAAAGATTTTATTTTTTTATATGATGCTGTAAGACATTCTCCTTGGGCACAAAAAAACAGTCCCTCAGAGGTCCAGTTTCGGAGGTATTGATTTTTTTGTACAGTCCACAATAAGTGTACGATGTACGATAAAGTATTTTAGCTGTTGCTAAGCAACGGAGGTGTGGATAGCAACCATCATTTTTTGTGTACATGCTAGCCACATTGTACACATTTCACCCAAGTTTCATCAAAATCAACTCTTTCCTTAGAGATATTCGCAATTAACCGTTTCTGAAATGTTCACATGTACTCGCCCAAAACCTATCTCCTCCTACAAATATTTTTTGTTTAGGGCTGCAAATTGGCATGAAGGGAGAGAGATAGATTGCTCACAGAACTCTAACCTTCCATTTTTCGATTTTTTGACCACTTTTAAGGGCCGTTGCTATGCCGTTGCTAGGGCCGGGGTCCCATATTCGAAAGCACACGATTCCCAGAAATATTGGTCCCACCTACCAAATTTCATTGGAATCGGTGAGTGGTTTAGCCCCTAGCTTGACCAAAGTTTCGCGGACAGACAGACAGATGGAAATGTCCAGAATAAGGGTGCTCTAAGAGCAGCCAACAGACAAGCCGGTAGGCAACATTGGTGGTCGCTATATAATTGCATACTAGTCATACAGTTTTTGACGGGTCGGGCTGAAATTTTTTGACAAAGGTTGATTATAGTGCGCATAAAAGCGTGGAAGCCGATTTTTGATTTTCGAAAAAAAAAATATTGGCTGCTCTTAGAGCACCCTTATTGGCTGTTCATAGAGTACCCTTATTCTGGACATTTTCTCATTCTCATTCAATCCCAGTAATTCTCATTCAAGTACACATGTTTATATTAATGTCCTGTCCGCCATTTGATGTCTGGATGATCTCCTCCATTGTGTTTCAATCAATGTAAGTAAGAATAAGCCTTTTAACATTCTCTTTGTTCATGTTTACAGGATTAACATCGTCCTGGAATGAGTACTTCAACCGTGCTGCCACTCAACACCGGCAGATGGAAATGATGATGAATTGCCAAATCTTCATTGCCAGTATTGTGTGCCTCAGCCTCATTCTCCAGGTATGCACGTGATATAAACTCACGGGATATGGTTAACGAACTCATTGCTCGACCATTCCATTGTCGATTTGGGTGAAAAGGTCCAAGTGATAAAATGCAGTCCCAAACAGAATTCCATTTAGGATTGAGCAAGTGATGCTCAACCGCAGGAGGTTATATACTCAAGGATCCATCGATTCTTGGTGGAGCAGTAGACCACTGGGTTGTGCTTATGCTCAGTCAAGCTTGAGAAAAGACAATTTTGAAATTAAACAATATCCTAAAACAACAACCCAACAAAAATATCCCAAGACACAAAGCCCTCTCTCAATGTGTATTGTTTGCTGCTCTTTGTGCTGCAGATCAGAAATTGCTTCTGCAGTCGACATTGCAACGAGTGCTGTGAGTCAAAGCTTCTAGAATTGAGACGGGGAACATTGCACAAAAGTACACGAATAATAAAAAATAAATTCAAATTAACTTAAGGAATTGTAACTCCATCTTGTAAGAATGTTTTCACTCATTCACAGACTGCATGGAGGAAAACTCCACGAAGAGAAGCAGCAGCACTGGGAGCCTGGATGATGGGATCCCAGAAGTGGATGCTCCAATGCCGGTCATGGAATTGCTGGAGCATCACACATTGCAGTCACTGGCTCTGCAGAATCAGATGGCCATGCTGCTGAGTGGTGATGTTTTATCCACAGGGATGCAGGGTGGTTCCAGATCAGATGGTTTCACATTTCCATATGAGATCAGATCAGAGGCCAAAGAGAATATGTCTCTTGGTTCTCATGCAATGGAGAATAGTGATTTGGAGGTTTTTTTTAACAACCTGCAATTTGATGTCTCGTTAGTTCTTGATAAGCAATCAGCAAGTCATCGTCACCGTTTATGCATCCTGATGCAGAAACACCCGACGGTGTGTGATTGAATCGGTATCGGTGGGAATCAGAATACGTAAACCCGCTCGGAATACCTGTGCAGTGTGAACTTGGAGAGTCAGCTGATGATAATGCACTGGGATCACCTGGATCAGCTAAAGACATCCCGACATATAAAACCTCTTCCCCAGGCATTCTTAAAACAGGGACATTCTTATCCTGGCAACTATCTGGCATCACGAGTATCAGAAAATGTAACGGAACAAGGCAACATCGCTTCAACAGGTGAGATCCTGAGAGAGTCCGTTCACCACAATCAAAACTTTTGCAAAGTATCAGTGAAAAGAGAAGATCTTGTGTACCCATAAATAGTCCAGCCGCAGTGATGACTCCTACGGAAACTACTGACACGAAAAGCCCTTCAAATGGTAAGATGACTGCCTTTAAAAAATTGGGATTGGGGTTGGCTTGGGTTTGAATGTGAGGGTTAGGGTTAGGGTCAGTGTTGAGTTGAATGTGAGGGTTAGTTAGGTCGGGGTTGAGTTTGAATGTGAGGTTAGGTTAGGGTCGGGGTTGAGTTTGAATGTGAGGGTTAGGGTTAGGGTCAGGTGAGTTTGAATGTGAGGGTTAGGGTCGGGGTTGAGTTTGAATTGTAGGTTAGGGTTTAGGGTCGGGGTTGAGTTTGAATGTGAGGGTTAGGGTAGGGTCGGGGTTGAGTTTGAATGTGGAGGGTTAGGGTCGGGGTTGAGTTTGAATGTGAGGTTAGGGTTAGGGTCGGGGTTGAGTTTGAATGTGAGGGTTAGGGCGGGTTGAGTTTGAATTGGGTTAGGGTTAGGGTCGGGGTGAGTTTGAATGTGAGGGTTAGGGTCGGGTTGAGTTTGAATGTGAGGGTTAGGGTTAGGGTCGGGGTTGAGTTTGAATGTGAGGGTAGGTTAGGTCGGGGTTGAGTTTGAATGTGGAGGGTTAGGGTCGGGGTTGAGTTTGAATGTGAGGGTTAGGGTTAGGGTCGGGTTGAGTTTGAATGTGAGGTTAGGGTTAGGTCGGGTTGAGTGTTGAATGTGAGGGTTAGGGTTAGGGTCGGGGTTGAGTTTGAATGTGAGGGTTAGGGTCGGGTTGATCGTGAATGTGAGGTTAGGGTTTAGGGTCGGGGTTGAGTTTGAATGTGAGGGTTAAGGGTTTGGGCGTTGAGTTTGAATGTGAGGGTTAGGGTTAGGGTCGGGGTTGAGTTTGAATGTGAGGGTTAGGGTTAGGGTCGGGTTGAGTTTGAATGTGAGGGTAGGTCGGTGATTTGATGTGGGTTAGTTAGGGTCGGGGTTGAGTTTGAATGTGAGGGGGGTTGGTTAGGTAGTGAGTTGAATGTGGAGGGTAGGTCGGGGTTGAGTTTGAATGTGAGGGTTAGGGTTAGGGTCGGGGTTGAGTTTGAATGTGAGCGTTGGGGTTGGATATTAATGTTGGAGTTCGGGATGGGCTTCATTTTCTGATACAGTTGTAAATTTTGTCTCTCATAAATCCTGCGAATAAAATTAACCTAAAATATCTTCTCTCCTTTCAAATCATATAACTTACAAGTCCAAGGAACGGCGTCTCAAACATTTTTGTGGAAATGTCTCCTCGGGGATTGCAAATCTTGTAAAAAAATTCAAGTGTTTGTGCATTTGTTTGTTATTCTTTCATGGCCGAACAATGGCACGCAGAGGACCCACATTTTGGGTGTTTGTATTTCATAATCTTAGGAAAGTTTTAAGTGAACACGTGGTGGCCTTGATGCCCGTTTTGAGACTAAAGGCCGCTATAAAGTACGTGTTGGGATGTGGGGTTGGGTCGCCATTCAAGTATCTTGTGTCGGAGTGGTGACCCATCCAGGATTGTGCCCAATATCCCAGGAGACTGCTTAGGCAGCACCAACGCTCTGCACAGAGCATGGTCCCAATGGATGGATGGATGGATGATGAGGCAGCGCGGCTGCCAGCCTGCAGGTAAAAGGTAACCACCATGAGGCCAACAACTCCAAAGCTTTTCAATGTTCAACATGTCCTGAAACCCCCACCTTCTTATATATAAGTACAGTCTTGTGAATACTTTCAAGTCGCTGGGTACTTTTTGCGAGAGCAAATGTTTGGATTGACCATCCCGCATTGAGTATGCTGACGTGTATTGCTACTTGATGCAAAGTCATGGTGAGTTGTGTTGGTGATATCAGAGTTTCTGAAATAATTTTCTTCTGCCTAATAGGATATCAGTATGATCATATCTCTTTTATAACAATCAGGATGTTTTCCATAGGACGGTGAGTGCTTGTGCATGAAGATAGTGCTATAAGAGGTCGTTATAACATCATGTATATGGAGAAAGGTTCCCGAGAGCATGTACAGAACATGAGGGATATGATCGACTTAATACATACGCAAATATGGCAACATTTTTCACCACCTTATCCAAAACCATGAAACTTTGCATGCACACTAAGAAAACTCCAAGGAAGTGCAAGAGTGAAAATTGGGTGTTTGGGTTAATTAAAACACCCCTTTTTGAAGATAATTAATGGCCTCATTTAATTATATCCATCATCAGGTGAAACTCGGCCACCATGCTCTCTGGGTCTTGAGCCAACACCCAATTTCTGAGCCGTTTGCCGTATTAACTTGTTTCCTATATCATTGAGCCAAATTTTTTTCCCACCCGTCACACGCAGCTTTTTTTAAGATTAATATTTATGAACATCTCCCTGAAACATCTAAGAAAATGCAACGTTGGTTTTCTCTGAAAGCTACTCCAGGTTTCTGGGTTGTACACAGTAAGTACTGCAGTTGGTAATCACACTGACTCCAACCTGCCAATTCCCAAAAAATTGCCGATATATCGGTAAAGCGCGTGTGTGCGTGTGTTGTTGTTCAGAATGGGAAATTCCTTTTATGCATTTCTTGCTCGACTTGGAGTGTGTGGATTCTGGGAATGGAAGCTGTTGTTTTGTTGTTGTAGTTTGTGTCTCACTGACTGCGGGTGGTGGTACATACATATCCATGAGTAGTTGCTGCACGTGGAGGCATACGGGCCCCTGCTGGCCAACCATAGCATACCGTATCGAGGTTGAAGAGCCGAAGGATGAAGCTGAGGACTTCAACTGAAACACACTTGTCGCCCAGTGGTGTGTTTGAAATTGTGTATATATATAATATTAATATATACACCGGTGGCACATTCTGCTCACTGCAGAAAATTACTCAGGTGCATCCTACATATAGACATAACCAGGCGTAGTGGCGTGCGCCTGTAATCCGGCTACTCGGAGGCTTGGGTTGGAGGATCGCTTGAGGACGGGAGCTCTGCACTGGGCGCGCAATGAGAGGGTGGGGCGCCCGGAATCATGGCGAACCCAATCCTTATCCCTGTGTCGTAAGAGGCAACCAGGGTTGCCGTCAGGAAGGGCATCCGGCGTAAAACCTGTGCCAAATAGTATGCGGAATCATAACGGATGATCGCGCTGGGCGACCCTAATGGGAGCAGCCGAAAGAAAAACAACAACATCCTACATATAGACATAATAAATATAAGCTTCATATATTTGATGATGTGCATTGTAAGAGAGAAAGGTGCATTGTGAGTATTGTGGTGATCTGTGCTACTTCATGCAATAATGGTGGTGCATGATTTTATTGGGGTGGAGTCAGGGCAGGTGAACACTGACCCATATATCATATGTGATATTTTCTAAGTCTAAAAAGGGTATAAGTGTAAAAAAAAAATTTTAAAATGACAAAACACCCTGAAATTCCAACTTGTTCTGTAACTTATAATCAAGCCGTGTACCAAGTTTCAGTTGAATATGTTAAAGGGTTTGGGAAAAAAAATAGTGTGAAAAACCACAGGTGGGATGGATGGACAGACAAAGAGCAAACCTATAGTCTCATCGGGTGAAACCGGGAGGAAACTAACAAAAGATGGAAGAGGCACTTGTTATCATTACCTAACAACAGTGTCAGCTCCATTGTCTTGGGTCATGTGACCTGCGGTGAATAGAGCGAGGTTGCACTTGATGACTTTTTTATTTACAGATATTTTTGTTTATGGACATTTTACAATGGTTTTGTGATTTTTTTTTTTCCTGGGACATTGGCTTCGAGATGCAACAGTAAGCAAAATTTCAGCTTTCTAGCCCACCTAGAAGGAACTACTGTATACATTTATATCAGTGAGTGAGTGAGTGGTTATAAAGAGCTTTATATATATTAGACTGGTATAAAAGCCCGTTAAAAATGACGCGTTGGAATTTTTTTATTTGAAATATTCAAAGAGACTGGGAGATATGATGTTTCATAGCAAGAAAAAGCGGTATTTTAAAACACTAAATGTACAAATGTGATCCTATTTCCTTTATCTTCTGGGATGTTTCATTTCGACGGTACAGCCGCATGAGCATGCCAACGTCTGAAGCCTCGCCCTAGCGTCAGGTGTGCTTTATATTCTTTATTTATTAGACATCCTACAGACGTAAATGAACACTCGTTTTACTCTGCGCGCGTTACACATTAAGTGCAGCGAATTGCACTTCCCTGCGCCTTGTATTTATTGTTATTTTAAAAAATGCTTCTGTACATCACCCATGAGGCCCGGTTGCAAGTCACCGTCTACAATTCCAACAGAAGAGATGTAATTACTCTTTTATGAAAAATGTTTTTCAAGTTCTTTTTTACCCCGAAAAATAGGTCTTAGTGAACACACAGTGATGTCAAAAGTTTGGCCTTAAACCCGACTCAAATCGTCCTTATTAAGGAGGACAGAGAAATACACAAACACACATTGTATTTAATGTAGGTAGACACCAGCAAATACCACCTGTTACATCGGAAATACGAGGACAGGGGGTGAGGGAGAGGGAGGGGAGAGAGAGAGAGGAGGGAGAGTGAGAGAGGAGGGAAAGAGAGAGGGGGAGGGGTGGGAAGAGAGAGAGAAGAGGGGAGAGGGGGGGAGAGAGAGAGAGGAGAGAAGGAGAGAGAAGAGAGAGGAGAGAGAGAGAGAGAGAGAGAGAGAGAGAGAGAGAGACCGACCATGTGGCTTAAACACTCAAGCAAGCACTCCTACAAAATGGTTGATAAGGAACAGCTGGCTTGGCAAGCGATAGCAAGCTGATTGGTAATGGGACCCAGCTCCTCAAATCCGAAGACATATTTCGATTATATGCTTTAATCAGTCCGTGAGAGGCCATTGTGGAAAATCATATCATATAATGCATACAATCACTCCAAGCTCCTAATTTGAAAGCTATAGCACCTACAAAAACGACTCATTCAGCAATTCGTAGGTATGAATATCAGACATTCAGTGATATCAGTGGGGAAAGTGAAACAAGACTTTTTTGAGTTTTTATCGCACAAACCGTTGTGGCCTCTTCCAAGTTTAGGCATTGTTGAACAGGCCAAAACAAAATGGCAGCTTAAGACCCACATGAGGTGAAATCACGCTGATAAAGATGGCACGCTGCCATCTTGGTGAGGCTTTTTTTGTTTTTTGATGATGGGCACCCCCTAACTTATCTTAAAAAGGGATGTTTAAATTTACCCAAATACACAGTTTTCATTCTGGCACTCCCTTGGAGTTCCCTTAGTATGCATGCAAAAGTTTGTACTGCTAGGTTTCATGGTTTTGGAGTTATGGAGGAAACACACTGACACACACACACACACACACACACACACACACACACACACACACATTCTCTTTCATTATCATATAGTGGGGCAACTTAGCTAAATATAGCATAACAATTGTGCATTTTGTGAGGAAAGCACCAAATTTGGCACACTAGTAGCCTATCATATTATGAACAGATTTGGATATTGGGCCATCTCAAATTCAGCCGCTGATGGCTGTGGCAGCCATTTTCCACTGCCATCAAAAATTTTGAGATGGCCCAATATCCAAATCTGTTTATAAATATGATAGGCTACTAGTGTGCCAAATTTGGTGCTTTCCTCACAAAATGCACAATTGTTATGCTAAGTTGCCCCACTAATAGAAGATATACGGTTGGAGGATCCATCCATCAGCACTGGGTGTGTTGGTGCATGTGTTACAGAACAGTATGATATATTATTGCATACCCAGATTGTCAGGGGTACTACGAGGGTGGCGGTCTCCCCGGTTCTTCCCCGTCTCACTGGGAATCGAGGCCGTGACACACGAATAAGTCAGTGTCACTGCGGGTCGCTAATTGACTGCGAACGCTAACAATTTAACCAAGTGACCCAGTGTCCTCCATCTGACTACCGTTTAACTGTGGTACAAGCAGTCTCCTTATTGGAGAATCGCGCCCTCAGCAGTTGTGCTACTTTTTTTTGTTTAATATTGGATCTTAAGGCGGTCGAGCTTACCGCTAGCACAACGCTGGACTGATGTAAGAGCCAATCTGTTGGGGGAATTATAATCTTCTGGCTAAGCTAGATGGTGCAGACCATGCAAGACCAATGAAGGAAAAGACGAAAAAGAGCTGGGTACGTTTATAATAAAAAAAAATTATTGCAAGTGAGGGTGAGGAAAATTATGTGGCATGGTAATTGGTTTATTCACACAATGTACATCAGGGGAAAGCAAGGAATTTGTCGGTGCGGCAAAAGAAATGCAAATATTTACAAAAGAAGACGCAGTGCAGAGTTAACCTGATAACTTTCTACAATCTTACCTGCTACACAGGTTACAGGTGCCATCACACACACACACACACACACACACACACACACACACACACACACACTCTTGAGGAAATTAGATTCAGCGCAGAGAGAGGAGAAACAGTTGAGGTGTAGCAACCTCGTTACACCTGGCATGGTTGATGGACCTACGCATCCCAATCACTGAGGAAGGGGGAGGAGGGAGGAAAACTGAGGTGTCTATGATGAATTCATGAATGGAAGGTGCAAGATGTAGTGCAGCGTGATGCAAGAGGAAGGTGTGAGAGGTGCAAATCAGTAATGCTGTTTCAGTGAACGAGGCAGATTGAGAAAAGATCCGTGAGAGAAAGCTTAACGGGGACGTGTGAGAAAGTTTGGAGGTATTAGGAATATTGGCGGCAGAACTGCAGCCGAAAGATGAGCGCCGATGACCCAGGGATGACCCCGGCACGTCTTGGTAACAGCTCACTCCACCCCACTCGTCTCGCTCGGTCACTCCTCCCTACTCGCCTTCATTCGGTTGCACTGCCCTCGAAGCTCGGCGGCACTCGGCTGGACAAATGCTCCGGAGAGATTCCACTTGGTGGCTGGACGAAAGAGAATGATCAAGCCTGCTTTGCTCTCTTTTATAGAGCCTGAGCGAGGGAGGAGTCAAAAAGCAGATCAAACGACCCTGCAGGCGTTTCCAAGCATCCCCACTGGTGCAAAGATGCCACCCTGAGAAGTCGCTCTGCCCCACCAGACTCCAGGGCCGAAAATGTCCTCAGTCGCTCTCGGGCTCCGGCATGCAATGGAGCTCAGTAATTCCTATGTGTAACGGAGTGGCAGAGCTATCGAGAAGTTGCTGAATGAATCTCAGCGCACATTCGCGCTTCAAGCTCCACAACGACACACCCCAGCTCACGGTGTCCTTCATTCCGCCGCCATTCTCAGAGACTGTGGTGAGCGTCCAGGGAGCGTGGCGGCAGTTGCGGCAGTTATCGTGAGGTGATGGAAGCGCTGTGGCATCTGCGGTGAAGCACTTGTAGCATTGTAAGTGGTTGAGGCGATTGTGTTGACGAGGTTGAAGTGGTTGGTAGCGATTGTGGAATTTGTGGTTAAGAGGTGGGGCACAAGTTGTTGTGGGGATTTTTAGGAGGCGTTTGTAGTGATCATGGTGGGCGTTGTAGCTTCGTGGTGAGCATGGTGAGGATCTGATCTGAGGTGAGGCGTCGGTGGGTTTACGGCACGGTGTTTGAACAAGAAATGGCATGCCTATGCAAATTAGGCGATCGCTGTGTCTTCGTGGCATTCCTCGAGTAACCTGACGTGGTGTGCGTGCTTGCATGGCGGGGTTTGTGTATGAAATGAAGTAAAGTCAAATAAGTGAAAGGAACGAGAGAATATTGGGTTGAAGACCTAACTGAAAGCCCAACGCAACGCATCTCGTCCCATTTACCCACTAGACATTCGGAAAGGGCTAACTGAACACGTACTTATGAGATAACTATCTTTGACTTGCTGAATGTTGGGTGTCATTGCCTCGGAGGAGTGCTGCTTTTTCAGAAGCGTGACGATGTAATTGTGCTGTCGGTGAAAGATAATTGTAATGTGGGTGAAAGGGTTTTGCAATGCGGGAAAAATAATTGTGTTCTTTAAAAGGAATTTAAAATGTCCAAATTGGCTTATCAGGTCGCAATAAACCGAGCCAAGACTTTGACAAGAGTTAATCCACAACAAACTCATGAAATAAGAAAAAACAGATAGCACCAGGCTGCCATCATGACCTTGCCAGCATGTCCAGCGCAATGAAGCATTCTGGTTCAAAGTAGACTAAAGGAACGGCTGTATACCGGATTTCATTTACTGGATGTGGCGAAATTAATTTTATATCCAGCTCACCCAGTAAAGGTGGGATCGGGAGTCTTCTGTATGCGAATCTGAAATGGTTCAGCAAGTCCGTTCCCTGACTGAAGGACCAGCTTCACCCCGCTGTCGCTCGAACCTACTGGTCAGTAGTGTGAATTAACACTCATCAGCACTTTATTAATTCGGGGGATATAAGCCCGGTGATGGCTTCATGGTTAAGGTCACTAACTTAAGATCTTCGGGTCTTGAGTTTGAGCCCCTGTCGGCCGTTGAATTAACACCAGGAGGTTGACTCAGCCTGTCATCCTTCTGAGGTCAGTGAAACAAGTAACAGAGGGCACACAGGCTGCACACAATAGCTAGCTGATTTGGGAATTCTTCGAAAAGTTATTGAGGGCTTCATTTAATTTGTATTATTGTTTTAAAGGTAGACAGTAGGGATTAATAAATATTACTTCTTCCGTGACATCCTTCAAGTTATTGGTGCGCTCGTCCCCGGTACCTCGAGATGGACACGGAACATCCGTTAAACATCACACCGTCTTTCACGCAGTGTAAGTGAGATGACAAAATGGGACCCAATTCACCTTCAGCCAAATATGTCAGGCCTGTCTAGCCAGTTCCTGAAAGACTTGGGCCAGACGCAGTCACCAGCAAACCTCACAAGGGGACAATAATTATAATTGGAGCCATTGAAGAAGTAGCAGTAGTTTGAGAATAAGAATAGTATCGATAATAGAAATGGCATCGAATTTAATTCCAGAAGAGTTTACTAACCCTTATAACTATGACAAATTGTCTGCAAAGTTTGTTTTTTTTCAATCGCAACGTCCTGGAAACCAATGACAGCCGACACAAGTACCGTGAAATGCTGTATGTGTTCTTTCACATCAGTTTCAAATAAAGGAAGCACATGTTTTGTTTGGGGAACTTAAAATGTAGGAAGTTACTGAAAACAAAAACTGCACAGATATGAAGTTGTTGTGAACAAATGACACGTCGCCTGTTGTTCATCGTTGCTCGTTCTGTGAGTTGTTCTCAAGTGAGGTGAGTAGTTGGTTCAAATGTTGTTAAACTACTTGTTGGAATGTATTTGTGAGAAATAGAAGAAAAAAAACCCAAACGATTGTCACTGCCTTAATGTTAGCTTATTTACTTGCTGAAATTGTAAAATATGGCTGATTCGTTGCTTGTTCCGAGTTGCCCGATTGCTATCGCAGTATTATATGGATGAGTGTGAATCATGCAGACGACAGACATTGAAATTCCTATTGCTATGAGGGCTCTTGTAATGGTGTCTGGCAAACTTAATTGGACCAAGTTCTTCATGAACTCAACTTGACTAAACCCAATTTAATTTGTGAGAGAGAGAGAGAGAGAGAGAGAGAGAGAGAGAGAGAGAGAGAGAGAGAGAGAGAGAGAGAGAGAGAGAGAGAGACATTTATGAGCTCTAACATAGCATGATGAATCCAAAAAAAAAAATCCCTCTATTCCAAAAGTTTCCATAGCCGAAGGAATGACTTCAATTCCAATGGCATCAGAAAACTCACCCCCGTCTGGGGAAATGTCTGATACAGCGAAGGACTAACATCTGTGCTGGGTTTCACCGGCCCAAGACCATGGCTGGTGGGAAAGCATTTTTTGACCTCTATTCCATGATTGAAAAGAAATGTAGAGTTATGTTTAGATACTGCCCTTGTCATAAAAATATCGTGATTAAAAACGTTTCTACCTCCGCTACCCAGTGCCGGATTAAGCCTCGGCTGGCCCTAAGGCACATTTTGAAATTTTAGAGAATGGCCTGAAAATTTTAAATTAGATCTCGGGCTCATGGAAATGGACCCCAGACAAAAGATGAACTGATTCAAGAACAAAATATTTAATACAAAAAACACAAAATATTTAATGTGAAAAGAGTTTTGTTCCCGAATTTTTGGCTGGCCCTAAGGCACATGCCTTGTCTGCCTAATGGTTAATCCAGCACTGCCGCCACCAAAGGTGAAGGAGATTGTTTCACCACTTTCTGTCTGATATATTGTGTACAGGATATCTCAAAATGTGGTGGATGGATTCGGTTAAAATTTTGTGGACAGGTTGGGTGCGTGACATGGAAGAACGATTAGATCTTTGGTTTCAGACCAGGTCACTCTACC
>CM068957.1:113532606-113544210 GCA_035128595.1 Eptatretus atami
TTTATCTCTTTGTTGATGACTCCATCCTCTGCTGTACCATCGGTCATCCCTCAGACCGGCAAGCAGCAGCTTCCTCACTCAGTGCAGATCTTGGTAAAATCACAAACTGGTCCAACACGTGGAACATGTGTTTCAATCCGGACAAATCTCACACTCTTCCACTATTCTCTCCAAAAGGACCGTTTGGAAAACCCCCCCATCCACTTTCTCAACAATCCTCTTGAAGAAATCCTTTCTTCAAGCTTCTGGGTCTCACTATCTGCCATGACTTTCCTGGGAAAGCCACATTTCCAACCTCGCCTCCAAAGCCAGTCGCCGACTGGGAATCCTCGTCATGCAAAGTCCTTCCTCGGGCCCACCTGAGCTCCTGACACTTTACAAAAGCTTTCGTCCGCAGCCTGCTGGATGTACTGATGGAGAGCAGTACTCCATCTCAAAAAGTTGTGGACAGATTCGGACAAAACTTGGTGGACACGTCGGGTGTGTGACAAGGACGAATTAATTCGATTTTGGTGAAGATCTGAATCCAAATCTAGTGACGTGAATTACTTAATTGTAGAGTGATTCTTCACCATTGAGAGATAGGACCAAAAATGATACACAGCAAGATATTTAAAAAAATGTATTGGGCCCGATATGTTCTCGTGGATCAGGCATTACGTGGCGGAGGTATGCGCTCTACCGCGTGTCCTTCTATTTAAAGTAAGAATTACCCAGAATAGATATCGAGCGGTTTTTAAAAATAATCGTGTGCACTAAACAGAAGCCACATATCAGAAAACAATCTTCTGGCCTCCATTTTGCGGCGTACATATTTAGTTGTTGGAGAAGTTGGAAACTATTTGTAGGAAGTTGACTTGTTACACTATAAATATCTCTGGGAAAGTTCTGTCCTATTGATGTTGTTGGCCTTGGAGGATCTGTACAATACAGCATATAAAAGGATACTTCTGAGTAGGTGGAACTCAAGGAACGAGTTTACATTAGTGGTGACTGAGAAAACGAGTACAATTACTGCAGGCCTCACAGATATCTATAATAACTTCATAAAGGCAGGATATATTTAAAATAAAAAAGGTAACATAGAGTAAGGTGGGACAAGATGCACCTGTTGGGAATGCTGGGGCAAGATGGTCCTGGTTATATGCTCGATATCCTGAATGTACGCACCATACGGCTCCTTGGCTGATGTCGGTAGAGTGGACCATTTCAAATGAAATATGCTCTGCATCCTGAGCAAAAGGACGGAGAATGTACGAGTTTATTATCATATAAAAATAGGGGGTGGGGACACCTTCCCTCACTTTTGCCTGCAGGTGTATCCTATCCCACTTTACTCCTCCACCTATTTTATGCATAGCAAGCCTCATGAAAGGAAATATCGACACAAGAAGACAGTAGGCCCAACTCTAACAGCGTATCTTGTCTGTCACGTCCCCCATCCAGGCATCCACTCTTCCTCTCGCACACCAAATCTCAACCCAATTACGCAATCCACGAGCACACTCCATACTTACCCTCCAACACACCAGAATCACCCACATCGCAAACTCAATCCAATCTGATGTACACTGAATATTAAGATGGAAGGTGAACAATACAGGGAAGGGGGTGGCAGTGGTAAAGAGGTGTCTATATATATATTATACTGTACAGGACAGGACATAAACAATCACAACATATGGGAATGCCCCCACCCCTCCACACTCCATGACTATAGTTAGATTGTTTACAACTACGACACCGTTTCCATTGATGAAACATTTTTCGGTGGGCGGAGGTTATGTTTTCACCCCTCTGTCTGTTTGAATGTTTGTCTGTCTGTCGGTGTGTCTGTCGATCTCAAAACAGGACATCTCAAATCGTTGTGGACAGATTTGGACGAAATTTGGTGGACAGGTTGGCTGTATGACAAGGAGGAATGGATTCATTTTCGGTGGATATCTGGATCTGGATACGAGGATTAAAGAAACATTTTTTAAGTGACTCTTCCTCAATCGAGAGATGGGGCCACCAACGATATTTTAAAAAGTTGCGGACAAGCTTTGACAAAAACTCGATGGATGAGTTGTGAAGGTTTTCGAGAACAAGCCAATTCGATTTTGCTTCGGGTCTGAATCCAGATCCAACCTATCAGTAGATATAAAAAGTAAACTTTTCAGCCTAGCGAAGGTATGTGCTCCACCAGGTGCCGTTGAAGTTCTATATGTCCATAGATATAGATATATATGTAATTTTCACCATTGAAAATTGGGTAATTGCTATCGTGGTGATAATTCAAACTTGTCAGGCCATACATAGATCATAACGTTTGACAATGCCAATAGAATCTAAAAGTGTTCAAAATGGATTTTGTTTCTTTTTCTCCAAAACACAGTTTTGATACTCGATGACCAAGGCATTCACAAATGACACTTGGAATGATAAACACATGCGAGGAGACGTTGCAGAATGCAGGAAATGGAACCAGTCCGGGAAAAGATGAATTCTCTTATTTCTCCATTATCAGCATCACCACCTGCATCGTCCTGTTTGGGTTGAGTCTCGCTGTCAATGGAAATGCACTGTGGGTTTTTATTTGCACATCTTGTCGGAAGAAGGTCAGTCACGTCAACACTTTATCCTTTTCAGTGTATCCTCCTTCCAGCGTTAACTGTTTTATTATTGCCATCTGAAACATTGACACCTGGTCACACCGGTGATCCCTTGTTCAAGTCCCATACTCAATGTTGATTCATCCATTGGCTACCAATGTCCTTGTAATTATAACTCGTGTGAAAGTACAATACTGTCTCTTTATGTCTTTGCCCTGGACGTGATTTACATACAAACTCTAAGCTTAACTTCCCTTTTTGAAAATGTTGTCTCCAACTTATTGTTGCCAATACGTGACTTTCGAAATGACGCATGAATGCCAACGAGTCCTTTTGCGCATGCACTGTGAGTGTGTTTTCGGTGACTTGGTTTGTCTCACCCGGCACTTTTAACCTGCCATTGCTGGAGCAAAATCGAGTTCAAACGGTCTTTTTCACATAATTTTTTGGCACTTACATGAAACACTCCCAATTTCAAGATGACAAACCATAATAGTTCTGTTGCTGAATGCAAATCGGACACACGGGAATATAGGAAATAAGATGAATATGCGTGTGGATGAGAGGTGTCGAGTTCCCACCATCTATTTCCTGTTGGTACAAGTGAGAAGTAGCAGTAGAGATAACACACACTTGCGCATGGACACTTCTCCTTTCGCCAAGAGATGCAAAAATCTTGTATAATTACTCTTGCAGCCTTGGCACCAAACATATATATATATATATATATATATATATTATTTATATATATATATATATATATTAACCACCCTCACAGCCCAAACAGCTCCCACTCCCACCCCACCCCCTCCTCCCAAACATGGTTAATTTATTAATATCATCATTTTAAACTTCCCCTTTGCCTTGACAAGCCCCAGATATGACCTTCCCATCAGTGTTAAGAAGCAATTAAATCCGATGCGGTGTCTCCCTCTGGGAAGTCTGCCTGAATATTTGAAATGACAGCATCATCTTTCCGATTGCAGATGTCCATTAAAAAAATCACCAAGCCTGCGATGTTCACGCACGAGGTAATCTCGCAAGGTTCAAACTCCAGTCACTGGCAGCGAGGGTCAATGGTTTGGGTAGAACGCGGCCGTCTATGAACCTTTGGGCCCTGTACCGATACACACGGCCTCGGGAGTTTGCGAGATATCGGATTTTTTGGCGAGTTCAGAAAATTCTCTCTTTTCTTGGACAAAGGCACACCCCTTTCTCGCCAGTACGTTTCCAAGTATTTTTGGCTTCTTTTTGAAGCTTTGTGAGCCATTTTAGGCAACAATTCTTATCTCGCACACACGATGTATTGTTCAGCTGCCATGACGACCGTTGTTAGGGTTTTCTGCATGTGTGCGCCAAGCATTCTGGGGTGGATTACATCATTCTGAAAGTTGTATATTGTTTCTTTGTTGTTCCATTACCATCCTCAAAATTCTCTGCAATGCTCTCAATTATCTGGAAGGCCTGGATTAATTTGCTCCAATTATAATTGCTCGATTCCCTAAAACTGATTAGTGCTCACGTGGTGTTATTGCTGATTCCCATTCTCTCAAAATATCGTGTCGCTAATTAGAGAGTCTTCTCTCTTTAATGCTACAACTATTCCGACGTTCTTGTGGGGTTGGCCGGGGAAAAGTTTGGCCCAAGTCCTTCACAAACTGGCTGGCCAGGTCTGACGTTCGACTAAGGTTCGGATAGGAATTTGGAATTTGTTCAGGGTGCCAATGATAACTTGCCTACTTTCTGCGAAGGACACCATCGGATATTTAACGTTCGCCAACTAACTCTGGCAGAGGAGATGCCAAGTTTAACGTCCATCCGAAGGACGGCACACACATTCATGAATTGCCCTGCTTGTGAAACACCAGACTATAGCTGGGTCAACATTCAAACCCAGTAATTAAATGTTGCGGGCAAATCGTACATCGACCTGAGAGGTGAGTGTGCAAACTTCTAGGTATCCTGCCAGCCAATTATCAAACAAGAAAGATGTCATGCATAACACAATACTTGTGAAATCCAAATAAACAATAGTTTCCATGGAAACAGCAATTTGGTAATTTGGAGAATTTGACCAATCAAGTGTTTTACCTGATGCAATCAATGTTGTGCATAACAAATTTGGTTGATACATTTTCTAATTGCTGCCTAATAAGTGATTTACATGTTTTGGATGGCATTGACCTTGACCTTTGACTAATTTTGAAGAGATTTTATACACATATGCTGCTACATGCCTACAAATAAAGCGGTCTAAGTTTCAATCTGATATGTTGAGAAATTCCTGAGGTTTGGCAAAAATAAAATCACAAAAATATCCCATTTGATTACAATGGAGTGAAACTGTTGTCATGGACACCGCCTTCTATTTGCTTCGTGGAGCCTTTTCTATTCCATGTAGTTTTCCCAATGCTACAAACAAAGATGAGCAGAACCTGAAAAAAAGAGAAATTAAATTAATTTATTATATTTTGCACCCTCTTAACTTGATACTGAGATGGTTTACCAATGAGGGACCTTTTGATTATATGACTGGTGAACCTCAAGACTTATTGCAGAAGGCCCACAGGCCAGAAAGTATAATGGGGTCCATAGGGTCTTTAGGGTCTATAGGGTCTACATGAGCTTGGGGTCCTAAAGGGTCCAAAGGGTCTTTGGGTTCCAAAGGATCTTAAACAGTCTTAAGGTCTTAAGGGTCTTAGGAGTCTGAAAGGGTCTTAACAGTCTTCGGGTCTTCATCTACCTCAACCATTTCTGGATATGCATCACAGATCAGACCCAATTCGTTTATCTCTCGGTGTTGCTCAGGGATATGTTCTTCTTCCGCCCTTGCTTTCGTTTTATCTGCATCCACTTAGCACTTAGTTTTACAGAATTTCAATATCGGCTTTCATTGCTGTGCCGGTGATACCCAGATCTACCTATCCATTGAACCCGATGATGTGCTAACTTCTACCAATTCTGAAGTCACATCTCGATGAAATCCAACGATGAATGCCATTAACTTAAAAAAAAAACTTAATGCTGCTAAGACTTGCATCATTGTCCTTGAGCTCTCGTGTCCCAACTCTCAATAAATATTTCCCATCACAACTCTTTCCTATATTCCACATATTGATAAAATCTTTAAATCGATTTTCTGCCATCTGCACACTTTTGCTCAAATCCACTTATGCTTGCATGAGAAAACGACTGAAACTCTGGTTTGTGCACTCATAACGTCACACTTGGGTTGGTGTGACTCTCCGTGACCTGCCTCTTCTCTTGAGCCTTTACAGGTCATTCAGAATATGGCTGCTCAGCTCAAAATACAGCCTCATAAATTGTATCGCATCACTCCAATTTTCAAAACACTTCAGTTGCTCCTAGCACATCAACGGATACATTATCAAATTTTGTTTTTCAAAAGCAAAATAATTGGATCCTGCCCACATTTCGGACGGAATCACACCTCACACCACTGCAAGACAGCCGCAAACAAACAACGGGAATCTCTCGGTAGTTCCACGCGCAACGTGAAGACCTTTTGCAACTGAGCATTCTTTGTATATGCTTCTCAACTGTGGAACTCGTTGCCTCTTAAAATCTGCACACCCACATCTTACCCTCTCTTCCTTTTTGCAGACAACTCCACGTTGTGTAAATTACCCCCATCTCCCATCCCCCATCCCCCATCCCTCTGCAAGGCAGACAGCAGTGCTCTGTCTCTCTATCTCTCTCTCTCTCTGCAAATGATTTGACTCTGGTCTCAGAAATGGAACATGTCCTTCAATCCTGGAAAATCTCATACAACCTTTCCTGGGCTGACCACCATCGCAAAGCTGGCCTCCAAAGCCAGCCACAGACTGGGCATCAATCCAAGTTGTTCCTTGGAAAATCAGAACGACTCTCACAGTCTGCAAGGTTTCACGTTGGTAGCTAATGGAGTACTGCTCTCCTCCATGGGCTGGCACCGCAGCATCATATTTGTCTCTCCTGGATTCTGGGGAATCTAAAGTTCTTTCAGTATTATTGGAATCCCCCGTGATTAGGCCGAAGCGCAAGGTCTGTTGCTCTCACATCGTAGACAGGTCGGTGGTGTCTCTGTGTTCTACCATCTATTCTTCAACATTGCTCTCTCTCTCTCTCTCTCTCTCTCTCTCTCTCTCTCTCTCTCTCTCTCTCTCAGTCCTCTGACCCTCCCCAGCAACTCCAAGATGCATGCGTTCTCCAGTAGTCCACTTCTTGTTCAACGTCCAAAATGCAGGCTGACTGCACCTTTCAACTCTTTTATTCCTCGTTTCTCCCGTCTATGGAACCACGTTGCAGAGGCTGTTCTGTCTCACTCTTCCCTCGAGGGCTTCAATCAAGCAAGCAGTGTATCACCTTCTTTTGTCACCCTCAAAAATTTCCAACTGATCAGTTTAAACAGCAAAAAAATCCATTCCACAGGAGGTCAGTTCTGGGACCCATTTTCTTTATGATTTACCTGCTCCCCCTTGGTCACATATTCAGGAAGCATGATATCAGTTTCCATTGTTATGCTGATGACGCTCAGGTGTACTTGCAAACCTTACCCGATACGTATCTTGTAATTTCCCAGGTGAACAACTGCTTAGACGAGGTAAGAGTATGAGTAGGGTGGATATACTGATTCTGGCTCACTTTTCCCCATGTAAATGAATGGGGGATTTTCACAGCGATTCACATTTTTTTCCCCTAAAATTACACCCCCTTTTTATCCCAAGGTATATTTGTTTGTCTCCCTTTTAACCTAGGGGCATTCTATTCAAATAACCAATGCAACAAGATAAAGATGGTTCAAGTAGCAACGTAGTAATGTGGTTTGTTCAAGGTGATTCTGAAGAGATATCTGAAACCTGTAAGCCTAGGGACACTCATTTTCAAATAACCAATGTATATTGTTTAGCTCACTCATTGAACCTATAAACATTTGTTCATTCTCATATTCCTTCAATAGTTTAATTTTCTTTGTACAATAATCCCCATCTAAAATATTTAAAAACAAAACATTTGAATCTTTATATTTTTCAAGATATCCCTTTTGTGCCATTATGAAATGATATACTTCTCTTAATGATCTCATCTGACCACCTCCTGAGTTGCATATCATTTTGAGATTATAGTAAATTGTTTTTCCATTGTTCAATTGATAACCATCGAAGTTTTCAGTCCATTGAAGGATATTTATTTTTTTCTTTACATCCTCTAACTTACTAGTTTTTAAATTGATTCGCTTATTGTTTTATTTACCTTTGTTTTCGTTATTTTTCAATAAGACTTATTTGATATTTTCCACATTCATTATGTTTCCATTTATATACCAAGACTGAGATTTTCTCCACTCTTTAGTTTGATTAATACTTGGTTCGACCATTATATACCGTGAAAAACGGCGGGTAGCCTTAAAAACCCTAACCCATCTTCCCATCGTTAAAACTTGTGTCCATATGGAACACAATCTATTCTATTCACTCTATCATACAATATCCATATGGAACACAATCTATTCCATTTTCTAAAATAAATCTCTTATCATCAAAGGCTCCTAATGCCTTTTTATTTACTTCTTCACTATATATTTATGTTATAACTTCTTATTGTATTCATTTTCCTATATTCTTTCTTATTCATCAAACAATTATAATAATTTCTAAAAGTTATGATTTCTTTATTACATATTTCTTTATTCCCTTTAACCTTTTATCAATCTGATCACCATACTTATAAGCATATGCCTTTGCTCTCAATCCAATAAACTCACTCATTACTTTTCCACCCAACTCATCCTTAAACTTACCAATAACCTTTTCATTCTTTTTTGAAAATAACTCACTCTTCTTACTAAAATTATTGTATATATACTCCAATATTTTTCTTCATATCTTTATAAACATCATCAGTTTTATATCTAGGTAAAAATATCAGTGTCCATATACAACAATGAAACATTTTCACCATACTCTTTCTTTAAGCCATTATACAAATAATCATACATCAATATCTTTGATAAATCAAGAACTGCTGTTCCAATATAAATTGGTTTATCCATTACAATACTTTCCTTTTTCATATGAATAGCAGAAAAGTTCTCTGAAAAAACCTCTTCTCTCTCAAAACTTGGTTTATTTATCATCTAGAAGCTTCTTTCCAAGATGTTGCGAATCTAATGTTTTGCCTGTTTCTAACATTTTCCATAGTCTTTCCAAATACAGCATTATTCATTAATTTATAAAAGTCCTCTTCAAATTTTACTTTTGTATTTGCTCTCATATCTGTATTGAATTTAATATACTTTTTCATCCAAGGACTTTGTTTAAATTTTAAAACTCTATGAATTTTAGCTACTCTCAACCCAGCAGATAAATATTGTCTCAAGTTCCTTTGATGCAAAACATATCCCTCTTTATCATAAAATGTTGTTAATAACTTTCTGTTGATTTTCCTTTAATATTAAAACTTTTATGATAATCACTTAACCATTCTTTCTTTGGGGTTTCTTTCTCACATGCAAAAGGAAGATCTTATGCTTATTATGAAGATTACTTGGGTACTTCAAATCAACTTCAAAATAATAACCTTCTTCCTCCTCATTCAATTCCTCTTGAGAAGAAATAACAATATTCATCAAAGCCTTTTCATAATCCTTTTCTTCCACCCACTTCAATTTACCATAAGGCAGAGATTGAGACATTGCCATCCATACAAATTATTAGCATCAAAATACATCAAATAATTACTATCTTTTTCACTCTTATAATTGTGAAGATATTTATTATTTGCTTTAGCATATCTTTTTTGAACATACTTGTGATATTCCACCTCTCTTAGACTTCTCAATCATCAAAAGCATATCTACATCACTGATTAAATCAATATCTTGTTTTGTCATTTTCAACATTGCACTCCAAGCTAAACCAGGAGCTGTGAAATAGTGGGCAGGATCTAATCCATAACAATTTTTATTTGAATTGAATGCTTCTCAAAACTCAAACAACTCAAAACTCAAACTATTTGAACTCAAAACAATTGAATGCTTCAAACACATCAGCTAACAATAAAACATCTGTTTTTAGATACAAATCATGATATTCTCCAAGTTCTTTATCTTAAATATTTTCCAAATTTCTTTTGCGTGTTTATATTCCTTATCACTTATCTCTTCTTTCATAAAGGTTATTATAGAAACTTTCTTTTGAAGGAAGTTGTGTTTCTTTAAATCTCATAAATGAATTCATATAATCATAAGGATAAATTCCCTTCCTTGAAGAATTTTCTCTTTACTTTGAATTTCATCCTTGTTTGAATTTCCTCTCGAGTTAGAATTCCCTCTTTAACCAGAATTTCATCTATAATCAGAATTTCCTCTTTAGTTAGAATTTCATTCATTGTTTGAATTTTCTTTACAATTAGAATTTCATCTTCAGTAAGAATTTCTTCATTAATTTCCTCATTAATTAGAATTTCCTCTTTACTTTGAATTCTCTCTTTAATCTGAATTTCCTCTTTAGTTAGAATTTCCTCTTTTGGAAAGAATGAATTAAGATTTGGAAAAGAGCCTGTGGAGCTTAGATTTGATGCTAGGTTGGCTAGTGGTGTTCCCATAAACTTGTAAGATCTAGAAACCTAATACGAGTTATAGGTTTTGTGAATATCATTTTTGCAAATGAAATATACTTTGACTTGTGTTTGTTATGGCAGAAATATTCCCTGGTGTTTTTGAAAGTTCATTTATAAATAGATGTGTATCATAGTTGGCGCTGTTGTGAAGAAAGACTGGAATAAAAGAAGGTAATTTATAATTAAGATTACAACAGGAATGAGCGGACCTCTATATTTACCAGTAAGATGACAATGATCCCTAACTTTAGAATCCTCAATTTCCTCCTCACAAATATGACAGATATTGTTCTTTCTAAATTCTAATTTTTCTTCTTTGGTTAATTTCATCGGTTCATTTGTTTTTTCATTAATTTAGTTAGTCTTATACAATCCTTTTCTAATCGTTTTACAAACTCTTTGAAGCATTTTTTCCACGATAATGTTCAAGTTTATTATAGTTTTCTCCAACAGATGATTTGATATAATAACAGAAGCCACAAGGAATATGTTTTTGATATTTATTTGTATTGATTCTTTTGGATTAGGAGAAGCAGTATTTATCTTTTTAAGGATACACTCAAAATCAGCGTATTCACAAATGGTGCATCATAGATTTATTATAATCTTCAAAAGAAATCTTTTCACCAGGTTTAGGCATTGTAATTACAGCTGATTTATGATTACTACAATATTTTGAATGTTGTTCTAATCGTTCTTTTGTATGAAATGAATTAAGACATCGCTTACAAGGATATATTTTGTTTGCTGTTCTGATACCTGAGAAGAGATTAATCTTGATAAATTATTGATGTATGTGTAATGTGAATTCTTTCCAACACTAAAATATAAAAGATCAATGTGTGTTTCTTCATTTTTATAGTTGTTTGAAATTTTTAATATTTGAACTTTGTTTGTATCCGTTAATCCATATACATTAATAGAAAGATTATTCTTTTTCTCAAATTAGGAATATCTGTTAGTGCATTGGAATTTAAAATCTTTAATGTCAAGGTCTTCTCATATTTCATATATTGTTTTACTCTTTCTGAATTACATTTTGGTGGATGTAAGTGAGCAAGAACAGACCAGAGAAAACATTTATTATCATTGTTCTTAATATTAACAACTGCCTTCTTTAGTTTTATTTCTTTTGGTAATTCGATATAAGAAGAAGCTTTAAGAGGGTTTGATTTTAGAATGTGTATATCTAAAAAGATGATTTTTTTAATATTGAATCCACTTCCTACCAATGTATTTATAACATCCTCCTCTTGTCTTGATAGTTCTTCATAAACCCACTATTCAAAAAATCTTGAATATGATTTATAAAATGAAGATCTTTCTATATAAGGAGTTTGTTCTTCATCTTGTCTTTTCATATTCATTTTCATCCCCTAATCTCTCTCTT
>CM068957.1:113563923-113588346 GCA_035128595.1 Eptatretus atami
TGAAGCACAAGGCCATGAATGTCGTTGCAGGTCGCATTTTATAAACCGCGAATATGTGGGGTCCATGAATTGCGAATCTGCGAATAGTGGGGTCAACAGTACTGTATATACTTAAACACTAGTGTGCAAGGTATCATGTTCTATAAACTTTCGAGTTTTTTCTTTCTTTCTTTTTACCTTGGTAAGTACATGTAGGTATATCTTCCACACATTCAGGCTCTGTGATGTTTTATTTTTTAACCTCTTTCATAAAAACCTTCGAGTTTGTATCCAAAAAAATGCACGCATTTCAGTTGCATCCAAATACAAATGTAAACACATTTGTATCTTTTACATTCATATGAAAATACTTCTGATGAAATTTTGTAATGCATGCAAGATAGATTTATCCAAACAGACATACACAATCCATGGTTGGAAGTTTCATCTTGTAAATTGTTTATTAAAGCACAGAACAAAATGCATATAAAGACGTACATGCACAAATCATTTCCACATTGTTCATTGCTTTGTTTATTTTTACAGATGACACCAAACTAGTTACACTTAATAAACTTTAAAGTTGCTGTCAAGACGGCTTTGTCCTCTCAGGATAAAGTAATCTATTAACTCTGAAATTACTTTCAGAATTAATTATTAATTACTATCTCATTAATTGTGCTTGTCGATAGTTAACTCGTAAAACTATTTAAATGTATTTGGAAGATAGCAAATGCATTTGAAACTGATCAATTACATTCTGTAAAAAGCCAACACTTTGTGAACAGATTCAAATTCCAATGCAAATATAATGTATATTTCTTAGTCGCATATATTTGCACATTAAAGCATAAATCCATTGCATGCAAATGTACCTGCACTTGAACACACCAGTGGTCTCGACATCATCTATATATTACTAAAACTCTCATCTTGTATGTATGTATGTATGTTCCCGAAATACAGCCAACAGGGTACACGATAGCGCAACAATTTTAGAGCCGCCTTACTCACCATTCACCTGCGGTGTGCAGTATCAAGTTTCATTCAAATCGGGCAACGGAAAAAATTATTTAAAAAATCAATTCCCGATTCAGCCAAGTACTCTTCGGGATTATTTGATCAATGCAAACAACCTCAGCGGTATAGTTCGCTGGAGCTATCTCTTTTTTTTTTGAAATTATTTTTTCATCAACCCGCTGTCACAACGGGAACCCAACGGGTTCACGGGTGGTCTAGTACCAACTAAAGGGAGGCATACATATGACCATGCACTGTGCACGAGTCAGCAAAAAAAAGGCAAATATTTTGCATGACATCAAGTTAATGGAAAATTTCATCACATGACATGACATCACCACCAGAAACGTGGGAAAGTCTTTGGTGAAACTCAACAGGTGATTTGTATTTGATCAGCTAGTCCTTAAAAGCACCTTGACTAAACTCACATCTCCATCTGTTCTTTAAAAAAGATCCCTTCCAATAACAACCGGCTTCAATGTACAGCCCAGATTTTCTGCTTGTATTCTCTCGATGATGAGTACACCACCTAATTGTCAACAAAAAGTTCAGGCCGATTTCTCTCGACATATCTCTTATACTTTAAACAAAATGTGACCCTAATTCATATTTGCCCATCTTTCCACCAATTGCATCCAAGATCCACTTTAGACCTGACTTGAAGCATGGAGGAAAGTACAGCATACTTGTTCTTCTATTGTGATGTATCCACCAAGATTCCCTTTTTTAAATCATAATTAAATCTAGGTTTCCAGAAAAACCTCTTTAATCCTTATTACCTCCGCCACCAAAGGTGGACAGAAGTTCTGCATTCCCCCTGTTTCTCTGTTTGTTTGTCTGCTTGTGACCATGATATCTCAAAAGGTTATAGACAGATACAGATGAAACTTGGTGGACAGGTTAGATGTGTGACAAGGACGAATTGATTCGATTTTGGTGAAGATCCGGATTGTATAATTCTTTAAGTGATTCTTCACCAAAGTTTGGGCCAAAAACGATGTATAGCACGATATCTCAAAAAAACATTGTGGACGGATTGTGGCAAAACTTGGTGGATGAGTTGGGTAGGTGACAACAACAAGCCGATTCGATTTTGGTTAAGGTCTGGATCCAGGTCTGGCCTATCAATGGGATACAAAACGTAAACTGTTCAGCCTGGCAGAGGTATGCGCTCGACCAAGTGCCGTTCTGGTATATTTTTGGTTTTGTTGTCTCAAAGATCGAGGCTCATGGAAAAGCAAGGTGACGGAAGGTGTGAACTGACAGTAGGAAAGTGTGGCAACTCTTGAACACAGTAAGCAAGGGAATGAGCAAACAAGAAAAGAGGATAGAGAGTATGGGGGTAAAATAACTCCAACTCGTAGTTGAGGGCAGCACTCATTTAAGCTACGGACAAAAACCTTATAGACTGAGTGTTTCTGAACATACAACAGAAAACCTGGAGCAATGGAGGATGGCCAGTCTGTGCCTGGGTTTGGAGGCCAGCCCTTACGAAATGGACAGGCCATGAGAGGTCATGGCTCATAGTTAGGCCTAGAATTTCAAGAAACTGAACCCCTTCAAGTGGCTGAAACCTAATTACTTAATTGCTGATGCATTCATACCAAGCCAAACATTTAATCTTGTAGTTGACAGAAATATTGATGTTACAACCCTCTCATTCAAGAGAAAGATGAGCAGAAGTCTGACAACTAAAACATGATGTTCAAGCTTATTAATAAACGTCTCACATCTATTCTCTGCAACTTTGGAAAGACTGCGATGGAGATCTTCCAACATTCTTCTGTTAATCGATGACAGATTCTAAGCTTCTGGGAAGTTCGGCTCATTTTAGTGAAATTGCCATGTTGTAATGAGATTGTTAATAAAAAATGTAGTTGGCTCAGGAAGAGACGTCAGGCTGGAGTACTTGTGAAAGAAAGGGCGAAAGGCAAGTGTAGCCACCTACAAATGGACCATTGTTGGTCCACACTACTCAGCGGTGGTGGGTGGTAGCCGCACACTGCTCCCTATAATCTGTTTGCTCTGATTACTGTGCTGTAGTGTCATGTCAGCGAGACTGCCCACAGAAGGTGGTGAAAACAATAACCACTTGAGAAAGTGAAGGTTACAGAAAACTGCTCCGTTATGAGCATTTGTGATTTGTGAAAGTGCTTATCGTCATTCTGTCGTGGAATTGTGCGCTGAGTTGAGGATGGAGAAGTTGTTGGACATTGGAAGCAAGCTCGGCTTCAAGGGCAAGGAAGTGCTGCACATTTTGTGCCTGAACATCAAGCTCCAGCAAGAGAACAGCGTGACCTGGAGAGGGAATGGATGGGTAGTGGGGCCTTGAGAGGGTAGGGGCATAATATTATAGGCTGAAAAGAAGGCAAAAAGGTTTGGAATTTAACTACAGATGAAGCGTCTTGTGGTACAAAGTGCTCAGATAAGTACTTATCCGGAGAATGTGAATAAAGCTCCCTGGCTTTGTTGAGGGAAAAGACAAACTGGACAACTACCGACTAAAGTTTGAGCATTTTGACGTTAGCAATGGCTGTGGCAGGACAGGACGTGCAACATCACTCAGTGCTTTGTTAACTGAGAAAGCACCAGATGTGTATTCGAGGCTGTGCGATGTGGCGGCCTGTTGAAATAAGTTATTATAGAGAGGCGAGATTCCAATAATCCAATACTTGGTGGTTGACTTGTTTTGTTCTCAGAGCAAATTACAATGGACACTAAATTGGGAAGAGTAAAAAAGGACAAAACTTCCAACATTCATTGAACGGTTCGAACAAAAGATCCACTGGTGTTGAAATCACCGTTGAAAAGAAACGAGCGTAAACCGAAAACATTCTCGCATCAAAAGTAACCATTTAAGACGCACAAGAAGGTTCAATAAATAAACAGCTTGAAGTGGATGAACATCTGTTAAAAATGCAAGAATGTTCAGCCATCTGCCTTAGATTCCTATTCGAAAACCCTGAAACGAACTTCCTGGAACTCTAAGTCGAGTCTGTGCTACAAAGACAGTCAATGCCCTAGTAAACTCCATTTTCTGCTGCCCTAATGATCATATTTTGTTGCTCAGGAATGAAAGCATTTAATTGCTGTGATATTAACTTTTTGACAATTCTTTCCGGTCAACAGACAAGAACAGAATCGCCGCAACAAACGGTTCAAACTTTTACGGAAATTAGGACCAACAAACGCGTACAGGATCGGATTAATGCAGCTGTTGCTGTATGCCAGAAATGTGGCAACTTCTCGGTATTGCAAAAAGATTCTGCCGCACGCGGAGAGTGGAAGAAAACAAAAGTGATCACATACGCTATGAATAATTGCTAGTAAGTGGAAGGGCAGCCAGCATATTACAAATACAACAACTACTGTTATCAATAAATACAGTGACCGGCGATACCTTGGGACTGAGGTCCGAGTCGGTACCTTGCGCCGTTGGTGCATCAGTTTGTATACGATCATCGATGATATGATGCCGATGAACAGTACTGGCAGAATAAAACCAAGGATGCTTTTTACAAAGGAATAAACTGCCAATTTTTCTCTGCCGAACAAATCTGGAGAACAAGTTGATTGTCCACGATTATTCGAATGACGATACTCATCAACTTCTAAAATGTGAGGGGGGATGGATGGAAAAGCTGCAAACAACCAAAGAGCGACGGCCACAATCCGTGCGCGGGTAATCGTTCGCCAACGAGGAGCTGAAATTGGCCAGACCACGGCGATGTAGCGATCGACGCTCAGTGCGGCAAGGGAGAACACGCTGGTGTAGAAACTGTGCATGGTCACGAAAGAACAGAATTTGCACCACGATCTTCCAAATATCCAGGAACTCCAAAGTTTTTCCAAAGCAAAGAATGGTAAGATGGAGAGCAGGAGAACATCGGCACCTGCCAGGTTTCCAATGTAGACCGAGGTCACATTGGATTTGAATGGCTTGAGAAGACACACGACCAACACAAGTATATTTGCTGGAACGCCAATAGAAACGATGAAGAGGTACAGGGCTGCCGTTGCATTTCCTGAAAGTATATGTGACGTTCCATTTTTTTCTGTCAGGGAGCCTGATAACGTTGAGTTGAATCTCAAGCAATCGTCTTGCAGGCTCCCCATCGTGCCCTGGTCTTGGTGAATGCAGGAACCCTCCGAGCTGTAGAACCTCTGTTGACAACTGCAATTTAGCAGCAAAGAAAACAAAGCATTTTTTTTATTAATCAAAATATCCAGCATTGTCTGCAACTAATATGTTCACAACCAAATCTTGTTGTGACCATATACAAGAAGTGTTCATACGATAACAGTTGTGAACACTGTGCGTAAGATTTAAGCTAAACTCCCTGAATGTTATTTAACTTTCCTTGCAAGTATCACTTCAGTGCTTATAATAGAATTGGCTTCATGAGTTTCTCATCAGATCTCATGAGAAAAGTATCACAGGACACCGTCAGGGGCATCCTTGCATGGAATTTATTGACATACAACCAAAGTGAACCAAAACCAAAACCAAACATTTTACTCAACAGCGATTTATGATCTGCCAAATACACAACCGGTCAAAGTTTTAGAACACCCCTATTTTTCCAGTTTTTACTGAAATTTAAGCAGTTTCATGTTTCAATGTACTCTGAAATTAAAGCATAGAACAAATAAACAATTGCAGATAAAAAAATAAATCATGGAATCTTTTGTTGAACAAAATTTAATCTAAATTTTGACTCATCAAAGTCGCCACCTTTACAGATATAACAGCCGAATATACTCGTGGCATTCTTTCTACAATGGAAATCAAATATTGTTCGGAAAGTTCTTCCCAACACTGTTGCAGAAGTTCCCACAAATGTGGTGCACTTGTAGGTGCTTTGCTTTCACCCTTCTGTCCAGTTCATCCAAACCAGCTCGATGGGTTCTAAGTCTGGAACTGTGCTGGACATTCCATGATTTGAAGCCTACACCTTGTTCTTTTCTCTTAGGTAGTTCTGACATAGCGGAGGTATGTTTTGGTCTTATCTTGCTGTCGGATAAGCCTGACCAACTAGGCATAGACCAGAGGTATTGCATGGTATGAAAATGCTGTGGTAGCCCTTTTGGTTCAGGGTGCCAGTCACTCTGTGCAAGTCACGACTCTGGATCCAGCAAAAGCCGCAGACATACGTTCCTCCTCTCAGTGACAATTGGTGTCACACACTGAGGAACCATCCTTTCACCTACTCGACGGCGTACAAAAACCCTGCAGATGAACCGAAGATTTCAAATTTTGATTCATTGGGCCATAAGACTTCTTACAGTTTTCAGTAGTCCACTGGTGGTGCTTCATGCCCAGGAAGCCTCTTTTTCTTATTTTACCATCTTAGCAGGTCAGGTCAGGTATGGGAGCATGTGCCAGAGCAGCACGTCCTGCGTCCACTTTCCGCTCCGTCTGGCCATCCGCGGTACTCAGGGACCTCGTCTGGCCATCCCCAAGGCAGATGCCAGGCCCATCCCCATCTCCTTGAGATGCCGATTAACCTGCTGCAACCACGAGGCAGTGGTCGGCCCATTGGCCTCCTCCACTCACGAGATCCCTCGCTGAGAGAATCTGGTGAGCAGGATCAGCATTAGGAAAACGAGCCACATGTCCATACAGCCGCAGCTGACGCTCATGGACTATGCAGGTAACAAATCTCATTTGAGACTCTCTCAACAACCGCTCGTTGGACACAAAGTCAGACCAGCGATAGCCAAGGATTCTCTGAAGAGACCTGGTACCAAAGAAATTAAGTCTCCATCTCAGATCCTGGTCAGAGTCCAAGTCTCCACACAATAGAGCAAGACTGGAAGCACCAAGGACCTGAAGACTCAGACTTTCCTCCTCCTGCACAGGTACCGCAGCGCCACACCCCATGATCCAATGAATCCATGACTCCCCAGGTCCGACCCAGACATCCATTGACCTCTGACTCACAGCCAGCAGAGACATGAAATCACTGCCAGGTAAGTAAATCTCTCCACGACCTCAACATCCTCACCACAAACAGACACAGACAGACAGCAGCATCCAAGATGTTATTGAAAGCCTGGATCTTAGTTTTGACCCAGGGAACCCGTAATCCCAGCGGATCCGACTCCTCATTCAGCACCTCGAGGGCCCCAAAAGGATATCTAAAGTCTCCGCAAAGATGACTGCATTATCTGCGAAATCAAGGTCAGAGATCTTGACATTCCCAAACGATGCACCGCGCTTGATCTCTCTGACATCTCCCTAGAATCCAGTTCATCCAAGTGCTGAAAAGTGTGGGGCCAATACACACACCTGACAAACTCCAGTAACAACTGGAATAAGTCAAAGATGGTACCACCACATCTCACAGCACTCTCAGTACCAAAGTAGAGTTCAGACATCAGATCGATCAGTTTTAGTGGCACCCCACGAAGACCAAGAATCCTCCAGAGGGCATCCGATTCACTGAATCAAAAGCTTTACAGAGATCAACATAGGCTGCAAGCAGCCCCTGCCGAAACTCTCGTCTACGTTCAGTGAGGACCCAAAGAGCAAGGATACGGTCAATCATTGACTCTTTGTGTAAAGCCTGACTGCCTGGAGCAGATGGTGGCGAACCCTATCAAGAATTATCCGAGCAAAGACCTTGCCCGGCACTGAGAGCAGCGTCATCCCTCGGTAGTTGTTGCAGTCTTGGCGATCACCCTCCCTTTCCGAGAGGACCACAAGCCCCTCTTCAGTGAGTTGGGATGATGCCTGTGCTCCAGGCAGAGCACAGAACTGCATGCAACAACACGAGTGCAGCATTTCCACCAGCCTTGAGAAGTTCAGCATGGATGCGCAGATGCCTGGAGCTTTACCCCATGTCAACTGGTTCACCGCAGCCTGTGTTTCCACAAACGAAGGTGGACCACAGTTGATTGTAGGGTCAGCAACAGTGATTGCAACACCCCTGACGTCCAACTCGAGAGCTGGTGGATCAGCCTGGTACAACCGCTCAAAGTAACCAGCCCAGCGTGCCTTCACTTCAGACTCCTCTGTCAAGAGCCTACAATCCTCTGCTCTAACTGCAGTACACCGAGGATGGGCTTGGATGAACGCAATGCGCAAATTCCCCTGTAAGCAGGACAGAATCACCTGACCACAGGTGATGCACCCCTCACAGATTCCTCGCACAAAGGCCTCCTTGCACCTCAGCGCACGTAGTTTTATGCCTCAGCTTCCTGAACAATTCAGCTCTGTCATTCAGCCTGGCCCTGCGACTCCGCTCAATGGTATCCAGTGTCACTTGAGAGACAAAATTCTTCTTCGCACTACGGTAAGTTCCAAGACATCCACTGGCATCTAAGATGGCTGTGAAGTCTAGCACTCCACAACACACTCTCAGTCTACCCCCACAAGCACCCAGACTCCTCAAATCTCCACCAGTTGTTCCAAACTCCTAGCTACCCTCTCATCCTTGAGATTGCCAACACCAGCAAGGCTGGGATGGTACCATTCTCCTGGATTTATGCTGCAACTTCAGAGTTGCTGCAACAAGCTGTAGTCGGGATTGAGGAATTGAGCACTCCGGTAGACCCTGCAGTTCTGGATCATCCTCCAGCGATCATCAACGAGCACATGGTCAATCTCCTTTGCCACCACCGCGTTGGAATACCAAGCCAGCGATGAGCCTGTGGGACTGAAACCATGAACCGGCCACCCGAAGTCCATGACTTCTTGCAAAGTCAAGGAACTTAGTGCTATTCAGGTTCATAGTTCCTGACCCATGGGGAACAACACACATTCATAAGCATCCCTATCAGTTCCAGTCGATGCATTGAAATCTCCCAAGACTAGAAGTGTATCTCGCCTGGGGCACTGATCAACCACGACTCGAGCGTGGCAAAGAATGTGTCCTTCACGGAAAGATCACTCGCCTCACTCTTAGCAATGGCTTTCTTCCTGCCACTCGACCTGTCAAACCTGTAGCCCGAAGTTTTCTCTTACAGTTGAAACTGAAACTTCCTTACTTCGACAAGTGTTAAGCTGTGCTTGAAGCTGCTGTCCTGTGAGCCGCCTATCACGCAAGTTGTTGACTCTCAGAAACTTGCCTTCTGATTTGTGTGTGTTTTGTGTCTGCCAAACCTCTTCCTGTCAGAGTTTCCTCCAGTTCCAAGTGCCTTTTGATGGTGTAGGAAACTGCACTCACTGACACCTTGGCTTCCTTTGCAATTTCTCCAAATGAAAAACCTACACTTTTAAGGGTTATAATGGTCTGTCTGTCTTCCTTTGTTAATTGTCTTTTTCTCACCATTATGATAGCAATATTCTACTTCCTGCAGTGCAATATTGTTCAAATAATGCTTCAGAGGGTGGAGCAACTCAGTCTGGTCCAACACTGTTTTTATACAGACAGAGGGTTGTAACTAATCAACAAAAGTTGGACATCTGTAGGAATTGTTTGCATCAACTTTCAAGGCTTAATTTACTTCCATTGCTGCGAACACTGCAGTTGCTAAACCATTACTTGTTCCCTGAAAAGGGCCTTTTTAACAACTCTGACATTTACATTATTTTTCAGTTTTGACCTAATTTTTTTTTAACCTCTGGCAGTTTACCGCTTCACTTTGTCCCATTTCAGTTATTCACCTGGACTTGAAACTGCGGTGTGGGCTTAAATTTCAATAAAAACTGGAAAAATGGGGGTGTTCTAAAACTTTAGACCGGTCGTGTACATGTTGGGAACGAGTTTGAGATTCGACAGGTTTTTTCTTTGAGCTTGATTAACGCCCATCTCAAACTCCAATGGGTAACTCCGGCTCACCCTCAAGTTACAATTTGAGAGCAAGAACAGTGTGCAGCTTACACTCTCAGACCGCATCAATGATGCACATGTACAGGCTGGCGGAATGGCCTCGAGGTACGCACACTCACGTTTAAACTGTCTAGCCCAGTTTGAGCCTGACCCATCATAAACTGTCATCCTGGTGTTTCAGAGGCTGGGTGATTCATCAATGTGTGTGTCGTCTCTCGGATGGACGTTGAACTGGGAGCCCCATCTGCCGGAATTTGTTGGTGGACGTTAAATATCCCACGGTGTCCTTCGCAAACACTATGTGAGCTACCCTGAACAAATTGCTAATTCCTGTCCTAACCTGTATCATACATTTCATTCAGTGGCATAGCCGCACCCTCGGCCAACGATGCTCCCCCACACCCTTGTGCTGCATACGCAAAAAGAAGATGGGCAGGTACAAAGCGTTCTGCAAAGCTGTGCACAGGTAGTTGTGAAGATAAATGCAAGGCAATTCACTGTAATAAACATTCCAAAGTCGAAGTTGCAAAAAAAATTTCACGATCAATACTGACCTGCACATCAATTTGCAATATTAACAAGGTAGAGCATTTAACAAGTAATGCAGACCCTCACCGGAGGATAAACACAAAATCCATAACCTTGTGTTATCGCCGTGTAATGCTGTGTCCGTGACATGATATTTTTAAAATACGTACCTTCGGATGAACGTATCAATTCCAGTCTAGAGTCTTAGCCCATGAAGCCAACGCACCCTCAGACGGCTACGGTCCGGCTAACTTGGACGTAATCCTCATTCAAGGTGTATAAAATCAGCTGATGGATATATCAAATAAAAGTTTAAATGAGACGACTTGTCGAATTCTGCTTCACGTAAGGTCGCTCAGGAATGCTCGCCGAGCCTATTCTCGGAGGAGAAACGCTACGAACGTTTTCTTGAAAAAAAATTTTCTCTGGCCGCAGATGCCGTACATAATCTGCGCACTCATCGCTTGTTATAGTAAAGTTAGACAACTTTGTTCCACTTTCATGATTGAAAAAAAATAAATAAATGGAAAGACCTTTTAAATCACAGCCAATCTTTTTTTCTTCCCCAACTCAGACCCATGATATTTATCACCCCCATGAACCTTTCCAGACTTGGTGATGTAATGGTTAGAGGCATCTGCTCTGAGTCTGGGAGCTTGGTGGCTCAAACACCGGCCGAGCCATTCCAGACTTTACATTAAATGGGACATGCTGCTTCCTTGCTTGACGTTCAGCATTTAGAAGGATAGAGCATGGACAAACAACCGAGTATTACCCCTGACAAAGAAACTGCTTCGGTAGCACCGATGCTCTGCAAGTAGAGTACAATACAAGTTGTTGTGTTTTTTGTTGTCTCTTTCCCCTTTAATAGCAGGAACTTTTAATCTTTTTTAAATTTCATATTTTAAATTCTCTTGTGCCACAAACACAGATCGCAAGTTCTGCGCTGGAATTGGCAACTACCTCTCCCCTGATGTTTGTCCCACTGTCAGTTCTACTTTGCTCGTCCGTAAACCTCGCTCCTGTAAAGAAGAAAAAAAAACAATTCACGGTCTTTGTAGCATTATATAAAGATTATGGTAGATTTAATAATGAACTATCTGTGTGTCTTAAGTGCATCTGTGTATGGACTCTCTCACTCACACACACACACACTCCCATTACACAAATAACTCTCACGTCCCTTCGGGAATACATCAGGCTAATTACAAGCGGATGTGGACTTCAAGTTCCATAACACTCCGATGAACGACATATGAATACATACATCCTCATACGTATGTTACAAACATGGACAACATTCGTGAGTTTATACGTGCCGAACCGGTACGATGTGCTGAAAAAAAGACACAACAACAGGGAGTTTGAAGCAAGCTGCTGTTTCCTGAAGCAATTACTATGGGATGTAACTTTAAAAATCCCATTTGTAAATAAAGGGTGAAGTTAGTTTTTGTGGAGCCAGTACAGCAATGATAGACAAAATGGCCTGAACCCCACCAGGAGAGCCAGGAATGAGACTTGACAGAAATGAAATTTACTCCGATCCCTCCTCCTGACACCATTTCCCTTTTCTGAGTCGGGATCGGTGGCTCATCTAGCTCATCCACTTGTCCCAAGACTTTCATGAACGGGTTGGTTAAGTGTGACGTAAGACTCCGGCTTATGCAGGCAGAAACTTGCAATTAGTTTAGGGTGCTGGTGATGACTCACTGACTCTTCGAAAGAAACGGTGGGATCTTTAACATCTACAACAGCAAATGCTAGCAGACAGGCTGAACATCCATCTGAGGGATGAGACGCTTGACGCAACGCCCTCCCTATGATGTATAGTTTGTCGTTGAGTCGGGAATTGAATGCGGATTAGACAGCTCAAAGGTAACTACCTCTGTTTGGAAAATTCAAGACGACTAGTCACGGTTGAACACCAATCTAGGGTCACAACATCAGACCTAAGTCTTCATCAACAGGGCTAATTGATCGTTTGTGCGTACTTGATCCAATTCACAAATCACCTGTTTCATATTTGGAAACAAAACAGTAAATACAACACAATTATGTGATGATGATGATGATGATGATGATGATGATGGCAGTTCTTCGCAGATGAAGATCAAGGGAAGACTTATTGGCAAGCTCGTTGGTGGCTCAAAAAGCCAACCCTGGATTTGCAGGTCCTGGAGCATGTCTTCCCACCTGCGCTCGGTCTTTTTTATAGTGAAAATCAGCTTGCGCAGACCAATCCCACTCTTTATATTCAGGGTTACTCCACAGTGGCTCAACGGGCTAAGACGGCTGTGGTGACCACAAAGCTGTAGCTGTTACATCAGAGTGTCCTTCTCCTAGCCCTGGCTCAAGAACCTTCCCCTGAGGCATGGGGGCTAGTAACCCATAGCAGGGGGTCTGCTTTGTGAGCACCAGGCATTTCCACACGCCGGTGGACCTGCATGCCACACATCTGGGGGACAGGCCACCTCCGAGTCCCTGAAGTTTAGCCTGGGGCTGCAAGGAACCCAGTTGATGTGTGACGCCGTGAAGAGCCGCTGCATAGGGCTTGCATATGGAGAGGCTATGTACGGCTCTCCTTTCCGCATTGCCGTGAAACAGCGGAGCCAGCCAGCGGTGAAGGCTGAAAGCGGGATGTACAAGCACACTGTCCACTACACCAACATACTAGACACATCACACCGCCATTGACACACTCATCACAAATATATATATATACATATACATATATATATATATGAGTAAATGAAACCTGTAGGTCCAAATGATGTCCAAATAATTGTTCCATCATAGGAGGTTAACACCATATTTGAAATAAAAATGAGAAAACGTTTCTTTTTTTTTTTAAAAAAAACAAGATGTAAATTTAAGGATTTAACATTTTTCTTTCTCTCTTTATTTTTTTTTATTTCAAGTTGATTTATGTGTCCTTTTTTAATCCATTTATAAACCTTTTAGTTGAGCAGTCATGACATGTTTTACTCGTTTAAACACTGTCTCTCTCAAAGAGAGACAGGAAAGAGAGAAATCCAATGGACGGTGAAACAAACATAGATGTGGAAGAGTATCGGAGTTCTTTACCTGGACGGTTCCTCTTAAACCACATGTGGATTGGAACGAACAGCGCAACAAGGCGAGGGCAGTGTCTGCGGAGTGCAGAGCCTCCTGGAACAATTATTTGGCTCACAAATCAGGCCACGCCCCAAACAAACTCACAAATCAGGCCACGCCCCAAACAAACTCACAAATCAGGCCACGCACCAAAACATCCAATCCAAGAATCCGGGTCAGGTTTGCTTTGGTACTTGGATACAATTCAGTACCCCTGACTTGCTCAACTTGTTGGTTGATGTATTGCTGATCAAGAGGCACAAATTTCAGTGGATTCGGTCATTTTTGTAATCAAATTGCCCCAAGAATCGTGTACCCAAAGTCTTGAACGCTAGTTCTGTACAAACGCAGTTCTGTAAGAGCTTCTGGGGGCAGCTCGAGTCTGTGATTCCATCTCAATGGACAATGGCTCCTGAGTTCAAATCCTGCTTTCCTGTTGAATTGACACCAGGTGGGATTGACTCAGCCTGTCATCCTACCGAGGTAGGTGCAATGAACACCAGCTTGCTGAGATGATCGAGCCATTTGAGTATCCCGCGTCGGAGTGGCGACCCATCCAGGATTGTGCCCAATAGCCCAAGAGACTGCTTCGGGAACACCAAAATCAAAAATGCAACCAAATTTGATGTTGAAAAGCTTGGTGGACTGATCAAGTTGTAACCCACAAGTAAGAGAGGTAGATCAAATGGGGGTAGAAGATATCCTGACACTGGTAGTTGGAAAGGAGTTTCACTTCTTCCTTTATGCCTGGGAGGAAAGAATGCAGTTAAGCTATCTTTTAACAAGGGCAGTTCCACAAACCTGAGAAAAGAGGACCAAGACAGTTGAGGTGTGCAATGAGCCTCATGGATTTTTTGGTGGGGATTCAACCAGGAGGATATCAGTGGAAGATGGCCATGTATCCAGAAAGAGCCGGTGACGGTCAGACAACAAAGAGTAGAGGCAGGTAGACAAAATAATTCAATAATTTTTTTTTAACCAGAGAAATTTTGGATTTCACATGTTTGGAAAAAAAAACCAATTAGTCATTGTGAAGTGGCAGACATGAAGATGTGGTTGTTGCGCTTGAGACAGGATTGTCAGAGAAACACCGAGTCAGAGAAGTGCTGCATGGAGTAGTTTGTTAAATCAATTAATAAACAGTCGACATCACTGACATCATGTAACATTGATCTTGCAAGAGCTTAATGGTAATTTAACCATTAATATTAATGCAGTACTGGAAGTACTGAAAATGAATGTGACGACTTATTCAACCGCAGAATCAATATGAAATAAACTCAAAATCAATGGAAAAAAATTAAGGAAAAATACTCCAGATAAAATATGCTTTTTCAGTATCCATCGCATTACGCATTCTGTATCCATTCTGATGGGATTATCCATCGCATTCTGTATCCATTCTGATGGGATTACGGGTTTCCTGGGTCAAAACTAAGATCCAGGTTTTCAAAGACATGTTGGATGCTGCTGTCCTGTCTGTACCTGTTTCTGGTGAGGATGTTGAGGTCACAGAGGGATTCACTTACCTTGGCAGTGATATTCATGCCTCTGCTGGCTGTGAGCCAGAGGTCAACAGATGTCTGGGTCGGGCCTGGGGAGTCATGGATTCACTGGATCATGGGTGTGGTGCTGCCAGTACCTGTGCAGGAGGAGGAAAGTCCAAGTCTTCAGGTCCTTGGTGCCATCCAGTCTTGCTCTATTGATGCAAGACTTGGACTCTGACCAAGGATCTGAGACGGAGACTTAATTCCTTTGGTAGCAGATCTCATTGGAGAATCCTTGGCTATTGCTGGTCGGACTTTGTGTCCAATGAGTGGTTCTGATAGAGACTCAAATGAGATTTGTTACCTCCATAGTCCGCGAGCATCATCTGCAGCTGTATGGACATGTGGCTCGTTTTCCCGACGCTGATCCTGCTCACCAGATTCTCTCAGTGAGGAATCCTCGTGAGTGGAGGAGGCCAATGGGCCGACCATGTGTCTCGTGGTTGCAGCAGGTTGATCGGCATCTCAAGGAGATGGGGATGGGCCAGGCATCTGCCTGGGGGATGGCCAGACGGTTGCCCCTGGAGTATTGGCGGAAAGTGGACGCAGTGACGTGCTGCTCTGGCGCATGCTCCCATACCTGACCTGACCTGATATCAGAAAACCAAATGTCATTGAGAAAATCAGGTTCCTCCTCAATTTTCTCCACAAACCAATGAGCCATTTCAAGATGCTTTTTCTTGTCTGGGTCTCTGAGTTTGTGTCTGACTTGTATTCTGTCTGGATAAAGTTTCATGACATCAAGGAGAGTCCAAGTTCTTGACTGCGGTGGCGAAGCGACTTTTTTGGACTGTTTCCGTCCGTCTCTCAATGACTTCAGGAGTTCTCAGTGAAAGGCGTCCAGAATGAGTTGGTCTGTCCATTGATGTTGAGTTGTGCACAATTCCTTGTTCTCAAAATTTCTTCATCCATTTAAATATTCGCTCTTTGCATGGGGGCGTCTCTGCAGTTAAATTTTCTCTTGAACTTTCTTTGAGTTTGGATGAAGGATTGTGTTTTCATATAGGATTCTACAGAATTTTTTTTCTTCTTCATATGTCCAAGGTCTTGTTTCCTCCAGGATGTCAGCTATCATTTTTGAAAAAACAGAGGAAAAAACACATGAAAAATAAATGAATGGTGCATAAAACAGTTTGGAACTGTTGTTTTTTGACACACCAGGTATCTAGAGACACCGCATGTTTGTGGCCCATCGGGTGAGCCACGCCTATTGGCTATTCTGTTGGGGGAAATTCCACTCACAGACAGTTCATGACGGGAATGGCTCAAGAATGCAGGGAGGTGGGAAAGGCAGGATATAGATACAGACACCTGAGCAGGGTGTGGGGGGGGGGGGTAGGTATTCTAAATACTTTCTTGCCACATTTCATTATTTACTGGAATTACAGCAAACTTATGCCAACACATTCAATAAATAAACTATTCTAATTGATCCCAATATTACAAATTGGACCAGATATGTAACAATGATATAATATATATATATATATATATATATATATATATATATGTATATATATATTGTGCATATATCTACTTCAATAAACAGGAGTAGATTCCTGGAAGGGGATATTGTGATAAAAATCCTGACTCACCTGGACTCAAACCCAAGGACCTCTTCACGAAGGCGGCAACAGCCCACTGAGCTATTGAGTCATTGGGATAACCTCAGGAACTTCTCACATGAACACTGCAGGTTTTATAATGGCCGTGTGTGTGTGTGTGTGTGCGTGTGTGTGTTTTGATAAGCACCATAAGTTACCATTCATGTCCTGGATTCCAAAAATGCACAAAAACCCTTGTAAGATGAGGCTCATCATTGCGAGTAGGGAATGCAGTTTGAAACCATTGTCAGGTGGTGTTACAGGTGTGATGAAACGAATTTATGAATGCTTGAAGTACCATGGCACTGCTTGGTTTTATTCTGGTTAAAAAAAATTCTGGATCATTGATAATAATTCCAAACCTGTAATCAACAGGATCCACAACATTTATAACAAGGTTAAGGGTAAATGTTAATGAACTTGTGATTTTTCTACATTAGACACAAACATTCCACAAGACAAGCTTGTAACCGCTTTGGACGGAGTAGTAGATAAATCATTTACAGGAGGTAATAAAATATACATTAAATTCTATCAAAAAAGGAGCAAACTGGTCTGTAAAGGAAAATCAATATTCATGTATTAAAAAATAAAAAAAAACTTAAAGAAAGTAATCGATTTCTACTAAACAACACTTTCTTTACATTTAGCAACAAGATGCTCCAGCAGAGGATGGGGATACCCGTGGGTTAAGATCCGATTCCTTTCTTTGTTCCAGCACATGTACGAGTCTGATTGAGTCCAGAACATGTGTAGGAATGAACTAACAACTGCGTGAAGGTGTGGAACCATCTTTAGATTCATCGATTCATTGACTTGGTGAGTATTCTTCAAGTTTCAATGTTGATACAGCGGTTCGATACAGGAGGTAGGAGGGCCAAATAAATTACAGTATGTATGATTACAATGAGTAGAAAATGTTTTCGGTTTTGAAGTATTGAACCACCACATCACGGCAGGAAAGCTGAGAGGTACGCATGCTCACTCTGTGTAGCCTGGATTCGAATCCCGACCCGGCTATAAACTGTCATCCCGGTGTTTCACAGGCAGGGTGATTCATCAATGTGTGTGTCATCTCTTGGATGGATGATAAACTGGGCGTCACATCTGCCAGAATCTCTCACCCCTCTTCCTCCCCCACTCATCTCCCCTCTCCCCCTCCTCTCTCTCACTCCTCTGTCTCTCTCACCTCTATCCGACCCCTCTCTCTCCCTCCCAACCATACCCTCCTCCCTCCACCCCAATCCCTCTTTCTGACTAAAACCCCTCTCCCTCTCTCTCTCTTCGACCCCTCCCCCTCCACCCCTTACCTCTCTCCTTCTTCTCTCTCTCCCACTCCTCCCCCCTGTTGAGGGGACTGTACATGTACAAATCAGATTCGGAGTGAGCCGACCGGTGGAATGCAAAGGTTGCTGCATGTAAGAGCATTCATGTAGGCAGACCTTTGCCAGGTAGATAGCATGGGTTTTAAATGCTCCCACCTCAGGTATCTAATGTATCCACCCGTGTGTGTGTGTGTGTGTGTCATTGATTGGTATCTACACATGGGGTTTCAGAATGTGGAATAGAGTCCACCCAGGGTGGGCTCAAAGTGTCCACTTTTATTTCAGTAAGGGGGTCACGATTCATGGACCAAGCTGTGAAGTTTTCTGTTCTCAAAGTTTTGCGGCGAGGGTTCTCTTCAGGATCGTCACTGAACCCACGACACCTTCCGACTGTAGTTCGTTTGTAATAATATTCCCAGGGATGGTTTTTAATATCTCTGTAAAGTTCGTTGTCATCATTCCCGTTGTTCCAACAATCACAGGTACAACTTTGACATTATTCAGCTTCCAGGATCTTTTCACTTCATTCTTGAGGTCTTGGTATTTGGTCATTTTCTTGATTTCTTTTTATTTTTACGGATAAGCACTGCAAAAAACAACAACAGTGCCCACTTGTACCATGAAAGCACAGAGTATCAAAAATACAAGTGAGAGAATAATAATAGTAAAAGAAAAACAAGATGATGGAATCGTACATGCAAAACAACATGATCATAAGTATACTGTATTTGACTTTGAGATATTTGTGTGCTCTGGAGCAGAAAGCCTTGATCCTGGATGTTGTTGGGTGACTTACAGTGGCATCTGGTAAACTGTTCCACACTGCTATTATTGCGGGCATGTAGGAGCGGTCATACTGAACAAGTGACCAGTGATCACTCTCCGTCTTGCCAGTAAGACACTGCACAGCATAGCTTCCAAAGGAAGCACCTGCTCTGGTGAACCTTCATGGAATCCATGATGGAGGTAGCATGGTCTTCAGAAGTGCTGGAACTTCTTCTGTGTGCAGTCTGTACATCAGACCCAGACATGCTACAGTTCTCCTGTGTGGTAGGGGATCGATATTCAATTCCTGTGGAGGGGCCTTGATGATACGTACAATACGACGTTGCACATCATCCAGCTTTTTAAGATACATGGCACTTGCAGACATCCATACGAGGGGAGCATATTCCACTGTGCTCCGGACATGGGATTTGTACACTTGGACTCAATGAGATGTTTCCTCAGTGTGGTGTTGACGACTCTCTACAAAACCTTGCTGATGGAGCTTAGGAGACTAATGGGCCTATAATTGTCTGGAACAGAGCAAGAGTTCTTCTTATGCACTGGCACTACATTGGCTATCTTCCAGGAGAAAGGGAAGTGACCACGGCTAAAGCAGAAATGGAACAGTTTGGCAAAAGGTATGGCAAGGGCCGATGCACACTCTTTGAGAACTCCATTTCCAATTCCGTCAGGTGTGGATGCCTTATTTATGTCTAGCTTCTGCAGGATCCGTCTAATGTCACAAAGCTGGAACTTTACAGTGTCCAAATGAATGTTGGTGCGAGCTGTGAGATCGGGAGGGTCATTTTCAGCATAACCAATTGCACACTTTGATGCAAAATGATCGCAGAAGATGGCCACTTTCTCCTGGGAGGTGGCAAAGGTCTGAACATCCTTCTGCAAATTTGGGAGACTAGACTGTCATCCTTTCCCTTGTATCCTCTTCACTGCCCACCACCAATCATGGGGTTTGGTTGCTCCAGAGGTCAGTCGAGCTTTTGTCCTCTGGAAGTACTGTTTTTGTTGTCTCCTTCTCCACTTTCTGATAGTTCTGCCTTACCCTTCTCAGACCGTCATGGGCTTTTGCTCCAGTTGGTATATGTCAGACAAACAGCTTTATCAGCCATTCGGCAAGCTTCAATAATCCAGGGAATATCGGTCAGGAGAACAGTGACCTCTCCATTTGGAATTAATTTCTCCACACCGAACTTGATGATTGTCTCAATGTTGTTGCAAGCTACGTCAGGATCTCCAGTGTTTAGGGCTTGATCCCATGCCCGACTGTGCAGATGCTGCCTGAAGGATTCCCAATTTGCTTTTTTGTAATCCTATAATTACCGTTGATATGGTTTATCCAAGACTGGTGGCTTTTTGAAGATGATCTACACTGAGCTATGGTCAGAAGTTCCAATGTTGGCCTTCCCGCTTGTGGTGTAATAAGCAGCAGCGTCAACGTTGACCAAGTCGAGTTGATTATCTCCACTGGTAGACCCTTTCACCAGTTGGTCCAAGCCATGCATCAGACAAAAGTTGGAGCATGCAATTCCAGCTCTATCAGTTGGGGACTTGCTACCTAACCGGTGATGGTGATGGTGATGGTGATGAACATTGAAATCACCTAGAATCATCACACGATCTGAACCATTGGTTTGGATAACAGAATCCAGATTGTCAGACAAGTAGTCATCAAGATGACTGTGAGTTCCAGGCAGGGAACCAGGGCGATACACAGTGCCAATCAATAGATTCCCAGCATGTGTATTCACAGTGCACCAGATGACTTCCAGGTCAGGAGGTTCCAGGTTCTGATGACATTGAACCTGGAGCATATTGTGAAAAACAAATAGCAATTCCACCCCATCCATCACTGCGATCTCATCTTAAAGGTGGCTCCTGTTATCCACTGAGTGACGCATTAGGGTCAGTCACTGTAGAATTCAACAGTGATTCAGTAGCAACAATAATGTTAGTTTCACTTTGTTTGGCTCGATGGGCAAGCACTCCAGTATTTGTCCTAAGACCTCGAACATTAGCAATAAGTAGCCGCAAGCAGCACTATCGAAACACTCTCTTCATACTCACTGCATCGTTTAGTCCAAAATCATGGGTACCCTTTGGTACAGTCATAAAAAATGCGACACCCGTGCAACCCTGGGGGCCTGGGAGGCCCAGCACATGTAAAAGTAGTTATTTCTTTCCTTTCTTATCGTTTTTCAATAATTAATTAATAGTAGATATTCTTGGATGTGTATTTGCTCATAAAAGTTGATTCATTGATCCTAATATTTGGAAGAATCTTGTACAGGTAATGTAATTTTATTCTTTCCCCCCCAAAATATTAGTTTTTCAATATTTTTACTTTTTTTTTCTCCATCAAATTGAAGCTCATGGAGGAGTATTTGCTCAAAAATGTTGATTCACTGATCCTTTTATCTCAAATATATATATCATATATTATACACATATATACGGTGTGTATATATATATATATATATTGTTGCGAATTCGCGCCCGCCGGCGTGCGAACGGCCACGTGACTCGAATGGCGGCCGCCTCGCCACCGGACGGACAATTCTGTCGTGACCCTCCGGGAACTATCGCCGTCACGGGTGGGCCTTTCGACCTCACCACGATCGTGCCAATCGGCCACCCGCGTGGGATAGGGTTGTTCGCCAAACTCGACCTACCTAAGTACCCACGCGGATGGTAAACCGGGCGATCGCACCTCGCCGCAGGTCGACTCCGGACACGGGCCGCTTAAGCGGTCCGTTCCGTGCTATCGGATAACCGAGCGGTGTTATCGTCGGCCTCGACGGTTCCATTAATTATCGGGCGTATCAAGCCCTACGAACCCTTTTACGTGAAGCAAGATGGAGATTCAAACGAAGGAAAGGACGCAGCGAAACGGGGAACAATTCAACATAATGCACATTTATTTCACACACAGACACAGACACAGGCACACATATACAGCCAAACAGAATCAGAATGCACATATATCAAGTACAACAAAAGAAACAATGACGCAGAGATACTACCGAATAACAGGCAATGTACAAGCACTTAATGAGTTTCTACTTTACGGACTGGCGCACACACACATTTACACAAACCCCAAAGAAAAGAAAGGACTTCCCTTGCGGCCGTCGAGTCCTCCTCCCACGACCTCAACTCCGAGCTCCGTCTCCTTCGCCGCTCCCACTGCCGACTCGACCCGACTGGACGACGACAAAGCTCGACTTCAACGTCCTCGGGCTCCAGTTCCACGATCTCCACACCGACGCAGAGACACTCGACCACGACGACACAGCTCGGCGACGACTTCAGACTTCAGACGGAGGCGAGTTCCACGAGTCAGGCGAGTTCCACGCGACAGAGAGAGAGCGAGACCTCAAGCCACCCGCGCTCGCGTCTTATCCCAAGCTTGACTCTCTTCTCAACTCCACCCGCGCGCGTTTCAGCCGAAGCTCAACTCTCTTCTCAACTCCACCCGCGCGCGTTTCAGCCTTTCCCGCCGAGCTCTCCTCACTCGCTCGCGTTCGCGTTCAACCTTTCCCGCCGAGCTCTCCTCACTCGCTCGCGTTCGCGTTCAACCTTTCCCGCCGAGCTCTCCTCACTCGCTCGCTTTCGCGTTCGGCCTTTCCCGCCAGCTCTCCTCACTCGCTCGCGTTCGGCCTTTCCCGCCGAGCTCTCCTCACTCGCTCGCGTTCGCGTTCGGCCTTTTCCCGCCGAGCTCTCCTCACTCGCTCACGTTCGGCCTTTTCCGCCGAGCTCTCCTCACTCGCTCGCGTTCGCGTTCGGCCTTTTCCCGCCGAGCTCTCCTCACTCGCTCGCGTACGGCCTTTAACTCAACTTTACTGTCCTTCCGTGTTTTCGTTCCGCCCCTTTTCTTCAGCAAGCCCCGCCCCTTGCGCTCGCGTTCTGCCCCCTTTTTCACAAAGCCCCGCCCCTCTCACTCCCGCCCCTCCTTCCAGAACATGCTGGAACCTTCGGAAGGAGGGTCTTCCGCCCAATCGGCGACGCTCGCACCGCCGTGGCATTCTTCCTCTTCCCTCGCAGGGTGAAATCCACCGCGGCGGCGCCATTCGTTCGGGGGAGGGGGGGAACGGGGGCCGCCTGCTTTCCCTCGTCGAAGGCCAGGCCTCTGGCAACTGTGTGCCGAGTCAGAACGCGGTGGTTGTTGAGGTGGCGTGGTTTGGTGGTTGTTGTAGTGGTGGCGGTTGGGACGTGGTTGGTTCAAAATAAAGATAGAACAGAAAAACGGCTATCTCAAAGCGTCGCAGCCCGAATGAATCACATAAATTCCCTTTGACAACGGGTTTGGGCTACTACACATGTACTTAGAGATATCTCACCTACGGGACCTGAATGGTGGTTTGCGAATTTCCACAGCCGTAACACTACCCCCTCCCTTTTTACAGACTCGTCCCGAGTCGTCAAATTCTCGTGTGCCATCATGTGTAGTTCTCCCCTAGTACGTTTTACCTTCGGATCCCTGAGTGCGACATTCATGGTATTCGTGTCCCCAAAATAAATAACCTGAGGGCTGAGTAACTAACTAAACAACCCACTCACTCGGACGACTTAATAATTGCCGGCGCTAGACAGACATGCCAGGGTGCACTCATATTTACAGTACAACTTAACCTTAACTTACAAATTTTACACTAAACCATGGCCCAGGATCAATGGACTCTGCAAAGAGAAAGCAGTTACCAGGGAGCCAGGCTGCTCGCATGCAGTCTCTGGCTCGAGCAATGCAGGTGGCAGGGAACGTGGCCGGCTGCTCACACGCAGTCCTAGGCCTCCCACTTTTAAATGGGCGCAGCGAACAATGGCGCATGGGCTGCGCAAATGCAGTCTCCTGGGCGGCTGCTACAGGGCAGTCCTGCAGCACGCGCGATGATCTGACGCGCAACAGTTGCACGGGCGCCACTGCGGTCCGTGATGCGGCTGCTACGGCAGTCCTGCAGCTTGCAAACTGTTGCTTGATGATCCTGGCGCACATGGCAATGAACAAGGGGGGGGCAAAGCAAAATTGAACGGGCAAGCGCAGAATCGAGGGCAGCAGGCATGGATGGCAAAAGCAGGCAAACACAGCCGGCAGACGAACTGGCCGGCACAGGCCTTGAAGCACAGCAGCTGCAGACGATCCGGCCGGCACAGGCCTTGCAGTAAACAGCTGCTGACGAAGTGGGCCGGCACAGGCCTTGAAGTAAACACAGCCAGCCGATGAAGTTGGCCGGCCTCTTGCCGTGCAGTGGAGGTTGGTGGAGGGAGTGCGGTGGTGCTGGCCACTCAGAAGGCGGGCTCGGACCTACCTACTCGTCTCCCTCCCAACCTATCGCCTTTGCCTGTCACTGTACCTACCACTCCCTTAATTTGTAAAAACCCAATTTAGCCCCAATTATTATTTTTATTTTTACTTCCCCACTATAATTCGTCCCTAGCCCCTTTATCGTCCTTGTTTCGGCTAACCTATCGTCCCCTAGCCTACTCCCAACCCCTACGTTCCCTTCCCGGAGGGGAATAAGGGAGAGCTAGCGTCCTGCGTCGAGGCCCAACGAAGCCTCAGGATGGCCTCCCCAGACTCCAGCGATCTTTACCCAAAGTGGGCCAAGGCGGCCCACAACGAGAGCGAAGGGATGGATGGTGCGGAGGGGTACACTTCCTATCTACCCTAACCATTTAACTGTTAAACTACCCGGGGCTTTCAACAAGCGCCTCTCGCTTAAACTATTGGTTCTATCAACCCAGATTC
>CM068957.1:113590041-113608124 GCA_035128595.1 Eptatretus atami
TATACGCAGTCCTAGGCTCCCACTTTTAATGGGCGCAGCGAACAATGGCGCATGGGCTGCGCAAATGCAGTTCCTGGCGCGGCTTGCCTACGGGCAGTCCCTGCAGCTTGCAAACTGTTGCTTGAGATCCTGGCGCACATGGCAATGAACAGGGGGGGGGGGGGGGGGCAAAGCAAAATTGAACGGGGCAAGCGCAGAATCGAGGGCAGCAGGCATGGATGGCAAAAGCAGGCAAACACAGCCGGCAGACGAACTGGCCGGCACAGGCCTTGAAGCACAGCAGCTGCAGACGATCCGGCCGGCACAGGCCTTGCAGTAACACAGCTGCTGACGAAGTGGGCCGGCACAGGCCTTGAAGTAACACAGCCAGCCGATGAAGTTGGCCGGCCTCTTGCCGTGCAGTGGAGGTTGGTGGAGGGAGTGCGGTGGTGCTGGCCACTCAGAAGGCGGGCTCGGACCTACCTACTCGTCTCCCTCCAACCTATCGCCTTTGCCTGTCACTGTACCTACCCACTCCCTTAATTTGTAAAAACCCAATTTAGCCCCAATATTATTTTTATTTTTACTTCCCCACTACAATTCGTCCCCTAGCCCCCTTTATGTCCTTGTTCGGCTAACCTATCGTCCCCTAGCCTACTCCCAACCCCTACGTTCCCTTCCCGGAGGGGAATAAGGGAGAGCTAGCGTCCTGCGTCGAGGCCCAACGAGCCTCAGGATGGCCTCCCAGACTTCAGCGATCTTTACACAAAGTGGGCCAAGCGGCCCACAACGGAGCGAAGGGATGGATGGTGCGGAGGGGTACACTTCCTATCTACCCTAACCATTTAACTGTTAAACTACCCGGGGCTTTCAACAAGAGCCTCTCGCTTAAACTATTGGTTCTATCAACCCAGATTCCCGTCGCCTGTGTTGGTGTCCTCACAATTTCGGGCTCGCCCCCGATTTTCCTCCCGTGCCCTCACACGGTTTCGTGGCTGGGAGCGTGGCTCCCCTTGGCAGGCACGACCCTCTGCCGATTCTCCGACGATGGAACCCCGGGCACTACACTGCCTCCGAGCCTACCAGCTCCCTAAACACTGGGAGTGCCCTCCCTGGCGACTCCCCTGAAACGCTCACGTGGCAGGCTGGCTTCCCGGGCCCCTTTCCGAGGGTCACCCGTGCCCACAACACTGCCCACGCGGTTAACGCGCCCCGGGCCCCCGCACCATGCGGGCACACCCGTGCCCACTACGCTATCCCGGCCCCCATGGCCCTTGGCCTACCACGGCCGACTAGCCCGGTGCCCGGGGTACCCACTCAGCGATACTCACCTTTCGCAGCCACGCTCCCAGCCCGTCAACAGGGCTCCTGCACCCCTCCAAAACAGGTTTCGAGCCTAACCTCCCACCAACAGCAAAACGACTTCCATTTTGTCAATTTAACTAACCCACCTAACTCACTCTACACTGACCCGGGGTCCCTTGGGCGGGAGTCACTCCTCCCCCAATCACTCATCGCACCATGCATTCCACATTCTCCACTCACACAGACCCGCTGGCCTCACTCACTCAACATGTACAGTTTCCTTCCACACTTCACAACTCTTCAACTCACACTCGCTGCATCCTGCCATTCCTGCTCACTAACTCGTGCTCCCACGTCGTCCCTTACACTACAGCACGTTCCTTTTACCACTACGTAGCTAAGCTACGTCCCTTCTACACATTCACCGTCTGTCACTGTCCCCATAATGTAAAATCCATTTCCCAACCTAAAGCTCACTACAATCCCTCTACCTAATCCATTCCACGGGCCCCATGAGACTTACCCTGCCCCATGAGACCGGTCTAACTATCACTAACCCTTCCCCTAGCTAGTTCCATCCTGTGCCCTGCAAGGGGGTCTTCACCCCTTACCCGGGAATCCTGTTCACCCGAAAGCGAGGCTTGCTTTTGTTTTTCCCAATTACGCGCAGCACCAGCCGCGGCCACTCGCAGCTCGCGCACTTTGCACCTTCCGTGACGTCATGCAGCTGCACGTGTACCTCGTCCCTCTTGGACGGTACCATCCGGCAGGATTCACCCTCCTGCCGGATTCCAACTACACGTGCAGCCATGACGTCACCGTGCGCACCCCAAAAGCAAACCTCGCACTCCGAGGGGCTCCCCACGCGAACACATAGGCTGTGCCCGTTGGAGCTTAACACAAGCTCGCGTGGAGAACCCGTCCGTCCAATTCGAATCCTGCCTAAACTTTGTCCGTCCGCGGGATCGGCAAATCCACCGCTGGCGTTTCCGGCCGGCTTCACTCCCGCAAGCGAGCACGTGGCGGCCTCGTGCGTTGCACAGCACGGACCTCGGCTCGCCACTGGGTGAACCGGTGCGGTCCCATTCCAACTACGGCCGCTACCCGGCTTTTGTCCCTCTGTCGTTGTCGTTGTCGCCATCGCACTCTCGCGCTCAAACTCCCTCGTGCCACGAGGCAAAACAACTCACCATCACATTCACACCGGAGACGCGGCCGCGTGCTCCCGCATGCCGACCGACATCTCCCTCTCACACGCTGTTTCCCTTACACTCGGCCGCTCACTCACGCATGCCACCTCCCTCGCACACGTGGCTCCACTCACTCGCGGCCTTTCACTCACTCCCGTGGTTTGTTCCACGCACGGCGTGCTGGGAGGCACGCACTTCGGCTCACTCGCAAACACACCACTCACACATGGGGTCTCTTCCATCCACGGGGTCTCATCCACACACGGGGGCGCACTCACACCTTGCACCACACACACCGGGACAACCACACTGGGGACAATCACACCGGGGACTCGCGCCACCACAAGGGGTCCCGGGGCCTCTATACCCCCCCCAAGCTGCACGTGCACCTATCCACAGCACTCATCCCCTCGACCTTGCAAAGCACGACCGAACCCACCTGTCGTGATCAGCTTCAAGGGAGAACAGCGTCTCCCTCTGTTCCGAGAGGAGCCATCCGGCTGCTTGCACCGGGTCACGACACAGTCCCCAGCTCCCCCTCATGGTCCTCCACTACCACTCAATGTGTGTGTGTCTCGTCACTAACCCCGTCCAATTCACCCTCTATCTCCCGTGTCTCTGTACATTTATTAGTTTGCTTCTTTCTGGAGTTTTTCCATCTCTCTGGACTTCAATTTTACTCTCCGTTTTAGTTGTTCAATTTCACACTCGTATAGTTGTTGTTTTCTCTCCACTGTTCCTCCTGCTCTTCCTTTTCCAATCTCATTGTTTCTTTCAATTGGCTCATTTCCTTCCTGTGCTTCATTCGCTGTTCTCTCACGACTCTTCCTTGTTTCTCTCCTGTCCTTCCTTCTCCAGTTTCATGGTTTGCTTCATTTGGTTAATCTCCCTTTTGTGTTCATTTGCTGTTCTCTCACTACTCTTCCTTGTTTCCTCTCCTGTCTTTCCTTCTCCAGTTTCGTGGTTTTCTTCATTCTCCTGATTTCTCCTTCCTGCTTCATTCCTTGCTCCTTCACTTTCTCCTCGTACTCCAACCTATTTTTTCCTTTTGTCGTTCAGTTTCAAATTCATACTCTTTCAGTTTTCTATTCCACGTCTCTCTTGTTCCTCATTCTGCAATCTCGTTATTTCCTTTAATTGACTGATTTCTTTCTCCTGTCTCATTCGTTCTTTTTTCAGTACTCTTTTTTGCATCTCATTCTGCAATCTCGTGGTTTCCTTCAGTTGGCCGATTTCCTTCTCCTGTCTCATTCCTTGTTCTTTCAGTACTCTTTCTTGTTCCTCATTCTTTAATCTGGCCTTCGCTTCCAGCTGTTCGATCTGTACAGTGTGGTTCCTTAACGTTTCATTCTCTGTTCTCTTCCTTTCCTCTTTTAACACTCTCAGTTTGTTTTGTAGTTCCCTCTCTTTGTTTTGGTGTTTCTGTAACTCAGAAGCTTTCTTTCTCTAATTCCTTTTTCATCTCTACACCTCTTTTCCATTCTTCCTTCCACGTTTTATCTATACTCTTGGCCATTTCCATGATTCTCGCCCACTCGGTTGAATTGGTGGTTGAGAGTCCACGCCCCGTGTCGTGCCATTCGTTGCGCTCAAAATATCCGCCTGCTCCGTTCTGCGCTGAGGTGCGATCGCGCCGCCATTATGCGACCCAGTTTTCTGGCAAAGTCCGTGCTCAGAATATCGGGTTGAGCTCCCCGGTGGATTATAATTACAAGAGGTCAATCCCGGGCCATGGATTCTAAATTATTCCTACACATATACATTTCTACCCCCGGCACCCGCTCGCCTTGAGACGCCATCCTATTTCTCATAAGGGGTTAATTTTAAATCGCTCGCAATTTGGAGGGAATCGGGGGTCGCTCCTCTCACCCCTGAACCGATTCCCCGTGAATTTGGCTTGGAGGCGGGAGGGATTCGAATCCCACTCCCGGACACCAGTGTTGCGAATTCGCGCCCGCCGGCGTGCGAACGGCACGTGACTCGAATGGCGGCCACCTCGCCACCGGACGGACAATTCTGTCGTGACCCTCCGGGAACTATCCCCGCCAGTCAGGGTGGGCCTTTCGACCTCACCACGATCGTGCCAATCGGCCACCGTGGGATAGGGTTGTTCGCCAAACTCGACCTACCTAAGTACCCAGCGGATGGTAAACCGGGCGATCGCACCTCGCCGCAGTCGACTCCGGACACGGGCCACTTAAGCGGTCCGTTCCGTGCTATCGGGATAACCGAGCGGTGTTATCGTCGGCCTCGACGGTTCCAATTAATTATCGGGCGTATCAAGCGCACTACGAACCCTTTTACGTGAAGCAAGATGGAGATTCAAACGAAGGAAAGGACGCAGCGAAACGGGGAACAATTCAACATAATCACATTTATTTCACACACAGACACAGACACAAAGCACACATATACAGCCAAACAGAATCAGAATGCACATATATAAGTACAACAAAAGAAACAATGACGCAGAGAACTACCGAATAACAGGCAATGTACAAGCACTTAATGAGTTTCTACTTTACGGACTGGCGCCACAACCACATTTACACAAAACCCAAAGAAAAGAAAGGACTTCCCTTGGTGCGGCCGTCGAGTCCTCCTCCCACGACCTCAACTCCGAGCTCCGTCTCCTTCGCCGTCCTACTGCCGACTCGACCCGACTCGACGACGACACAGCTCGACTTCAACGAGCTCCTCGGGCTCCGCGAGTTCCACGAGCTCCACACCGACGCAGAGACACTCGACCACGACGACACAGCTCGGCGACGACCCACGACGACTTCAGACTTCAGACGGAGGCGAGTTCCACGAGTCAGGCGAGTTCCACGCGACAGAGAGAGAGAGAGCGAGCCTCAAGCACACCGCGGCTCGCGTCTTTATCCCAAGCTTGACTTCTTCTCAACTCCACCCGCGCGCGTTTCAGCCTTTCCCGCCGAGCTCTCCTCACTCGCTCGCTTCGCGTTCGCCTTTCCCGCCGAGCTCTCCTCATCGCTCGTTTCGCGTTCGCCTTTCCGCGAGCTCTCCTCACTCGCTCGTTTCGCGTTCGGCCTTTCCCGCGAGCTCTCCTCACTCGCTGCTTTCGCGTTCGGCCTTTCCCGCCGAGCTCTCCTCACTCGCGCTTTCGCGTTCGGCTTCCCGCCGAGCTCTCCTCACTCGCTCGCGTTCGCGTTCGGCCTTTCCCGCCGAGCTCTCCTCACTCGCTCGCTTCGGCCTTTCCCGCCGAGCTCTCCTCACTGGCTCGCGTTCGGCCTTTCCGCCGAGCTCTCCTCACTCGCTCGCGTTCGGCCTTTCCCGCCGAGCTCTCCTCACTCGCTCGCTTTCGCCTTTCCCGCCGAGCTCTCCTCACTCGCTCGCTTTTGGCCTTTCCCGCGAGCTCTCCTCACTCGCTCGCTTTCGCCTTCCCGCGACTTCCTCACGCGCTACTTCGCCTTTCCCGCGAGCTCCTCCTCACTGCTCGCTTTCACGTTCGGCCTTTCCCGCCGAGCTCTCCTCACTCGCTCGCTTCGGCCTTTCCCGCCGAGCTCTCCTCACTCGCTCGCTTTCGGCCTTTCCCGCCGAGCTCTCCTCACTCGCTCGCGTTCGGCCTTTCCCGCCGAGCTCTCCTCACTCGCAAGCGTTCGCGTTCGGCCTTTCCCGCCGAGCTCTCCTCACTCGCTCGCGTTCGGCCTTTCCGCCGAGCTCTCCTCACTCGCAAGCGTCGCGTTCGGCCTTTCCGCCGAGCTTCCTCACTCGCTCGCGTTCGCGTTCGGCCTTTTCCCGCGAGCTCTCCTCACTCGCTCGCGTTCGCGTTCGGCTTTAACTCAACTTTACTGTCCTTCGCGTTTTCGTTCCGCCCTTTTTCTTCAGCAAGCCCCGCCCCTTGCGCTCGCGTTCTGCCCTCTGCTCCTTTCACAAAGCCCCGCCCCCTCTCCACTCCCGCCCCTCCTTCCAGAACATGCTGGAAACTTCCGGAAGGAGGGGTCTTCCGCCCAATTGTCGACGCTCGCACCGCCGTGGCATTCTTCCTCTTCCCTCGCAGGTGAAATCCACCGCGGCGGCGCCATTCGTTCGGGGGAGGGGGGAACGGGGGCCGCCTGCTTTCCCCGTCGAGGCCAGGCTCTGGCAACCGTGTGCCGAGTCAGAACGCGGTGTTGTTGAGGTGGCGTGGTTTGGTGGTTGTTGTAGTGGTGGCGGTTGGGACGTGGTTGGTTCAAAATAAAGATAGAACAGAAAAACGGCTATCTCAAAGCGTCGCAGCCCGAATGAATCACATAAATTCCCTTTAGACAACGGGTTTGGGCTAACTATACATGTACTTAGAGATATCTCACCTACGGGACCTGAATGGTGGTTTGCGAATTTCCACAGCCGTAACAATAATATATATATATATATATATATATTATATATATATATATATATATATATATATATACACATACATAAATATATATCGACAACATTGTCAAAAACCCGACACCAATGCAGTCTTGGGGCCTGGGAGGCCTGGGCATTTTATTTTTAGCCGCGTCGCGTTGCGAACACTGGCTCTAAGAGAGCTCCGCGTTGTTCTTCTTCTTCTTGTTCTTCTTCTGGTGAAGACAAAACCTTTATGACGCGGCTCTTGGACACATTTGTCCTTGTTTTATTATTATTATTGTTCTTTGACTGTACAAAGTTGAGACCAATGGAGGAGTATTTGCTCAAAAGAAAGAGTGATTCATTGATCCTTTTATTTTGAAGAGATGCATATGTGCATGATGTATGTATTTTACAAGGTTATGCAAATGACCAAAAAATCGAAGATAATGCATTTCAATGACTTATTGGCACAAAATAAATGATGGTACAAAATTATTTTCAACAATAAAAAATATTTTCATGGTTGTCTTCTTGAAAATGACCAAATAAGTATTTTATTGGAGGCAGTTGTCGCACACAACATGGCTGTGCTCCTTGCAACTAAGACCACGAGGATTGGAAAGGAAGGGATGTGTAATATCTTATGACTAAAGGTTTTCCCTCAAACCTGAATGAAATCTTTTTATATTTATGCCACATAATTATTTGTACGTACGTTATAGAAGCATATAATGAGGCTCATGCAAAGAAAATAATTATATAACATAGTTATAGTATAACAATAATCATGCTGGGCCTCTAAGGTCCCAGATCTGCATAAGGGGGGTTGTGTTATGAATGAAGATTTTCCCTCGAACCTGAATGAAATTTTTATATATTTAAACCACAGAACTATTTGTAAGTAAGTTATAAGAGCATAGAATGAGGCTCATGCAAAAAAAAAAACTATACAACATAGTTATAGCAAAATAAAAACCTTGCCGGGCCTTGGAGGCCCATTCCCTGTATCAAAGGGTTCACCTCAATTAGCAATGCCTTCTTCTCTTTTTTTTGGTTGCAATGCTTTGTTTTCGATGTTCATGCTCAATGGAATCATTAGGTCGTTTGTGAGCGGTACTTCCATGTTTTAAATGATGGCTTTTGGTTCGTATTCCCACGAATTCTCTGGAACTGGGATATCAAAGTTGTTGCAGAAGTGCCAGCGGATTACTTTACAAACTTTGTTTTGTTGTTGTGTGTACACCTGTTCTGATATGAGATTTGTTTGTGTGTGTGTATTCAGTCATTAAGCATAACATATCATTCTCTTTACTAACCCCACCTCCAACCCTCACCTTTCTCTCTCCCTCCCCCCCCCAACTCTCTTTCTGTTTCTGTCCCTGTGTGTGCGTGTGTGTGTGTGTGTGTGTGTGTGTCTCTCTCTCTCTCTCTCTCTCTCTCTCTCTCTCCTCTCTCTCTCTCTCTCTCTTTCTCTCTACACCCCCTCGTCGCACTCCTCCCTCCCGCAGTTTATAGCAACGTTTGGTGAGGCGTCGCTCTCTCCACCTCTCCCCGCTTCCTCGCTCTTCCCCCCTTCTTAGCTTCCCCTCCCTCCTCCTGCCGTCCTCTTCCCTCCCTTCCCTTACCTCCGTCCTCTCCCCTCCCATCCCTCCTCTCTCTCTCTCCCTCTCCTCTCTCACCCTTCCTTAAAACCCTGTCAGCAAAGCGACGGGTTGTATTTGCTCGTACAATATAAAGCAACTACTTGGATGCATCCTATGTGTATCTTATAAAATAGGACCACGCGTTTTAAGCTCACCTGGATCAGAAGCAACAGCCACTCAAACCCCCTGCAGACCCCCTTAGACTGATTTTTTTTTTTTTTACGCCGTGAACAAACTTTAGTAGATCATGGGTGATGAAGGTTGTGGTCAAGTTTCATTTAAATCGTGTGTTGTAGTTTCGGAGAGAGAGTAAACACCTAATTTGGGGCTCAACCCTCCCCCCCCCACCCGCACACCTCCCAACACCCTGATGTTTTTTTTAATGCATGAACAAACTTTGGTACATCATGGGTGATGAAGTTTGTGGTCAAGTTTCATCGTAGTCGTGCGTGTAGTTTTGGAGAAGAGAGCAAATACCTATTTGGGGGGGGGGGGTCAACCCCCCCCCCCTCACCATAGACCCTTTTAATGAGTGCAGATTTTTATGCTGTCGATACACCTTCATTCGGCATTAGATGTGAAGCTTGTGGCCAAGTTTCATCAAAATCGTGTTTGGTTCAAGCGATAATGACTGAAGTGTTTCCTGACTGACTGAATGACTCACTCACTCACTCACTCACTCACTCACTTATGTACAGACGCTGCTCGATCACATAAGCTCACTGGATTAAAGTCCAGGTGAGCTAATAATCATGAATTGGGTTCCAAATCTGCATGCAAGGCTGCAGGGTGGATGATCCAACTGTTCAAACTCACACTGCTGATTGACAGCCCATACAACGCTGACCTTATGAACTGGCACATTGATGTGCAGGAGCAGGACACAATGCATTAACATTCCCCCCATTGTTCTGTCATGGAAGGCTTTACCAATGCGGGCCAACAAGTTAGCATATTGACCAGTGATTGTAGTTTTGCATTCGATCAGCAGTACCCCCCATTTGAATGCCAGGAGATCATCCTGTCCACCATTTTGCTGGCTGATGGCTGGAAGCAGAACTTATTTAGGGGTGAAGATGCAGAGTGCTTCCACTTCCATGATTGAACACACATATTATCAGTATTCAGACATGACAAAAACTCAGCTGGATCAGGTTTGAATAGGTCAAGCAAGTCTTCACTGGACTTCATTCTCTGGTGACGATCTTAAGCGCCGTGGTGCCGAGGCACCCAGCCGGCAGAAACCTTTGACATGCCAAAATATTCATGGATAATAGCTTCAATATTTCCAACACAGAGGCCAAAATGTGTTGCAAGTTCTGCAACCTTGATTCAGCGATCAGACATTCATGCTTTCCACAGCATTGTCTGAGTAACGTCTAGACCTGGGGTCATCTTCATCGATTCTCTACCATATTGACACTGCTTGCCCATCGTCCTCATCTAACACAGTGACCATGCATCCATGGAGATGCTTTGCAGTGCATCCTTGTGCAAAAACTTAACGACTCCACATTGCTCAAGCTTTTGGGGGTCGGGGTCGTTTCAACATTCTGCCATTTCCTGAGATTTCTGATGAAATAAATACATACCTCCTATATTAATGGTGATCTTGCAGAATGCACAATTATCCTGTTGATCTGGAGTGTGTGACCAGTTAAACTTTACTCTCAGCACTTCTTGTGGAATTCCAAGTGATAGGAATAAGCAGGTCACACCAAGATGGCACCGATCGAGAGGTGAAAGAGCCATCTTAGGGTCCCTGTCAAGGAATCTTGGCAGAATTTTCCAGTATAAATTATCCCTTTATCTTTTCTGACTCTCAAGAATACTTTGCAAGCCCTGAAATCTGTTGACTGGAAGCAGAACTTAACTTGGGGGTGGAGATGGCTTTGCAAGCCCGGGACCTGAACCAGTTTCAGAGGAGGGTAACACAGAATGGGACATTCTTATCCTGTCCAACCATTAAAGGACTTCACATTGAACATTGACATGAATACAGAAAAATGTTCTAAATCCTCAATGCGGATGTAAATGGCGCTAAAGTTTTAATTCCATCTCTGACTCCCTCGTCCCTGCCTCTCATCTCCCCGCACACCCGATGAACGTAATAATAGCAACATGGTGACTGAGTGAGTGCAGGAAGTCAGAAATCTAGGAATGAAGATGACCTTCTATGCCACAGACAGAGAGCTTGCAAGCAATAGAGGATGCCAGGCTGTATTGAATACCTAAGATATGTCAAGGTAGACAGCGCAGACCTCTCGTTTGATATTTCGGGCCTCCAACTATTGCTGAGGAAGGAGCAGCAATATTAACAGAGTTGAGTGAGACTGGAACAGAATCTAACCCAATGGTCAGAGATCAGCATGTTTGAAAAGACTTGACATCAGCAGCAATGATGGATTCCTGACTTGCTTGTAATTGAAGGTAAGTATCAATCTCAATACAGGGGAGGTCCACCACGAGCAGCAATCACTGCATTTCACCGTCGTCGCATTGACCGTATGAGCACTCAAATCTGAGCCTAGGGAATGGCATTAAATGACCGAATCAGCTCCTGTTCCAGCTCATCGAGGGTCCGTGGCTGTCGAGGCAAGGTTTGAATGCGATGATCAATGTTCAATTGTATATACATCTGGAAAGATGGCAGGTTAGGGTGTCATGACATTAACGTTGCCATTTTGTGACCCATTTTAGGTAACAATGTTCATCTGACATGCACAATATAGTTACCTGCCCCGATGACGGTTGGTGCTAGGGGTTTCTGCGCATGCACACCGAGCATTCTCGGGTGGATAACGTCATTTTGAAAGTTGTGTGTTGTTGAAGATTGTAATCCGTGTGTTTTTTGGATGTTCAACAAGCTGGTGTCTCAGAAAGACTGTTTCAAATTTACTCAGAATAAAATGCTTCGTGTCACCTGTAAAAACCTAAGGGCGCATGAGTTGCACGCGCTGAACGATTACTGAAAGCGGCAATTACATGACGTGGAAACTTGCAACAAGGTGTTCTGCTCATCGCTCATACCAAAAAGACACTTGCAATAAATGGTGGAACAGGTCTTCAACAATTACAAAACCAATTCTCCATGTTCGATCTTTTTAAGGCAAAGTGTATTTTTTAATTTATCACAGTTCTATTCTGCACATGTACGGGACTCACATCCACTTGAGATCGGGTGGGAGCGCTTTGTCACGCTCCACACATTTTGGGCTACATCTCCACCCGATGGCACTTGCCTTCTGTTTTTTTTTTTGCATTGGCAGGAACAATCGTCTAGGTGGCAGACAGGCTTTTGCTCCATGCAGATTATGCAGTTTTACCATGGGAGAGATAATCTGTGGCTGATGCTCACCATTACAGCCAGAGGGTGCGAATAGCATTTAAACGACTGTGGGCATCATTGGTTAGATATTTATACGGTGTGCCGTCCTGAGAGTAAATAAGCCCAAATTCAGGACGGCATGCCGTTGAAGTCATGGGAAATCACTCCTATGGATGGGTCCAATTGTGTGACCATGTATTCTGGACCTTTGGGGTTAGGATGTGTGTGCTTGATTGACCATGTGGTTCAGCCTTTGGGCTGAGGGGCATGTGTGTGCCAACGGGACAGTCTTGTTGGATTATGTCCTTTGGTGACGGGTTCAAGGTGCACATCCCAAGCCGTTTAAATGTTTTGATTTTTTTTTTAAATTAAAAAGGTGCCTTCAAAATGAGGGCAAATAAGCCTGAAATCAGGATCGGTAACTCCGTTTGATGTTTAACCAATGATGACCTTAAATCTCTGCATTTTGATACAAGTGGCTGGGTTGAAGCCTTGGAGGTGACATTTTAGTCTGCGCATGTAAGGGACTCGTGTCCAGTTGAGATTGGGTGGGAGCGCTTCATCACGCTCCATATATTTTGGCATATATTTAACGTGAGATACTTTTGTCATTCCGTAGGTACAGCTCAATATTGCTTTCATCATTTTTGTTTGTTTGTTTGTTGCTCCTATTATCATTCTCTTATCTTGTTCTGCAAAAGAAAATACACTCACTTAAAGATTGTTTTGTTCTCCCAATGTAGTGATATGAGAAATCTTTATCAGATATATCTTGTAATTTTCTTGGTCACATCGCTTGAATATATGCTTGGTGTTGGCTTAATGGTTAGGGTGGTGGGCTTGGGATCCCAGGATCCTGAGTTCAAATCCCACTCGGCTGTTGAATAATACCAGGTGGGGTTGACTCTGCCTGTCATCCTTCCGAGGTCGGCAAAATGAGTGCGAGCATGCTGTATCTGTGTCGGAGTGGCGACCCGTCCAGGATTGTGCCCAATAGCCAAGGAGACTGCTTAGGCACACCAATGCTCTGCACAGAGTATGATCCCAATGGATGATGGATCATTTGTATTGCCTTGTGGATCTTGCTGCAATGGTTAAATTATCTTGGTTGTGGTTAAGGGTGAATCAGGAGGCTCCTGGTAGGGCTTAGCCGTGGTGTCTTAGAAGTCACATGTCAATGTTAGTCACACAAAATGTTTTATTTTTCCAGACCATTGTAGATAATCATATGAACAGCTGAATATTATTGAGAAAAAACCCACCAGATGTGATGTCCATGTCGATATTCTAACCAGACAATAGCCCAAATGCTATTCTACAGCGGAAATGGCATAGAATTGCTTGACTGCTGAAATATTTGTGTTCTTGAGATTATTTTGAATTTTTAAAATCCTCAAAAATGTTAATGTTAATTTTTTTATAGTGAGTTATTTTTTGAATACATAATCTGAATGATTCACTTCACAGGTGCCAACAGAGCACTGGAGAACCATAATTACCTCCGCCACCGAAGGTGAAGGAGGTTATGTTTTCACCCGTTTCTGTCTGTCTGTTTGTGTACAGAATATCTTAGAGTTGTGGACGGATTCAGATGAAATTTTGTGGACAGATTGGGTATGTGTTACAAGGACAAAATGATTCGATTTTGGTGAAGATCTGGATCTGGATCTGGACACTAGAATTTTAAAAGTGATTCTTCACCGTTGAGATAGGGCTCAAAAACTATATATATCACGATATTTCAACAATGTTTTGGGCCCGATATGTTCTCGTGGATCAGGCATTGCATGGCGGAGGTAGGCGCTCCACGGAGTGCCCTTCTAGTTAATTAAAGTAACAGAAATCACACATTTTATATCTCATTTATTTATGAAAAACTGACTTCTAATTGGTATTATATTGATGAATAATAATAATAAAAAACAGACATCGCAGGAATGAGATATAGTGGACGTTAAGCAGGGTTTTACCACTCCCTCGTCTGGATGAGAAAATGTGTGCCAGTAGTCATTGAAAAATATCTCACCAGCTCTTCCATTAAATGTGATAAAAATTGTCATGTGGCTCAACAATATATATTTTTGTGAAAAACCCCGATCCACATTGCAAATTAAAATTCAACACAAGAAAGTGAAGGACTAAATCATTGGAAATCACACTTTTACAGTACATACACTGAAAATTCCGATGAAACCATCAGAAAATGTCGTTGTATTGCTGGTCCTCTTTTCAGCCACAACCAAGAACGCTCTAGGCTCTGCCCCCTCCTTTCTTGTTCTCCTTGCAGGTGACAACATAACGTTGGGCAACGGTGAGAGGTGGTGAGTATCCATCTGGGTATGATGTGTCCTCAAACAACACCAGGTAGTCATCCTGAGGCTGTCAAAAGAGTGATTTTTTTTTTAAATAATAAGCTCATTTCAACAATTAACTCACAAACTAAAGCCATTACACAAGAAGCAACCTTCCTATGATATGTGTCTACCAGAACTTGAAGATCTATATTACAGGATCTCCATATGTCATTTCCTGTGCTATGAAGATTCATTTTTATTTCCCTGGCGGCTTTGTCGAAGAAAAGCGGGAATATTGCGATTGTCTCCGCCGTCCGTCCGTCGTCCGTCTTACCCTTTGGTAACGTCCCCTACACCACTTGAGATAGGAACTTGAAACTTTGGGACATAGTAGATATATGTATGGGGAAGTGCACAACACTGTCGGATTTTTGATATGACCCTAGGGGCCGGGCCAGAGGGGGTGGGGTCATGGGGCTGATTTTTTTTTAAGTGTATTTACCTTGTACATGGTAAATTCTTTTATAAAGAACTTACTTTGTGGCCCCATGAGTGACAAACAGTCACAGGTTTTACTGTATTTATCTAATTGATTATGATAATTATAATTAATATTATACACAGTTCATTCCTATGATTAAATTGATGCACAGTTCTATATTGCTGGACAGTGTTAAATTAATGTTTCATGAAATGTTGACATGCTTGCAATGACTTCTGATTTAGTAAACATGTAAGTCTTTGTCATAAAGCACATCAAATAGAAAAGAATAGTCAATCCATTTTGCAAGATAAAATTTCACCTAGTGTTAATGGGACAAAGCAGTGCGCGCGGGAATATGCGATGGTGTGCCATCGACAACGTAGTTCTAGTTAAATTTTGCTTCGTTCCTCTTTGCTAGTCTGATTACTACATCAACGGTGCGTGAGAAACAACAAATGGCTCATAATGGGAGGTAATCGTACACGCGAATGCAAACAATGACTCATCTCAGCTCAAAAACCATGATTGGCCGAAATTAAATACAATAAAATGGCCCATAGGCCAGGACTTGACGAAATTCAACAAGATCACGTACCATCGAGAATATTGAGCGATAATAGGTATTTTTGGGGTTAAACATAGTTTTAGGGTAAACAAACAAAAAACAAAAAAATTAAATTAAAATACCTGTCACCTCCGTAATCCGTAACGGATGTGACCAATTTTTAATCCAGTCAAAGATACTCCCCTCCTACGTCCGTGTTTCAAATTTGAAAGGAATCCGTTAAGATTTGGCAGAGACATGAATTTTTGAAAATCGGCCCATGCTAAAAGATACGGATTTTCGCGATTTCAGGAATTTTTCCTGACCTTGACCTTTGACCTTGACATGCCAAAAGTTATAGGGTTCTATTCTGGTGGCCAATAAGTCCATTGGTGAAGTTCCATGACATTCCGACTCGAAATGCGACCTGTAGAGCGAGACGTACAACAAACAAACAAACTGAACCGACCAACATACTTGACAAAATCGTAGATTTCGTCAAGTAATAACGAAATCAGAACACAATAGGTTGTCCGTGATTGGACAAACCAATCACGTGATATTGTTACGAATTTGGAAGCCTTGTGCACACAGACAGACAGCCGTCCCGTAGCTTAGTTATTTCGATAAGTATGTGTTTCGAGTTAGGGTCCAGTCCCTAGTCTAGTGGAAATTGGATGTTCATGCGCTGCGGAGTTGTTTTGATAGTTAGGGTTTTTATAACAACAACACCGACGACATCTCTTCGCTTCCTTCCACCATCTCTCCACCGGCACCATTGCACACGTGCGTGTCAGCACGTACGTGGGCGGAGTTCACAAGGACCTGACGTCTCTCGCCCAATCCGGGGATGCGAGCGAGGTTGCCGACGGTCGACCAATAGGCGTAGCCCACGCAGGACCATATTCCTCTCCTTGTTTGAGGGGCGGTCGGCCGCGATGGCCGTCACGCCCCCCCCCCCCCCCCGGTCCAATCAGCGGACTTGGCGCCCCTGTCGGCCAATGGGCGACGAGCGGATCAGAGCCGGGGCGGTTCTTTGCAAGAAGGTGGAGCCTCGACACGCGGTCCGCCCAATGAGAGCAGGCCACGCATGAGCGGACCGCGCCCGAGAAGACGACAAAAAAGGAGAACAGATAATTGGCGCCCGTCAGCTCGAGCGTGCGGTCTGATCCCATCTCGCTGGTGCTGGTCTGGTTCTCGGAACACATCTCTCGACGCTGGTCTGGTCTGCTTGACGCTAATCTGGCCTCATCTCGTCACTGGCGCTGGTCTGCGTCTGGCTGCCCTGGTCTGTCTTCTGGCAACGACGAATGGAGGGATGATTCCAGAATCTCTTCCACACTGACATGTCACATATGAACACAAAAAGGTTTGCTGTTAACAGTGGCGTTGCCAGGTATGAAAATCTGGAGGGGCCATCTTTTGGAGGCACTCACTCAAAATTGATAATGCAAAATATGAGGTAAGTGTGATCTCGACTAAATCAAATTTTACCCCCAAAATTCTGGGCCAAATTAGAGTCTGAGGAGCAATGACGAGCAATGACGCCAGCAATGAAATGGGCACTGAGCAATGACGAGTGAAGTCAGGGAGGATTGGTGGGTTAGGGTTTGTTCAGGAGACATTCTCCTTCTAAGCACTCACGTCAGGGCCCTGTATAACCAAAACCATTATGCTTTTACATGTAAGCTTTATAAATTGTCGAGTTGTTGAATTTAGCCTGTCAAATCCTCAGCCGCCCTTCTTGCTACTGAGCACCCCGTACCGCCCCCTTTTCCCTTATCGCCCCCTTAGATCCTCCAACGTCCCAGAGGGGCGATATCACCCACTTTAGGAACCCTACGTAGAGTAACGTTTCTGAAAATCTGAAAGCCATGGAGTGGAAAACACTTGAGTGGAGAGGAGGGACTACAAATGATGTACCAATCAGCAATGGAGAAATTGGAATAAAAAGTATGCTACAACTTGCATGGTGCAACGGATCAAAAAATGAGAAGACGAGTTAAAAAATAACGTGACAACTGGTCAAGAAAGACATACACTTGTTCAGCCTTTTCCCAGAACAATTGCTGACTGGAACCAGCGAGATGATGAAAGAGCAACAAGGTCACGAGATCCATTTAAAAATAAACTGAAGAATTTGAATTTCAATTTCCCTGCCGTGTTTCATGCCCAGCGACCACACTCTTTATAAAGTTTGCAGAGTACAGTTAGCGTGCATATCCGACTCAACCAAGATGAGACGAGACCACGAGGGCATTGAGAATTTTGAGAGCGATCATCAGCGAGCTTCAACACCAAACTTTTAAAACAAATATAAAATGATTGTAATAACATGCTAACCCTGTAAGTATAAGGTTGACTTGTTCATTATGTGTACTTGTTTGATCATTTTTAATCCTCAAAAAAGGAATAAAATTCACAAGTAGATTGCAATGCAAATTCTTAAATAAAAGCATGTTATTCAAGACATCCAGAATCTTCATAGCATGAGCTACACATGCGAAAGTGCTGCCAATAATCTGTAAATTAGATATATTTGCGCATGCTACCAGGTGTAGTATTCTAATACTGCACCTGGGAGCCAACATGGATAGAGTGTGAGAACAGCATTTAACCCCTCTGTCTTGCAACTGCAGAATAGGAAAGTAAATACAGGACTTATCAAGTATTCCAGGATGGCTCACAAGTAAGTGAGGCAGCGATATTTAGTAAAGATTCCAAGGCAGTGCTTACCCGACGAGGAGGGGTATGAATGAGGGCACGATAGAAGCAGGTAGTTTGGGGATAAAGTGCGAGAACAAGCTGTTGGGAAGGAATAAAGCACCAGGATCAGTCTCAGGGTTGGCCTTCCACTGAGGCAGTGGGATTTACCTCCGGCGGCTCAGCACGTGACGTCTTGAAGAAAGAAAATGCAAAGAAGGAAGAGAAATGAGAAGTGATTATAGGTCCTTCAAAGGATATTTTGAGTG
>CM068957.1:113608974-113624207 GCA_035128595.1 Eptatretus atami
CCCGTAGCTTAGTTATTTCGATAAGTATGTGTTTCGAGTTAGGGTCCAGTCCCTAGTCTAGTGGGAATTGGATGTTCATGCGCTGCGGAGTTGTTTTGATAGTTAGGGTTTTTATAACAACAACACCGACGACATCTGTCTTCGCTTCCTTCCACCATCCTCCACCGGCACCATTGCACACGTGCGTGTCAGCACGTACGTGGGCGGAAGTTCACAAGGACCTGACGTCTCTGCCCAATCCGGGGATGCGAGCGAGGTTGCCGACGGTCGACCAATAGGCGTAGCCCACGCAGGACCATATTCCTCTCCTTGTTTGAGGGGCGGTCGGCCGCGATGGCCGTCACGCCCCCCCCCCCCCCCGTCCAATCAGCGGACTTGGCGCCCCTGTCGGCCAATGGGCGACGAGCGGATCAGAGCCGGGGCGGTTCTTTGCAAGAAGGTGGAGCCTCGACACGCGGTCCGCCCAATGAGAGCAGGCCACGCATGAGCGGACCGCGCCCGAGAAGACGACAAAAAAAGGAGAACAGATAATTGCGCCCCGTCAGCTCGAGCGTGCGGTCTGATCCCATCTCGCTGGTGCTGGTCTGGTTCTCGGAACACATCTCTCGACGCTGGTCTGGTCTGCTTGACGCTAATCTGGCCTCATCTCGTCACTGGCGCTGGTCTGCGTCTGGCTGCCCTGGTCTGTCTTCTGGCAACGACGAATGGAGGGATGATTCCAGAATCTTCCACACTGACATGTCACATATGAACACAAAAAGGTTTGCTGTTAACAGTGGCGTTGCCAGGTATGAAAATCTGGAGGGGCCATCTTTTGGAGGCACTCACTCAAAATTGATAATGCAAAATATGAGGTAAGTGTGATCTCGACTAAATCAAATTTTACACCCAAAATTCTGGGGCCAAATTAGAGTCTGAGGAGCAATGACGAGCAATGACGCCAGCAATGAAATGGGCACTGAGCAATGACGAGTGAAGTCAGGGAGGATTGGTGGGTTAGGGTTTGTTCAGGAGACATTCTCCTTCTAAGCACTCACGTCAGGGCCCTGTATAACCAAAACCATTATGCTTTTACATGTAAGCTTTATAAATTGTCGAGTTGTTGAATTTAGCCTGTCAAATCCTCAGCCGCCCTTCTTGCTACTGAGCACCCCCGTACCGCCCCCTTTTCCCTTATCGCCCCCTTAGATCCTCCCAACGCTCCCAGAGGGGCGATATCACCCACTTTAGGAACCACTACGTTAGAGTAACGTTTCTGAAAATCTGAAAGCCATGGAGTGGAAAACACTTGAGTGGAGAGGAGGGACTACAAATGATGTACCAAATCAGCAATGGAGAAATTGGAATAAAAAGTATGCTACAACTTGCATGGTGCAACGGATCAACAAAATGAGAAGACGAGTTAAAAAATAACGTGACAACTGGTCAAGAAAGACATACACTTGTTCAGCCTTTTCCCAAGAACAATTGCTGACTGGAACCAGCGAGATGATGAAAGAGCAACAAGGTCACGAGATCCATTTAAAAATAAACTGAAGAATTTGAATTATCAATTTCACTGCCGTGTTTCATGCCCAGCGACCACACTCTTTATAAAGTTTGCAGAGTACAGTTAGCGTGCATATTCCGACTCAACCAAGATGAGACGAGACCACGAGGGCATTTGAGAATTTTGAGAGCGATCATCAGCGAGCTTCAACACCAAACTTTTAAAACAAATATAAAATGATTGTAATAACACTGCTAACCCTGTAAGTATAAGGTTGACTTGTTCATTATGTGTACTTGTTTGAATCATTTTTAATCCTCAAAAAAGGAATAAAATTCACAAGTAGATTGCAATGCAAATTCTTAAATAAAAGCATGTTATTCAAGACATCCAGATCTTCATAGCATGAGCTACACATGCGAAAGTGCTGCCAATAATCTGTAAAATTAGATATATTTGCGCATGCTACCAGGTGTAGTATTCTAATACTGCACCTGGGAGCCAACATGGATAGAGTGTGAGAACAGCATTTAACCCCTCTGTCTTGCAACTGCAGAATAGGAAAGTAAAATACAGGACTTATCAAGATATTCCAGGATGGCTCACAAGTAAGGTGAGGCAGCGATATTTAGTAAAGATTCCAAGGCAGTGCTTACCCGACGAGGAGGGGTATGAATGAGGGCACGATAGAAGCAGGTAGTTTGGGGATAAAGTGCGAGAACAAGCTGTTGGGAAGGAAATAAAGCACCAGGATCAGTCTCAGGGTTGGCCTTCCACTGAGGCAGTGGGATTACCCTCCGGCGGCTCAGCACGTGACGTCTTGAAGAAAGAAAATGCAAAGAAGGAAGAGAAATGAGAAGTGATTATAGGTCCTTCAAAGGATATTTTTGAGTGAATGATAATAATCAGAAAAACAATTCGAAGAAAGTCGTGGTACTTCAAAAAAAAAATTAAACCAGAATCAGTAGCATAATGGTTAGAGCATCCGCACTGAATCTGGGAGGTCGCCGGTTCAAACCCGACCCTGGCTGAGTCATACCAAAGACTTGAAGTGGTACATGGTACTTCCTTACGTAACAATCATCATTGAAAAAAAGAGCTGGCCTCCAGAGCCAGTCGCCAACTGGGCATCCTCCATCATGCAAAGTCCTTCCTTGGCACACCTGAGCTCCTAACCACATACAAAGCTTTCTTCCACAGCCTGATGGAGTACTGCTTTCCCTTCTGGGCTGGTGCTCCTGCTTCTCACCTTTCTCGGTTTCACGCTGTGAAAACCAAGGCATTTTGGATCATTGGTATTTCCTGCGATGAGGCCGAGTCTTTGGGGCTCTCACTCTCTCACCGCAGGCAGGTCGGTGGTCTTTCTGTCTTCTACCGTCTCCTCTCCGGCCTCGCCCCCCTGCTCTGTCTGCGACATGTCCACCCCCCCCCCCATATTTCCGCAGGGCGCTCAAGATCCGCTAGCAACCCCCTTCTAGTAAAACGACCAAAGCCAATAATAACTGCTCACCTTCACTCTTTCATTCCTCTTTTTTCCCACCTATGCAACAAACTCCCACACGCTCTTCAATCCCACTCTTCCCTCCAGGTCTTCAAAACAGCTGTTCACCACCATCTCTTATCTTACCCCATCCAAAACCATGATGTTTTCTACCCCCGTTAATCCACCCTAAACTCACCTCCATCAAATTCCCTGCTTTCCTTCCTGAAGGTCCCTGTCATGTAAGGACCTGAAAGTCCCTGTAGTGTCCATATTATTTACCATGTGTACCCTGCCCCATCCCTCTCCCTTCCACACATCTCCTCATGTCTCTGTTCCACACTGTTTTTTTTTTCCTTCCCTCTCCCGCCCCTCTTTTCTCCTGCTCCCCTTGTTGTAAGTTCTGTGTGTTAGCTCTCATACGAGCCTCGACAATGTAAGCGAGAAAGAAAAAAAAAAACAGGAAAAAGGGCAATCAGAGATTGCAGACAATCACCAGAACTTCTTTTGTGTGGCGTTTGTGTAATGATGTGTTACATAATTAATGAGACATAATTAGAACTGCCACTTTATAACTACTGGGGGTGATGACCGGGTTCCAAGACGTCCCACTTTGATGCAACCCCACTTTGATCGGACACCTGACCCTGACCCATGACTTTTTTATTATTATTATTCAACTTAATTCAGAATGGGATTTGAATAAATGCAATTCATATCAAATGTTAGACCAAATAGGTACAGTCCTGCATTAGAGTAATCAGAAGGAACCACACCAAGCAAAAATGACGTCATCAGGAGGAACCGAGATAGGATTCATAGTTCAGCTGCTATTCGTCTACCCTCGAACCCATCCAGGCACAGCCAAGTGAGCTTTAGTCAAAAAAAAAATCAAAAAAAGAAAAAAAAAGAACCTATGTCAAAAAATTAAATAATTCTGGATGCCAGACCATGCATCCGATCAAGTTGAAGTTTAAAACATGCATTCCCCATCAGCACGAGATCATAAATTTGAAGTTTCACGTCGATTGATTAAGTGGTTCCAGAGAAAATATTATTTAAATATTTTTCTTCAATCCAATATGGCTTCCAAACCATGAGACCTATCAATTATTCCTTCACAAACTTGTACACCCATGGCTTGGGAAACATTTGTGTGAAATTTCCCCTCGATTTGTCGAGCCTTTCTAGAGAAGATTTTTTTTTATTGGTTTTAGGGTAAATCCAATATGGCTGCCAAACCATGTGACCTTTGACATCATATGTGTGAACCTTTTGTTCGTCATGGATAGGCGGTCATATGTGTAGAGTTTCGCTTTGATCTGTTCAGCCACTTCAGAGAAGAAGATTTTTGAAGGTTTTTAAAAATTAAAACAATATGGCTGCTGAATCACATGACCGATGACATCATCAATTTTTTTTCCTGCAGATCATTTTATCCCTAGATGACCCTCAAAATTTTTCATATTGATCAGACGTAGCATTTTACATATGCAATGATGACATCATAACCATGGCACCTATGACATCAAAAAAAATCACACTCATTCCCCATGAGGAGTACTTGTCACGTGACAAGTTTCAATTTTTTCCTTGGTACGGTTTCAGAGATAGAGGTCCAAAGTTTTTCCGTTTTTCCAACATGGCTGGGATACCACGTGACTTATGACATCATAATTATCATTAAAACATTTTACATGAGCAGTCGCACCTACGGTGAAAATTTCGTCTCAATCCGCCAAGCGGTTGCGGAGAAAAACATGAAAGTTCTGTGCAGACAAACAAACAGACAGACAGACAAACACACCCAAATGCAATGACCTCTCTTCGACGAGGGTAAATATGAGGAACAGAAGCACACAGGTGATGGGCTCAGAGCTCTTAAGGAGTAGGTGAATACCGGCGAGTAGGTTAACCATGATGCCTCTGCACTCACTGCAATTGGGGCTTTGTTTCAGAATCCCGAGCTCCGTAATATGCAGGCACACATTATCGGCAGGGTTGAGGTAGGAGTGGTTAAAAAGCATGAAGAAAAGTAGTGCTGCAAGAACACATTGGGACTAACGAAACGGTTTTGGGACGAAAGAAAAGGATGAAAAGGGGGGCAATGGATAAAGAGTGAAAGAAGACAGAGAATGTGAAAAAATGGGAAAAGTAAAGCGAAGGAAGGGGACATTATAAAATAACGTTGTCCAGTGGGGTTGGAGGAAGGTAGATAGGGGAGGAAGATATATACATACTGTACATATACAAATAAATGTCTATGTGTGTGTGTGTGTTGTGTGTTGTGTGGTGTGGTGTGTGTGTGTGTGTGTGTGTGTGTGTGTGCTGTCGCTCAGTGTACGAGTGCAAATTGGGGTGTTTGGGGTAATTTTAATACCCTTTTGAAGATAATTAACGGCTTTATTTAATTATCCTTTACCAAGGTTCATCATACAGTAGGTCACCTTGCTGTCCCACGCTGGAGTTCAATTCGCCATTTTTTTTGGCCTGCTCAACCATGCCTTGACTTGGAACAGGCTGCAACAATTTTGAAACGATAAAGTTTTTTTTTTCACTATCGTCACTCATATCATCGAATGGCTGATCATCATGCCTATGAATCGCTGGATACATTGCAATGCTTATAAACACTGGGAGACGCCAGCGTTCGTGGCTTTATTTCATTTCCGCACATGCCATAACCTCGAGAATCTCTTAAAATAAACTTAATTACAAAATTTAAGCTCCAGAATTGTACTTAGCAGCAGTTCCGACTGCTATAAAAAAAAAAGTGTTAATTTGTCCAATTCAGTCATATTTGACATTTCGGCATCTCTGGGAGGTGAGTGCTTAATATGACGGCTCAGTGATCACTAATCGCTTGCCAAGCCAGCTGTTCCTTATGAACTGTTTTGTTGAAGTGCTTCCTTGAGTGCTTAAGCCAATTGGAGAGCGCTCTCCAAGCTGCTTATTTGTTCGTTTTGGTGCAAGTACTCGTGCTTTTAATGTAACACATCGATTGAATGTATGTTTCTGCCTTTGTTGGGCCCCGCGGTGACGTGCGGTGGGTGCCTCAAAAGGTGTCTCATCTGCTGACAATGTGCAATTTTATTTTTATAGGAATATAGGACATTGCTTTGTTTAACCTTTTTGTGTGACCTGCTATTATAATCCACCCCTCACTTCGATATTGAGACATGCATTAAAGAAATAGGGGCAATACCCCAGTTGGAATGATGCTGAGGAGGAGGTCAACATGGGATGAAATCAGCAAAATGTACCAATGAAGCAATGTTATAGCAAATACCTATTTTGAGTGGCAACATACCCCTCCCCCCACACACCCGTAAATCCCCTTTGACCTCGATTTAGTAAATATCGTGAAAAAAACTTTGGTACATCATATGTGATGAAGGTTGTGATCAATTTTAATGGAAATTGGGTGTGTAGTTTCAGAGAAGAAAGCAAATACATATTTTGGGGGGTAACCCCCCCCCCTATACACCCACTTAGTGTCCGATCTTTTTCATGTCGTGAACAATCTTTGGTACATCACGGGTGATGAAGGTTGTAGTCGTTTCATTGGAATTGTGTGCAGTTTCTGAGAAAAAAGCAGATACCTTTTTGGGGGGCAACCCCCCCCCACCCCCACGTAGGCCTCCTTCGACCCCAAATTTTTTATGTTGTCAACAAACTTTGGTACATCACAGGTGATGAAGGTTGTGTTCACGTATCATCGAAATTGTGTGTAATTTTGGAGAAGAAAGCAAATACATATTTTGGGGTCAACCCCCCCTTAAATCCCTTTAAACCCCAATTTTTTTATTTATATTGTGAACAAATTTTGTTACATTACAGGTGTTGAATGTGGTCAAGTTTCATCAGAATTGCATGTGTAGTTTCTGAGAAGAAAGCAAATCCCTATTTTGGGGGGCAACTGCTGTAGACCCCCTTTGGGCCCGATTTTTTTTAATGCTATGAACAAACTTCGGTACATACAGGGTGATGAAGGTTGTGGTAAAGTTTCATCGAAATCGTATGTGTCATTTCAGAGAAGAATTTGCAAGTACTTGTGGACGGACGGCTGGACGGACGGACGGATGACGTGACATCCCATGAGCTCCCCGGAACTACATTCCAGGTAAGCTGAAAAGAAGGTCCATCGACTTCATGTTCGCCATGTTTCTTTCAGCTGTGAAGGCATAGACCGACATTTTGTGTTTTGTGGATTGATATTTTTTTTAATTGAATTTCACTAATTTCCCATTTCAATTCCTCTTTCAAAGAACTCTGGTTAAAGGTAAATCTTCCTGTTTGTCGTTTTGATGTACTTTACGCGTGTGTACATTTACACGTGTGTGTATGTATATAAACTGTTTTTACCACAATGGCACTTGGCACCGGTGTGCGTGTTGTTGGTTGTTATCTCCATATGCGGGTTTCAGAAAGTAGAATGGAGTCCTCCCAGTTCTCAAAGTATCCACGTGTGCGTGCGTGCGTGCGTGCGTGTGTGTGTTATAAGTTGTTATCTCCATTTGTGGATTTCAGAAGGTGAAATGGAGTCCTCGCAGATCTCGAAGTATCCACCTCCATTCCGGTTAGGGCAGTCCCGAATCATGGACTAAGGTGTGAAGTTTTGTTCTCAAAGTTTTGTTCCGAGGACTCTTTTGAGGACAGACACTGAACCCCGGACAGCTTCCAACTGCAGTGCGTTTGTAGTAATATTCCCAGAGATGGTTTTTAAGATCTCTGGAAGGTTCTTCTTCATCATTCCTGTTGCTTCAATGATCACTGGTACAATTTCAGATCTCTTCAACTTCCAGGATCTTTTAACTTTATTCTTTTAGCTCATCTGCAACGTCGTTCTGGGGAGCTTATGGGATGGTGCGTCGTCTGTCCGTCGTTCCGTCCACAAAAACTCCTGGATCAACCTTCCTACGACCCCTCCTCGCCGTCCCTGTCTTGCCATGGTATGGTGACTGGACAAGGGTCGTATAAATTCCGCGTGCTCACCAGGGACATCCCTGGTGCGATGCGGTTGAGTCCCTGTTGCTCTTCACGTCTGTTGCTCGGCCACGCATCACACGGTCCCGGGTCGTGCAGCACTCCTAGATATAGTTGTGAATTGTAGCGATGCAGAGGTACGAGGAGGTGTGGGAATATTTTTCCCATGTGTGGAAGGCGTTTGTGGTCGAAGTGGTGAGGTTTGGTGAGCGAGGGGTAAAATAAGGTAAGATGCCGGTTGGAAATTGGCGCACAGATTTGAATGAAATAATGGTGCACGATGCCCGTGCGGTATAGTGTGTCGTGGCTTGTGGTGGTTGCAAGCCACGGGAGGCAGCGTGGTGTGCTTTTTATTCAATTGCATATTGAATGGTGCGTGTGCTTGCTTGCTTGTTTTGCTCCATGGTTAAAAGGAAAGGGTTGGAGGAGAAATCAGAATATGAGATAGAGATAGTTAATAGACCTAGCTATTAGATCCACGCAACGCATTTCGTCCCATTAACCCACTAGACATGAGGGGAGGACTAACTGCAAGAAGGCGAACGAAATAACTGTCTGCGAATCACTCTATGTTGGGTGCCATTGCCTTAGATCAAACACGGAATCTCTTTTAGCACAGCAGAGCCGAGCCGTCAGCACTTCGAGTGTCGTTCTCACCACGCGAGCTACCAGTGCTTCCAGCGACATTCCAGCAGCCCTGCCCATTGCATCCCTGGAACGAATCGTGACGACTGGATCAAAGAGTGACAGCTAATCGGCGGGGCTGGCTCACAGAAAGCGGACTTGAGAGGCAACAGGAATGTGGGCGATAAGAAGCCTGGCAGCCAGTTTGCAAAATAGTTCTGGAGAGTCAGAGTTGAGTTGAGTCAAAGTTTTCCAGTTAAGTCGGTCAGAGCTCTGCAGAGCTCCGAGTGTCAGTTCAGTCCTGGAGAGCTCGGTGTAGAAGTTCAGCAAAGCAGCCCTCGGAGTTTGGAGTTGGTGGTAATCGAGTGGAGAGTCCAAGGTGGGCCACGCCAAGTGCAGAGGACAAAGCGGAACGGGCATGGAGACACAAGCTAGCAGGCGTAATTACCACCTCCCCATGGAAAATATCTTCAATGCACCTTGTAAAACCAACCACAAACTCTTGGGCATTGAAAGGGTCAACAGTGATTCTCCCCAGAACTGACTTCTCTTCAATCACGTCTTGCACTTCTTACACATGCATCCTACACCCTTGCACCATTGCACCATCCAGCACACACACCTCATTGACTCGCCCTTTTGTGGAGTATCAACCGAGCCCACAAGTCATTTTCAGAACTCGCATAACACGCACCCACATACACCGCACAACCCACCTGCATTTCTCACTCACCCGCACCACACACCCTATTTGTTACCACGTGAGCCATCCAACTCATGTACAGGTGAAGCCAGGGTCAACACCATACCCAACCGACCTCACTAATCTATCTCCAACCTTTCTTCTCTTCTTCTCCCGGTATGATAAGAGGTATCTGTATGTGTGGATCCGTGATAAGATGACTGACAAGGGGCTTGCATGTTAGAGGTAAGATCTTTGTTTGTGACACTGTTTTTGCTTTGTGAGTACCTGCTTTTGCCTGTAAATACATGTCCTTTGCCAAATGTTGTATAAACTGTTTCCAACCTGTGTGATCGCCTTTTCTTCCATTGGTTAAGGCCCAGTCACACCTTGACGTTTTAGCCAGCTTATGCCGATTTTTGGAAAATTTGTCTAAACTAAAACGCTGGTACACGTCGAATACGTTATGGGTAAGTTTTGATAACATTGAGAGCAGCCTGAAAAACACTGCCATACGTCGTAGTACGCTGGCTTTAAACGTTGTACTTTTTCGGTTGTCCTCAAATTTTCCATGCTTGAAATTTTTAAGACTTATGCCAGCGTATGACTCACACGTTCCGCATAACGCTGGCCATAATAAGTAGAAACGTCAGCGATCGTTGACACACGTCGACAACGTTACTTGTAAGTTACTCATAAGTCGAAAACACGTCGAGGTAATGTTTAGCGTACCCGAAACTTATTTCTAACCTATGAGTAACGTGTTGTAGGCACGTTACGCGATCGTTGCCACACATCGACACATTACTTGAAAGGTGCTCATAAGTCGAAACACATCAAGGTAATGGTTAGCGTCAGTGTTCCAGACTCCCTGGTTTTTTTTTTCTTCTTCCTTCCTTCCTTCCTTCGGTATGATGGTAATGTTGACACTTCGATTTCTAGTGCGGTTGTAATATAATATAATTAATAGACTGCCGCTCAACAATTTAAATCATAACCGCACTGTACACTGAACACCGTCATACCGAAGAAAAAAAACAAAAAAAACTGGGAGTCTGGAACACTGACGCGAACCATTACCTTGCGTGTTTCGACTTATGAGTACCTTTCAAGTAACGTGTGTCGATGTGTGTCAACGATCGCATATCGTGCGTACAACTTATTCCCATCGGATGCGGAACGTGTGTCATACGGCAAGTACGTCGTAAAATTTTCAACATGTTTAAAATTACAAGACGTACTCCATTTAATACGACGTATGATAGCGTACTTTAGCGTTTATTCACGCATACCAAACTTACCCATACCGTATTCGACGTGCGCCAGCGTTTTAGACAAATTTTTCAGAGGTCGGATAAGCTGGCAAGATCGCCAAGGTGTGACTGCGATGTTGACACTTCCATTTCTGCGACGGTTATGATTTGAATCGTTGTGCGGCAGCCTTTTCATAACCTACGCCACGTCATCGTCGGCGATGCGTGCAGCGCGCTATGCATAAGTTAGACTATCGTTGGGCATAGGTTGTGAAGGCCGACAACAGGTTCAGCATTCGTTGGTATAAGTTATCTATAACACAACGAAACGTTCTGTGTCCGTTACTAATACGTTATGCATAAGACCAAGTCGTTATGAATACGTCCAAATCTTTAAAAAAAACATCAAAAGTTCAACGTAAGCCAGCGTTTTACATACATTTTAATACGTTGCCATTGCTGCTAAAACGTAAGGTGTGACTGGGCCTTTAGACAGAGTGTGTGAACAGTGGATGGGAGGTTTCGTTATGGTTTGTATTAGCCAGCGTTTCACTAACGGTATCACTCGGCCGTTCTGATGGTAATAGCAAAGTGCTGGGAAGCACAGTCTTTTCTGGGGGATTACTTTGCCGGGAAAGTAATGCAGGATGTGAACGCGAGGACCCCACCCAAATTAATCATCTTAGACAAAGTATGTGGTTACAACTCGTCGTGCCGCATAGTTATCTGTGGCTCGTCAGCTTCAGGGTCATAGGCTGGGAAGTGGGGCTGAGAAGCTCCCCCCCCCCTGGCACACCGGCGAAACTCCGACATTCACGGGGCGTACGCTCCTAAAAATGATGAGAATGTAAAATCCGCAAATGTCGGGACATTGCTTCAATGTGAAAAGGGGGATAGGTTCCCGGTGGTTTGTGGTTCATAGAGTAAAATTATTTAATTTTACGTCCACAAATGCACAATATTACAGCTTCATTTAAAATGCTTACACATAAAAACACAACAGCAGCAGCAGGTACTGTTTCCAATTCTTATTTAAGATACGACGTACCTTTTGATGTGATGATGATTATGACGAGTTGGAATCCAGTGAACTCTTCTGAAGAGGACGCAGGTGAAGGTGCTGATGAATAGTGCACCGAAGGGGATGCAGGTGAGGGCACTGATGGTGTTGAGGTGAAGGGCCGGAGTGATTAAATGGGTAATCGACAACTGTTTTGATGGTGGTGGGATGTGTTGTGGGGGTGGTTTATGTGTGCATAGAGCTGCTTTATGCACATGGTGGTCGAAGAGGGTGTATGTGTGGCTGGAGGTGGTTTATGCGTGCGTCGAGCTGCTTTATGCGTGGCTGGTGGGAGATGGTTTCAGAGCTGCTTATGCGTGGTTAGTGGGAGATGGTTTCAGAGCTGCTTTATGCGTGGCTAGTGCGAGATGGTTTCAGAGCTGCTTGTGCGTGGCTAGTGGGAGATGGTTTCAGAGCTGCTTTATGCGTGGCTAGTGGGAGATGGTTCAAAGCTGCTTTATGCGTGGCTGGTGGGAGATGGCTTCAGAGCTGCTTTATGCGTGGCTGGTGGGAGATGGTTTCAGAGCTGCTTTATGCGTGGCTGGTGGGAGATGGTTTCAGAGCTGCTTTATGCATGGATGGTGGAGAATGGCTTCAGAGCTGCTTTATGCGTGGCTGGTGGGAGATGGTTTCAGAGCTGCTTTATGCGTGGCTGGTGGGAGATGGTTTCAGAGCTGCTTTATGCACGGCTGGTGGGAAATGGTTTCAGAGCTGCTTTATGCATGGCTGGTGGGAGATGGTTTAGAGCTGCTTTATGCACGGCTAGTGGGAGATGGTTTCAGAGCTGCTTTATGCACGGCTAGTGGGAGATGGTTTCAGAGCTGCTTTATGCATGGCAAGTGGGAGATGGTTTATCCACCCGGAAAAACCGTGAATAGCGACAGCACACGGGCCGCGAAAGTAAAATCAGGTAAGATTTTATAAACTGCGAATGTCGAATCACGAATGTTGGGGTTCATCGTAATATGTATATGTACATGCATAAATGTGTGTGTATATATTTATGTTTTGATTGAATGTGCATTATTTGGAATGACCATTTATAAATCAGAAATATTCTTGTACAACAATCTATTTTGCTCTCTTTCACTTACTCTTTGCCTTCCTCATCGATGTCATCCACTTCATATCTGCAGAAATCAACAAAATATTCATAAAATGGGAAACATTCCTTGGTAGACCTTCCAGTTAAACGATTACATCATTTTTAAACAAAAAATAGACACCTCGACACAAAAGCAGCATTTATGACTCATTCAATCACCGTCAGCGGTGCAAAATATTGATAAATAAAAAGCTATCAGTATGTATATAAAAATTAGTTCAGCTTTCTAAAGAGGGGGTATTGCAAAAAGACAAGGTTACAGCGAAGAGTAAATGTAATACAATTAGAATGAAAAAAGGCCCATTTTGTGGAAGATTTAAGAGAAGCAATTTGAATGTCATATGAAGTAACAATTGCAATAAACTTGGCCCCTGCTTGAAACATTCATTATTAAAGACGAGAAGAAAAACGATGAACACATTTACACAAAAGGGGTTACGCACTTCATACAATTTTTTTTATTATGCTTCACAACAGTGTTGGCGAACTTTTATCTTTCCAAAGTATCTACAAGCTACTCCGAAAAGCTGCAAGCTATATTTGAAAGTTCTGAAAAAGTTAGCTAACCACTCTTGAAACCTTCCAAAATGTAGCTTGCTACTTTTACATCAAACAGTTACAAACACCCCTCCCCCAAAAACTAGTTCATTACAAGAATGTCTATTTACATGAAAGAAAATGAAATCAATGGCAGGTGCGAAGCAGTATTTGGTTTTAACAAGGAAATTATACAGGGCTATGCAGATACAATGTCTGGTGATGGAAACACTTGTTGATATGACTTAAGAGTAACATTTCAAAAGAGTAAGCCGAAAGACCCTTTCATTTTGGATTTTAAATATCCTGGCCAACATTGAAAGGCCTCCACTGGCTGAACTGGTAGGCAACCCTGTGTTGTACTTCATGAACAATTTCTTAATCGTTGGCAACACTTGCCTACAGGGAGTCCTCTTTACACGCCCATTCCACCAACGCTTTTTCACATTAATGCTTTTGAAGAACTTATACCAGTTTTCGGTGAAGGCTTCATCATTTCCGTGTTAACGTTTTTCATGGTGGCAAATTTAAAAAAAAAACTTTTCCTCAGAATAAATTGCACCGTCGTGACCCTCGGAATGTCAGAGAAGTGTAAGACACCTTTATATGAGCAAGTGATGCTCATGCATCGAAGAAACGTAAGATCCTTCAGTTGGAAATTAAATTAGCATTACAAAACTGTTTGATAGCTGATAGAGGGGAAACTCCTTCACAAATCGGCATTCACTATCCTTTTACTTAACCGGTCTACGATCATGACGGTACTCGAGCACAAAGTGAGAATTCTCAAACACGTGAAGGCATCTGCACCGATGAAGTCGAAGGTAATTACAAGAAAAGGAGTGGAGTGATCCCTGAGATAGAAAAACTTTTGATTTGCAGCTCGAGGACCAGACAACAGAATCAACGCATGTTAATGTTTATGTTGCATATTGTTATGGGCATTGAGCATGAAGGAACAATGATTGTATTTTGGTGGCTTTGGTATCATGTCTTGTCTTGTCTTTGTTTCTCAATGGCATTTCTTCCGTGATCCTACACTCCAGTGCAGGAATTTGTTCCTCCCACCATGTATGTGTGTGTGTCTGTCTCTGTCTCTGTCTCTGTCTCTCTGTCTCTCTCTCTCTCTCTTTGGGCAATATCTCACTGTGAGTGCCGATGTTGAAATAAGTTATGTTTTGGTTTTTTTGGCAGATCCAGTTCCAGGTTCAGTTCCTCTAAAATTTACCAGTTCTGGCTTCAGTTTCGGTTCCACTCACTCGGTGTCTGTTGTCGAGTGATTGTCTGACTTTCATTTAGAATATATTTTACCAAACTTTCCCAAAACCCTTCATGAGCAACTACAGTAAACCAGAAGAAGAAAGCTGTCCAGACCACTCTTCTTCCCTTCTTCAAACATCAGGAAACCCCATCAACTCCTACAACAAGAAAAGGAACTTTGCCAGCCATGCAGAAACCAGCCAGATATCAGAGGAAGAGGAAGAAAGCTCTGCCTCACTCTTAGTAATCTCTCAAATCGTCACCTAAACTTCTCAGCATCGACATGCATTACACACCAATATTTTTTGCGGAGGACAGTACATATTTACGTGCAGTAATTTATTAAAATATCCATGTTCTCCATTTCTAGTAACTTTATCTATGTTCTCCATTTACTTATTTAGTTACTGTCATTAGTATTAACTTATTCATACATATATTTATGTTCTGTATGAATTCCTGTAGTTCGTACATCTTTAATATTTACTTTAGTGAGCGAAGGATGACCGAAAATTAGTGCCCAGGAACGCATCTTGAGTTTTTAACATTATGTCAATGGGAAAACCGTTTTCCATTTACACTTTTTCGCAAACACTCGACTTTGTGGGAACGCATCCTGAGCATTAAGCGAGGACTCCCGGTACCTATCAAGTAATCTCCCTGGATTCACAAAATCTGTCGACTTCATTGACATATGATGATTTGTGGTTGCCAAAAGGAAATGTTGTTGGAATATGCAGTCAAAGTTAAAGGCAAA
>CM068957.1:113630963-113646623 GCA_035128595.1 Eptatretus atami
CTAACGGTGTGGCAAAAAGTCACAACATAAGTCTTAACGAGGCAAGGAAGATAACGGAATTCGTTTTAGTTTACCAAACACCCCAAAAGAGGTTGTTACTGGGCTTATCAAGCATTCCAAAATCGATTGATATTTACTCTAATTAGTCACCTCCTGGTTTCACCGGACGGGATGATAGGCTTGCCATTTGTCCATCCCACCTGTGGTTGTTCAGACTTTTTTTTCCCCATACCCTTCAACATATGCAACTGAAACTTGGTACGTGGCTTTATTACCCTCGGGTCCATTTGTTTGTTTGTCTGTTTGTCCGCACAGAACTTTCATGTTTTTCTCCGCAACCGCTTGTCGGATTGTGACGAAATTTTCACCATCGGTGCAACTACTCATGTGGATTGTTTTAATCATAATTATGACGTCATCTCTGAAACTGCACCAAGGAAAAAATTCACTTGGCAAACAGCAAGTACTCATGGGGAATGAGTGTGATTTTTATGATGTCATAGATACCTTCGTTATGACATCATAATTGCATATGCAGAACGCTACATCTGATCAGTATGAAAATTTTTGAGGGTCATCTAGGGATAAAATGGTCCACAGAAAAAAAATTGATGACATCGGTCATGTTATTCGGCAGCCAAATTTTTTGAAGAAAAAACCTTCAAAAATCTTCTTCTCTGAAGTGGCTGAACAGATCGAGGTGAAACTTCACACGTTTGACCGCCTATCCATGAGAAACAAAAGGTTCACACATATGACGTCTTAGGTCACATGGTTTGGCAGCCATATCGGATTTACCCTCAAACCTACTAAAAAAAATCTTCTCCAAAATGGCTGAACAAATCGAGGGGAAACTTCACACAAATGTTCCCCAAGCCTTGCGTATACAAGTTTGTTAAGGAATAATTAATAGGTCACATGGTTTGGCAACCATATTGGATTGAATAATTTACAAGGAAATTATGTGCAGGAGGAGGCCATTTGGCCCATCATGCCTGCGCCACACCAATACCAGATTTAATAAATTCATCAATACCCCTTCCCTTCGTGTGCAGCCTTTTGGCTGGTACTCATTTCGCCGACCTCGGAAGGATGACAGGCTGAGTCAACCCCGTGGTGTTAATTCAGTGGCCGACAGTGGCTCAAACTCAAGACCCGAAGATCTTAAGTGGGGCCAAATTGAGCGAAGTCGGTGGCATGTCATCGCAAATCCCCATTCTTCCCACCTAAAGCAAAGTTGAAAGATGGCAATAAGTCCCATCAGGAATGACCAAATATGAAATTTTAAATTAAAATTTTTTTTCTTCAACTTTGACCCCTGTGTCCTCCCTCAAGTCCCCACCACTGGGGCATAAACCGGGGATCAAATCCAAAAACTCATTACATATTTCATGTGTACCCCAATGTTAATTGCATATACAAACTTTCATTAAAAATGTTTTAAAATGTGGCCATAATTGTATTTTCTCATATTTTTTGACCCCGCCCCAGGGCCTTTGGGGGCGGGGCCAAAAATGACATGGCTCTCACACATTCTTGCCATGTGGTGATCATAACTACAAATTACAGGCAGAAGTTTGGTGAATTTCTACCAAACCGTTTAGGAGATCGTGCATCCGTCCACCACACACACACACACACCAATATCCCCCGTTTTTTTTCAAAAAACATGGTGATAAAAAATAAAATGAATGTCGTTATCATTGAGAAGTTTGAGCAGGAAAGGTGTTGCTACAATATGAGCTTTTGCATCATGAAGCCATGACTCATGTTCCAGCCCCATATGCAGTCAAAGTACATTGCTATTTCCTTGTGTTCTAATTTGATATCGTGAAAAAACCTCACTGTGGAATTGGCAAATATAAATATTGTTCAATTGGTTGAGTACAGCTGGCTCACAAGGTGGTGGATGGTATGAACTGACAGGGGGATAGCAGTTGTGCATAATCAGCAAAATGATTGAATGAACAGGAAGACAGGTGAGAGGGGAAGGGAGGGAACAGTTCATTAAATCTCACTCTTCCATGAGCCTCAGCCTTGTATGTAAAAAAAAATGTATAAAAAAAATCAAGACGTCATTTGGAATGGACAGGGAAAACAAAAGTAGATACCTCTCATTAGGCTTTCCAATCCAGAGGGGAAGTGTGAGTGCTGCTTGCTGTAATAAGCTCATCAGCACACCACGACGCATTGTCTTTCGAGGAACGTCCACTGCAGAGTAAGAGCCAACCTGGCGAGCAGCTGCAGGTAACCAGCCACAGCAGTGACGACATAGAAAATTTAAATTGCACAACCTCAATATAAAGCATTCACATCATAATGTTCATGAAAAATCCAGTTTTAAATTGAATAGATTGTTGACTTAAACAGCTTCAAATAATTTTGGTAGTTCATATGTATCAAACCCATGAAATGGATTTTTAGGCTAAATGAAAGATTATACCCTCCACAATACAACTGCCCCACCTTACGTACCAATTCTCCGCTCTTCCAAATCAGCCTTGATCTCTGCAATCTTATCCAAAGCCTTGCGCAGAATGCTAGAAAGAAGATAGTACAGCTATAACAAAAAGATGAAGAAAATAAACAATTTATACTAATGAGGGCAGATCAAGGTTGACATGGACTTTATAAAATCAGTGAACATGTCAGGAATAATAGCTCAACAAATGAAATTTTGTGCAAAACTATTTGTCTTGGATGAATTGTCCAGAAAGTGACATCAACGCTGCCTAAAAGCATTCATAGTAAAACCCGAAATGGTGGCCATTGGAACAGAGGTATGTCATTAAGAAGAATCATCAAGTGGGAAGATATCAAAGCAGCTGAAATTCACAGATTGTTTGAAGAATTGTTGAGCCATGTTTTTCACATAGTTGTGTTTAAATGTTGGGGTGTGTTAAAAAAAAGATGGCTGCAAATCGAGTTGTTGAGCAATATTGAGCATTCTCACTTGCAACCAACTGCTGCAAGTCAAGTAAATATGACACGTGCTGAACAGGTAATTTTGGAGAATCACAGGATCACTACAAGTGAAATTGCACAACAATTGGATGTGTGAAAACAATTACTCATTCGCACTCAACATTCTTTGAGGTTATAGTGCAAGGTGGGTATCAGAAGAACCTCACATTTGATCTTAAGGCAGCTCATGTGGCCATTGCAAGAGGGCTCATGGAACACTATCAGAATAAGGGTGGTGATTTATTCAACAAAACTGTGGCAAGAGACACCTGGGTCCATCATTTCATTCCATAGTCAAAGTGAGCTGCCATGGAGCGGAGACATTCTTAGTCCCCCATAGCAAATAATATGAATCTAAATGAAGGTTAAGCCATTAGCTGGAAAGCTTGGTAAGTGTTTAAACTAGAACGGCACTTGGTCGAGCACATACCTCTGCCAGGCTGAACAGTTTAGGTTTTGTATCCAATTGATAGGCCGGATCTGGATTCGGACCTGAACCAAAATCGAATCCACCTGTTCTTGTCACCGAACCAACTCATCCACAACTTCATGAAATATCATGCTACTGTATGTGTGGATCTTTTTTGGCCCCATCTCTCAATGGTGAAGAATCACTTTAAAAAGTTCTCATATCCCGATCTGGATCTTCACCAAAATCGAATTTATGCGTCTTTGTCGCACACTCAACATGTCCAGTCAAGTTTCATCCAAATCCGTCCGTAACTTTTTGAGATGTTGTGCTATTTATATCGTTTTTGGCCCATCTCTCAATGGTGAAAATCAGTTTAAAAAAATTCTAACATCCGGATGCGAATCTTCACCAAAATCGAATAATTTAGTCCTTGTCAAACACCCTACCTCTCCCTCAAATTTCGTCTGAATCCATCAACTTTTTAAGATATCCTGTTCACAGACAGACAGACAGAGAGACAGGCAGACAGACAGGGGTTGAAACATAACCTCCCTCCACCTTCGGTGGCAGAAGTAATAACGTGAAATTTCCAAAAAGTGGGGAAATCATCAATGTGAAACATTGACTTGCTACGCAATAGAGTAAGACAAGAGATATGTAAATGAAGGCCAGGTATGCTGTCTCAAGGTGTAAATTTCCTGCACGATAATTATCGCCTTCACATGACAAATGTGATGACCAATACCACAGCAGAGAAGGTTTGGAATTTGTAAGTCATCCGAAATAGTCCAGACTTGTCACCTTGTGGTTTCACATATTTCAGCCACTCCAAGAACATCTACGTGGTGCGAAGTGTATAAATGATGAAGGTGTCAACAACATCGGTGTAGCATTCAAAAGAGCTGTGAGAGACGGGGATTCGATTGTTTCGCTGATCGCACGAACTTATATCGCCCAAATTGTGATTTATTTATTTTGGACATGTATTTGTTCATTCCATTCTGTTAGAAAAAATAAAAACAGATAAGCATCTGTACAGGATTTTCACCATGCTTCACAAAAACTCACCTCGCTGTAACTGCATCACTCACAGCCTAAGTCCTGCATTCAACCCTACCAATCACCAAAATACACCAGACTTCGCATTCCTTCCCACAACCACATAATTCTCTTACCGGCTCCATTGGCTATCTCGGACCTCCGCACTTACACTGAAGAGTGTATGTCCTTTGTCCAGATTTGTTCCCCTCAGCCTTGCTCTTGGTTTTCTACCCTACAAGCACTTACCTGTGAGTTGTCTAATCTGTGTTTGATTCTTGGTCAGACTATATACTGTGGGATTGCTGCTTTGCAGGCAGGGTCTCGAATCGTCACAAAGTGCACCGTGACGAGTCTGCTCACATTAGCTGGTGGACGTTAAAGTTATGAAGCCAGTTGTCTTTTGACGAATAGAGACTCGTCTGCCGGCATTAGTCGTTTGATGTTAAAGATCGCATGGTCTCCTTCGCAAAGAGTAAGCAGGATATCTACAGCACCCGATCTAAGTTCCAAGTTCCTGCCCTGACTATCACTGGGAAAGCAAAGGCAAACCCCCCCAGTGTAATCCATTCTAGCGGCCTGATTTCACAGCGATGCAGGACTCCGGTGATGCAGGCAGTGCCGGATTTAGGCAGAAGCTAAACAAGCTACAGCTTCGGGCCACACAATCCGCAGGAGCCTCAAAAAAATGTGAGAAGACGTGTAAAAATGTGTGAATGAGGTCAAAAAAAAACTGCTACCTTGGTGCGGGAAACAATCATGACCAAAAAAATCGCCATTAAGCTGCAAAATCGCCAAATAATGGCAACTACCTTGGCCTGTTAGAATTAATTGCTAAGTTTGATCCATTTCTTTCCAACAACATAAAACAGTATGGAATCAGAGGATCGGGGTCTCCTTCATATTTGTCCAAGACAATATGTGATGAACTTATTCAGCTTATGGCTAATAGAGTAAGAGTAATCCATTTTGGATGATTTGAGAAATAATTAAAAGGCATATATGTTTTCAATTTTTTTGAGACCTTCTGGTGTAATATTTTAACAAGGGGCATCCAAGCTTTATACAGCTTAGGGCCTCACCAAGTCTAAATCCGGCACTGGATGCAGGGTGCTCTACGCGCTGCCCGACCGGGCGTGGGAGTTCCAAATTGGGATAGGTATAGGAGCGAATCGGCCCTTAATCTGGCCTGGAGCTTCTCAACCATTTGGCTGTCATGAACTCCGCAACAATATTCCTAATAATTTTAAACTTGAACAATTTCACGTGAACACGATCATCGTAATGGTGATGCACCATGTCACCTGACATTTCAATGTTCATTTTTAAATTCTGAGATTGACAGATTTCCGTTTCTTTGGATTCACTGCAGGGTTATTTAGGATTGTATGCCTGGTGTTGGCTTAATGGTTAAGGTGGCAGGCTTGGGATCCTTGGGTCCTGAGTTCAAATCCCGCTCGGCTGTTTAAATAATACCAGGTGGGGTTGACTCAGCCTGTCATCATTCTGAGTTCGGCAAAATGAACACCAGCTTTATGGGATGATTGAGCCATTTGAGTATCGTGCTCGGAGTGGTGACCCGTCTAGGATTGTGCCCAACACTAACAGCCCAGGAGACTGCTTCGGCAGCACCAATGCTCTGAACAGAGTATGAGCCCAATGGACGGATGGATGGATGGATATTTAAGATTAAGACCTGAAGCTTGATTATTGAATTTAAATTGTAGATTTTTATTGTGAATACACAAGTGCTTCCATTCAAATCCACTCTATCAACGTTAAAGTGCACGACACGTCAAAACATTAAGGTGAAGATCTTTATTACCCCATTAACCTTTTCTAACCCAAGATCTTATTTGTAGTTTCAGTGTTTCCTTCATTCTGCAATTGGGGAATTGAACCCAATCAAGAAAAAATCTCAATATGAAGCATTTAAAAAAAAAAAAAAATCGAATGTTCTACATTACAAACAGACAGAGGTAAAAACATAACTCTCTTCCACCTTTGGTGGCGAGGTTAAAAAAAAGCAAACAGGAACAAAAGAAAGGCATACCCAAAGAAGGCAATCACATCTAAAGCATCACTGTATCTCCATTGTCAGACAAGAACACCTTCGTTTTTTAACCCAACACTCGATGTAACCAAAACACTTACGTTCCTCCACAAAGTGCGATGAAGGAACAATCAAGAGAGGCAGTCAACCAACCACCGATGACTTTTGTTTGTGGAAATGAGAGGATCGGTAGAGGAGGCATGAAAAAAGTCGATAAAAAAGGGGGAGCAAGAACAGAGGTTTAAATGGGGGTTTGGACAAACTTGGGGAAGGGAAATAAAACTTACTTGCACTCTGTCTCTGCATCTACCTTGGCTGTCGTATACAGGCCTTTCAGCTTCGTTCGGTAATACGGTGTAACTGCAAGCAACGCAGAGGGGCAATGTAGAGACAAAAGCGGAGCAAAAATGAAAACTTTCATTCAAGTATAGTTGTGATGAGGTAATCGATGATGGTTCAAACTTGAAACTTGAGGGTGAAGCATAAGTAATGTCAGGAAGAATGGAAGGGAAGAAACACTGTGGTACGATTTGGGTGTTGAGGAAGACGCAGCAAAGTGTGGGATCTCACTTTTCTGCTCACTCTGCATGCGCTCGTGAGTTTTCTGGATGTTGAGCAAGTTGTGCTCACTGCGAGTTCTCTCTTCCTGCTCAGCATAGAGAGAGAGAGAGAGAGAGAGAGAGAGAGAGAGAGAGAGAGAGAGAGAGAGAGAGAGAGAGAGAGAGAGAGAAATAAAAATGCAATTTAAGTTTAATACTCAAGTGTGCACCCTGCTAATTAGAGTAAAATTAGGCAAAGCAGATCTGTTCAATTTGGGGACAATCAAGTTTTCAATTTTAAATGGCTTCCTCATTTTAAACGTTGCAACATTGTAGACCCACAAAGAAACTCTCCACACCCTTCAGAATACTTTAAATAAACGTTCCAAAGGTTATCGGCAAGGTTGCTTCGGTTTATGCACGGAAATTTCAAACGACCAAACTCTGTGACATTGTGGTTAGAGCGTACGCTCCGAGGCTGGTAGGGCGACCGCTCGATTCCGTTCCTTGACGAGTCAAACCAAAGACTTTATAAATGGCAAGTGCTGCGTCCTGTTTGACGCTCAGCATTTAGAGGATAGTGCAGGAGTAAAATCCGTATTTTGACATTGAAATGGTGAGGGTTGAGGGAAGAATTTTCCCTTAAATTTCTCTTTCATTTATGAAGTATGTCGAAGTATTTATTGATTTATTTATTTATTTATTTGTATGCAGCCTGTGGCTGCTTGGCTGGATCCATTTCTGGGGACGCAGCTGTGCTGCTGATGCAATGCCCCTTTTACCAGCATAATGGGACCCATTTTGTCAACCTCAGAAGGATGACAGGCTAAGTCAACCCACCTGGTGTTAATTCATCAGCCTGAGAGGGGCTTCAACTCATGACCCTAGGATCTTAAGTTAAGCACCTTAACCGTTAAGCCAACATGAGGCCTGTCTTAGTATTTAATCTTAGTAAAATGAACCGCATGAAACTGTTTCTCACTTGTTAAATGCATTCTGCTTTCTTTAGAGGCAATAAATCAGCATTATTAATTGCACATAAAAAGTTGTTCATTATGTAGTAGTAGTAGTAGTAGTAGTAGTAGTATAAAAAATTGAACTCAAAACTTGATATTGGGTCATTCCTTGTGGAACTTTATGCCATCTTTCAACTTTGTTTTAGGTGGGAACCGTTGGAATTTGTAATGGCGTGCCATAGACATCTCTCTAGTTCTTAACACATCAAACTCCTTCACCCAACATGCCTTTTCTTCATTCTCCTCCTTTACCTCCACACCCATATCCAAACTTTTCATCCAACTACACTTTACAAACCTGCGTTTGCTTTATAAGCTGGTGAAGCTCTGCCAGCATTCCCACTATCTTCGTATCTGCAGGTAAGGACGCCATGCTGCCGTACAAATAAAAAAAAAACAGAAGCAACATTAGGCCGCACAGTTTCCAAATAATTAAATCACAAATAGTAATGAAATCCTATAAAATGCAAATAGTTCATTCAGCTGGCAGTGAAGATACAGTACCTATCAATAGGTAAATGGATTGAATCAATATGTGAATTGAGGAATGATTAAATTAATTACATCCCAAATGAATTAGACGACTGGCAACAAGGCAAGCAGGTGAGCATTAATAAATAAATAAATAAAAAACAGGTGAAAAATTACAAAACTGAGGAATTTCAACCCACGTATACATCCAATAAAACTTGTTTTACTATACATCGTGTTCAAATTAGTTGAGTAGGTTGAAAATTTCTAAATTCTTATTTTATCCAAAACCACTTTAAAATGTTACAGTCTCTGTCATGATGTCATGGAAAAAAAACATAATGATAGAGTTCCATAAATCATGATCTAAGGGGGCACAAATTTACCCTCAGTGGGACTGAGCTCGCCCTCAGGGGTTGCGACTTTGCTCGCAGGGGTCGAGACTTTACCCTCGGCGGTTGCGGGCTCACCCTCAGGGGTCGCGACTGTTGCTCGCAGGGGTCGAGACTTTACCCTCGGCGGTTGCGGGCTCACCCTCAGGGGTCGCGACTTTGCTCGCAGGGGTCGAGACTTTTACCCTCGGGGGTTGCAGGCTTGCCCACAGGGATCACGACTTTGCTCGCAGGAGTCGAGACTTTACCCTCGAGGGTTGCAGGCTTGCCCACAGGGATCACGACTTTGCTCACAGGGGTCTAGAATTTACCCTCGAGGGTCGCGGGCTTGCCCACAGGGATCGCGACTTTGCTCGCAGGGGTCGAGACTTTACCCTCGAGGGTCGCGGGTTGCCCACGGGATTGCGACTTTGCTCACGGTGAGGCTTTACCCTCGGGGGTCACGGGCTCGCCCTCAGGGGGCGTCACTTTGCTCGCAGGGGTTGAGACTTTACCCTCGGGGGTTGCGGGCTTGCCCTCGGGTCCCAATTAGCCACTGCTCATGGGGTAACCACACCGAAAGTGAGACTTCCAAACATACACACCATCACAATATGTCCCGAAACCCCAAGGTTCTTCATTTGAATGATCTACACTGGCAGGCAGGTGAACTCCACACGAGTTTGTTTCATGTTTCACCAACACACCGCCGAACAGACACAAAGGCTTTGTGATACAATAAATCAATTCTATACACATCATCACATCTTTCGACTCACTTTTACCTGTAGAACAGCTGTATCCCGATGGGATACCCTGTATGGGTGGAGAGTACAGTACCATGAGATTGGAGACAACTTGTGATCAAACCAATAATATTCCCACATAATTTAAGCCAACCCACAGTCATCATCATCATCATCATCATCAACATTACCTCTGCCACCAAAGGTGGACTATGTTTTTCACTCCTCGTTACTTGCGAAATTAAAGATTTGCAAATATGTTGGTTGATTTTGTCTGTAATTCTGTTTGTCTGTTGGGTAGTCAATCTATCTACCCTTATTATCAGTATTTCCGTCGATATGTTTGTCTGTCTGTTGCGTAGTCGATCTAGTCGGAAAAAAAAATCTCAATTTTTTTTTGAGATTTTTTTTTTCTACCCTTATTATCAGTATTTCCATGGATATGTTTGCCTGTATGTCTGTTGGCTGCTCTTAGAGCACCCTTATTCTGGATATTTCCATCTGTCTGTCTGTCCGCGAAACTTTGGTCATCCGAGGGCTAAACCACTCAACCGATTCCAATGAAATTTGGTAGGTAGGACCAATATTTCTGGGAATCGTGTGCTTTCGAATATGGGACCCCGGGCCCTAGCAACGGCATAGCAACGGCCCTTAAAAGTGGTCAAAAAAAATAAAAAAAATTAAAAATCGAAAAATGGAAGCTTAGAGTTTGTGCGCAATCTATCTAGCTCCCTTCATGCCAATTTGCAGCCCTAAACAAAATATTTGTAGGAGATAGGTTTTGGGCGAGTACATGTCGAACATTTCAGAAACGGTCAATTGCGAATATCTCTAAGAGAAAGAGTCTGATTTTGATGAAACTTGGGTGAAATGTGTACAATGTGGCTAGCATGTACACAAAATGAATGGTTGCTATGCGCACCTCCGTTGCTTAGCAACAGCTAAAATACTTTATCGTACATCGTACACTTATTGTGGACTGCACAAAAAAATCAATACCTCCGAACTGGACCGCCGAGGGACCTGTTTTTTATGCCCAAGGAGAATGTCTTACAGCATCATATAAAAAAATAAAATCTTTAGCAAATAGATAAATGGAATTACCAGGGCTGCCATTTGTTAGAGTCTCTTTGGAAACATGCCTGAAATTTCACAAGGCGGGTTTCTGGGCGCAAACTAAGAGGGCTGTGATAATCATATTTATTGTGCTAAATTGATTGATAGCATGTACATGAATATCGGCTAGTCGCGTCGGCCAGCTTTCCATCTAGAGCGAGCAGCCATGTCGCCTACCGGCTGGTCTGTATGCATGTCTGTTCGGTCCAGTGCTCCGTTAATACAATGGCGATTTCGATGAAACTTGGTTGGTAGGTTCATACCATGACCTAGTTGTGTGCAAATGAGAACCGTTGCTATGGACACCACCGTTGCCTAGCAACGGACCTTTGAAATTTTCAAAAAAATCTCAAAAATTTATTTTTTAGAAAATCCAAAATCGGGCCACGAGCGACTGTGGGCAGCACATTCAGCCATATTGTCAAAAATTTCCAGCCGGATCCTATGAAAACTGTCGGAGAAGATTGACTTTGAATGAACCCTGGTCGAAAACAATAAAAAAACGAAGTTCGTTATATCTCAGAGACTATGAGTCAGATGTACATGAAACTGGTATGGTAGGTTCATGGTATGTCCTAGTTATGTATGAGAAAGAGCCGTTGCTATGGACCCCTCCGTTGCCTAGCAACGGCCGAAAAACCTTCTAAATGTGGGGGTATTTTAACGAAAAAACAATCTGCAGCATTAACCCTTGAAGCTAGAATCATGAATTTTTTTGTGCTTAATCCTCAGGTCATTCCCATCGAACGGGCCCATCGCGTCAGGTTCTATTGGGTAGTCGACTACCCATGTCCGCCTACCGGCTTGTCTGTCTGTATGTATGTCTGTTCGGTCCAGTGCTCCGTTAATACAATGGCGATTTCGATGAAACTTGGTTGGTAGTTCATACCATGACCTAGTTGTGTGCAAATGAGAACCGTTGCTATAGACACCACCGTTGCCTAGCAACGGGACTTTGAAATTTTTGAAAAATCATAAAAAATTAATTTTTTCCAAAAACAAAAATCGGGCCACGAGTGACTGTGGGCAGTACATTCAACCATATTGTCAAAATTTCCAGCTGGATCCTATGAAAACTGTCGGAGAAGATAGACTTTCAATGAACCCTGGTCGAAAACAATAAAAAAACGAAGTTCGTTATATCTCAGAGACTATGAGTCAGACATACATGAAAGTGGTATGGTAGGTTCATGCTATGTCCTAGTTATGTGTGAGAAAAGAACCGTTGCTATGGATGCTTTTGTTGGCTAGTAACGGCTGAAAAACGACTAAATTCGACTTGATCGACTACCCATGTCCGCCTACCGGCTTGTATGTATGTCTGTTCGGTCCAGTGCTCCGTTAATACAATGGCGATTTTGATGAAACTTGGTTGGTAGGTTCATACCATGACCGAGTTGAGTGCAAATGAGAACCGTTGCTATGGACCCATCCGTTGCCTAGCAACGGACCTTTGAAATTTTTGAAAAATCCTAAAAATTTATTTTTTCGAAAATCAAAAATCGGGCCACGAGCGACTGTGGGCAGTACATTCAGCCATATTGTCAAAAATTTCCAGCCGGATCCTATGAAAACTGTCGGAGAAGATAGACCTTGAATGAACCCTGGTCGAAAACAATAAAAAAAACGAAGTTCGTTATATCTCAGAGAGTATGAGTCAGATATACATGAAACTGGTATGGTAGGTTCATGGTATGTCCTAGTTATGTGTGAGAAAGAACCGTTGCTATGGACGCTTTTGTTGGCTAGTAACGGCTGAAAAACGACTGAATTCGACTTGATCGACTACCCATGTCCGCCTACCGGCTTGTCTGTTTATATTTTCAATCGCCTACAGGTCACAATTTTAAACCGATCTTCACGAGACTTCACCAAATGGTCGAATTGGTCACAAGGAAGATAACCTAATCGATTTGGAGGTCAAAAGGTCAACAACTTTGGTGGGATCTCTAAAATCCTCACTTTTCATCCGATTGACTTGAAATTTGAAGAGGATCTATATTTCAGGTCACTGAATTCAACCAGACAATTATTAATCAGGCAATCAGATTATTAATCAGACAATCAGATATATAATCAGACAAAAAACAACCAGACAATCAAATTAATTTTTGGGATCTCGCCGGTTTGCAAGTATCGTACTCTGCACGATGTCTCTCTCTTCTTTGTCTGTCTCTCTGTGAACACGATATCTCAAAAAGTTGTAGAGGATGGATCCGGTCAAAACTTGGTGCACGTGTTGAGTGTGTGACAAGGAAGAATTGATTCGATCAGGGCTCTCGTTTCGCGTGCAACGCATGGTGCTCGCTCCTCTGCATCATTGAAGGTGCCGTGCCTGTACCGCTGATGCAGTTCCCTTACCCTGAATGCAGTTCCCCTTCCCCTGATACAGTTACCCCTACCACCTGATAGCAGTTCCCCTACCCCTGATGAGTTCCCCTTCCCCTGATACAGTTCCCCTGATCCTGATACAGTTCCTGATACAGTTCCCCTGATCTATGATACAGTTCAACTTGTAGGTTCGAGCAAGAATCGATCATTAGTTCAAGGTGGGTGCCGGCGATAACTCGCCGACTCTTCGCAAAAGACACCGTGGGATCTTTAACGTCCACCAACTAAGATCACACAGCACATGGGACACCCGGCTTAACGTCCCAGCCAAGTGAAGGGAAACCACAATGCCAGTTGGTTTCGATCGCGTCATGTTTTTAAAAAAAATCATTTAACATAAACTCGAAATTAGAGTCATAAAGTAATCCGGCCAAAGTGGAATGAAAATTAAACCTGAACATTAAAAAAAAACACGGCGTGTTAAAAAAAGAGAGAAGAAGAGTCCCACAGAAGTGAGAGGGGCCAAAAACAAACGGTCCATCCATACCTGTCTGCAGTCCCAATGGGGATTACAGTATTACTTTTCATTTGTTGTTGGTTCTTTAACTTGTACGTTACCCTTTAGGGAGAATGTATTATTTATTAAAAGATCGATCTCTGAGGTATAATAAATATTTCAGTAAATCTGAATTTTGAAAATGTAAAAAAAAAAATCGTGTGGATTGGTAAGGTGGGGTAACAGTTGTGCTAACACAAGAGCTGACGACACACACAACTCATGGTGTTTTTTTTTTTTTAAAGTCGTTAAAGTCCAATCATTACCTTCTTTCAAAAGTCAATCTATTAAATGACGTCTCTTATACATTTATATAGAAATTGCGTGCAGATTGGCGTATTTTATTACTATATATCGGATGTACAAGTTACTGAAACAGCTTGAGAAGTACGAAACACAGTCGAGCTTAGCTGTATACAGCACAACATGTTTGTTCGGTTATTGTTCCTCCAACGAGAAAAAAAACAAAAAAAAACATCGAGGGATGAAATCTCATAAAAGCAACCAAACAAGGTCGGAATTCCACCACATTATGACGTCACAATACGACTCCACAATCCTCTTACGGGTTACCATCACGACGTGTTTTGACATTTTACTTTTGTTGTGGCATTGTGATGAAACGACGTCAAAAAGATATCAATGATGCGAAACCATAAGAGGATTGTGGTGTCGCATTGGCATCGAGTAATGTTGTGTCTGTAACAGCATCGACCGATGTACACGTCTCTGGCTTAAGCGGAAGTGACGTTTCATTTATTGGTTCACATAAGGAACACTATATACATTCTATGCCTGGTGTTGGCCTCATGGTTAGGGTGGCGGGCTTGGGATCCCAGGATCCTGAGTTCAAATCCCGCTCGGCTGTTTAAATAATACCAGGTGGGGTTGACTCAGCCTGTCATCATTCTGAGATTACAAGTCCCCACCAGTTACAGTACAATACAGTATTCCTGTCCGCACGTTTTACAGTACAGTGAGGTGTTTTGAATTATAAGCAGTAGGTATGTTTTTGCTTCATGCACGTAACCCGGGTTATTATTTTTTTTTACCTGCACAGAACAGTCACTTGCCTATACACCGCCCAAATAAAGGTGTGCGTCAGAAGAACGTGTTACATACTTGGAACAACATCGCCCACAGGGCGGGTACTCTGCTCGTTGATGTAATTTTTTGGGGAATTATGCGATGATTATTTTGTAAAAAAATATCTTAACGGTTGTAAAACCAGATGATTAAAAGTTCAACCCCGTGGGAATAATCTACTTGACTTGGTCTTAGAATCCGAAAATGAACGAAGTAATAAACCTTTAAAGGTCCCATGACACCCAAAAGTAATGAAATTGCATATATATATATATATATATATATATTGTTACGGTTGTGGAAATTCACAGAACACCATTCAGGTTCCCCGAAGATCAGTTATGTCGATAAGTGTGTGTCCAGAATAGATTTCCCCACCGATGTCTAACAGGAATTATTCGTGAGCCGGGCTGTGCATCTTTGAGGTAGTGTTATTCTTTCCTTTCGTTATTTTAAACAACATCTCCTCACCACCTTCGCCACAACGAACAACATCTCCTCACCTTCATCTCCACAAACGCTGCCATCTTTTCCCCAACAAAAAACAACATCAACAAACAACGTCTCCTCACCTTCGTCTCCACAGACGCCGCCATCTTTTCGCCAGCAACGGCATTCCGCGGACGAGCGGCATCTCCGCCGACAGACGCGGGGACCCCCTCGTTGGGGCGAGGGCCGGTGATTTCTACCACGTCCGCTTTGTCCGTGTTTGACGGCAAGATCGGATCAGAATGACAAAAGGGGCGGAGCCAGCAGGGGGGTGAAGGGTCAGAGGTGAAAGACCAAACACCACCCCCCTCCCCCAGAACCCAATAAAAGGCGGGGCTGAGGCCCCGGGAGTTCAGTTGGGTACGAGTCTGGGTTCGGAGTTCGTTTGAGTCTGGGTTCGTGGTGCAGTCTGGGTTCGTGGTTGAGTTCGTTCGGAGTGGAAGTCGGGGTTGAGGTCGGAGTGGAGCCTGGA
>CM068957.1:113650850-113660879 GCA_035128595.1 Eptatretus atami
GTTCAGATAATATAAAATCGAAAAAGAAAGCCCTACAGCCACTTTTCACGATATAAATCAGTAAAATACTTATATTAGAACTGTCAAGATAAAGTAGCGTATGCATCGTTTTGGTGCACTATTGAGTGGCCATGACGGAATAGTTGGTGCTAGAGTTTTTGTTTTTTTGTAGTTTTTCTTAATATTTCGCCATATTAAACCCTGCAGCTGCTTTCACTTCCAGTTCGAAATATTATAATGTTTGTAACTTTTCCACGTTGGCGAAAGTAGTATAATTTTACCTTCGAAGAAATAATCTCATAAACTCCCGGATCTGTCACGTTTTATTACTTCACTGCCTTGAGCTTTTGTCCGTGTCAAAATTTTTGTAAATGTTTTTTCTCCTACGTCATCATTGCAAGTACTTTGGTATTTCACACCCCACTGCCAAGTTCTCGAGCAAGTTGAAGGATTAATTTCATTCACGGTTAACTTGTAAATTCTGAGGAAGAAATACCATTGTTGATTCGGTATGTATTGTTATGTTAGTTATCGCTCGTTACTTCAGATATTCGATTGCGGGGTTTTTGTTGTTGATACGTTGGAACGTGGTACTTGGACTTTAGATGTTCGTGTTTGAACCGATATGACTCTTCTACCGAACCGTACTTCGCTTGTAGAATGAAGTCGCCGTAACTATGGTGGCTTTTGTTAATATACCTTGTAATATTTGAGTGGACGAGTTAAAATGATTGATTCACTTGATTGTGCCTTTTAAAAAGTCCGATAAGTCCGCTGGTCGGGACATGTTAAACTGTTGCCGGATTTGCTTGACACCTTAATGTAACACAAAGAACGTTAATATAATACACAGGAAGAGTCGTTTGGTCCATCATGTTTGTGCTGCCTGCGTGTTGGCTCAGTGATTGGGTGGTGATGGATCCTAGGGTCCTGAAGTGGTTAGGGTGGTGGCTTGGGATCCTAGGGTCCTGAAGTGGTTAGGGTGGTGGAGGTGGGATCCTAGGGTCTTGAAGGGTTAGGGTGGTGGAGTGGATCCTAGGGTCTGAAGTGTTAGGTGGGGAGTGGGATCCTAGGGTCCTGAAGTGGTTAGGGTGGTGGCTTGGGATCCTAGGGTCCTGAAGTGGTAGAGTGTGGAGTGGGATCCTAGGGTCCTAAAGTGGTTCGGGTGGTGGTTGGTATCCTAGGGTCCTGAAGTGGTTAGGGTGGTGGCTTGGGATCCTAGGGTCCTGAAGTGGTTAGGGTAGTGCTTGGGATCTAGTCCTGAAGAGTGGTTAGGTGGCGGCTTGGTCCTAGGGCCTGAAGTGTTAGGTGATTGCTTGTGATCCTAGGGTCCTGAAGTGTAGGGTGCGGCTTGGGATCGAGGGTCCTGAAGTGGTTAGGGTGCGGCTTGGGATCCGAGGGTCCTGAAGTGGTTAGGGTGGCGGCTTGGGATCTAGGTCCTGAAGTGTTAGGGTGATGCTTGTGATCCTAGGGTCCTGAAGTGGTTAGGGTGGCGCTGGATCCGAGGGTCCTGAATGGTTAGGGGTGGCGGCTTGGATCGAGGTCCTGAAGTGGTTAGGGTGCGGCTTGGGATCCTAGGGTCCTGAAGTGGTTAGGGTGATTGCTTGTGATCCTAGGGTTCTGAAGTGTTAGGGGGCGGCTGGGATCTAGGTCCTGAAGTGGTTAGGTGATTGCTTTGATCAGGGTCCTGAAGTGGGAGGTGGCGGCTTGGGATCGAGGGTCCTGAAGTGTTAGGGGGCGGCTTGGGATCCGGGTCCTGAAGGTAGGGTGGCGGCTTGGGATCCTAGGGTCCTGAAGTGGTTAGGGTGATTGCTTGTGATCCTAGGGTCCTGAAGGGTTAGGGTGGCGGCTTGGGATCCTAGGTCCTGAAGTGTAGGGTGATTGCTGTGATCCTAGGGTCCTGAAGTGGTTAGGTGCGGCTTGGGTCCGAGGTCCTGAAGTGGTTAGGGTGGCGGCTTGGGATCCTAGGTCCTGAGTTCGAGCCCCGTCGGCGCTGAATTAATACACCAGGTGGTTGACTCAGCCTGTCATCCTTCCGAGGTCGGCGAAATGATTACCAGTTCCAGTGTGTGTACTGGTGGAGGGCACTGCATCAGCGACACAGTCCGCTTTCAAGAAATGATAGCTACCCCGGCAGCTAAGCTGCCATACGACCACCACCACCACATGTTTGTGCTTCTATATGAACATTTTAATTCACTGGCATCAGGGTGGAGGAGTGGGGCAGACGGCGGTAATCAGGATGTCACAGAGGCCTTGTAAGCTTTTTTTTTTTTTTGGTAAGATTGTCAGCCCATCCCTTGTGGAAAGGAATGAATCCACGAACGCCTGTCTAGTTACCCCGGCTGTCATCACGTCAGTGGAATCCTCCCAGAAAAATGTAATTGGATGACATCGTAGCTCATAGCGCCAGCAAACATCTGTTGCTACCATACTGTGTGATACAGAATGTTCGTTCGCCAAGTAAGTTTCTAGGCCATGGTCATGCTGGGTGTTTTGCCAGCTCTCTCCAGCAGTAGTTAGGACAGGAATTGAAATGTGTGCCATGGTGCCGGTGATAGCTCGCCTACTATTCACGAAGAACGCTGTGGGATCTTTAACGTTCGCCAACTCATTTTGGCAGGTGGGCTTTCGATTTAACGCCGATCTGAGGGACAACACGCACACTGAAGAATCGTCCGGCCTGTGAACACACAGAATGATAATTTAGCTGGGTCAGGATTCAAACCCAGGCTAGACCGTTTAGAGGCAAGTGTATAGGCCGTGCATACCTGAAGGTAACCCATATTATAATCTCTTTTAAAATGGTACGTGTTGTTTGAAAGCAACACATGGTTTTGCTATCCTGTTTGAACGTACCCCATTTCGTTCAATCCTGGACTAATGCCGGCAGATGGGACCGTTCGCCCCCCCCCCCCACCAGCCCCCAACCGCGCTTCCCCTCAAGTCCTCTCCAAAATATGGATGTCAACCCCCCCCCCTTCCAAGTCCATAACACCCCTTCCCCTCCCCACTTCCCCCTTTTTGCTGCCACATGTGGTGAAGCATAGCTCTCCCTCCCCCTTCCCTCCCTATCTCTCTGATTTTCTTCGCTTCTTCTCTTCTCTTTTAATATTCCCATCAGCTTAAAATTCATTTTAGAGTTTTTATGTATGTATATACTGTACCAGTCAAAAGTTTGGACACACCGACTCATTCAAGGGTTTTTCTTTATTTTACTATTTTCTACATTTCTAGAATAATAGTGAAGACATCAAAACTATGAAATAAAACATATGGAATTATGTAGGAACCAAAAAAGGGTTACACAAATCAAAATATATTTTAGATATTTTAGATTCTTCAAAGTAGCCACCGTTTGCCTTGATGACAGGCCTACATACCGGTCAGCCATGGTTATATCAGAACGAGCTGATTTGTCACACGGCCACGGATTGTTTAACCCCAATATGGGGCCGTTCAAATACGAACGGAACACTATTTTTTTTTTTAGGGAGGGGTGTACCATACTAGCTGATGAGCTTGATTGAACCTTACTAATAATTTTTATTCGACGCATGATTTGATTTTTTTTTTGTCCTCATTGTAACACTCGACCCAAACAAAATGCCAATGGAAATCTGACGCAACAAACCCAGGCAGTGTGTAATTAGCAGAGGCCTTTCAGGCCTGATGTTGTAGGCCCACCAGAAAATCAAGATGGTGGCCATATTATCTGACTGTGTGCCATGGTGGGTGAAGTTAATCGACGAATGCGGGTGGGGTTTGGCAGCTGTACAACCAATGGATGCACATTTCAAAAACATTGACCCCCAACAAGAACAACAACAAAAACCATGTAAAACTCTTGTAGACCTGTGACATGGCGCAGGTAAAAAATGTTCGTGATGAGCAAATTTGTCACTTTTAAATAACATACTTCATTTAAAAGTGGGGATTGGGGTGACGAGTGGGGAGAGGGGGAGACTCTGCACAGACGTCGCAATAACAAATACTCCATGGGGGGACATTGCTCAAGCCAGCATTTTCAGACTTCAAATATTTTAAAGATTGTTTCTGAACATGTGACTAAAATGATCAATCACCTTGGTGACTAATATGATCAGTCACCTTGTATGCTGTGCTTCACACGAGTATTTTTTACTTTACAAGAATGTTGTTACTTGCAGAGGCAATGGCAAAGCAAGAAGATGGAGCGAAGCGTGCTTGTACTGAAAGGTGAGTGCTGAGTTAGTTTTGGGTTGAAGTTTACAGAACTATCTCAACATCTGGAATTGAATGTGTTTTCTGCTTGAGGTTGTTATGTTTTGCATTTAGCTCATGATGCCAGCACCCCCTCCCCCCCTTCCCAAGGTGTTGTGCTAACACACCTTGGGTCCAGCTCTCACTCCATTCTTACAGATGCGCCCCACTTATCCTTTGAGTTGCATTCTCCCGAAACCCCATGTCCAGCCATATAGTCAATACACGACTTTCGTAATGACGTATAAAAACGCCCCCGAACGCACAGTATCCATGCACAGAAACCCCAGGAAACGGTGGTATTCAGATCAACACAAAGTTTATCGTGTGTGCGAGATGAGGATTATTATCTAAAATGGCTCGCAAAACTTCTAACTAAAAGGCGGCGAAAATATTTGGAAACTTTCTGTGAGAAAGGGCTGTGCCTCTGCACAAAGAAAGAGTTAGAGAACTTTCTGAACTCGACCAAAAAGCTGATAGCTCCCCGTAGTGCAAACTTCCAAGGACATGGACCGGTGCAAGGCCCGAAGGTTCGTAGACGAGCGCGTTCTACCCACACCTTTGACCATCACTGCGAGTGAGTGGACTTCGAACCTTCCAGAATTACCTCATGTGTCTATGGCAGCCTTGTGATTTATTTACCAGACATCTGCTTGGAGTGGGAGCTGTATCCACTCAGTGCTGTTACAAATATATTTTTGTTTGGTTCTGGGGCCATAAGAGAAATTAATCAATTACACTAGATTTTTGCATCTATTAGTAAATTGAGAAGTGTCCGTCCGTATGTGTGTGTTATATCTACTGCCGCTGCTCGCCTGTACTAATAGGAAATTGTACGAATCCGATACCTCTCATCCACAGATATTTCTCATATTTCCTATATTTCCGTGAGTCCGATTTGCATTCAGGAACAGAACAATTATGGTTAACCATATCGAAACTGTCACTTTCTCATGTAAATGCTGAAAATTGTGCTTAAAAGATTATTTGAATAACATGTTTCGCACGAGCAACTGCAGGTTAAATGTGCCTGATGAACAGAACCCGATCAGTGTAAACACACACAGTGCATTCATCGGTCATTTTGAAAGTTGCTTATTTCAACTTTGTGTTCAGGATATTTATATTTGATTTGGAACACTACTCAGAAATAGTGGTGTTGTTTATGCATGTGGAGGTTACATCTTCTGATGTTTGATACAGATACCTTTCTAGCCTGTTCCCCTGCGTAGCGGGAGACAGGGGTTTTCAATTGTGTGTGCACGTGTTCATGTCCGGGCCGTAACTTTTTTGTCATCAAATTTTCAACAAAGCTTTATTTTGGGTATATGGAGAAGTCAAATTAATAATTTGGTCAAAGGCCAACGTCGCATGAAATCGTCAATTTTCATGCGATTGACTTGCAATTTTATGAATTTGTGAATCGGGTCACTGAATTGATTCACCAATCAAAAGATAGAAGGCGATTGTTTTTTTTCTTTTACATCAAAAGGTCAAGGTTGCATAAAATATCGAGGTCAGGGACCCAATTCATCACGTGTAACCTATGTTCTGTCAAGATCAAAGGTCGAGGTCAAAATCATCAATTTCCATCAGATTGACTTGAAGTTTGAGTCAGCACTTGATCTTGGGTCACTGAAGCCTTATGGCTTTTGAGGTCAAAAGGTCAAGTTTGCCGAAAATGCTCAATCTTTTTTTTTCTTCTTTTTTTTTTTTTTGCCACACGAAGGTGAAGGATGTGGTTTTCACCCTTTCTGTCTTTGTTTGTTTGTCTGTGTTTAGGATATCTCAAAAAGTTGCGGATGGATTTGGGTGAAATTTTGTGGACAGGTTGGGTGTGTTACAAGGATTAACTGATTAGATTTTACAGACATTTGAAGGACATTACCATAAAACAGACTAAAAAGAAAACCACAAAGCTTTTTGTTGTGCTCTCTTCAGGTGAAATTCACACAAAGTAAATGAGGTGAGGAAGAAGAACAGTCTATAGACGCCTATCAACAAAGTCAATTCCGATTGAATGTTCTCCACTGATAAATCATCAACCTCCCGCCGGTCCTAGGTGGGAGGAGCCTGTTCAGTGTTCAACTCTCTAATTGGAGGTTGCAGAGTCTGAGGCGGGGCCACTAAGGCTGTTGTAGAATCCTCTTCATCAACATCTGTGATTGTGAGACGAGTTCGTGTTCCTTCTCTTCTTTGCACAAATAAGCAAAGCGAATGGATAAACTCTTTTCACCGACATAACATAGGGTCATGGAATAGATAAATGTCGCTTCTAGTATTCAGAGATGTTGTACTTTGTCCTCTACTCATTATCTTGAATGCTTCCACATGCTACTGTTCAGCACAGTTTGCATTCTCAATCAAATGCTGTCCAAGAGCAGATACACACGACGTTGGGATTGATGCTGGGACCTTCCTACAAGCATGTACCGGCTGAATTTGTGTACCAATTGTGTTTTTCCTGATGGACAAAAGGGACGTGCTGTTTGATTCTGTCAGAGTCTGGGTAGTTCTGCCGACATACCGAGCATCATATCAGCACTTGAACTCATAAATAACATTGCTACGTTTTGAGGCAGGCAGAACAGACTTCTTAACTGCAGGAATCGGACGTCGAGAGGTGAAAATCGCTCTTGGATGAACAGCCAGATATGTGTTTGAGGCACATCTTTTGATTTGTTCCTCACATCTTTCGCAGTGAGGAGTTTGGTTTATGCACAAAAAATGGACGTGACCTTTGAATGCTGTCCTTGTTTAAGAGAATGAAACTCACCTGAGGGAGGAGCCTATGCTTTTTGGGGACCTGCTTCCATTGATGGAAATGCTTGCTTTTTTTTTTAATGCCTCCGCTGACGAAGTTGCCAGAGGCATTGTTTTCAGGTTGTACGTCTGTCCATCTGTCCTAATTTTCTGTTTTCTCTGCAACCACTTATCCGGCCGAGAAATTTTCACCGTAGGTGTGACTACTCCTGCAGAATGTTTTATGATAATTATGATGTCATAGGTCATGTGGTGTGGCAGTCATGTTAGAAAAATGGAAAAACTTTGGACCACTGCATCTCCGAAACCACTCCATGGAAAAAAATTGAAACTTGGTACAAGTCAAGTACTCCCCATGGGAAATAAGTGTTATTTTTTGATGTCATAGTTTTGTTATGACGTCATAATTGCATGCGTCGAATACTTTATCCGATAAGTATGAACATTTTTGAGGGTCATCAATGGCTAAATTGTATGGGGGGGGGGGTGGGGGGAGGGAGATGATGCAATCGGTCACGTGGTTCGGAGCCATATTTTTTTTTCACTTAAAAATCTTCAAAAATCTTATTCTCCGAGACGGCTTAACGGATCGAGGGGAAACTCCACCCACATGTTCCCCAAGCTTTGGGGATACCGGGGTGTTTACGAATAATTAATAAGTCACAAGGTCTGTCAGCCATATTGGATTGAATCAAAATGTTTAAAAAAAAAATATTTATCTTGAACCGTTTCATCGATCATCGTGAAACTTCACAATTATGATATAGTAGTCATGGGGAATATATGTTTTAAATTTCAACCTGATCGGTCAGTCTGGCAGCTATAATAATTATTATTATTTTTTAAAATCTGGGTTCAAGGATTGAAAGCAAACTTGGTTTGAAGTATGTATAATGATGTAATAATGTGAGTGGAGGCATATCTGTCGACGTCACGATGTCGAAGAAGTCCTGTTCTAGTTTCATCTTATTTGGCAAACTCTGATGTAATTCATCACCAGCTGTTTGCAGTGTGGTGAATCAACCGGTGTGTGTCAAGAGAGAAAAATGTTTAGTTGGGTGTAGAAGTTCAAAGAGGGACATTAAAGCCGTGAAACTGAGTCTCATTCCAGCCGACCTTAACTATCCGTTCACCTAACAACATTTGGCATGTGGAAAAATTGGTGATCACCAATTGCAGGATAATGGTGGAAGAAATTGCCATGGTCAAAGGCTTATCAAATGCTTCTGAGTAAATGCTTTTGCCCATCTCGCATTATCAAAGGTTTCTGCATCCTCACAGATGACCAAAAAGTCACAATTCTCAATGTCTCAAAACATAGTCATCAGGAATGCAGCGAGTGGGTGGGACACCATCGTTTATGAACACGATCATGACCTGGATGCCTTTCTTCATTGCAGAAACCAAAAGGCAATCGGCATAGTGGAAGCATTCAAACTCATCTCCACCAAAGCATTTGCACTCATGACTCTCCATAGTTTGTATGTAGGTATTGTTGTGTTTGCATAGTCACATTAGAGCTCTATACCGGCGAGGTAGGTCATGTGACCTGTCTCGCCAGTATTGAGTTTCTGCTATGTTGGCTACAATACACGAGTCATGATAACTCTGATTCTGTGTGATTGTGTGGTTTATTCATTGAAACACATCTTGGTGACAAAAATGACAGGAATAAGTTTCCTACCCCCCACTAGCCTTTCTGTCAATGCCGGGAGAACCGCCTGTCCCGTTGAAACGGTGATACAGCGGCTTTCAGTTGTACCTTATTGCAAGTGGCCTTGACAAAGAGAGTAATTGCAGCTTGGAGAACAGGCATTCTCATCCATTGCTTGGGACAAAAGGGCCAATGGATATTCGCAACGCTGTTCCGTACCAATGACGATAATGCCACTGTTATTGCACTGGAGGCGCATCTCAGACCGAACCAAAATGCCATGATGGAAGGGTACAGATTTCATCAGCGTGGGCAGAGACCAGGGGAGACAACTCGTGAGTGCAGAGCCACATTACACGAACTGGTCGCTATGTATAATTTTGGAGTTCTCAGGAGAGGATGGATCTGCAAGAGAGAGGAGAGGATGTGCAAGAGCAGCAGAGCATGTTTTTAGGATACATTAGTTGATGCCATCCAATCCAGTTGCAGAGTCAGGGTCAAGTGTTGCTCGAAACTTCTCCACCTTTAGGTACAAAAGACAGAGTCCAGTGTCAGTTGGGTGTGATTGAGAAGGGTTGGCACAAAGAGTGAGGGGTTGGGGGCACAAGATTTGGAAGTCAACACAGAACAAGTCTGAAGATGACAATGGTTCACGAGCGGTATTTGACGATGTAGATTGTTTCAGAAGTCAAAGATGAGACAATGTGATAATTTTTGACCAAGTTATAAAAATGATCAACATGATTTGGTACGGGTGAGAGGTTATTAGCTGCAAAATGTCGAAAACCCGGTTTCGTTCAACAACTTTCAAAATTTGACCTTTGCATAACCTTTAAAGGTCACAAAACAATGTTGCGGACATTAAAATAAGGAAACAGGATACGTGCTATAGCTTATTGGAGTTAGTTCGTCGAAAGAAGTTCGAAACCCGGTTCGATTCACCAACTTTTGAAAATTTGACCTTTGTGGCCTTTAAAGGTCAAAGGTCAAGGATTATGACCTTTGGTGCAAAACTTCCTCTGGAACATTCCAGGAACAATATAAGTCATATAGGCATATGCAGATTTCGCACTCCTCGGATTATCCATACTTTGATGAAATCAGCGTAAAAACAAACTTGAAGGGGGCACCACTGAAAAGGTGTTCGAGATAGAGCAAAATGGTTTCAAGACTTGAGGTGGGGAATGACCTCAAGATTATGCATAAAAAATATGTCATCCCAGCTCTCAAAGTTTGGGGCGGTCGTATGATTTTTATGTCAAAATTCGCAATTTTCTAGGTTTTTGACCTTGTGACCTTGACCTTGGAACGAAAATAAAAAATCGGACAGCGACAAGTTTTAGATAATTCATTTTGCTATTCAAATACCG
>CM068957.1:113662817-113676472 GCA_035128595.1 Eptatretus atami
AAAGAGAGAAGATAACTTCTCCACCTTTAGGTACAAAAGACAGAGTCCAGTGTCAGTTGGGTGTGATTGAGAAGGGTTGGCACAAAGAGTGAGGGGTTGGGGCACAAGATTTGGAAGTCAACACAGAACAAGTCTGAAGATGACAATGGTTCACGAGCGGTATTTGACGATTGTAGATTGTTTCAGAAGTCAAAGATGAGACAATGTGATAATTTTTGACCAAGTTATAAAAATGATCAACATGATTTGGTACGGGTGAGAGGTTATTAGCTGCAAAATGTCGAAAACCGGTTTCGTTCAACAACTTTCAAAATTTGACCTTTTGCATAACCTTTAAAGGTCACAAAAAATGTTGCGACATTAAAATAAGGAAACAGGATACGTGCTATAGCTTATTGGAGTTAGTTCGTCGAAGAGTTCGAAAAGCCCGGTTCGATTCCCACAACTTTGAAAATTTGACTTTGTGGCCTTTAAAGGTCAAAGGTCAAGGATTATGACCTTTGGTGCAAAACTTCCTCTGGAACATTCCAGGAAATATAACGTCATATAGGCTATATGGCATTTCGCACCTCCTCGATTATCCATACTTTGATGAATCAGCGTAAAAACAAACTTGAAGGGGGCACCACTGAAAGGTGTTCGAGATAGAGCAAAATGGTTTTCAAGACTTGAGGTGGGGAATGACCTCAAGATTATGCATAAAAAATATTGTCATCCCAGCTCTCAAAGTTTGGGCGGGTCGTATGCTTTTTATGTCAAATTCGCAATTTTCTAGGTTTTTGACCTTGTGACCTTGACCTTGGAACGAAAATAAAAAATCGGACAGCGACAAGTTTAGATAATTCATTTTGCTATTCAAATACCGAAGAACCCATTCCATTCAGTCAATTTCCTAGGAGAAGATAGATTTTTAATTCGACTACCCCCGTAAAAATGGCTATTATTTGGGCGTGGCTCCGCCCACAATGGGCGAAGCACGCCCTCATCCAGGAAAACACAACGAGACATTGATATCGAACACAAAACCAGGTTCATCAAGATCGGATCAAAGTCCACGGAGTTATGCTCTGGACAGACAGACAGACAAGCCGGTAGGCGGACATGGGAAGTCGATCAAGTTGAATTTAGTCGTTTTTCAGCCGTTACTAGCCAACAAAAGCGTCCATAGCAACGGTTCTTTCTCACACATAACTAGGACATACCATGAACCTACCATACCAGTTTCATGTATATCTGACTCATAGTTTCTGAGATATAACGAACTTCGTTTTTTTATTGTTTTCGACCAGGGTTCATTCAAAGTCTATCTTCTCCGACAGTTTTCATAGGATCTGGCTGAAATTTTTGACAATATGGCTGAATGTACTGCCCACAGTCGCTCGTGGCCCGATTTTTGATTTTCGAAAAAATTAATTTTTGAGGTTTTTTGAAATTTCAAAGGTCCGTTGGCTAGGCAACGGATGGGTCCATAGCAACAGTTCTCATTTGCACACAACTAGGTCATGGTATGAACCTACCAACCAAGTTTCATCGAAATCGCCATTGTATTAACGGAGCACTGGACCGAACAGACATACAGACAGACAGACAACCGGTAGGCGGACATGGGTAGTCGCCTACCCAATAGAACTGACGCCGATGGCCCGTGCGATGGGGAATGACCTGAGGATTAAGCACAAAGAAAATTCATGATTCTAGCTTCAAGGGTCTAATGCTGCAGATTGTTTTTTCGTTAAAATACCCACATTTAGAGGTTTTTCGGCCGTTGCGAGGCAACGGAGGGTCCATAGCAATGTTCTTTCTCACACATAACTCGGACATACCATGAACCTACCATACCAGTTTCATGTATCTTTGACTCATAGTCTCTGAAGATATGACGAACTTCGTTTTTTATTGTTTTCGACCAGGGTTCATTCAAAGTCTATCTTCTCCGACAATTTTCATAGGATCCGCTGGAAATTTTTGACAATATGGCTGAATGTACTGCCCACAGTCGCTCGTGGCCCGATTTTTGATTTTCGAAAAAATAATTTTTTAATGATTTTTCAAAAATTTCAAAGTTCCGTTGCTAGGCAACGGTGGTGTCCATAGCAACGGTTCTCATTTGCACACAACTAGGTCATGGTATGAACCTACCAACCAAGTTTCATCGAAATCACCATTGTATTAACGGAGCACTGGACCGAACAGAGGGACACACACAGACAAACATATCGATGAAAAATCACAAGTCTGAAGACGACGATGGTTCACGAGCGGTATTTGACGATGTAGATTGTTTCAGAAGTCAAGGATGAGACAATGTGATAATGTTTGACCAAGTTATAAAAATGATCAACATGATGTACGAGTGACAGGTTATTAGCTGCAAAATGTCGAAAACCCGGTTTCGTTCAACAACTTAAAAATTTGACCTTTGCATAACCTTTAAAGGTCACAAAACAATGTTGTGGACATTAAAACAAGGAACGGGATACGTGCTATAGCTTATTGGAGTTAGTTTGTCGAAGAAGGTCGAAAACCTGGTTCGATTCCCACAACTTTGAAAATTTGACCTTTGTGACCTTTAAAGGTCAGGATTATGACCTTTGGTGCAAAACTTCCTCTGGAACATTCCAGGAACAATATAACGTCATATAGGCTATATGGCATTTCACACTCATCGGATTATCCATACTTTGATGAAATCAGCGTAAAAACAAACTTGAAGGGGGCGCCACGGGCAAGGTGTTCGAGATAGAGCAAAATGGTTTCAAGACTTTAGGTGGGGAATGACCTCAAGATTATGCTTAAAAAATATTGTCATCCTAGCTCTCAATGTTTGGGCGGTCGTATGATTTTTATGTCAAAATTCGAAATTTTCTAAGTTCGTGACCTTGACCTTGTGACCTGACCTTGGGACGAAAATGAAAAATGAGCTCTGTGGGGCTATGCAGGTGCCATTGGGCTAACCAAATACCGAAACCACTGCCAGATTCGACAAACCCCTCGGAGAAGATGGATTTTTATGTCAAAATCGCAATTTTATAAGTTTGTGACCTTGTGACCTTGACCTTGGGACAAAAATGAAAAATCGAGCTCCGTTGGCTATGCAGGTGCCATTGGGCTAACCAAATACCGAAACCCCTGCCAGATTCGACAAACCCCCTAGGAGAAGATGCAAATTGAAATCGGCTACCCCCTAAAAACACAATTCGCAATTTTCTAAGTTCGTGACCTTGTTGCCTTGATCTTGGACGAAAATGAAAAATCGAGCTCTGTGGGGCTATGCAGGTGCCATTGGGCTAACCAAATACCGAAACCCCTGCCGATTCGACGAACCCCTCGGAGAAGATTTTTTTTTATGTCAAAATTTGCAATTTTCTAAGTTCGTGACCTTGTGACCTTGACCTTGGGACGAAAATGAAAAATCGAGCTCCGTGGGGCTATGCAGGTGCCATTGGGCTAACCAAATACCGAAACCCCTGTCAGATTCGACAAACCCCCTCGGAGAAGATGCAAATTGAAATCGGCTACCCCTAAAAACACATGTTTTTTGGCGGTGCTCCGCCCATAATGGGCGCACCATGCCCATTTTCAGGAAAACAAATAGATCATGATATAAACCTCCCACCAAAATTTTGTCAGGATCGGATCAAAACCCACAGAGCTATGCTCGGGACAGACAGACAGCAGAGAGACAGACAGACAGCAACAGACATACATATACTGAACGCAAAAGAAACCACCTTTTAAACCTTCAAATATCAACAATAACACTGCATGTAGTAAATGTGTGAACTTATTTGTGGACAATAGTGTCCTCACTGTCAGACAAAACGGTCACGGATGGTCACTTGAACCTTCAATGGTCCACTCTATAGCACAGCTGTTGAACAGCCGTTTTGACTGTCAGTGATTAGCCAAGGGGTACGGGATGATTTTAATGAGCTGCACGTGATGTCTTGATATTGGCTTTAAAAAGGCCAGTGCAAAATGGCATTTCAATCAACATGCCACGATTGTCAAGGGTTCAACGGCAGTGTGCCTTGGGCATACTGCAAGGCAGATCGAGCTACCGTGAGGTGGCACGTCGCCTTGGCTGTTCACACCAGACGATTCGGCCCTGGTGGACAGAGACACCCTCCACAACTCTGCAGATGACAGACCTCGATCAGGGAGGCCAAGAGTCACCACTGCAAGGCAGGACAGGCAGATGGTCCTAAGTCAGATGGCTTCAGACATTGAGGACTGAGTGGGACAGAATCCAGCAGCAATCCATCAAAGACTGTAGGCAGTATGCGCCGACGATGCACTGCCTGTATCCAAAACAATGGTGGCCACACACGCTATTGAAAGGGGACTGACATTGCACCCTGTGCTGTTCTGTACTGTAGAACAAACTTTGAGATGGTGTATCTTGGTCAAAAACTTGACATGTCATAAATAAATGCCAATGTTTCAATTAGCAATTGTTGGTTTGTTTTATTTTGAACTGTTACAATTTTATTACATTTCAAACAAGTGGTAAGTTTCTTTTGCATTTCAGTATGCAGACAGGCAGACAGACATGCAGACATACCGAATATAGTGGTCACTTATTTTTTCGTGAACCAATAATAAGGGTAGAACAAATTTCAAAATAAAAAAAAAAAAACATTTTTTTCGACTGGATCGACTACCCAACAAACATATCGACGGAAATACTGATAATAGAGGTAGATAGATTGACTACCCAACAGACAAGCCGGTAGGGGCGATGGGTCGCCGAGCATGGAAACTATAAGATATAGAGCAAAATGGATGTCATATAGCGGATAGGAATCACCTTAAGATATGCATATCAAATCTCATCCAGTTCCATCTTTTGATAACTACTCGGTATCCATTTGAATGAAAAGTACTGAAAATGCAGTTTGAAATCGGAAATCCCCAAAGTTCGAGGGGGTGCTGTGGTGAACAAAGATCTAAATCGAAAATCCGGCTCGATCGTTTGTGCACAATGATTTCCAGACGATTAGTGTGAATTTCATGACCTCCGACCGTACCCTAGGAGGAGTAGCATTTGGCGCGAAGGCACTCCAGCTCTCGCATATTATCGATTTTACTAATTGACCTTTGACCCCTGACCTAAGCGAAATCGGTCAATATGTCCTGAGGCAAAGTTGTAGTACTCATTGAGTACCAATGAAGTTTCATTCGTATCGATGCACTCACCTGGTCGCTAGGGGGCCTTCAATTTTCGCGCATACCCTAATTGTAGGGGGTGCTGCGGGTAAAGTATTCCATTTATCACAAAAACGGAATATATTTGATAGAGCATCACCTGTAGATCATTCGTGCCAAATTTCATAACCCTACGTGGGATAATGGCTTTCGGAATTGATTTCGTGTGAACGGTACCGATTTTGAAGGTTTTTCAGTTGTTGCTGGGGAACCAAAGCGTCCCTAACAACCATCACATATTCCAAAGCACTAGGTCATAAGATGTACCTACCCCCGAGTTTGGTCAAAATCCGCCCACGTTTATATACAATTATGCTGATGACAAACGAACAAACATACAAACAGAATTACTGACAATAAGGGTCACCTATTTCGGCGACCCACAGACACACACAGAACACACCAACAAACCAGACCACACAGACACACAGACACACAGACACAACGAATATAGTGGTCACTCTGGCTGGCGTTCGTGAACCAATTGAGGTATTTGATATTCTCATGAGTGGAGTTGGCTGTTGTGCCATTTGAAGGGATGGAGGGGAAGCATACTCGAGAGATGGACTTAACAAGGTGGCACCAGGTTTTAGAGGAGGGGGACAAGTTTGAAAGTTCAATCTTGAGGTCAGACAGATGTTTTCTGGCTCTCCTGTGTGGGCACTCTCTTGTGGGCTTTGTGGAATGACCTCAGGTTGCCTTTCGTCTGATTTGCCTTCCAGGAAGAGAATGCAAATTGTATCAAGGTAAATGCCTCACCACAGGATTCAGTGCACCACAGGTGGGGAGATGCATATGATAACCGAAGATGAAATGGGATGAATCTGTGCAGAATGGCGAGCAAGTTTCTGTGCAATAATTCCTAGGCTGAGTTAATATCAGGGGTGGTAGATATAGGAGACCAATCCAGAAGTTTGATGGCTGTTTGCAGTCCCTGCCAGTTTGCCTGAGTGAACTGCCAGACTCACCAGTGCTGAGGCTGTTCTCTGAGAATGTCAAGAGAGATGTTGACCTTCACATGCACATGATCAGATGAACCAATTGGAGCTGAGGAAAAGTATGAGACATTGGCAGGGAAGTTGGTCATCACCAAATTTTAATCAATTTGTAAAGATTTCTAAAAACATGTTTTCACGTTGTCATTCTGGGGTATTTTGTGTAGATCGGTGACAAAAAGTTTAAATTTAATCCATTTTTAATTTGGGCTGTAACGCAACAAAATATGACAAAAGTCGAGGGGTGTGAATACTTTCTGAAGGAACTGTATCTGATCGGGCATTGTGCCCAATGGCTTTTGGTTCTTTCAAAAAATGAATGACAGCCTTTGTGGTTGTGACTTCTTCTCCAGATCAGGATTGACATCAGCGATTTATCAGTGGGCTCGACAGACCCCTTAACAAAGCTTTACGACAGCTTTCACATCATGGATGGACAGGTTCGAAATGTATACACCACTCGTGAGGGACTATGTTGAGAAATGATATTATTTTTGGATCCTCGTGGAGGATCTCTAAGTCTTACTCACGTTGTTGTTCTTCATCTCTTCTGTGGACTTTTTTGTTTCACAGCCTGCAGTTTTCATCGAAACTTCCGAAACTTGGCAATATGTAAAAATACCCTGCACAGAAGTGGTTCCCCAGATTTATTCCCTTTATCTCTCAATCCCCTTTCGGAATCAGTTTTTAGATCCTCGTGCAGGATCTCTAATTCACTCACGTGTTCTTCATCTTCTTGTGGACTTTTTGTTTCACAGCCTACAGTTCATTGAAACTTCCTGAAACTTGGCATATACAGTACAGTCATGCGCCACTTAACGACGGGTTACGTTCTGAAACGGCGTCGTTGTGCGAACATCTCTTTTTTTTTTCATTTTCGTTTCGAACATCGTACTTACACAAAACTACACACCTAGGCTATATGGTATAGCCTATTGCCTCGGATACAAACCTGTACAGCAGGTACTGTACGAATACTGTCGGCAATTGTAAACACGCATCCAAGAGAGACTGAAGACACGTTAGTTTTACCTTGTGCTGTCATGACGCCATCGGTATTGTTAGCAGCAGCTTACAATCTCCTCCATCGATTAAGAAAGATGAATTAATACGTGTGGATTTTATAAATACGTAATCATTGCATCGATGTTAATAATTATAAATGAAGAAACGAGCACCTGTCAATGTGATATAATTTCGGAACAGTGCGATTGTTTTAACAACATGAAAAGCTTCACCAAAAAGAAATGTGTGTTTAATTTCGACTGTAAAAACGATTTATTCGCGAATCTTCAATTTAAAGGTAATTTACTTGCTGGAAGGTAACGTGCAAACATTGGTTCAGTTTGAAAGCCGATTTCCTTGAATCCCGATTTAGCACGACCCTGCTTTTCGCAGATGACATTTTATGGACCTCAACGATCGCATTATAACAGGTCCACACTGTCGTTTATTATTATTATGTACTGTACAGCGTACATAATTGTATGTGCTATTTTTATACGACTGGCAGCGCTACGTCGGCTACATCACTCGGGCGATAGGAATTTTTCAGCTACATTTTTTTTTTCATTTTTTTTTTTTCAACAGCGGGCAGATCCGTCGTATATGCGATCCGTCGTTGCCGGAGCGTCGTTAAGGCGCGCATGACTTTAAGTATAAAATACCCTGCGCAGACAGTAACCATCTCTGATTTTGAAAATCTCCTAGAAAAAAAGTTATGACGTCAAAATATCTCCGCTAATGGAAGCCTAAAAAATTATCTCCGAAACTAGGCAAGCTTGAATCTGTTGCGGGAATCAACAGGGCATTCGCAGAGATGAATTACCGCACATATGAACATCACTATGACGTCATATCATTATGACATCCAGGGGTTTCCTTAGAAGCCGGTTACCGGCGACCCGCAGCCGTCTACTCAGAGAAAAAATGTCAAAGGTTTCTACTCTACCTACTTCGCGCCGATTTTTTTTTTGTTTTTTTTCAGTACCTGAAGCTGATGACCATGGATTTTCAGAGTAGTGGTGCAATTACATTGACCTACTTGATGGTCAGTTTTTGAGAAAGCTGGTCAGCAGAAAGTTGCTGAGTGAGAATTTTAAGTTTGAATTAAATTCATGAAAAACGTGCCTGCTGAAGTACTTTCGTTAAAATCAAACCTCACACCAACAGAATGGGTACTTAAACAAATCTTATCTAAGAAACAGGAGGACAAGCACTTTACCCCAAACTGGTAGAGCTTGCAGAAATTTGTATGTCTCTGCCAGTTTCCAATGCATGGCCAGAACGGGACCCAGCGCCTTAAGCGTATTAAGTCAAGAATGAGGTCAGCAATGAAAAATGACATGCTAGATGCTTGTTAACAATCTCAATCAATGGTCCTCCAGTTGCTCAAATGATGCCGAACTCCTTATCTGACAATGTGTACTTGACTGGCATAGCCAAAAACTCGACGGAGCTTCCAAATCAACGACTTGTTAGTGTACCATCACTTCGTTTGATCCCCAAATTCTCTTGACTGATGACTTGCCTGTCGAATCAGAATTGTCCCCTCCGACTGAAAATGAAGCAGTGCGACAATTTAATGTAGAAGACATTTCATCTGATAGTGACAGTGACTCCAATTGTGTTGCTTAACTGGCTAAAGTACTAGGTTAAACACTGTTAAACAGAACTGTAATCAGCTTCAAGAATTTACACAGAACATATACAACTTGTTCTTTGCTGGGGAACGTTTCTATCACCAATACATTTTAAGTTTACAACTTTCAATCATTGATTATTCAATTACATATAATGTCATTTGTTCATTCCTGCTAGAATAATATCATAAAGGTGTGGGATATGTTTGCAACTGAAATAGACTGTGAATTCATGGCTACTTTGATCCTGAAATTTGGACAACATGTTTTGAAAGTTGAGGATGTAGAATGTTTGCAGCACAAAAATATCTAATAAACTTTTGAATGTAAAATCTCATTTATGAATTAATTTTTCTTTCTATAAATATATATGTGACTAGATTCCCAAAGGACTTGATTTAAACTAAAGATTGATTGAAATATGTTTACCTGTATGATGGTTCATTGGTTTGACACAGAAATGCAAGTGAGTATAACTCCGAGAAGTTGTGTATAATATAACAAAAATATCCCACTTCTTTGATTTCTGGAATAAAATAATACATAAGTCTAACTCTCAATCAAACTTTGATCCTGATGTATACAGAATTTGCGTGTTAATAGTTTGGTTTGCACATTTTACCCAACATATTATAATAATTAATCATTCGTGCTCACAGCATCATACAGCAAACCCTGAACACTCACAGAATTGAAATGGAATATGGTCCTTAATGAATGTTAGTTCATCTACACATTATTAGTGTAACACACTTACTTCAGATTGCTCACTGTACTCCACCATGTGCAGTATCATCTCCCTATTAAAACTAAGGTATGGCCCAAATGTTGCTAAAATTCCTCTCTTTTAAAGTGCTTAGATACTCCATCTTCCAGACACCTTGGTGTGCCCTAAACCATGGCCTTAAATTAATTAACCCTGTTTAAAAGCTGCTTGAACTAACTATACAGTATAGCTGAATTTCAGTCAACCAGTCAGTCAGTCAGTATGTTAATGCAACCACGTCCAGTATAGCCTAACCACCTGTTTTGTGGAGTTCACCCGAACAGCATGATAACTATTTCATGTCAGAATCATGCTAGAATGCCTGTCCAGCCATCTAGGATCCTCCGGCTTCCAGGGCCCGCCTAGGGCCCTGGACCACGTCCATACAGCTGCGCTCGCTTCGCTTGCGGTGATGGTAACCTGCTACTTTTAATGGTAGCCTCCTACTCCAAAAAATAAGGAAACCCTGGACATCATTCCTATTTTTTGACTTTTTGTTCACAACCCAGAGTTTTCATCGGATCTTCGTGAAACTGCCATGTATATGCAGAAAGCCCACGCACAGCAATAACCATCTCTGATTTGGAAATTCTTCCAAAAAAAGTGTGACATAATATCGCCGCAAATGGAAATCACCTATACCGTTATCTCCGAAACTAGGCAAGCTGTTTGAATTTTGTTTGCGGAATCAAGCGGGCATTGGCACAGATAATTTATCGCAAACCTGATACATCACAATGACGTGAATTCGTTTTATAACGTCATCATTAGGAGGACGAGGATCTTGGCTCATTGAGCTTGTTGTAAGTCTTATTTGCTCGTTTGAAATAATTGGAAACCATCACATCCACCTCGGAGTTATGATGAGATCAATAGCTTTGGAACACCTGTTGTTGTGGATTTTTTTAACACAACCATTTAGTACTCGCGCCTCCCCCCCCTTATTAGGTTTTTTTAATTTTTTTTTTCAAATCAACCTTATACAGGTGAATGGCTTTTCAAAGCTCTAACTCTTCTTTATTCACCCACTGTTCTTTCTCAGGACTTTTCCTTTTCTATGGTACTTGTGTTTACTTCCCAGCCTTGCCCCCCCCCCCCCTTGTTCACCTTTTTGTGCCAGCTTGGCTTACGTGACCCAAACAAGGGAAATTTCAGAACCGATTGGACACCTCCGCTCCCTTTGGAGCCAAGTGTGCAGTGCAGCCTTGCTGGCCACACAATCCAACTGCAAGGCGTGCAGGTTGTCATTCTTTCATTGATTTTTTTTAAGTCATGCTTTCTCTAATACTTAATCACCAATTGTTTCTTTTTAAAATGAACCATTTCTTTGCTATATTATGCTTTAGCCATTATCTCACCTTTCACCAAAAATATCAGTCAATAAATATCTTTCCAAATGTGCTTCCTCGGCCCCTGGTTTCTAAGTTTTGTTCTGTGTCACATTCCAACCTCTTCCCCCACTCACCCCCCCCATTTCTTAACAATCAGCTCACCCCAAGCCGCAGTCTGCTTGAACAAGGAGTACGCAACGAATGGTATGGTTCATCTATCTGTCGAGGTGAACTCAAAAGCGGGTAATTTATTTAATGTTTTTATTCTTCCCCCCCCCCATTTAAGTTAAAGCATTGTGGTACCTGTTGTAAAACAACATTATACAAGAACAGACTTATGGCCTCATTGTGAAAGATCAAAGTACCATCAAACACATAATACTTAAAGAAGAAACAGACCTATGGCTTTTTGAGCCCTGTCCTCGCAACCCCCCCCCCCCCAACCCCCTTCCATCGGGACCTGAGGACGAGGTTTTTGATGCTGCGCAAGAGACTCTGAAATTATACACAGTTGTAAAAAGGGTGTGTGCAATCCAGGTAGTTCGTTGCAGATAATAAATAATATATATATAATAAATATATATAATATATATAAATATACAGGGGGAGAACAAGTATGATACACTGCAGATTTTGCAGTTTCCCACTCAAAGCACTAGAGGTCTGAATTTATCATAGGTACACTTCAACTGTGAAAGACGGAACTAAAACAAAAATCCTGAAAATCAATTGTATATTTTAAATAATTAATTTGCAATTTTATTGCATGAAATAAGTAATTTGATCACCTACCAACCAGTAAGAATTCCGGCTCTCACAACCTGTTAGTTTGCTTTAAAAGCCCTCCCATTCTCACTCATTACCTGTATTAACGCACGCTTTTGAACTCGTTATCTGCAAAAAGACAGCTGTCCACACTCAATCAATCAGACTCCAACCTCTCCACAATGGGCAAGACCAGAGACGTGCTCAGGACAGGGACAAAATTGTAAGACTGCACAATGGCTGGGATGGCTACAGGACAAGTGCAAGTAGCTTGGGAGAAGCAACAACTGTTGGCGCAATATTAAGAAAATGGAAGAAGTTCAAGATAACAGTCAATCTCCTCGGTCTGGGCTCCATGCAAGATCTCACCTCGTGGACCTGCATGATCATGAAGAGTGAGGAATCAGCCCAGAACTACACGGCAGGACTGGTCAATGACTTGAAGAGAGCTGGACCACAGTAAAAGAAAAACCATAAGTAACACACTAGCCGTCATTGATTAAAATCTTCAGCGCACGAAAGGTCCCTCTGCTCAAGCCAGCGCATGTCCAGCCCGTCGAGTTGCCAATGACCACTGGATATCCAGAGGAGAATGGAGAAGCCATGGGCCTGAGAACCAAAATAGAGCTTTGGTTTAAACTCCACCTCGGTTGGAGGAAAAGAAGAAAGTACAACCCCAAGAACACCACCCCAACCCGTGAACAGGAGGTGGAAACATCATTCTTGGGGATGCTTTTTCTGCAAAGGGGACAGGACGATGCACCTATGAGAGGATGGATGGAGCCATGAGCGAGATCTTGGCCAACAACCTCCTTCCCTCAACAGAGCATGAAGATGGGCGTAGCTGGGTCTTCCAGCATGACACGACCCGAAACACACACAGCCAGGGCAACTAAGGAGTGGCCCCGAAAGCATCTCAAGGTCTGGAATGCCTAGCCATCCCAGACCTGAACCCAATAGAAAATATTGGAGGGAGCTGAAAGTCGTGTGGTCCCAGCACAGCCCCGAAACCTGAAGGATCCGAGCAAGATCTAGAGGATGGGCCAAAATCCCTGCGCAGCTGTGCAAACCTGGAAGAAATACAGAAACGTCTGATCGCTGTAATTGCAAACAAAGGTTCCGTACCAAATATTAAATTCTTTTTTCTGATGTACAAAATACTATCATGCAATAAATCAAATAATATTAAAAATATCAACAATTGCATTGGTTTTTTTTAGATTCCGTCTTTCACATACAGTAGTACCTAGATAAAATAGACCTTACGCTTGTAATGAAACTGCAAAATCGCATGATCAAATACTGTTCTCCCCACTGAATATAATATATAAAGATATAAATCATGATTATATATATAGACTTCGCTCACCGAAATAGGGCCAATGAGCTCGAAATGCACGTCCGTGGCTGTTCCTTCTCCGGGGTGGACTGGTCTATAAAATTGAGATTTGAATTCTCTTCCCGGTATTGACTGCAGTACAATCCTAAACGGAGATGTTGCGTGCTGTAGCTCTGCGAAGTTCATGCCTCATATGCGGAGCCTATCCCACCCCTGGTTGATGGGCAGTGAGACGTAGACAATGTGTTCGTGTGGCAGACGGCCATTGTTGCTCACATTCCGTGCAGCTTCGGCTGTTGTGGGACGCGATCTGTACCTCACTGCTCCATCAAGCTAGGAGGTTCAATACATTGAACTGACTAGATTTGCATGGTCACAAGTAAACGATCGTGTGTTATGTCTTCCTGACGAGCTCATAAAAAGGGTGAAACCATGCTCGGCGGCTCCACTGTCATTTACTTGTGACTTTTAAAATCCTCAGTATTTAAAATAGACTTAAGTGTGGCCTGCTGAAGCTATCCAGACCAGAGGTGAAATGGTGCATGCGAACATGGCGTTTAATGCCGTGTTGCATTTTTTTGGGGTCGGAAGGGCTTTGTTTGGGTATAC
>CM068957.1:113680920-113692631 GCA_035128595.1 Eptatretus atami
CACACTGATCACTTTCTACAATGAGGGTTCCCTGAAACACCGTGGCTCACACTTCCCTGCATTGGGCCTTCAGCAATCAGAGCTTTAATACAAATAAGAGCGCTACAGGTGAGCTCTCCTGTGTTGGAGAACAATGACTGACAACATTGAACAAGCCGCTTCACACAACATTGAACAAGCCGGTCAACATCAGTTAAACATCAAACGGAGCCACCGATCCGGATTTCAGTCTTATTTGTCCTCATCAGGACGCCATACCCACAAATATCTCAACAATGATTACCACATTTTTCCTTCAAACATTAGACGCTTTGGTGTAGGATTATGTCCAATGTAGTAGGACTTTGGTGTCGTCTGATATATACTGTATATTGTACACAATTAATCACAGCATGTATAGGCTAGTGGCCAAATGAGGTTTTGGGTGGCATACCCCTACCCAAGGTAGAACCAGGTCCCACATCAACTGTTTTTTTCTTGAAGAGGGATGTTTGGAGGTTAGAAAATCATGGTTGTGAACCTGAGATCAATTGCACAACATTTTGAAAATCACGTTTACATATGTACCACTGCAGACTGCAAAAATGGATTTAATCGCCACAGATTGGCCTATATTGGCCATATATTTGTTAATACTGTGCTACAAACACAAATTTGGCTACCAAATGTGCGGAAGAGACAATATATTATAATATATATATATATAATATATATTTATATATATATATATATAATCGTAAAACCATTTTGATGAACAAAGGTTTTGTGTGACCTAGCGGCAAAAATAGTTGGAATTTTACTCAACAGATCAGCTTCGTGTTACCAATAACTATCAACTAAAAATTAATTTCTCATAAGTATTTGATTGTATTACTACATATTACACTCAAAATAACCCTCTATATTTCCTTTTTAGAAATAATGAACCATAAAGATAAATCAGTTGAATTAATAGAGTTATTACCGATAATATGTCACCCCCCTAAAAGTAACCGACATTGATTAATTTATAATACATGTATATGCATTAACCAAACAAGAATGATTTTAAATTCCATTGCAGAAAATCATTTTGAGCTTGGTTGCCTTTTTCAAAACTACTGATATATACTTATCTTTAGATTTATTTCATTTCAGATGCTTGTGCTGACAATTGATCGGCATTATGGATCTGAACTACCTGTTTGAAGCGTTCGTAAAATTGACACTGACCACTGCATCATTGCTTTAAACCCCTCAACCCTAAAAAGCAAGAAGTTGTAAGAACCACATTTAATGGTTGAGGCAATGCTTCAAAGCAAGTCAAATCAGAAAAGATGACGTTTACGAAAAAAGTATCTGGCCTTTGCAACAAGAACTATTTGATCTGATTGAAAGTATCATTCCACAAATCGTGTCGGGCCAAGTATACCAGCAAGAGTCAAATATCTCCACATCCAACCCCAGTGAGATGACCAAACCATCACGTCTGCGGCAACAGAACACACAAGAATCAGCAGAAGGGCCAAGTATACCAGCAAAGTCAAATATCTCCACATCAACCCCAGTGAGATGCCAGCAACCATGCACGTCGCGGCAACAAACACACAGAATCAGCAGAAATGAAACAGCTGGGTTTGACACAGGACTAACTGCTTCATTTGTGGAAAATCCAACCTTCCAGAAACAAGCTTACACCGGTATCTACAGGACTGAACAGTCCACCAGTGAAAAGTTCTGCAGCACTGACAAAACAACAAAATACACATGCGCATGCTTGCCTTTCCAGATTGTTCACCTATGTGCCAAGTACCACAGTTATGCTATTCACACTATATTTCAGAAAGGAACATCACTGCTGCAATTCGTAAATCAGGAGAGGAAACATATGGACATTACATGATGAGCTTTTGATGAACTGAAATATTATCTGGAACAAACTGTGTTCTCCAAAACTAAGACAGTGACAACCCTCGTTCATCTGAAAGATGAATACTGTTGGATATTTGGTTTCACTGGGTACACGAATGCAGAACAGTATAAAACTTGGAAGTGAAGGAGCGTTACTAAATATATGGTGACCAAATAGTCGTGTAACATTTGATGGCACACTAACATCATATGCTCTTCTTCTGTGACCTTATGTGATGCCCTGAGAAAAGCCATGATCTGCAGAGCATGACTGATGAACCAGAATATGAAGACATCCTGTCTGATGTACCATCAGCCACAGATAGTGAAATGCATACTTTGCATGCTGCAGCTGGTATTCTGAGGAAGCACATGGCTGATATCGAGCATGTTGGAAATATGTATGCACCTGTCGAGGAAACAGATATTCAGCACTGTGCAAAATTTGTTCCTAATACACTCTAACGACTTTATTCAGTGGTGCACAGTGAGGATACACCACGAATGTAACCAGCTGTGTGATGAAGGTGTTATGAAAGAACAACCTGAGGACGATCGCCATTTGTCACAATATAATACACAGAGCCGTCGAGTGTACTCCACAATAAACGCTTGTTTAGCCTTGCAGGTGCATCAATGAATTGGGAAGCAAGCATCTCATTGACATGCCTTCATGAATTAGGACACTGTGTTCCTATGATGAGGTGAGACGTTTCCTCACGTCTGTGGCTGTTGAAAACTGCCTCGGAGGATATTTACATCCCAAAGTTCTCAAAACCTACGCTGCACGACGATGACTGTAGCAGAGCAGAACATGTCATTGTATCTCTGCAGGACTGACCTGCACTGAATTCTGCTTGTGTAGTGCAGACGATTGTCCAAATGTTGATGATTCTGTTGTCTTTGACGACAGCACTGATAAAAGCGTGACTGAAACTTTTAAATGTATTACAGGTATTACTTCATGTAATAGATGTACATAAGTTAAAGTGCATGTTATGAATTCATTATCGTCATATGTGAAATAGCTTATATCAACATGATGTCTATAAAAGTCACTTTCAAATTGTGTTCAGAATCTTAAGTCAATTTTCATGTTGCATATTCTGCTTCGGGATTTCTATCGGTCAGCATTAGTGGCGGCGACATATGATTTCATTTAACTATATTTCAGGACATATATCATTAGATATATTTTTCAAAGGGTAAATAAACTTGGATTATGTGATGTAACAAGTATACTGCAAAGTCCAATATTTTTGAAGTAATAAATGTTTTTGTTGATATTTATTGGTAAACCGCGAAGCTGATTTGTTGAGTAAAATTCCACTATTTTGCCTGTAGGTCACACAAAAGCCTTTGTTACATCACAAATGGTGTGTCGGAGTGGTGCTGAGGTGTCGTCCACCAGAGCGGTCCTTGGTTTAACCTGAGGCGTCCCTTCGGGTGGTGCCTGGAATGTCCTATCCCTAGAGAGAGATGATCACCTGTCTCTGTTATCATTGAGCTCAAGCGTTTGGACATCGGGATTGCAGCTCTCCTTGAGGTTCGGAGCCGGATTGCGGCGAGATAATGGTGGTGTTACACCTACTATTGGTCTGGTCGCTCTGATGGTTACCATACCAAGGAGTTCTGTATGCTGTGTCCAATAAGCTGACCCCAATGATAATTGAGGTAACACCGGTCAACGAGCGTATTATGAGATTAAGGATTCGTCACTCCTTAGGTGTCATTTCCCGGTCGCGTGTTATGCTCCGACTGAGGCGATTGATCTCACCGTGAAGGATGCATTCTACGCCACGCTCGAGTCTGTGGTTGATCAGTGGCCAGACGAGATACACTTCAGTCTTGGGGGTTTCAATGCATCGACTGGAACTGATAGGGATGGTTATGAGTGTGTGTTGTCCCATGTCAGAACTATGAACCAGAATAGCACTAAAGTTCCTTGACTTTGCAAGAAGTCATGGACTAGGGTGGCTGGTTCATGGTTTCAGCGCCCACAAGCTCATCGCTGGACTTGGTATTCCAACGCTGGCGGTGTGGCAAAGGAGATTGACCATTCCTCATGGACGGTCGTTGGAGGATGATCCAGAACTGCAGGGTCTACCGGATGCTCAGTTCCTCAATACTGACCACAGGTCTGTTGTAGCAACTCTAGAGCTGCACTAAATCCTCGAGAAATCGGTACCATCCCAGCCTAGGCTGGATGTTGCGAAGCTCAGGATGAGAGAGTACGCTGAGGAGTTTGCGACCAGGCTGAGTGACACTTGGGGGGCTGGGTGCTTTCTGGGCGGTCTGAAGAGTTGTGGAGTGCCTTCAAGACACCGTCCTTCGGATGTTGCGTGATGTCTTGGAACTACGCCGGAGGCAAAGAAGATTTGTCTCTCAAGGCACTGGATACCATTGACCAGAGTCGCAGGGCCAGGCTGAATGGCAGAGCAGCTGTTTCAGGGAGCTGAGCGTAAAACTGTACGTGCACTGAGGGTGGACAAGGAGGCCTATGTGAGGAATCTGTGAGGGGTAGAGCATCACTGTGGAAGTGATTCTCGTCCCGCTTACGGGAATTCGTGCATTGCGTTCATCCAAGCCCATCCCTCGGAGCACTGCAGTTAAGAGCAGAGAGTGGTAGTGTTGACAGAGGAGTCTGAAGTGAAGGCCCGCTGGCCGGTTACTTTGAGCGGTTGTACAGCAGCTGATCCCCAGCTGTCGAGTTGGACGTCTAAGGGTGTTACAGTCCCTGTGCTCGACTTCGAATCAACTGTGGTCCACCTTCGCTTGTGGAAACACGGGCTGCGGTGAACCAGTTAAAACGGGGCAAAGCTCCAGGGATCTGTGGCATCCATGCTGAACTTCTCAAGGCTGGTGGAATGCTGACTCGTGTCGTTGCATGCAGTTTTTGCTCTGCCTGGAACACAGCATCATCCCAACCGATTGGAAGAGGGCCTTGTTGTTTTCTCTGGAAAGGGAAGGTGATCGCCAAGACTGCAACAACTACCGAGGGGTGACGCTGCTCTCAGTGCCGGGCAAGGTCTTGCTGCGGATAATTCTTGATAGGGTCTGCCACCATCTGCTTGAGCACCAGCGTCCAGATCGTCAGGCTTAACACCAAAGAGGTCAACGATTGACCGTTCCTTGCTCTTCGTGTCCTCACCGAACGCAGACGAGAGTTCGGCAGGGGCTGTTTGCAGCCTGTGTTCTGATCGTTGTAAAGCGTTCGATTCAGGACGGGATTCCTCCTGGAGGATTCTTGGTCTTCGGTGGGTGCCACCAAAACGATCGATCTGATGTCTGAACTCTACTCTGTACTGAGAGTGCGTGAAGTGTGGTGGTACCATCTCTCTGACTTATTTCCAGTTGTTACTGGAGTTCCGTCAGGGTGTTACTGGCCCCCACACTTTTCAGCACTTGTATGACTGGATTTTAGGGAGGATGTCGGAGAGATCAAGCTGCGGTGCAGTCGTTTGGGAATGTCAAGATCTCGCCTTGATTTGCAGTGATGCGTCGATCTTTGCAGAGACTTTAGATATCCTTTTGGGGGCCCTCGAGTGCTGAATGAGGAGTCGAGCCGCTGGATACGGGTTCTTGGGTCAAAACTAAGATCCAGGCTTCGGTGACATCTTGGATGCTTGCGTCTTTCTGGTGTCTGTTGTGGTGAGGATGTTGAGGTCGTGGAGAGATTCACTTACCTTGGCAGTGATATTCATTCTCTGCTGGCTGTGAGTCAGAGTCAATAGACGTCTGGTCGGCTGGGAGTCATGGATTCACTGATCATGGGGTGGGCGCTGCCGGTACTGTGCGGGGAGACGAAAGCCGAGTCTTCAGGTCCTTGGTACTTCCAGTCTTGCTCTATGGATGCGAGACTTGACTCTGACCAAGGATCTGGACGGAGACTTAATTCCTTGGTACCAGGTCTCTTCGGAGAATCCTTGGCTATCGCTGGTCGGTTTTGTGTCCAACGACGGTTGCTGAGAGAAGAGCTCGAGAGAATTTGTTTACCTGCATAGTCCGTGAGCGTCAGTTGCGGCTGTAGGACATGTGGCTCGTTCCTGTGCTGATCCTGCTCACCAGATTCTCTCAGCGAGGAGTCTCATGAGTGGAGGCGGCAGTGGGCCGACCACGTGCCTCGTGGTTCAGCAGGTTGACCATCATCTCAAGGAGATGGGATGGCCTGGCATCTGCCTGGGATGGCCAAACGGAGCCCTGGATACCGGCGGAAAGTGACGCAGCGACGTGCTGTCTGCACATGCCCATACTGACCTGACTGAAATGGTTTTACATGATATATATATGTCATCATTCGCACATTTTGGTACCAAATTTGTGTTTGTAACACCAGTATTAACAAATATGAGCAAAATATGTGGCGATTAAATCCATTTTGTCAGTCTGCAGTGGTAATATGTAAAGGTGATTTCAAAAGTTGTGCAATGATCTCAGGTTCAAAACCATGAGTTTCTAACTCCCCAAACATCCCCTCTTCAAGAAAAAATAGGTTGTGACATGTTCTACCGTGGGTAGGGGTTTCTCACAATTTTAGGCCCCTTTTTAATTTGGCCACTAGCCTAGTATACATTCCCAATTATCCCCTATACAACAAAGCAGCCTTCATAACCTTATCAATGACTTTACACTCTGCAAAACAATATGCCAGTATCATGCATCCAATGAGGAAGGGAGAGATGGGTGATTGGCAAAGAAGATGAGATATGGGGTCAGGATGGACCCCCTGCATACCTTACACTTGCTGACTCTGGCTCCCACATTCTGACTGAAACCGGGACCCTCTCCCTGTGCTCCGTTCCCCTCCTACTCTTTGCACAGCCACGCCATTGGTGTTTCCCTGTGGAGCAGTGACGTAACTCGTGGCACGTATTTAATGGGTCTCTTGGCAGGACGTCCGGGTGCTGTATTGAGGCAGAGGGTCTAGCAACGGAGCGATCAGACGTGGCAAAGCGAAGGCGTACAAGGGCCGAAGGAGAAGAAATCAGGAAGAGAGCCCGAAAAGACGGAGCGGAAGATGCAGGAAAGAATGAATAACGAAGGCGAATGGTGTGAAGATAAATGAATTGGCAAAATGCGAAGGAGAGTGAAAGAAACACGAGTGAGCAAAGCGAAAGGAATGACAGAGGACGACGCAAAGAGTGAAAGACGAGAGGACCCTCACATTTTTGCGATTGAATAATTAATCGAGCTCCCAACAGAGTCTGTAATCTTCTCAATCTGCAAATCTCTGCGGTCCTCCCAGTCCTTTTGCCACCCCCGTTCCTTTCCACCTTTCTCTCATGAAGATTTATCTGGACTGAATGGCTGGAGAGATGTATCTCTTCCTGAAACTAGGTTCGGGTCCTTAAAACCCATAAAAAGTCCAACATTTCTGAGTTGTACAATTTAATCTACTTAAATGTCTTAAATTTCAGGAAAATGTTCAAAAGTCAATAAAAATCAGATTTTCCTATTTGTGAGAGGTGTTTCATTTTCCTCGCAGTAGTATTCTAAACAAGGACAATGTGTCCAGACAGCGTCCTAAAGGTTTGTCTTCACCAGAAGAAACAAGAACAAGAAGAGGACGAAGAAGGAAAAAACAAAAAAACAACAACTTCCGATATTTCGTCACGTGCCTTGATTAAGCCAATAGCGAGACCCGTCATATGTATTACTATTTACGAATATAGTGTATTTACGAAATAAATAGTGTATTTACGAAATTACAATACATTAAATGGAATAATCTTTAAATAGTAACGTGAACTTTCGAAACATTAAAGCAATCCGAATATATTTAAAATTCATGATAGACGCTCTCAAAAGGCACCCTCAATGTGAGAGATGTGTACAGGTTTAGTATTTAAGGAGATCCGGATCCTGTATATAAAAGAGCCGAGTCCTAAAGGTTTTGTCTTCACCAGAAGAAGAAGAAGAACAAAAGAAGAAGAACAACCCGACTCTCTTTAGAGCCACGTTCGCTACGCGAGACGCGGCTAAAAATGATATTTTATTGAAAAAAACTGTCTACCGTTAAGCGGCATGGTCGCATTTCATTCCCGCCCGCCCTCATGCCAGAGCACGTGGCTTTGTTTTTGCGCGCTGCCGAAGTGGTCACGTGTCTGCATTTGGTCATCTCGGCAACTTCGGCCGCCATTGTGATCGCTGTCATCACGATAAAAGGCTGAACAATACGCCTATTATATCCATTATCATCGGCATTTATAGAATTTGTTGACCCAAATTTATGTGCACAATACATCAAAGGATGCCTGGACAATGCTATTTGCATTGTGTGGCGCGTTGTGCCTTGTCGACTGAATAAGCTCCTGCTGTGTTCTGTATGTTCATTAAAATAGATTTTTTGTAAACTTACTAGCTTTGTTAATTTCTAGGTGACTCACCTCAATTTACCCCTGGAATTTATAGGATGTGGTCCTTAAAAAGGGGTTATTTTAGCCCTTAAAAGTCCTTAAGTCCTTAAAAAAGACATCTCAAAATAAGTGGGAACCCTGTCAGAAAATGCTTTTTACACTGATTGTTTTGACTGATGAAAATGTATTTGTTTTCTCAAAGTCAAGTTTTAAGCCCGAGTGTCAACTGCTCTCCTAGAGCTTTAAGCACCGTTCTCAGAAAGGAGGACATTATTGGTGTATTTGAACTCCAAAAGGAGCTAGATAGTTGGGAGATTAATAGATACAATGGGATGCCAATAATTTGCCACATTGAGTGACGTAAATGGCTACTCTTTGTGGACCAGTCTTTTGACTTTTGAGAATGGGAGATTTTTTTTTTCATACTGTTTGTTCTTGTTCATGCCTTACATTTGCTTTCCCCAATTTTCTGACAGAAGACACTGCGGCAAGTGAAGTTCTTGCTGAGGGTGCTGGAGGAGGAGGGGACGGTGGGATTGGGAATACACGCAGAACAAGAGAAGGTGAAGGACACTCGGAACAAGTGGCTCGGTGGGCTGCGGCTTTGGAAGGTTATCGTCGTCAACAGGAAGTGGAAGGAATTCCTTATGGTAATAATGAACATGGAATTAAATTTGTTGCTTTACGTATGCTCAAAGAAGGGACATCAGACTTGAAAAATGTTGCTCTGTCTTGATGAAAATACATTTACCCTAACTTGGTGTAAACCTTTGTGGTCATGTGTGGAGTTGTGTGGCTGCATATAAAGTGCATGAAATTCAGTCCAGGATAAAAGAACTAAACGCTAACATAAGAAGTTAGTCCTTACATCAAGATTGCTTTTGTTTGGACTCGCACAGCTGCAACAGTGAAAGGCAAAATAGAAATGGGCTTTTAAACTTGTGACAAAGTTGTAAATACAGTAAACCCTCCAATATCACGAGTTTCTACCAATCGCGGGCAACCTGTGTTCCGATTCCGTTATCGTGGGATTTCATTTTGACCAATTGCGGTTTTTGAGCTGAGATGTCATCGTTTGCATCCCGTACGTGAACGACTACCTCCCATTACGAGCCTTGTGGTGTTTCTCACGCACCATTTTGAATGAGCCCAAATGTAAAGTGATGAATAAAGGTAGTTTTGCTTAAAGGCAGAGAAAGGTTATGACAGGCAAAAATATCAACTTGACACATGGATTGGTTCAAGGAGAAAATGCGGCATCTGTCCAGGCTGCCATTATGGGGTGAATGATTGTGGGTAGAACTTTCCCCATTGAACTCTTCTTCATTCATAAACCTTCATTTCCCTTCAAACCTCATTATCCTTCCTTCAAACCTCATTATCCTTCCTTCGAACCGAATTCCCAAACGATCCTTTTCCAACTCTGTATTGGAACCCGATTTCCAAAACAATTTCCGATACCCGGATTCGAACCCCCATTCTCGAACATTCATTCTTATGCGCAGCTCATGAAACAAATTTCATGCGCAGCGAAGGGATTTATAACGGAGCAGGTTTTTAACGACGACGAGACGGGATTATTCTGGAAGCTGATGTCATCTCGTACCTTGGTCCCCAAGCAGGGAAGATCGTGGTTCCAGGCAAGGTGATTTTAAGGATCGTTTTACTCTTCTCCGTTGTGGGTTGTGGCAATGCCACAAGCGCCTTCATCGTAAAGCTAATGCTGCTTTTCTGTTCGCTGAATCACTGCTCACCCTTCCCCCACTCACCTATCCCAGTTCACCCTTCCCCCGCTCCACTCCACCCTCCCCCCTCTAACAGCATTATCCCGAGCTAAGTCTTGTGTTTTCTATTTACAGAAGAGTGCAGTGCAAGTACGTAATATGTTTACAATCACCAACCTCAGTTTTGTAATCAATTTAAAGGGTAAAAGTCGTGTGTTTTTGTTTAATCTACACCATATTTATTGTATTTACATGTTTATTTCATTGTTGACATGTTTTATATACAAGTTATATACAATGATGGATCATTGAACAAGTTATGTTCGTAACATAGACGACTTAAAGAGAGGACTGCAGGCACTCTATCTCAGGTCCATTGAATTCATTGATGGTATATATTAGTGAGGGCAATTTCAGAGGTTAATTTCTCAGCAGTCATATACAGCTGTAGACATGATATAGAGGGAGAGCAGGAAGTTGAAGGAAAAAAAATCGACAATCTCTTTCTCTCCCCCCCCTCCCATCCTCCGTCTCCCTCTCAATTTTTCTTCTGTTTCGTAAAAGCATTCCTAAACATTGTGCAGCATTGAACTGTCGTATCTACAGAGGAGAGCCATACAGCCCTGTAGTGCATGTCCTCTGTGAAGTGCAATGTGCCTTGTGGATAATGCGATGCCAAATAGTGCCAGTTTGAAAGGTTGCTGTGAACTGTTATCTGTGCATCACACTTTGACTGTGAGTGGGTAACAGCAAGAGGAGGAAAGTGACCAGTGGTATACCCCCCCACTCCCTCAGCCAGCCCCCCTCCCTCAGCCAGCCCCCCCCAGTTTTAAGGAGTGCCAAATCATGCGAGCACATGAGCAGTGTCGGAAAGTACACCTTGACAATAGTGATAGATTGTGACTTTCAGAAAGAGAGTGCAGTTTTACGGCATAAAAGGCAAGATGATCACCACAGAGGAACTGTTGAATGCATCCTGCTGTCATCAAGTGCTTCAATATTATGAATGTCAAGACAATTTGAGGCAATCTATCTATGCGATGTATCTCGTGCTCCCTGGAGATTGAACTGTGAGAGGTTCAAAAGCTCCTGGCCATGTCTGAAGTGATTGCAGCTGTCGGTGGAGTGTGAGCGGGGTGCGGTAAAATACTGATAATGTAACGAAGTTCACCTCTGATGCTTTCATCGTAATGAGGAAGTTCAAGATCACAGCCACCACTCGTCTTCTCACCTATCACCAGTTAAAGTGTCTCATGTTGTTTTCTTGCAGACCCTCGGGGGGGGGGGGGGGGGGGGGGGGGGGGGGGAGTTTTTTGGGCAAGCCAGGCAACGCTGTGGAGGGAACGTCTGCATCGATGTTGGAGATGTTCTCGCAGCAGCCATGGTGCATTGGTTGCATCAACTGCTAAAATAGGATATCATTCCCCAGGTCATTGCAGATTCTAGACTGCACAACAGCTCCAGACGTGTGTTTCGAACACCTGCAGGACATAATTGTCGACGCGCAACTCCTCCTCGACTACGACGACACTTTAAAGCATTGCAGTTTTCATCAACAGATTAACTGGCACAGAATCACCATAATGGAAAAGCTGAAGACAAGGCAGAGGATGAGGCTGTGTCCAGCGAATTCTTACAGGAACTGAACAGAGTGGATGGGGGCCCACTAAGTGTCCCCACATTGGCCACTGCATTCTTCATTCACAGTGCTGTCCACCTCCTTGCAGCCCTTCCCGTACGC
>CM068957.1:113692641-113705458 GCA_035128595.1 Eptatretus atami
AATTTGTGTAGTGTGGGGATGCCCCTCTGGCTGGAGAATTGTAGGCAACGTTGCACACCTCCCAATGTGCTACTTGAGGATAGTATCAATGATGCCAGTGATGGGGAACAACATGGCTGTCTTTGACGCAAGGAGAAGCTAATCTACTCTAATTCTTTCCCCAAATCATCAAACATAGCCTTCGATCATTAACTAAATTTATATTAGACTTTTTATTCCATCATGTTTCTTTATACTTTGGTTAAAAATGTAAATGTTTTTTTTGGCAAGGTATGGTAGGGTGGGCAATCCAGAGTTTATCCAGACGTGCTACGAGACAGAATCGATGCTCACAATCCCAAAGATGAGTGATGGCGAGCTTCATGAAAATCTATATTGCCGTTTAGATTAGGACCAAATAAAGACTGTAAACAGCAAAAGATACCCTCAGGTCCCATTTCCATGACCCGAGTACGAGTACCGATGAGCACACAGCTAAATCGGGAAAGCATGAAAAAGTGGTAATTCTGTGTTCGTGCCTGTGTGTAGATTTAAATCAAATAGATAGATATATAGATGTAATCTCTCCATGGGAATGTTGGTCATGAACCCATTTGCCAGACCAGCACTTGCTACAAGGATCCTGATGAACAAAGTTCACTTGCCACCCATCCGCTCTGTATTGGGCATCCAGGACACAGGGAATTTTAATTGTAACCAGGAAATATATCACATCACAGTCAAAATGTAACTTTGAGATTCAGCTACAGTCTGTGTCCTTCATAGATTGAAATTGTAGCCAGAAATTGTCTTTTGAAATATCTGAAAAAGTCAATTATCTAACCACCTGCGTGTCACCGTGGTGTTGCCACCAACAGGGAGCCCTCCTATGAGCCGTGCACTTATTCGGGAAACTGCATAGTTCTCCAACCCCTTTTTCTGTGTTGAACACACGTGACATTTCAGTTGTGATTGAATCTGACATGGGTGCGCTTTTTGCAGCGTTCCTCAGATAAAAAGGTTCGACACTAAAACACGCTCATCATCGCTTGTCAAGAGGTTGGCCCGTGAATAACTTTGACCAATTGTGACTGTCTCATTAAAGAGGTCTTGCTCCAACCATGTTGTGTTATTAACCAGGTGCAGGTGGAGCAAATGTTTATCCAAAACATTTTATGAACTGTAACTCGATGGATTTTCATCTCAGTAGACACAACCATTTTTTACGTGATTGCATGGAGAAATGAATTGATTATGGAGCTTCTGCCATTATGTTGTGCTTTGACAGAGCCAACTGAGTGGTCATCTGCAGAAGTGTTACGCTGGGCCAACTGGGTAGCCAGAGAGTTCTGCCTGACAGGACTGGATGTCAGCGGGTTAGTTGGGCTCACAGGCCGCAACCTGGTTGCTCTATCTCGCTCAGCATTTCTTGTTCGTGTACCTTCTGGAGAAGCTTTATGGAGCCATCTGCAACTTCTCAGCAAATGTATGTACCTTTCAGGGTGGATGGAGTGAGCCATTGCATAAAACTTGATTGAATGATTGTGAACCCGGCACCGACAACTATTTATGTAGGAGTGTTTAAAGAACCCGTTCGGGGTTCTCATTAACAGCCTGTTAGCGGCTTAGTGGGATGTCTCCCCGAATTTGACCCGTCTACTTTGATAGTGATCTCAATAAATCTAATATAAAAGGGTTTAAAAGAAATAAATTTCATAGGCGTATATCTCTCGGCCCTGTGTATTTATTACCTCCGCCACCGAAGGTGAAGGGGTTCATGTTTTCACCCTTTTCTGTCTGTCTGTCTGTTTGTTATTACTTACGAAATCTAAAGATTTCGTAAGTATATTGATGACTTCCGTTTCTGTTTGTTTGTAGGCACGATAACTCGAGAACGGAAAAGCTACCAATGTCAAATTACACCACGTGAATCAGGAGGGTGATGGCTAGTGCTGATTAGATTTTGGTCAAAATCGGTCAAAGGTCAAGGTCACAGTGAGGTCAAATATTCTATTTTTGATGGTTTGGTACAGATAACTCGAAACGAAGAAGCTACCAATGTCAAATTACACCACGTGATTCAGGAGGGTGATGGCTAGTGCTGATTAGATTTTGGTCAAAATCGGTCAAAGGTCAAGGTCACAGTGAGGTCAAACATCCAAAACATTCGATTTTTGATGGTTTGGTACAGAATCATCGTAGAAACTTCTGGTTTGCGTCGCTACCTTCTCCAGAGACAGCTTTTATTGACAAGGTCAGAGGTCACATTGACGATTTCGTAAGTACCAGTCTATGACTGCTTGTTTGTTTGTTTGTTTGTTTGTTTGTCTGTGTGCAGGATATCTCAAAAAGTTATGGACGGATTCGGATGAAACTTGGTGGACATGGGTGTGTGACAAGGGAGAATTGATTCAATTTTGGTGAAGATCCGGATCTGATAATTTTTTAAGTGATTCCTGGCCATCGAGAGATAGGGCGAAACCGATATATAGCACGATATCTCAAAAGGTTATGGACGGATTCGGATGAAACTTGGTGGACATGGTGTGTGACAAGGGAGAATTGATTCAATTTTGGTGAAGATCCGGATCTGATAATTTTTTAAGTGATTCCTGGCCATTGAGAGATGGGGCTAAACCGATATATAGCACGATATCTCAAAGGGTTATGGACGGATTCGGATGAAACTTGGTGGACATGGGTGTGTGGCAAGGACGAATTGATTTGATTTTGGTGAAGATTCGAATCTGGATTTGGATACGAGAAGTATATCGTTTTCAAAGTGCTTCTTCACCATTTGAGAGATGGGGCCAAAAACGATATAGTACTGTGTCGCATGATATTTCAAAAATGTATTCGGCCCGATATGTTCCCGTGGCTTCGGTATGTGCTCCTCCGAGTGCCCTTCCAGTCTTTTAATAGATTTTTCTTTCGATCCTGATAAGTTGTCGAGAGGCGGCTCGCTGCTTCCGGTGCCTTCCAAATGACACGTTTCCCATATAATGTGCTTTTGCCTCCAGAGAAGATTGCGAGTTTGGGTGATCAAGCGTGATAGGCATGGTATTGTAGAGTGACAGCAAGCGGCAGGTGTGTCCCTTATTTATCCGTCATAACCAAGTGCCCGCTCATTCAGGATGATCCCTTAAAATAAAATAAAAACCCCTTGAAGAAAAACAGAAGTGTTTTAATTTCCACGTGCTCTTTTGGCAGCTAGGACGCTGGCTCCTCGGAGGACTGGGGCCAAAATCTTCTTCTTCTTCTTTTTCCAGGAATGCCTTTACATCTGCCACCGCAGGTGGATGGAGGTTATGTTTTCATCCCTGTCTGTCTGTGATCAGGATATCTCTGTCATCGACAGATTCGGGCAAAACTTGGTTGACAGGTCGGGTGTGTGACACGAACAAATTGATGAGAGAATTATCGTATCTGGATCTTTTCACCAAAATCCAAGTGATTCTTCACCAGGTAGAGATAGGGCCAAAAACGATATACATCGCACAATATTTCAAAATGTTGTGGATGGGTTGTGATGAAACTTGGACAGGTTGGGTCGGTGACAAGAACAAGCCGATTAGGCATTGGTCGAGGTATGGATACAGATCCGGCCTTTCGGTGGGATACAAAATGTAAACTGTTCAACCTGGCGGAGGTATGCACTCTTCCGGGTGCCGTTCTAGTTACCTCCACCCACTTATGGTGGATGGAGATTATGTTTTCACCCCTGTCTATTTGTGTGCAGGATAATCTCAAAAAGTTGTGGACGCCTTCAAACAAAACTTTGTGGGCAGGTTGGGTGTGTTACAAGAAAAAGCCGATTTAAATTTTAGTTCAGGTCTGAATCCACTGGCTGAGGTATTCACTCTACCGAGTGCCCTTCTAGGTTTAGTATGGTTTTGGTGAGTTTTACCTGAAAAGAAAACGCAAGGAGCTTTTACATGTTATATTTGATTGGTGCTTGAGCTTTGAAGAAAATCTGTGATATATTTCCTACCAATCTATCTCACATTCTCAATCTGTTATTCTGGAAGGATCATCAAAAGAACCTACCCACCTATTTCCATAATCAGCCACTGGAAAGGGTTCAGTCTCTTGAACTTCTCAGCCTCACCATTAGCCATAACCACTCTTGTGCTGACCATATAATATTAGTCATATGATCTTGTGCTGAAGCTGACCTTGACAGCCATCTGCAGATTGGGAAATCTTCTGCCATTCGAAGTCAATTATTGAAAAATCAGTACAACTCACATCCTTCAAGGTCTTTTGCGCATCACTTCATGGAGTACTGCTCTCCTCTGTGGGTTAGCACTCTAGCATCACTTCGTTTCTGGAATTGAAAGCTGTCAACATTATTGGCATCTCCTGCAATGAGTCCAAAGCCCAAGCCCTATTCCTCTCATTTCATAAAGAGGGTGATCTCTGTTTTTAACCGTGTCTCCTCCTCTCTCGCTCATTCATCTTTCTCAGCCTTCGAACCTTCCAAACTCTCCCAGGATACACACATTCTTCCAGTAACCCCCTGCTGGTTTAACTCTCAAAATCAGGCTTACTGCCAAGTTGCACTCTTTTGTTCTTCTTGTCTCCCAGTTTTTGCCTTTCCTCCAGAGGTGAGTGAATTGCTCTCTCTTCCCTCCAGGTCTTCCATTAGGTGGCGTGCCACCATGTTCTGTCATCCTCCCATCCCGAGCCATCATCTTTTATACTCCCATTAACTCTACCCAACTCCACTCCTGGCAGGTTGATGCATTTTCCCCCCTCGTCTGTCTGTGTATCCTTTGTTTGTGTCCAACTCGCCCCACTGTCAGAACGTTGGCGTTTTGCCTTCTGTTTCCTCACTCTCCCATGAGCCTAGATATCATATTTAGTAAATAAATGAAAAGAACGAGGCATCTTCAGCTCTCTAGCCAAATAGCTAACTTACAGGGGGCACTGCATCAGTGGTATAGTCATGCATGCTATTAGTAATGCTACCTTTGGGCAACAACGTGCAATTGATTATTGACCAAACATGCATAAAGTACGAAAGATTGAGTGATAATTATCATCCTTTCAAGTTTTTAAAGGACTCAAGCATGAAACATAAAAAAAATTGTTCAAGTTTAAGTGTTTTATTACAAAAGTGGAGCTTCCTTTTTTTTCTTTTTTCGCTTTCTTCACTGTCTTGACCCACAGTTGTGCAAGCCAGCCGTGAGCAGAATGGGAACATTGCTACAGTTACTATTGATCAACGTAAGGTTTTCTCAACAAGGAGAAGGAATTACTTTTTCGCTACCATTGCTCTTTCTTTTAAATGATGTTTCATAAAATGGCTATCACAATTTTGTTTTCCTGGTTTTATGGTGTTTTGTTTTTTTAATCCTCACGTTGCTGTCTAAATGTCCTCCAACACTACCGCAGCATTTGAAATAGTACCCGCACTGTCTCCAGTCACGACAAAGGTTGTGCCTAGCCGTGGCAAGCCTCGACTGTCTCGCTCTCTTGATGATCGCTGCTCTCCAGGAAACCGCACAGGTGAGTGGTTGTCGGAGGATTAACTGACAAAGTTTGATCTTCCTGTTACGGGCCTGCATATTGACTTGCACAGAAAACATGGAAAAAGTCAATTGTCGTGACATAGTTTGCCACCCTTTCCAAGCAGATTTCATAAAATAAAATAAAAACTTGATTCTGAGTTCAGCTGGATCATTCCTATTGGTTTGAAGCTCCCAATGCATATACTTCCAGCATGATTTATGCATAGTTATGCACCACTCAGTTATGACGGAAGTAACACAAAGAAGTAACACATTGAAACTCCCCGCTCAGAACTAAGCTTTGATCCAAAAAGCAGAACCTGGTTGGTTGCAAGCTCCAAGGATGACGACAGTGTGTTGCACAGATAACACTCACAACATGCCAAAGACGCTCAACCCAGAGGACGCGCCAATAAACACACCACAGATACTCCCTACTAAACAATCCTCACCCAGATAAACTCGATCCACCCGCACTTCAAACCCACCCACTATGGTCTCATGTGACTCGATCACCACACCAATAAGGACTCACTAATGTACATTCTATGTCCAAGAACTTTCCAAGTTTGGAGAATGCACATCCATATCTTACTAGATCACACGAGAAGCAGATGATCGATTGAGGATGACTGCACGAATAAGAAATTGTAACGTAAAAATGTTTTTCGTTTTTCTGCTCCGAACATCGGTGTGTTGGACCGGAAGGGGATCAACACTCGGCAGATAAAAACAGGTCCACACGCTCCGAATCTCGTTCCATTTGAGCCTGAGTCTTTTTTTGTGGGCGGGAGGCAGGGGGGGGGGTTACGAATGAAACGACACCTCTGAAACTTGATCTGTTCTCACTCGTTTGTTGAAAAACAGGCATGTGATCGAGTGAATAATTTGGTTGGCTGTGCCTTATTAATAATTGCAGTATACACATCATATACAGTACAGTCGACTCGCCAATTATTACCCCCATCAAAAACAGAAGAAAAAAAATGCGATAGAGTTGACCCGGCCTCCGCTGTGAAAATGAGGCTTTTTTCCACGACCTCAATGTCGCAGCTTCATGGTTCAAGAGCCGCGTCCATCTGTCGTACATCCATACCATCCGAGGTACCACAAAAATATCTTTGCTTCTCAAAACGTCAGATATTCCCTTGCTTGCTTTTGAAAACGCTTTGGTGACGTTTCCTGAGTCTAGGTTTAACGTACAAAAAAAACAAAAACAAACCGGGAACAAATCCATGTCCTAATCATCGCCATGACGCATATGGCTCTCTCCACCCAAAGACCAATCATGTGATCCCAAATATTGGAGAGAACGTATGTAAATGAAAACTAATGAGAAGTTCACCTTCCAAAGCATCATAGATTCTATTACCCTGGTGAGTATGGTGATGCAAGCAAGTGACGATAATCCACTTCAAAGTTTGACCGAAGCCAAAATTGAAGAGTGGTGTGAAGTGGACCGTGATTTGACCGACTCCGAAATCAGACTGTGTGGTTAATCTCCAGAAGGAAGTTGAACAAGATGACTACGACTCGGAAGAAGAAGACTTTTCAACTGAGCATATCACTTGAGCTAATGCAGGGGTGTGTTCCATTACCAGCTTGTCATGCACTCGCCAAGTGGCTTAAGCACTCCGACGAAAAGGTGGTGAGGAACGGCTGGCTTGGCAAGCGATAGCAAGCCGATTGGTAATGGAACACACCCCCGGTGAAGGTCTTGACGTGCTTGTGAAGTTTGCTGAAATGCAGAAAGCTTACAGCACCCAGGAAGCGATGCAGCTGCACCTTGTACAAGAAAATGTAATGAGGAAGAGGCAAGAAACAATGCAGCAGTCTGATTTAAGGAAAGGTTCAAGAAAGCCTCGAATTCGACAAGATGATGAGTCCGATGAGTCTGAGAAAGTGGAAGTTGACACTTTAGATCCTCCATCAACTTCAAAAGACTAGTTTATGTTTTATAATACAGGTATGTTATTGTTTTGCATAATTTATTGGTAATTACCTTTATGCTATGTTGTAATAATGTTATTGAATTTATTCTTCACAGGCAGTTTAACAAGTTGCTCTTTTGTACTATTCTCTGTCACATTTAGATAACCAGCATATTTGATTAACTGGCAGGGGCAAAGTCCCATGGGTACCAGCTAACACACATACAGGCACTCCTCACTATACACGCACTCCTGGTTAACGCATTTTCGCTGATGCCCAGTGAATGAAGTAACGAACACTTTTCATCATACACCATGTGTTTTCGCTAATATGCATTCTCTTTTTTTTCCTGCTGCGTCTAAAGGGGTAGCGTATTGTGCTGGGCATTCCATGTCAAGTGTACACACCCTCCCGACACTAATACCTCATTTTTCTCCCATACGTGGGGAGAACAAGTATTTGATACACTGCCGATTTTGCAGGTTTTCCCACTTACAAAGCACGTAGAGGTCTGTAATTTTTATCATAGGTACACTTCAACTGTGAAAGACGGAATCTAAAACAAAAATCCTGAAAATCACATTGTATGATTTTTAAAAATTAATTTGCATTTTATTGCATGAAATAAGTATTTGATACATCAGAAAAACAGAACTTAATATTTGTACAGAAAACTTTGTTTGCAATTGCAGAGATCAGACGTTTCCTATAGTTCTTAACCAGGTTTGCACAGACTGCAGCAGGGATTTGGCCCACTCCTCCATACAGATCTTTTCCAGATCCTTCAGGTTTCGGGCTGTCGCTGGGCAACACAGACTTTCAGCTCCCTCCAAAGATTTTCTATTGGTTCAGGTCTGGAGACTGGCAAGGCCACTCCAGGACCTTGAGATGCTTCTTACGGAGCCACTCCTTAGTTGCCCTGGCTGTGTGTTTCGGGTCGTTGTCATGCTGGAAGACCCAGCCACGCCCATCTTCAATGCTCTTGTTGAGGGAAGGAGGTTGTTGGCCAAGATCTCGCGATACAGGTGCCCATCCATCCTCCCCCAATACGGTGCAGTCGTCCTGTTCCCTTTGCAGAAAAGCATCCCAAGAATGATGTTTCCACTTCCATGCTTCACGGTTGGGATGGTGTTCTTGGGGTTGTACTCATCCTTCTTCTTCCTCCAAACACGGCGAGTGGAGTTTAAACCAAAAAGCTCTATTTTGGTCTCATCAGACCACATGACCTTCTCCCATTCCTCTCTGGATCATCCAGATGGTCATTGGCAAACTTCAGACGGGCCTGGACATGCGCTGGCTTGAGCAGAGGGACCTTGCGTGCGCTGCAGGATTTTAATCCATGACGGCGTAGTGTGTACTTATGGTTTTCTTTGATACTGTGGTCCAGCTCTCTCAGGTCATTTACCAGGGCCTGCCGTGTAGTTCTGGGCTGATCCCTCACCTTTCTTCATGATCATTGAGCTCCACGAGGTGAGATCTTGCATGGAGCCCCAGACCGAGGAAGATTGACTTATCTTGAACTTCTTCCATTTTCTAATATTGCACCAACAGTTGTTGCCTTCTCACAAGCTGCTTGCCTATTGTCCTGTAGCCTATCCCAGCCTTGTGCAAGTCTACAATTTTGTCCCTGATGTCCTTAGACAGCTCTCTGGTCTTGCCCATTGTGGAGAGGTTGGAGTCGATTGATTGAGTGTGGACAGCTGTCTTTTATGCAGATAACGAGTTCAAACAGGTGCAGGTAATACAGGTAATGAGTGGAGAATGGGAGGGCTTCTTAAAGACAAAACTAACAGGTCTGTGAGAGCCGGAATTCTTACTGGTTGGTAGGTGATCAAATACTTATTTCATGCAATAAAATGCAAATTAATTATTTAAAAATCATACAATGTGATTTTCAGGATTTTTGTTTTAGATCCGTCTTTCACAGTTGAAGTGTACCTATGATAAAAATTACAGACCTCTACGTGCTTTGTAAGTGGGAAAACCGCAAAATCGGCATGTGGATCAAATACTTGTTCTCCCCACTGTATGTTGGTCATTTATTCACTTGGGTGAAAAAACTCAAAATACCAACTTTTAGACCTGTGGGCCCATCGGGGCCCATTTTAGGTTCCCCCAAATTTGGGCACCCCCGCTGCCCCACAATCTTCCAGAGGCCATATCACAGGTTGTAGTTGTCCGATTTGGCTGATCTTGGTATCAAAATGCTCGTAAAAGCGAGATCTTTCGAATCTCGTAAAGTGAAATCACTCAAACAGTAATTCAAAAAGTTATAGTTTGGGCGCCCTTTGACTTTGGGCCCCGCTCCCCAGCCAAAACGATGTCCCGATTTTTTTCGTGTGAGAATACCCCTTCATCTACTCCAACACCTCAGCATAAATGAAAATGGGATCTCAATGGGTTCAATTGTGATGATGGTTTTATTGTTCGGGGACTCGGTGCTGGACACACAATATGCCACAATACATTGCACATATTTGAACACAAGATTTCCAATACAATATTATCAGTATATTGTACATAAATTTTCCACATGCACATGCAGGAACTGGAAGCGATACTAGTATGAGTAAGAGTTTTTCCTCACATATTATAATCAAGATTTTTGCCAACCAATGTTTTATTTACAGCTGTGTTTCTTTTTTACTGATTGTGTAGGTTCTACCTGTAGCAGTTTTTGGTTCTACGGAAAGAAGTATATCAGAAATGTCTAAAATGCAGTGATCTTCAATGCCAGGAAAAAGAAACTATTTGCGGCCGTTTTGGATGAAGAAAATTCACTTTCACTTCAGTGATGTCCTGAAAGGCTTCCATGATGCAGGCAAGCCACCATTTTCCATCATAGTGCACTGTGACATAACCTGAGAGTTTCCCGTTAAAAGTTGGTGTAGATTTTGAAATAGCTGACTCGATACGGTGTTCCTCGCTAAGCTGAATTCGCGTACTTGAAGAGCAGTTCAGAAATAGGGATGGAAGCATGAAGTTTTTGAGTTCCAGCTATGGTTTTGCCGTTTTTAACCTTTCTTCCAGATTTCGTTCTTCCTCGTTATACGCCCTCTTGGATCCCATAACCGAACTTCATTTATTCAAACCATTTTCAGCAAAGGCGAAAAGATCTTTTGGAGAAATAATTTGACTGTCGTAAGGTCTACGCAGCTCTCACGTGTTGCTTCTCGTATGACTGTACCTCCCACGCATCTGAAGGGCCTTGCCATGACTTGTGGCAAAAAAAATGCCATTCTGCGTCAATACCATACTCTGATTTGTGACGACATAGGTTATGAAGCTTGCAATTCTTATATTGGCCAGCGCAACCGTCTGGGAAATAGTAAAGTTCTTTACATTTCCAAGCTAGATTTCAAGTGTTCAATGAGCATTCTTTGGAAGAGGAGGATTGAGACAACGTCGTGAGTATTGCATTCTGATATAATCGTGAACGAATGCTGGTTTAATTTCCATCGTCCGATTTGAAATAATAAACCCAGGGGTGAATTGTCGCTTGTAGGAGCAGTTCCAATGGAATCCTTGGCCGCATCCAGACAAACGAATAGTTCTCTGAGAAGTCTCCAATAATGACAAAATTCTCCTTCACAATTTCGTCTTTCTTATTTTTCAGAAACTGAGATTGGGCCTTGGCAATGAAGTCGTGTCGCACTAATTTCACCGCGCGTTCACAGAATTGATTAATGAATTCTTCCAAAGGCAGGACCATGGAGCTCAGTTCAGATCTGTCGGTGGATGTTCTACCGTTTAAACTGAATTTATCAATATCCTCGAGTTCATAAGCACTCAGTAGCTCGGTTTTGAAGTCTTCAATTGATGGGCAACTTTCACAAGTTCTGAAATAACATGCCGTTTGCTGGGTTACAAACTATGCGTGTATCACATGATGATAGCTAGGAAGTTCGGCTATCTGTGGCATTTTGGAACCAAACATCATGAGTTTCACATTTGATGTATCGTACATACACATACACTGTGTGTACCGCCTGAACCGCCAGGACACATTCCGAGGACGGAGCATGGCGAACTTCGCGAATCCAACTTTCAAGCCAGGGTTCTTCTCTTTGAATTTCTGAAACAGTTCCTGAGATTGTTTAGTACCAGCGCTTTGAATTTTGTCTTTTCCATGTTAATTCCTGACCACCACACCAGTCCTTTTTTCCCGGCATTATTCGGCTGACTTCATCACTGTGTAAATTCGGTTACGGCGCGATTCACTTTGTCAGGCAATATTTACCCTGTTTGGGATTTGGAGACGATAGCATACCATTTTCTTCTTCTAAATTTTTGGCTTGCACAGCCATTCTTTGGAGCAACTGAATTCACTCATCATCCCTCTGATGCTCATATTCCTAGCAAATATTGTCAGTATACGTATTTGCTCTGAACGGCTCGAAACAACGTATTTTTCTTTCAGGCTTTTGATCACCTCTGGCATGCAGTTTTTTATCACATTTTGACGCTGTATTTGTGTTTTCTCGCAGTGCTTGGTCCAGCAACTAGTTCTAATTTCTTTCGCACAGAATCTTCCACTTTACTTCGCTTTCAGGAACGTACCCTGGGTTCCTTTCCGCCTTTCGTTTGTCGAATGGGCTTTCGCCTATCATCGATAACGACTGGTTTAAATAGGTCAACTTCTGCTTCTCGCTCAAAAACCTGCTCGTCCTCATCTGTCAAAATTCTGCAATGCCTTCGATAGTACTTCTGATGATAATTTCGAACTGGTCGAAGATGATTCTTCAATACGCTCTGGTGACAACTGAGAAAGTTTTTTTCTGCACGAAGTATAAAGTCTGTCATATTTTTCACCTTGAAGAAAAATTCATAACATATCATTACACATGCAAAGATCTTTTCGTTGTTTCGTTTTATGGCAGCTGAACGGATCGCAACAATATTTTCGGAACTCCTTTCGATCTGCAGTCGCTATACTTACTGCAAAATATGCAAAAACTGAGATTATCCGATTTATAACTTAATTCGATGATGGTTATACAAAAATGTACACATGCGTCGGCGACCCTCATTTTGATCCGATTATGCAATCGGCTCGCGCCGCCGCGCACAATGGCGGCTTGGGCAGGGGAGCATTGTTGCGATGAGATGGCGGTTCTTTAGGAGATGATGGCGTTTGTGATGTTTGTTAAAATAAAGACGAGAAGATAACGGCTACTTCAAAGATTCGCAGGCCCGGCACAGAAATCCTTTACACATCGGTGGGATCTAACTGAAACATACTTATCGAAATATGATCTTCGGGGAACCTGAATGGGTTTTGTGATTCCACATCCGCAATCATAAAAAATAAAATATATATATATATATTATATATATATATATTGCATCATTGCGAAAAAATTTCTGCCTATTTGTCTATTGAGTTTTTAGGT
>CM068957.1:113723830-113752361 GCA_035128595.1 Eptatretus atami
TAATCGGATCCGGATCCGGATCTTCACCAAAATCTCATCAGTTCATCCTTGTCACACACCGAACCTGTCCACAAAATTTCATGTGGATCCATCCACAACTTTTTAAGATCCTGTACACAAACAGACAGAAAAGGGTGAAAACATGACTTCCTTCACCTTCGGTGGCAGAGGTAAAAATGTCAAAAAGGACCAAACAGTTGATGGAAAAGGGATGAAATAGGAATCCAAAATGTGGATAACATAGAAACTTGTAAAGCAATCAAAAACACGATGAGACAATATGAAGAAGTGAAAGAGCAGGTTGTGGGTCACCAAACATGTTCTGAAAATTTATCAATATGATTATATCATGTAATAGTTCGATGCAAACTATTGTGGTTGCCTAACTATTGGGAAAATTAATGAAATTTAACTCCGAAGTTGTTATTTCTCGAGGCTGTTGACAAAAACAGCCGTGTGCCCATATATGGATGGTGACGTCACGTTCTCCAAAACAAAGTGGAAGCTCACTCGCTCATTGAAGAAGTGTCCAGTTCAGCGGGCCGTTCTTTCGCTTTATTTGAGCTTGCAACTGTCTATATTATCCTTTTTTATTTTGAATTATTGTAAAACAAAGTTATTTGGATATTTGTACATCATGCCTCGTACGTGTGTCGTCATGTTTTGCGAAAATGTCTGGAAAGCGGGTAATCGCTCCCACCGATTCCCGAAGGAATCAAACATTCGCCGGCAGTGGATAAGATTTGTACAAACAAAACGGGCGAATTTTTCCCCAAGAAAACGGGTAAAGAGGACCCTTTGGATAGACTTGTCATTTGTTGGTGACCATTTCACAGCCGAGGATTACGAAGCAACGCAATGAGTGAGCTCGGTTTCAAACAACTGCTCAATTGAGCCTGGAGCGTGACGCTGTGCCCACCATTCAGCCTTCTCCTCCTCAGCTGGCTCCTGCTTCATCTTCTCACACTGTCACCTATGATTATTTGCAATTTAATTTTAATGGCCAATTATTCAATTAGCGCCAACGTATTTTGCCTTTTCGCAATGTCATCGCAAGGAAAAACACAGACAAGAGAAGAGGAAAAAAAAAACGTACGTACAAAATTAGTTTTTTTTTTTTAAACAACTACACAGTCTGTTCCTTCGCTCTCGTAAACGACGACTGGAATTGGGCATTGTGTTTATCTATAAATGCGCATAAGAAATCGAGAAATTATTAGAATACACTATCCGGAAGTCCATACGTGTGACCCGTAATTGGGAACGCGGCTGAGAATCTTCCCCATCGGCCACGCCTACGCAGCAACGTGTCCTGTCATTGTTGGTAATAAATGGCCATAACTTGGGAAGCACTTGTCCGATTAATATCAAACCTTGAAAAGGCACATCCACAGGGCCCAGCAATATACCTGGCAAGTTTCAATTAGATCGACCAGTGGTTGTCGAGAAAACAGCGGTGTCAACACACACACACCAATTATAGATAGATATGCCACAACAGTCTCTTGAAAGTTGGGGTTTGTTCTAACTGTTCACTTTCGCTGGGGTCAAGCTCAGCTGTCAGAAAGACTTCAACGCCAAGGCTACGGGGTATAATATTTGGGTCCATTATTGATTCATTCTATTTCTGACTCTTGAGTGACTAGAGGGTTGGTGGTGGTCGTATGGCAGCTTAGCTGCCGGGTAGCTATCATTTCTTGAAGCGCGGCTGTGTCGCTGATGCAGTGCCCCTCTACCAGTACACACACTGGAACTGGTACTCATTTCGCCGACCTCGGAAGGATGACAGGCTGAGTCAACCACCTGGTGTATTAATTCAGCGGCCGACAGGGCTTGAACTCAGGACCCGAGGATCCCAAGCCACCACCATAACCACTGAGCCAACACCAGGCTACTAGAGGGTTAAAAAAATTTTATATCAAGTCACAGACGAATCAAACTTTACATTATTTGATGCCATTGAACAAGAAAATGAAAATCTACAAACCCATCTGTCTGGTGGAGTCTGTCAGTTGAACTGCCGGACAGTCAGTCCTGCCACTTGTACACGAAATAGGCCGTTTTCTGGCACTTACAAGTGGCTCAAATTATATGGCTCAGGGCCAGAAACTCCATAGTATAAATTCCCATCATCCTCCGACTCATCCTCGGCAATATCGAATGAAAACACTCAATTTCATCGCCGCTGAAATCACTCTCTGATTCGCATCTCGCCATTGTTGACACGCCTGTTCAGAATGTTCACAAGTTTTCGGAGAACGTGACGTCATAGCATCTTCGGTAACTTCCGGACTGTGTTTCGATCACTGACAAAAGTTTTGACTCAAAAGTTAATTTTAGCATATTTTGAGTTTCAAATGTAAGAAAATAAATACCCAACGATAATTATTAATGTGCTTACAACCTTCGAATCACGCGAAGTCATCAGCGACCCAAAACCTGCTCTTTAATACAGAAAAGATTAGAGAAACAATAGATAAATTATCTGTGGGGAAAACGGATCGCAACTCCTCTCGACTGGAATGGACGAGCAATCGGAGATAGATTAAATACTTGAAAGAATTTAAGTTCAACGAACAAACTCTTCTCGTGTGAGCAAAATAAACAGCTACCACAAACAACTGATTCAATACCAGACGTTAACAAGTTTAGAAGCAAAACATGCATTGAAAAAAAAACACATGAAAGCAGGACACCAAGACACGACAATTTACTCCTATATACCATCATGAAAGGGGATGAAATGATTACAGAGGAACTTGCAAAATTATATCCAACTCGTGGAAGGAAGATGATACCCAACATGATAATTATTTTTGAGAAACGAGACAAACATCTTCAGAGCTGTCGATTATGTACAAACTCTTCACAAGTCTTGACTAACAAAACGGAATACGCTTTGGACAGCATGCAGCCACAAGAGCAAGCAGGTTTCAGTAGGGGTTGCTCTATTAAGGACCAGATGCATACAACAAATTAATTGAAAGGGATGTCGAGAATACAACAAGCCTCTCTGCATTGCATTTGTAGACGATGAAAAGGACCGCGAATCAGTTGAAATGCAGGCAGGATTAGAAGTGTAGTTAAGAATTTTAAAAACTAAACAAAAAATAAAAACCGAACACAACAGTTTACGTAACCACTATATAAAATGCAACATTTGATCTTATTTGGATTATACTTTATTTTGAAACTCCATGTTGGGGTGGCAAAATCCACAGCCTTTCAGTCTCATGATTACGAAATTTAAGTCATGTGATTACATTCTAGTTTATTCAACCAAATAGTTTGATCAGAGGTGTAGGAGTCATGTTTCAGATTATTCACACACGATGCACCAACTACTTCATGAATTGCTTAGTTTTCACAGAACAATAATGTGCTGTCCTTAGGCCTGCATCATAACCTTGTAGAGGACATGATATTCAGGGTGAAAATAAATAAATAATTGTAATCTTAATTTCGAGGTACAAGGTATTTTCAGAAAAAAAAGTTGTCTTCCCAAATCTTGATCGACTTACAAGTGTACACCTGTATGAATTTGGAGTTTTTATCTGTAATGGTTGTTGAACTTTTCAAAATAGAGGAAATGCAACTTGCTGCAGCCTTTGACATCACTCATCATAATTACCTCCGCCAGCGAAGGTGGTTGGGCGGAGGTTATGTTTTCACCCCTGGCCGTTTTTCTGTGTACAGGACATCTCAAAACGTTGACAGATTCGGACGAAATTTAGTGGACAGCTTGGGTGTGTGATGAGGACGAATTGATTCGATTTTGGTGAAGATCCAAATCCAGATCCGGACACCGGAAGTTTTTAATTTTTAAAGTGATTCTTCACCAATGAGCGATTTGGTCTAAAATGATATATAGCATATTTAAAAAAATTGTGGACGAGTTGTGACAAAACTCTGTGAAGGAGTTGGTTAGGTGATGAGAACACGCTAATTTGATTTTGGTGAAGGTCCGGATCCAGATCCGGCCTTTCACTGAGCTACAAAACGTAAACTGTTCAGTCTGGCGGAGGTTCGAGTGTTTTAATTGATCGCAAGATTTGTTTTGCTTTCTTTGAGAAATTGTGTTGTCATCTTTAGCTTTTGTTACCTCCACCAGCAAAGGTGAAGGGGGTTATGTTTTCACCCCTTCCTGTCTGTCTGTTTACAGGATATCTCAAAAAGTTGTGGACAGGTTGGGTGTGTGACAAGGATGAACTGATTAGATTTTGGTGAAGCTCCAGATCCGACGACGAGAATTTAAGTGATTCTTCATCATTGCGAGAAAGGGCCAAAAACGATATATAGCACGGTCTCAAAAAGTTGTGGACGGATTCGGATGAAACTTGGTGGACAGGTTGGGTGTGTGACCACGACGAATTGATTCGATTTTGGTGAAGATCCAGATCCGGTGACAATGTTTAAAGGTCCATGACACCCAAAAGTACTGAAATTGCATATATATATATATATAATATATGTCCTATAGGAGATTTTCATCGTGATTTCTGATCTGACAATTTTTTCACAATACTCGTTCTGTAAAATGTAAAATTAAAAAAACAAACCTCTTCGGGAACGCCCCTAAATTCGACTGAAAGGGGCGTAACCCACATAACGTCAACTGCAGGATGACAAAGGCTGCACGTAAATTACTCGGTTGGTGGTCTACGTGATTCTATTGGCTTTCTGTGTGTTTCCACATTCGATTGATCGACTCAATCGCTTCGTTCATTTCTGCTTTAAAAAAATCAAACATTTGTTTTGAATAATGGATGGCATGGACTTTGATTTGTCTGGTAGGACAGTGAGTGTGAGAGAATGAAGGATTTTGGTCTGAATCACATGGAGAATTGTCGGATAACGTAGTCGCGGAGGTGAAGTTCAGGCAGCTGGAAATGGAATACGGCCTTAGCAGTTTGAGCCCGAAGCAGGACAAGCAGAGGAAAATGGCGATGAAATTCCCGGCGTTCATTATGATCGGGAGGACATCGAAGGAAGACTTGGCAATAACTGGTTAGACAAAATCCTATTGCAATTCAATAATGTAAATTTGACTTGCATACTGCTCGATATCAGAAATATTTTAGTGAGGTGACGTGACCAGCGCAGCGGACATGTTGCTCCGCGGCGAATTAATCACAAGCAAGGCCAGCCCATGTCATCGGCCGTGTCTCTCCGCGCATAAAACGAAGCAATCTCGTGTCTTGTGTGCAGAAACACACCTTGTGACACAATTGTCTGGAGTCGTCTGATAAATCTGATGTTCTGTTGCATTTTTATTTATTTTATTCCTACTGTCGTCATGCAGCGCCAGTAGAAAACAATGAAGAAAAGAGAATAATAAAGAAAGCTACAGCATGTCAGATTTATCGGACTAGTCGACGGACGACGGATTTATGACGAGTCTAGACTCTGGAGTTGACAAGTAACTTGTATTAGCATGCACACAATGTATAAGTCAATGCGTAAGAGTCCCGAGGATATGAGGCCGTGTAATAGGACAGATAAATTTGTCTTTCATAGTTGTGCCAACATATTTTTCCCTGTTCATTTATTACAGCATTTTGGCTAAATTTTATGAATAGCAAGCCAATGGAAGCAGTACCTTCACTTTAGAAATAAACCCATGTATGTCGAGTGCAGCCATACCTGGCTTGCATGTATGTGGAATCGTACTATCCCAGCAGGCTGGTTTCAACGAACAATTCAATAAGCTGCAAAATGTGGGTGCAGGTTTTTCACATAGTTTGATTTTAAAATTATCTCCTTGTGCCTTGAAATGATGCAATATTAATCTTTAGTATTTTACTTGTATGTCCCTGTAAGTTTCTTTTTTAATGGAAGGTTCAACAGTCACATTTAAATTTTGTGGACATGGTATAGCCCTTTATTGTGCATACATGTATTGGATTGTACACGACTACGACAAGGTAGTAAAGGGATAAATATTGCTCGGATGTTTGTGCATACACGGCTCAGAAGCAGAATTTCTTTTCTGCGAAACAATCATAGGAATTAAGACGATCAGTGAGATAGGAAACACATGTGCACAATGCATTTGCACGTACTTTATACGGCGCGCGACATCTCGAGTCAATCCACTCTGTCGAGTTCTGCAGATGACGTATCGTGCGAGTTCGCTGGTCAACTTTTTTTAGGGCGGGCATAGCAAGTTGTGAAAACACCAGAATGTTCGAAATATTGGTCTAATTATCCCATTGTTATTTTAAAAAAAGAACATGGGTGATTTCTTCACGAGGAAGGTCAAGTTAATATATAAATAACCAGAAAGTTTTGAGTGTCATGGGACCTTTAAAGTGATTCTTCACCATTGAGAGATGGGCTCAAAAACGATATACATCACGATATCTCAAAAATGTATTGGGCCAGATATGTTCTCGTGGATCAGGCATTACGGGGTGTTGGTGTGCACTCTACCTAGTGCCTTTCGAGTTCATTTTGCAATGTTCGTCCATAACAATTGGTTTTTATTTATTTATTCATTATAAAGTAATGTCGAGTGTTCTTGCATATATTTAGTGAAATATCCTGCACATGTTTTACTTTTTAACAAATCAAATCAATCGCATCACATCGCTTATTATTTTCCTTTGTCAAAAAAAGAATTTTTAAAACGTTCTTTGCAGAACTTTTGAGTTTAAAAGTCCATCCCAGTCAAAAGACTAATTTTTGTCTGTTTTCTTTTCACACCCTTTCATTTTGCAGTTATTATTACGACGGTGATATGATCTGCAAGGTTCAGGGAAAAAGGTTCGTTTATCGTTTTGTTTGCGACCTCAAGTCCCTTATAGGCTACTCTGCAGCCGAGCTCAACAAACTGGTGCGTGAGAGTGAGGCTCGGCGCATTGGCACCATGGAGACTGCACTTCCTCTCACTGTTGCTATAGCATCCACTCCTACCAATCCCGGCAACACAGCGACTACACATGCTGTATCCCTCTAATTTCTGTACAATTTCCACTGCAGTATATGACAAGAATGCCAACAATAGTACTGCACTTAAACATTGGAATCAAGTTCATGGAAGCTTAATAAGTACTTGTTTCATGACTTGCCTTTTTTCTTCTTTTTTTTTAACGCAGTGTCGACACTGCGCTCTCCCAATTCCAGTACCCTACACTGGATGTTTTGTACTTTCATTTAAACCATTATCCGTTAATTGTATGATATACAAATTAAGCTTGCCTCTGATGTTGCTTCTCATTGGCTGCTTATGATCTGCCAGGCAGCATGTGATGGAAATGGGTAATGGCAAGGAATGGTAGCTATGCCTCAAGTTGGGGATAAGAAATATGCTGCATCGATGAAGAAAGTAAGATGTGGAAATTAAATAAAAGAGCTGATAACATTAAAGGTCCCCTGACATGCAAAAGTACTGAAATTTCATTTATATATGTCCTCTAGAGGTTTCATCGTGATTTCAGATCTGACAATTTTTTCACAATACTCATTCTGTAAAATGTAAAATTAAAAAAAACCTTTCGGGAACCCCTAAAAATTCTACTGAAAGGGCGTAACCCACATGACGTCAACTACAGTATGTCAAAGGCTGCACGTAAATTACTCGGGTGGGTGGTCTACGTGATTCTTTGGCTTCCTGTGTTTTTCCACATTCGATTGATCGACTCAATCGCTTCGTTCATTTCTGCTTAAAAAAAATCAAACATTTGGTTTTGAATAATGGATGACATGGACTTTGATTTGTCTGGTAGCGACAGTGAGTGTGAGAGAAATGAAGGATTTTGGTCTGAATCACACGGAGAATTGTCGGATAACGTAGTCGCGGGAGGTGAAGTTCAGGCAGCTGGAAATGAAATACGGCCTTACCAGTTCGAACCCGAAGCAGGACAAGAAGAGGAAAATGGCGATAAATTCCCGGCGTTCATGATGATCGGGAGGACATCGAAGGAAGACTTGGCAATAACAACTGGTTAGACTAAATCCTTTCGTAATTCAATAATGTAAATTCGACTTGCAATACTGCTCGATATCAGAAATATTTTAGTGAGGTGAGGTGACCAGCGCAGTGCAGCGGACATGTTTCTCCGCGGCAAATTAATCACAAACAAGACCAGCGCATGTCATCGCCGTATCTCTCCGCGCATAAAACGAAGCAATCTCGCTGTTCGATACGATGAAAACTTGTGTGCAGAACACACACTTGTGACACAATTGTCTCGAGTAGTCCGATAAATCTGACTTCTGTTGCATTTTTATTTATTTTATTCCTACTGTTGTCATGTAGCGCCAGTAGAAAACAATAAGCCTGGTGTTGCTTAGTGGTTAGGGTGGTGGCTTGGGATCCTAGGGTCCTGAGTTCAAGCCTCTGGCCGCTGAATTAAAATACACCAGGAGGTTGACTCAGCCTGTCATCCTTCCGCAGGTCGGCAAAATGAGCCCCAGTGTACTGGTAAGGGGACACTGCATCAGCGGCATAGTCGTGTCCCAACCATGATGCAACCAGCAGCCACAGGCTGCACTCGAGAGAGAGAGAGAGAGACACAACGAAAAAGAGAATAATAAAAGAAAGCTACAGCACGTCAGATGTATCGGCCCTAGTCTAGACTAGAGATCTCGAGTCAATCCACTCTGTGCGAGTTTCTGTATGTGACGTCAACGCTGCGATTCGCTGGTCAACTTTTTTTAGGGGCGGGGCATAGCAAGTTGTGAAAGGCACCAGAAATGATCGAAATATTGCTCTAATTATCCCATTTTTGATTAAAAAAAAACATGGGTGATTTCTTCACTTGGAAGGTCAAGTTAATATATAAATAACCAGAAAGTTTTGCATGTCGGGGACCTTTAACTTCACGAGTCATTGGCAGTTTATGGATATGTTTGGAAAGCATGTAATCTGAAACATTTACCAGGACAGTAAACTATAGTTAAAACTCGAACGGCACTCTTCGACTTCGTGACGTCGCCAGATATGCCTCCACCCACATTATTACATCGTTATACATACTTGTACAAAGTATGATTTAAATCCCTGAACCCAGATTCAAGATATTAAATAATTCTGGCTGCCAGACCATGTGTCCAATCAGGTTGAAATTTAAGACGCATATTCCCCATGATTACTAGATCATAATTATGAAGTTTCACATCAATTGATGAAGCAGCTGAAGATAAATTTTGTTTTTAAAAAGATTTCATTCAATCCAATATGGCTGCCAAACCATGTGATCTATGACATCATAGGTGGAGAACTTTGCTCCTCATTGATAGGCGATCATGCCTGTAAAGTTTCACCTCAATCTGTTCAGCCATTTGAGAAGATTTTTGAAATTTTTATGTTAAAAATAATAGGGCTGCCGAACCATGTGACTGAATCGTCAATTCCCCCCCCCCCACATACAATTTAGACCTTGATGACCCTCATTTTCATACTGCGTTCGACGTATGCAATTATGACATCATAATGAAGCCACCGATGACGTCAAAAAAAAAATCACATTTTTCCCATGAGTACTTCACATATGCCAAGTTTCAATTTTTTCCATGCATCAGTTTGAGATGGAGGTCCAATTTTTTCCCCTTTTTTCTAACATGGCTGCCATGCAAAGTGACCTATGACGTCATAAATATTAAAACATTCTACATGAGTAGTCGCACCTATGGTGAAAATTGTCAATCGGATAAGCGGTTGCAGAGAAAAAGAGAACATTAGCATGGGCAGACAACCCGAAAACGATGCCTCCTGGCGACTTTGTCAGTGGAGGCCTAATGAGGGGACACGTTCAGTGAATTGCTTAGGCCTAAGTCACATTTGCTCTACGGCGAGGATACGGCGCCGTACGCCCTCTGAATTGACAGAAACGTGCGGTGGCCGCAGAGTTTCTGCGGTGGCCTCAGGGTGGCCCTACGCCGTTTGGCTATCTTTTACAGGCCGTAGGGTCGCCGTGGAATTATAACGCGGAGTTATAACTTTTTTCATTTCTACGTTCGCCGTAGCAATTCGACAAGCCGAAAAAAAAACTGGTAAAAAAAAAATAATAAAAAAATTAACCCACTCGTTACCGTCCGTCTGGCTGCATGTTCGCCTTAGGGCCCCCTGAGGCTACCTTGCGTCTGCCTTGAAATTCTATGGCCGCCGCAGGGCCCCCTTAAGGTCACCGTGCGACATCAAATCAAAGACCATACGGCAACCCCACGTTTTCGGTCTCCACAATTATAAATACCCCGTGCGGCTCCCCGAAAAATAAAAACATATGTGACTGCTACATTGTGTGACCGTGGAAATACTGCGGCCGCCGTATAATTGCTAGTGGCCATAGATTTTGGAGACCCCACGGCCACCGTGGCAAATGTGACTTAGGCCTTATCCTAACCTTTGGACGATGGAAATTGGGGTCGTTTGCCACGTTAAATCAAGATTATTTTTAATTTTTTTTAAATGTGCGTAAAGCACGATTCATCGATACATTTGGTGGCAGGATTTGCACTCCGTCCACCATAAAACACTTCATTCGGCACAAAACATACTGAGGTGTGTGGCAGGGTGGTGCTGAGGTGTCGTCCACCAGATGGCGGTCTCCTCGGGTGGGTGCCTGGAATGTCTTATCCCTAAAGATATAGGGGTGGGCCAGATATAAGATTAGGGGCGGGGTGGCCAAACAGAGGCCCCTGGAGTACCCATGGAAAGTGGACGCAGCGATGGACTGTGGTGCATGCTCCCAATGTATGTATGTATGTGTCGATACATTCTTGGATTGAAAGATGCTCAGAATAAGCAATGAATTGAAAGACAATAGGAAGTTATTTTTTAATCTATTTTTGTGACGATTCACAAAATATAACATAGAAAACTTTTATTGTGAATAATGTTCTGTGAAAGAAAAGAAACTGAATAAATGTTTCACACAAAATTGTTGAAGGTCCGTTATTGAAACAGAAGTTCCTTACCGTACGTACTGCTTGGTCTCTTGGAAATGGCGTTCAATGTGATCCCATTGGAGGAAATCATTTCTCGTGATCCGATTCGAATATCTGCACGTAAACGATGCTAACCAATAATTATACACTTGTTAAAAAAAAATGACGAGGCTATGAATTCAATTTCAACAAAACAGACTTCCATCACCCAAAAGTTAAATAACATTAGCTCTCATCAGTATTTAATCGTATAATGTATCAATGTTCAGGAAGAGTAACTTGGTATGAGGTACATTATCAACATCACAGTACCATACTCCTGATGAAATGTCTGTTGTCGGCAAGGATTGTGCCACATGGTTTGCCGTTGCTTTCCCATTAGGCAGGGCAGGAATTTGGGAATTTGTTCAGGGTACCAGCAATAACTCCCTTACACTCTGCAAAAGACACCATGGGATCTTTAACATCCACCAATGACCAGTGCACGCAGATGGGTCCTTTGGATGGACGCCGTTCACGTTGATCTATCACCCTGCATGTGAGATACAAACATGACAGCTTTAAGAGCAAGGTCAAACCTAGGCTCGACAGCTCGAAGGCAAGCGCACATCCCGTAAAGCTATCCTGCCAGCCCTTGGAGGTAATTGCACAAACCTTAGCCAATATATAAAAAGGAGCTCGGTCTCAGCGTGCCTGTGTGTCCATCATCAATTATCCTTTAGGAGATATACTAATCAAGCAATAACGGTACCCCACCCCCCCCCAACACATCGTAGCATAGCAATGCACACACACACGAGCAGAGTTTGTATCCTGGCATGGCCCGTGCCCAATACGTACCCCAGTTTGATCAAAAGAAGGAAGGGATGGGGAGGGCAAGTTATTTTTCATTTTTTTAATCTTCCTCTTAGTATGTTGTGTATTATTCAAAATTCAGCATCTAAAAAGGCTGTAATGAATATCCCATTAACACTTTCGCCCTCCTGCCTCTCTGAGTGCATAGCTCGGCTGGTATCTATACACCACCTAATTATTTTTTTTTCCCCCCCATTAACAACAACCGTTTATTTTTGTTTGTTTGTTCTTAGCAATTACACAAAGATTTGTATTCCCATGAGCGAAGCGACGGGTCTTACATTCTAGCAATACCTCAAAATGGGTTTGTTTCTTTTGAAAACTGCCACTTGCTTTGCTCCATCTGGAATTATTCCATCACTTTGGTTCCAATACGATTGCCCACCAGGTCCTGGTGAGAATCAAATAGCACTGATCATGCACATGATACCCTGGAGACGTGTCATGTTGACAATGGTGGTGCACACCAAACCTCAACTTAGCTGCAACCCTCTTTTGCAGAGATGTAACGTATCTTTTAAACACAAGCCAATTTATCTCAGATTTGACTTTCCAGCCTTGATTTTTTTTCCTTTTATTCTGCATCTGATCACAGAGAAGGTGCCCTGCAATTGCTGTTGCAGTAAAAAAAAATCCCTGTCAAATGTTGATCAGCCCTACACACCTACAAGTTGACGTGCATCCGAACATCAACCTTGCACAAGGTCACAATGCATAATAGGTTCTTTAAATTGCGAGATTGTTCATTCTCGTGTTCAAATCCAGTGCGTAGGGCGTACTCAATCGTTCGCTGCAGTGCTCATCACCAATAGCACATGGTGGAGTGGACATCCTAATTCAGTAGACAGACTTGCCTTTCCCTGGACCTACATTTAACCATTTTGATCACGGTTTTCCGTTTGACATCCCCACAAACCTCAATGCTGCAATCCTGTTTTCAAATCCCATTATTTCTTAATATCCTTGTTATACATGTAAAAAGTACAAAATCATCATCTCCTAATATTGTTACTTTTAATAGATGTACATGCTCCTCCATTAACCTTATGACACTGAACAGAAAAAGTACCGAAACGTTTGTGTTCGACAGATTTTTGTAACAAACACGACTGACGATGAAAGTCGATTCCGCATGAGCAAAATAAACCAACACATCGACATTCTGACCAAAAAGTAATCGCAAGGAAATTTTTAAATAAAATCAAACATATGACCACAGAAAAGTTTCTGCATTTTGTTTATTTTAAACATGGCCAAAAGGTTAGAAATCTATGTATTGCTGGTGCAACGGCAAGATCAAGGGGAATCAGGCTAAGTGTAGTAACATTGACCCGGGTGTTTCGACGTAACCACGCCATTCCACACAGAACTTTGCCAAAGTCGCACCATCGATCACTCTGTGGTCAGCTGACCAGGATGTGCACAAAATGTGGCGGCCGTGCAGCTCTCCGTCAGCATTGTACCGAGGCAGGAGCTAAAACGGGAAGTGGGTTGAGGAATACATAAGAATCGAGTGAGGCTTACTTGAAGAACTGTTTGTGGTGGAGTGTACCTTTTGGCGATAACTCACCTTTGTTGGATCTCAAACATCCAACTAATGCGAGCAGATGATGAGCTACAGAGACATGACAGAAGTAAATAGACACCATGATTTTAAAATAATTTATTTATTGAACATTTGAAGTATATTTGATCCATACACAAGTATTTGGTAGACGCTATTTGCAGATTTCAATGCTTTCACTCTTTCAGGCATAGAACTAACAAGTTCTGAAATGTTCTCTTGTGGGATTTCTGCCCAGGCTTCACACAAAAGGTTCAGCAATCCTGCCCATGATGTTGGTTTCCTGGACTTTTTCCGCACAGCTCGATCCAATATGGCCCAGAGATGTTCAATGGGATTCATGTCAGGAGACTGACTTGGCCATGGAAGTCGCTTGATCCCATTTCTGTCCTGCCATTCTTTGGTCTTTTTTGCAATGTGGCATGGAGCTCCATCTTCCATGAACAGTGTGTTGTTTTTGACCATCTGACCAGTGTAGAAGACTGGAGAAGTCCATCCTCAAGGATAGAAATGTGTGTCGTAGTGTTGATGTCGCCAACACACTCCACAAGCTCTGACCAACCAGCGCTCTAGATTTCTCCCCACACCATCACTGAAAAACCTCCATGTTTGACAGTTGGCTGCAATCGGTTCAAAGAGAACTCTTGACTGGGAAGTCTCCAGACCCACGCACGTCCACTGTCAAAAAATTGAGCAAATTGGGACTCATCTAAAAAAATGACAGTTTGCCAAAACTCCAAGGGTCTGGTGGCCATCTTGTCAGCCCACTTCTTTCTCCTTTGAATGTTGGCTGGTCTAACTAGAGGTTTTCTCCTAGCTGCTCTCTCATAGCAGCCCAATTGATGAAGGTACCACACGGCAGTTCTTGAGCTATCCTGGACCTCCTCTGCAACATCTGCTGCCTTGCAATGAGGAGTTTTCTCAATGGACCGCTTGACAGCTCGAAGACACCTTTCTGAGGGCCCAGATCGACCAGAACGGGAAGCTGTGGATTCCTTGCCTTCGCTGGTGAATTGCACAATCACCCGATTGACCGTAGGAAGCGGAATGCCAAGGTTCTGAGCTATCTGGTGCTGGCTGACTCCACCTTCCCAATGGCCAACAATTCTTCCTCTTTGAAAATCGGAAAGTTTTTGTGCTCCCTGGGTTTGAGGCATAGTTGATTGTCATACAAGACCCAGGAACTCGTTTCTGCAAAGAAATAGTTGAATTAGTCCAAATCACTGAGTAAAACCGTGTTATACAGATTAAATGAAGAAATTTAAGGTGTCTATTTACTTCTGTCATGTTTCTGTACATCCTCCAAGAAGAATGCCAAACTTTCATACAAATGTGGGAGAGAAATCTTACAATTTAAGCTGGATCTCAGACAAGTCACAAAAAATTGCTTTGCTGACCACAAGTTGAGAACCCCACGTTGTGAAGAATTTGCTTCTGGACTCAAAGAAGATGGTAGAAGGAAGGTCAGAACAGGAGTTTGGAGTTTATTAAAGATGCCGACGATAGCTTGCCTACTCTTGCGAAGGACATTGTGGGATCTTTAACATCCACTAACTAATGCTAGCAGACAGGACGGACGGTGCAAACATTGCTGCCCTCGCTCTGCACGCAAAATACCAGGGTAATCGTTTATAGCTGGGTCGAGATTCGAACCCAGGCTAAATAGCTCAGGCACGTGCATCCACCTCTCGGCTATCCTACCAGTCCCATGCAAATGACTGAGTTTCACGAGGTCTGCACACTAAAATGGGAAATTGGCTTTCGAAGATTCCTTGAACTATTGTTTTGAAGTTCTGCACATTTATCACCAAAAGCAGAACAAGATTACTCGTTAAAACAAACATGGAAAATTACATTCAAGGCGTTGACAAGTTCGATTTGAAATGGTTCAACAGCACTTAGCCTTTAAGGTTATTCACCTAACATCAATAACAATTATTATTCAAATGAAATCATGTTTGGAATTTGACAGATTTTGAATAAATACCAAAATGGCAACATATTCTCATGTATTTAGGCAAGAGTAGGCAGAAAGCAATAGACATCAATGGAAAGGGAGGAGGAGGGAGGGGGGGGGTTAGAAGAAGATAAACAGACCTGGATCCGCCCCAGAGCTCCAATTGCCACTTCTGGAGGAACAATGACAGGTGCTGCGTAGCTTCCACCAATCTGAATGAAATGAAAAATAAGACCTGTTTTTTTTAATTTTTTTTTGTCAAATTGGAAAGATGTGAATAAGCAATATGGATTTTTGTTTTGAAAGAAAAGTTGCAGCACCGATTTGAACATCATTACATTTCATAAACGAGAACGGCACTCGGTAGAGTTCATACCTCCACTACCCTGAACAGTTTACATATATTGTATCCCAATGAAAGGCCGCATCTGCATCCGGACCTGAACCAAAATCAAATTGTCCTGTTCTCGTCACCTACCCAACTCGTCCACCAAGTTTTGTCATCCATCTACAACTTTTTGAAATATCATGCGATATATCGTTTTTGGCCCGATCTCTCAATGGTGAAGAATCACTTTAAAAAAAAATAGTAATAATAAAAAGAATTAAAACATTCTCCAATTCAGATCTTCACCAAAATCGAATCAATTCATACTTGTTCCGCACCCAACCTGTCCACCAAGTTTCGTCCGAATCCATCCATCACTTTTTGGCCCCCCATCTCTCAAGATAGTGAAGATTCACTTTAAAAATTCTCGTTTCCATATTTGGAACCGGATCTTCCCCAAAATCTAACTGATTTGTCCTTGTCACAGATCCAAACTGTTCACCAAATTTCGTCCAAAGCCATCCATACCTTTGAGATTTCCCACTCAAAAACAGACAGATATGGTGAAAATAACCTCTGTCCACCTTCAGTGGTGGAGTAAACTAGAGAGCATCTCAAAATGCAAAACCCACCCATGTCCGCTTTGTACTTGTACTTGAACTAAACTTAACGAAAACAGCAGCAAAAAAAAAAGTTAAGGATGTGGACACAGGCACTCATTCACAAGAAGCAAACTCACTAGCAGCTTTAATTTTTCTTTCTTTCTTTCTTTCTTTTAATTACTCCAGGCTCAGAGCTTTTGTACATAAATCACATGAAGGACTAACACGTTTGGCAACAATGTACTTGAACATGAATTTAAAGTCCATCAGTGAACAACTGTCAAATGCATTTGGAAGGTTCCCTGATGAGGAACTTCAACGAGGTGGCCATTCGACCCATCAATGGTTGCTAACTTAGGGTGCTTTGTCCATGCTCTATCCCAGGTTTTAAATGCTGAACATCATGCAAGGAAGCAGCACGGACCATTTTAAGGTTTTTGGTGCGACGCGGCCGGAGTTTGAAACTACCGACCTCTCAGACGCAGAGCCAAAGCTTGAACCGTTACGGCACTGAGTCTGGTTAATGAAAATGGTTTTGACGAGCCATACCGGCCAATCGAAATTAATTAATTATATCATCATTGCGCCTCGTTAACCTCTTCTATCTGCTTGTGCATCCTTTAAGTAGTTGGCCTTCCCACTGAACAAAACTTGTGGCGTGCCACCATACATTTAGACTCTTGTTACCTTTTATCATGTAAGCATTATACAAATTTTAATCGATCAAGTTTTCCTCTGAACCCCGTATATTTAAGAACTGCAAATACATATCAATGATCAAAAGCTTTAACTAGGTCCAAAAAAACTAACCGAAACCCATCACACAAATAAATAACCACAAATAAAAATCTCTCGCCAAAATATATTTGTGAATAAATTTTCCAAGCACACCAAGTCTGATCAGGGTGTACAAAAAGTGATCATAATACAAGTGCTTTGCGAATACTTTAGAGAAGATCTTATCGGACAACAAAATGAGCACAGGCCGACAGTTTTCAATCAACCCTGAAATACCAGCTTTCAGAAGTAAACATAATACGGCTCTTCGACAGGACAAAGGAAACTCTCCTGCACGCATGCTTTCATCAAACATCCCCTAAATGAGGTCCTGTGATGTCCCCAAAAGTCTTTAAAATCTTCCAGGCAAACCTATGATACCGTCAGCTTTTCCATCACAAGGACACAAGGAACTTTGATGCAGAGGAGGCCATTTGGCCCATCAAGCCTGGGCTGCATAAACACCAACTGAATCTTTCAACATGCACATGACTGCAAGTTCAACGAGCATAAATGGCGAATCAAGAGTCCCCTGCTGGAGCACCTTGACTCTTGCAAGGTCGGCGATCTTCTCCTGTTAAGGTCGGATAATTAAAGATGAGATGGGATTAATCTGTGAATGAGAGAGAGCAGGTTTCCGTGGAAGAATTTCCACGCAGAGTTATCATCAGTGGCAGTAAATATTGGCGAGCAGTCCTGAAGAGAGAGGGATGCTTGCAGTACCTGCCAATCTGCCCGAGTGAAATGCCAGTGTTGAAGCAGCTCTCTGAGAATAGCCAGAGACGTTGACTTTTACAAGCATATAATCAGATGAACCAAGTGGAGCAAAGTAAGAGCAGGAGATATTTGCAGTAACAACAATCATCACCAATTCCAGAAGGGAGGATGTGCCGCTTTGAGAAATTTGGGTTGGAAACTTCACGGATTGAGTCAGTCCCATGGAGTCACAGAAATCCTTTGCTGAAGTACCATGGCTGGTGAGAGAGGTACCACACTCATCCACGTTGCATGGTGACCATTGAAACCGAGCTGTGAGCATCACGATCCCCACTGGGAAGAATACAATGTCGAAAAGTCTTCAAAGACGCTTAATTCTTCAAGGAACCAACTACAAATACGTTTTTGACCTTTAAAAATAATTCCCTAAACCCAAGGACTATCTGTTCAATATGTTGAGAGTTAAACGATTCATCCGCATCTACGAATGCGCCATTAGCTCATTGTACAATCAGCTCGGTTGACAAATCTTTCTTTTCCCCATAATAGGCAGCACCGTGTGTCATCATCAATCCCGCAACGATTTAGCACCAAAGATAGAATCTCGGACTTTAACAAATCGATATAAAATAACTTTCATATTGGCTTGGACACGACAGTATCACTGTACGAAAACGGACCAACAATGCCAAGACCACAGGTCTAAATCCCAACTCGAACATATTGCTCAATCTGCAAGTGTATTTCAACCAACTTATCACCAAACAACTGCACATGATGTCTTGATGATTTAAGCCTCCGTGACAACACTGCATGTTATGCGTCGGTGAAAAAAAGCTCGAGTGTACCTTTTGCTCACTTTGTCTTGCCCGAAGCGCTTGCATTACTCACACTTCCGATGTTGGATAAGGTAAATGTCCGTGACGTCAAGTCTGTCTGGCTCAGGCTTCCGGCCTGCCCGGCGGCACGCAAGCGAGCCAGCTCTCGTGCCACGTCCAAAACTGAACGCCTCTGCACTCCTCGCACTACGGGTACCACCAGACCCTGGGATGTTGTCATCGCAAAACCAATGTCGTGGGAGGCCTAGAAGTAAATAGATACATATTTTTTCATTTTAAATAGTGATCTCAGGCTGATGGAGAATCTTATCACATGCAAGAAAATGACGCAAGGAGACATCAGAACACTTTTACGTGACTTCCAAGCACATCAGTAAGCAATGGATAAATAACGAGTTCCCTTCGAAGGATCTTCAATGCAGGATCTTCAACGAAGGATCTTCAATACCCATTAAACCTATCATTGGCTGCCAACCTATGGCTGTTTGGCTGTGCTCTATCTGAGCGAGCGTCAGGGAAGGAAGCAGCACGTACCATTTCCAAGTCTTTGGTATGACAACCAGGGTTCAAACTGCCAACCTCCAAGATTTAAAGCAGGCCTTCTAACCATTATGCCACTGAGTCTGGTTGCAGGGGATTTGAACCTGAATTCACAGTCTGGTTCATATGGAAATGCAAAACTGACTGAACCCAAAACACAACTCCTTGAGCCCATGAGAAACCAGAGTTCCACATTCAGGATCAAAATGATAAGTGCACAAAGCCAATCCTTCAGTGTCGGTACACCTTGGGTGTTGACACTTCTTTCAGCTCCTTTTGAATTCGATACTGATTTTTGTTTGATGGGAGGTGACTGGGATTCTATATGGAAACTGAACTTTGGAACCCTCTTCATTAAAAGTCGTATATCATGTCGTGTGGCCCACTTTGTGGGGCTCTGATAATGGTTTCGATTGGGAAATTTGTCATCGCAGAAGGCATTCCTAACTTCCGTTGTATTTAATGATGCTAAAAATCCAAAAGACCGATTCAGTTACGCGAATGAAGAATCACAATAACGACATCACCACCTCATGTCATGAAAGACCAAATTGACTTGTTAAAAATAAATAAATAATTATTAACAATCACAATCAAAGACGACAACAATGAACAAACCTTGTAAGTGATATTTTCACACGCTTCATCAACTGATGCATTGAGTATAGGAAATGATGTCAGGGCAAGAGACGCAGCCTAGAAGAGAGAAACGAAAACCTTGAGAAACAGCTAATCAAGTTGTTGGAATGAAGAGCATCAAGAATAAATAAATAGCAGAGTGAAACATTTTACCTTGATGAAAAAAGGCAAATATGAGAGGGTGACACCATATTTCTCTGCCAGAGGTTTCAGTGTCTGGCGTAGTATCACCAAAGAAGTGACATCACACTCTTCGCACAATAGGAAATGAGGAACACGGAGGGCGGCCGACATGGAACGCACCATGGCACGAGCAAATCCTGAAGGTAGGAGTACCAGAGTTAGTGCGAGTCTGTGTGTGTGTGTGTGGTTATACAACGTGTGAGGACAAAAACTGACCACCATCACAATTTGCAATTCAAACACCGCACAAGGGGTCTGCTTGTCATTCATCTTATTCTTCTTCTTTCTTACTCTTTTCTATGGTGGAGGTAGAGAGTAACATATTAGAATCCAACGTCAAGTTTGGTTAACCATTTGCCGGCTTCAATCGGAGAACGCTCTTTAAATCAACGTTGCACGATCATTCTGGTGTCAGGTGTTGGGTCCGGTGTAACTGGGTGCAGTGGAGTTCCACATCTGTCTGTCTTTAATCCTCCATTTGTTGAAAACGTGACTTCTTCCCTGGAGTGTCAGGAATCGCCTTCAGAACAGATCAGATCTTCATTTGGAGCTCAATTGCTGGTTGTGATGTGGTTGGGTTGGGAACGTAACGAGCTATTTCAATGGCATGTTGGTGCTCGACCTTATTTCCAGCATTCTTCTGCAGTGTTATCTTTGGTGGGTGCAGAATCGCTTCCTGGATTCGAGCGTGGTCATTGGTGGTCATGTGATGTCACAGTTTAATGGGAAGCCAGGTTTTCCATGGGCTTTCGATGTTCATGCACACAGGCTATATATTGGAAGGTTATACAGTGGTGCTACATTAACCAAGACGAGAAGCAAAGGTAGTTGTGTTCTCTGTGGGGTATCAGACATTGTCCGGTCCCAGTGTTCAGCTTTATGTCAACCAATTTCAGGCATTTCTGACATAAACTGGGGTATCTTCTTCTCCTGCGGAGTAGATTAGCACTGTTGACACGATGCGAAGGGTGGTGGCGTTTGTTCTCCATGCAATTCCTGCAGGTCTGTGCACAACGACTTTGCTTTTCATGCGACATTCTGTGTCGGAGTGGAGACCCGTCCAGGATTGTGCCCAATAGCCCAGAAGACTGCTTCGGCAGCACCGACGCTCTGCACAGAGTATGGTCCCAATGAATGGATGGATTCTGAAGGCGATTACAGAACGCAAAGGTTCTGTCAAGAGTTACCCCAAGATATTTAGGGAGCTTCTCGTGTTGCATCTGTTGGGCACAGAGGTTGACTGTGAGCTTCTGCTCAGTAGGCTGTAGGTCAAGCCGAACAATGATTCAGCTGTCTTTCTTTCGGTTTGAGCCAAGTTTGCCAGTACTTGAAATACTGCTGGAGCTCCTTCAGTAACTTCATAAGGATGTCTTAGACCTCTTGTTTTGTGCGGCAAATCAGCAGAATAATCACATTTTCTTCTGCCGTTGGCGGGGAGGTCGCTGGGGACAGTCATTGGTGGCCACCAACCTTTGCGGCAAGCTATTATTTAGTTATGAGGTCAACTTACCATCCTTCCCATGTGCTCGTAGCATGGAGGAAAGGAGTTGTACAACATGATGGCATCTGATGACCCATGACACCTTCAGAACCAAGCCATCCCACCAGTGCCGTAAGATGGCTGAATGGTCGATAAATGTGACTCTGTTGATGCTTTTGCACCATCCCACTAAAACGTGGGTGGTAAGTGCCAAACCTGGTCATGTGTACAGTGACCCTGCTTGTTCTGGTCGTTCTGTTGGGATGTTTTTCTCCAAATTGGTGGCACATGGCATTGCAGCAGCACTGGACCTTTATTACTCTCTATCAAATAAAAAAGGCCACGTTAATGGATGCCTTGAGAAAGTTTGGCTGAACACCAAAAAAGGATTTGTTGAAACACACACCTCACCAGTGGTTTCATCATCCCCTTGGTGAAGCACAAAAAACACTGGAAAAACTGAGGGCCGAGTTATGACTATTCCAAAGCAAAACACCAGTCAAGAGAGGCAAGTGGAACGACGTAACAAACATCGGGTTTGGTTCTGCACCTTTTATTGGTTCCGTCTTGTCTTTTTCGATGCCATCAAAGCTCGAAGCATGAGAAGCTTGAACTTTAGTCGTTTCTGGGACACGTCTGGTTAGGTAATCAGTTTGTGGAGGTTGTGGAGGTTGTGGAGTTGGTGTCGATAGAATCGCGCCGGTTTGCTGAGCAAGGTAAGCCATGATGTCTTCCTTGAGGACACGGTGACCCTTTCCGGAGCCAAGGACTTCAGCGAGCTTCACCTAGGCAAGCAATGCAAGTGAAAGTATAAACAATTTTTATAATAATGAAGCTTATCCTTCAAGTGTTTGAAAGGCAACCCTGAAAATTATGCTCATTTCCATTAGTATTGAGACCAATTTCAGGAGTAAACTGCTGAACTTTCTATGCTCTGCCACCATATAAGTTATTCCATACCAAATTTGGAGAGAGACAAATTATCCCCAAATAATCAGATCAATGTGCTCAAGTGAGATTCCAACTTCAACACTGAAAAGGTTTGAGGAGATGAATTTCCCAGAATTGTTACAACTGTATACCGAATTCAGAGGATGATTTTATAATGGGAGATTTGCATCGAGCTGGCTGGCGTTCCTATTTGAACACACCTTATAGTCTGAGGATACTTGGAAACCTGGGTTCAAACCACAAATACGGCACTGTTTATTAGTACTGTCGTGTCCAGGGGGTTTAACCTCAACCTGGATGGATAGCCAAGCTTCTCCCTTGAAGGCCTACAGCCAAGACTCGGAGACTTGATGCGTGCACGGGAAGGGGGCGCAATGTCGGAGGGGTGGAGGAGCACAGCACAGGTGGGGGTTTATACTCGAACCCCACTACAAATACATGGACAGGCTTCTTAAAAGGAACACATTTAATGAAGAGACAAATATTTACAAAGGACAATGATAATAATGAAGTAACTAAATCCTATAGTCGAGGCACTTCTTCACAGACTCAAATACAGACAAAGGGAAGACAAAATTAAAAGAAAACCCTTTCAACTATTCTTGTACTTAGCTTGGCCCAGAGCTGGTCTTTGTGGAATTTGGAATTGAGGCGCTTCCACCAGCACGTGCAGACGCGCACAAAATGGCACCTCGTCGCTTCTCTCGTAGCGGGACAAACACATACCAGGCAATCCATGAGCGGCACTCCACACCAAGGCTCAGAGACCCAATGCAGCGGCTTGGTGGGCCGATCATCCTCACCGACCCAACCAAGAGCCAAAGGCCAGTGTCTTGCTTCACCACATGAGCCAAGTTGCCTTAACACGAATACAAAGATCATGCCGTCGTCCTCGTGCGTGCGCTCACCCTGAACTCCCACTTCTTACTGACTAACGTCGCCGAAACCACTGTTTCCTCCTCTGAACTCTCCGTGCATGTGCTCGTGCGCGCTCATTCTTTCTCTCTCTTCTCTCTCTCTCTCTCTCTCTCTCTCTCTCTCTCTCTCTCTCTCTCTCTCTACCAACCCTTCCTCTTCGAGTTGCGCCTAACAATCCTCTGCGTCCGGGGCGTGGCCCGCTCGCGCGAAAATCCCAGAAAGGCAGGGCTTCTGCCTGCTCGGCTAGCTTCTGACGTCAGGCCCATCAATCATCAGCCTCAGGGGCTTCGCCCGCCATCACCCTTGGAGGCGGGGCTTTCCGCCCGGTTGTAGTTGTTCTCGGGACGTGTTTCCCCACCTTTATTGCCGATCTTGAAATATAAAAACATCGAGAAAAAAAAATCATAGGTGGGCAATTACATACTAGGGAAACTTATTTTATTACTCCCTAACTAATTAACACCGGACCACCTCCTGTGTGGTGACACGTAACATTTAAACTCACAGTTTCCCTCCTTAATCATGACGAGATGCCTCCTACATGTCCACGGACTAAACTACTCTATTCAATGCGAAATTCCATGTTAAATTCGTCCATCTACCCCCACAACCAGAACAGTACATAGTCTCCAAATTATGTCATCCTTTGTATAATGTATGCACAAGCTCCTCCATTAACCTAACGTTTAAGCAAAAAATGCACAAGGATAAATGAGCACATTATCCACATAACCGAGAATTTGCGACAAGTAGTTTGTGAAACACGTAGCACAGTCAATATGAGAGATGAAATTGAAGTAAAACTACAAGGAAACACCAGGAGGCAGACGTAGAGGGAGAATGTTGGAAAGACAGAAGAATGGTTCCAAATATAATCCACTCGACGCCAAACTGGTCAGTCTCCACATCAGACGCAAAGCTGACGGAATCTATCATTGTTGCAGACATCAGCCATTATTCTTCTCAAACCCTCCACCCCATCAACATGTTGCTTCTTTACCTTAATGGGTGGATATTCAAAATATCAAACAAGTCAGTCAGTCATCTCTGGACATTTCTTGAACACTTAAAAACTGTTTGGCACTCAACCATAATATTCAAGCTATTTGCTAATGACAATTTGGTGGTCCTTACCGACAAGTCAATCAATTTTCTTCACAAACATATACAACTGGTCACTCGATGGATAAAATCTACCTAATGATCTTGTTGACGCAGCTAATGCCACAAGACAGCCTTGTCACACCAAACTCATTCTTGGTCCACAAGTAGCAAATACATTTAAATGGCGATTAGCCCTCGACTTCTACATCAGAATTATAAAAAATACAAAAATTATCTCACATTGTGCTCTGCAGCAAGCCTGCGCACAGCAGGTGTAGCAAGTGACTTGTGCTGACCTTCAGCTGCACTTCCTCCAACTTCTTCAGCAACCTCTTCATCCATTTGTACCACGTCATCTGCACAAATGCAATTGCTCTTCGTACTCTCTCATTCTTTCCCAACACCCCATCACTCTATCTCTCAAACTCCAAACAACCCCCCCCCCCCCCCCCCCCGAGGAAAATTATTTTGGTGCCGGCTACAAGATTGTAATGTTTTTCTTTTAAAGCATCTGTATGTGCTCACCTTAAACTAGAGTTTTATACTTACCAAGTGGTTTTGAGTTGACAATTCATCAAAAAGTAATTATTTTTGATATCTTCTGTTTCTACTTTTTTTTTCTGTTGTTTCATCTTCTGTTTCTACTTTTCCTCGATATGTTAAGAGTTTCAAGTCCTTGATTTTTCTATTTTTAATAATAAAGGACTTCAAAAGACTCTGTCTTGTTTCAAACGCCACCACGCACACACCCCATGTAAGAGAAGTGCAATATGTTCTTTGGAAATGTGCTCCCTCACTTCTCCCCACTCCACCCTCCCACACTCACTAATAATGGCTCCAATCATCTCACCGTGTCACCTTCCACCCCCTCTAACCAGGATGCTCTTTTATTTGTGTAGCACCTGTGGATTCTGTCTCTATGTCGAGCAGTGGTCGGCCTACATACGCTGTGGCTTCAGGAGCGTAGTACAGACGTTTCACTACTCCATCATAGCGGCTGGTGATTGTGACGGATGCTTTATCACTCTGCACCTCACACACTGGCTCAAACTGAGCCACCCTGGAACCCTCAGTCACAAACCTGGCCAGAGGAGGAAAATAGCGACAGTTAAATACTGGCCAATCACAAAGAATGACTAATTTCTCAAGAGCACATGTTGCATGCCAAGTGGAAAAAAACAAAACAAAAAAAAAAACTTACCATTCTTTGATGGTAACTTCTCTTATCCCCTCTCCAATGTCCGAGAGATTGAACTGTACGATCGGAAAAGAAGACACTGGAAACAAAAGGTCACAAGATTAGCTCAATGAGAAAGGAACATCAAGCTTCCTAGCAATGAATCTAAAGCATGGGAAATTAAAAAAAAAATCTTCTCATTAATGTGCGTCTTACATGCAGAAAGATGCAGACGGTGGGCTGGTTGCTGGACTCCATGTTTCCAGATTCCAATTACAGCTCGAATACTCACAACCTGAAGACAAAGAAGTTTTTCTTGCCTCTCATATCAAAATTATGAAAGGTCCCGCTGTGGGCGGACGAGGAGACTTATCCAATGCATTTCAACCTGGACAACGACTGTATTTTTTCTGAGTACAAGTCGATACTTCCCCACCTCCCGGAACTCCGGGCCATGACTTGTACTCGGAATAGACTTATCTATGGTTTCAGACTTTGAATTGCGTAAATGAAAAACAAAAATTGCAACGCGAGACGTTTTCTGAAATAAATTGTACAATTGTTAATTTAAAAACACACTGCAGACATCATTGCCCGGAATGTTTGCCGATCGGGTGAACAATTAAACGTTCATCCACTCATCGACGCGTGCAAAATTATCCGATCAATAACAAGCACGAACTCACCAATTACGCTCGATGCATCCCTTTCAATCTCAATCATATGTATCCATCCTTACTAGGTATTCTTCTCAAAATGCCTCGCCTAAAGTCACGCAAATTTTAAAAGGGCAGCTCTTAAGTTGGAAGTTGTAAAGTTCGCCGAGGACAATGTTGGGAGCATGACTGCGCTGCTGCGCAGTTGCTGAGCATGACTGGTCGGCTGCTGCGCAGTTGCTGAGCATGGCTGGTCGGCAGCGTAGTTGATGTAGCTTCGTCTTATACTCCAAATCGACTTTGATACTGTAAAAGGAGCCGTGCGTGTGAGTTCTACCCATTGGTTGGACAGATTGCCTGACTCCACGTACAATTTCTGTATGACTGCCGCCAAATTAGGACCCCTTTGGAACACTTCCTCTCAAGCAGCACTTTTACTATGGAGGTTACATATGTTTGCTATTATTTCTGACTATTTTCTCCTAAAATTGACTGGTTTCTGTTTAGTCTGTGATAGCATGATCGGGGAGTAGAAAGTGTTACATATTCCACTGTTTCGACGTGGGAATGCCTGCCTACTTTTATGAGTGGGAGGAGGGTGAAAGTAAAGAGGGAAACTTTGGGGGGGGGGGCTTGAAGGCTTTGAGTAGAGGGGAGGGCATTGATGCCTTAGGGTTGAGAGGGGAAGGTCCAAGTCTTTCACGGACCATCTGGCCATGCCCTGACATTCAACTGAAAGTGAGAGGAATTTGATATTTGGCCAGAGCGCTGGAAATAACTCGCCTACTCATTGCAGAAGTCGCCATGAGATCTTGTACATCCATCAACTAATGCCGAGCCGACAGACAGGACCACCCAGATTAACATCAATCAGAGGAACAGCACACAATGTGGTGCAACACCTTGCCTGCAAAGCACCAATCCGAGAATCCAGCCCAGACTAGAGAACTCAGAGGTACACTTCCTCTGCACCACACATTCTTGAATTTAGAATAGCAGTTATCAGTACTACTGGGGTTCTGAACCCCATCCCCAACTCCCCCTCCCCCCTCCCCCTTTCCTGTTTTCTGGACCCCAAAAAAAAAAAATGGGGAAAAGAAGAACTGCATGCACAGGCAATTGTGCTCTGAACACAAAGCAAATGAGTTAAAGGTACAATCCAATCCATCCATCTATTGGGACCATACTCTGTACAGTGCATTGGTGCTTCCGAAGCAGTCTCCTGGGCTATTTGGCATAATCCTGGATGGATCGCCACTCTGACGCAGGATACTCAAATGGCTCAATCATCCCAGCAAGCTGGTACTCATTTTTACGACCTCAGAAGGATGACAGGCTGAGTCAACCCCACCTGGTATTAATTCCACGGACAAGTAGGATTTGAACTCAGGACCCTCGGATCCCAAGCCCACCACCATAACCATTAAGCCAACACCAGGCATGAATGAGTTAAAACTACCTTGTTTCATACCATTTAATGCCATCAAGTGATTTTTATTCACAAATAAAGTCTGACACCTTTTATTTATTTGCATTTGGCTCTCCTTTGCTTTTTGGCATTAAAGACACGGAATCCAGCTCATGCCTGATGAGATTTGAACGAGTCAACATGCTGAGCACATTCATTGAACAGCTGTGGTGGTGGTGGTCCTGGACTCCGTGTCATTCGCTACTTTCATGCACCAGAAAAAGAAAAGGTCCTTCCAGAATTCCTGATTACCCAATTTAAACTTTGAGGCTTTGTTTGAGATATACATATCTACTATACTAAAAAAATAGAATATGTTTGTATGTATGTGTGTTTGTTTGTTTGTTTTGTTCGTCCTTTATAGGCGGCCGAACCGTTGGATGGAATGAGATGAAACTTGGCATGAGTGATCCTTGGGACATGAGAACGGACATGGGGGGGGGGGGTCAAGTTCAAGGTCAAAGGTAACGGGGTCAAGGGGTCAAGGTCACCGGGTAACTTCAATTTCTCAATTTCATCCGATCGAGACGGGACCAACGCCATTCGACAGATAATCAAAATTAAATGACACAGTTGATTGACGACATTACTTCCGACTTCCGGGTTTCGAGTTATGACGTCATAAATTGACTAAAACGTCAATTTTTCATGTTTGTTTGTCCTTTATAGATGGCAAACCGTTGGATAGAATGAGATGAAACTTGGCAGATGTGATCCTTGGGAACGGACATAAGGGGATCAAGGTCAAGGTCAAGGTCAAAGGTCACGGTCAAGGTCACCGGATAAGTCAATTTTCTCAATTTCATCTGATCGAGACGGGACCAACGCCATTCAACAGATAACTGTACCCGCACATGGGCGGGTACTTTGCTAGTATATTACTAAA
>CM068957.1:113763740-113779931 GCA_035128595.1 Eptatretus atami
ATATCGAACACATAACCAAGTTTCATCAAGATCGGATCAAAGTCCAAGGAGTTATGCTCTGGACAGAGACACACAGACATAACGAACAAGCCGGTAGGCGGACATGGGTAGTCGACTACCGAATAGAACCTGACGCGATGGGCATTTTTTTTGAGATTTGTTCTATCCTTATTATCAGTATTTAAAATGGCAATTTCAGTTAATACAATGGTGATTTCGATGAAACTTGGTTGGTAGGTTATACCATGACCTAGTTGTGTGCAAATGAGAACCGTTGATATGGATACCACCTTCCCCATCGACTTGAAATTTTGAAAAATCATAAAAAATTTATTTTTCGAAAATCAAAAATCGGGCCACGAGCGGACTGTGGGCAACATTCAGCCATATTGTTCAAAAATTTCAGCCGGATCCTATGAAAACTGTCGGAGAGATAGACTTTGAATGGACCCTGGTCGAAAACAAAAAAAAACGAAGTTCGTTATGTCTCAGGACTATGAGTCAGATATACATGAAACTGGTATGGTAGGTTCATGGTATGTCCTAGTTATGTGTGAGAAGAACCGTTGCTATGCACCCTCCGTTGCCTAGCAACGGCCAAAAAACCTCTAAAGTGTGGGGGTAATTTTAACGAAAAAACAAATCTGCAGCATTAACACTTGAAGCTAGAATCATGAATTTTCTTGTGCTTAATCCTCAGTCATTCCCCATCGAACGGGCCCATCGCGTCAGGTTCTATTCGGTAGTCGACTACCCATGTCCGCCTACCGGCTTGTTCGTTATGTCTGTGTGTCTCTGTCCAGAGCATAAATCCTTGGACTTTGATCCGATCTTGATGAAACTTGGTTATGTGTTCGATATCAATGTCTAGTTGTGTTTCCTGGATGAGGGCGTGCTACGCCCATTGTGAGCGGAGCCACGCCCACAAAATAGACATTTTTATGGGGTAGTCGGATTAAAAATCTATCTTCTCCGAGGGAATTGACTGAATGGAATGGGTTCTTTCAGTATTTGAATCGCAAAATGAATTATCTAAAACTTGTCGTTGTCCGATTTTTAATTTTCGTCCAATGTCAAGGTCACAAGGTCAAAAACTTAGAAAATTGCGAATTTTGACATAAAATCATACGACGCCCAAACTTTGAGAGCTAGGATGACAATATTTTTTATACATAATCTTGAGGTCATTCCCCACCTAAAGTCTTGAACCATTTTGCTCTATCTCGAACACCTTGCCCGTGGCGCCCCCTTCAAGTTTGTTTTTACGCTGATTTCATCAAAGTATGCATAATCCGAGGAATGCGAAATGCCTAAAGCCTATATGACGTTATATTGTTCCTGGAATGTTCCAGAGGAAGTTTTGCACCAAAGGTCATAATCCTTGACCTTTGACCTTTTAAAGGCCACAAAGGTCAAATTTTCAAAGTTGTGGAATCGACCGGTGTTTTCGACCTTCTTCGAGAACTAACTCCAATAAGCTATAGCACGTATCCTGTTTCCTTATTTTAATGTTCACAAACATTGTTTTTGTGACCTTTAAAGGTTATGCAAAGGTCAAATTTTGAAAGTTGCTGAACGAAACCGGGTTTTCAACATTTTGCAGCTGTTGATTGAAGGCCACTATAATTAATTATAACTTGGTCAAAAATTATCACATTTTTCTCATCCTTGACTTCTTGAAACAATCTACATCGTCATAAACCGCTCGTGAAACCATTGTCGTCTTCAGACTTGTTACCATTTAGTTTGTTTACAATGCTTTGTTTCCCTCTTAAACATTCCTTAGTCTTCTTTTTTTAATGAAGTTCAGTTTCTCCTTTATTAGTTTCTCTTGAGTAAGGTAAATATTAATTATTTCTTGTTGAAAGATAAAAATTCATCCCCTGCAAGAAGCTTACATACTGTTCTCCAACTTTTATTTCTTGATCATTGTCATCTTCTGCTTTTCTTCTTCACTGTCGCCATTACTTACGTTAATAATCATGTCGACAACCTCTTCATCCGACATCTGACAGACCCACAGGTGCTTCACTTTTCGCAATTCTTCCACTGAATGATGTTCTTCTTCATGCAAGTCCTTCGCCACTTTCAATGTTTGCATAATGTATCAATTCTGCTGCGTCATCTTTCTCACTTGAAAGTTTAAAACCTTCAGGTTGCTCAATGTCATTGAACATGGTAAGTGGTCAAAAAGTCCTATGCCATGCATTTTTTAATGTTGGTCGTGTCAGAGTCCCATGCACGTGCAACTGCCCAAATACAGATCTTGATGTGAACTCCTTCTTGAATGTGCCTGTCACACCAGCACATGAATCGGTATTAAGCAGACTCGCATTAATATTTTATATTAAAAAAAATTTTTATTTTTTTTTTTAACTTTGGATTTTGGGATATTTTGGAATTTCAGATTTGAGAATTTTCACTGTATGTGACAATTCATGTGAGTTTTTACATCACAGGCAACCGTTCTGTCATCTAGCGATATTTTGTCATCATGATATTTTCATGTGGAATTGTAAAAGCTACACTGGCTTTAAAGAGGTTGTGGGGTTGGGGGGCATTTCCTCACCCCTTTGATCACCCCACCTTTGTACACCCCTGTGCGTGGTTATCTAGAAAATTGAAACTGAAAGACATTCCAGGAGAGCTCATCGGGCATCACAATGTCACCGTGCACACCCTAATGCGGTATGTCATTTCTGTGAAACACTTTGATCTGATAAACAAAAACCATCAAAACCGACAATAAAAGATTCCATCCTACATCTAGGATAAACGGCACCACTCATCATTGGAATAATGTTTTGCCTCATAGATTCTCAGTATTTACCTGAAATTGCAACACAATGGCGGGCTCAAGCACCTGCCCAGGATCTCTCTGGCCTGTGCCATCAGGGCAATAGCTGAAAGGGCCAAATTCACGATTGATGTTCCACGATTTTAATGGGATTTAATTCGCCCTATTATGTTGAATGACCAAATTTTTGAATCAATAAAATCATGTGTCACTGGTTTAGTTGAGTGCTCATCAAACTTCGCTGTCAATGAAATATTAACATGTTCGTTTTGAATATTTTGTTCTACTGAGTTGATTTCTTGTTTCAGGTACCTGATAGTCTAATGAAACCAGCCATTTCTTCAATAGGAGACCATTTAAATACGATCATTGTTTATATATACGTATATATAATTATATATATATATATATATATATATATATATATATATATATATATATATATATACTCGATGACCCGTGAACCGTTGGGTTCCCGTTGGACAGCGGTTGATAAAAAAATCATAAAAAAAACAACAAAAAAGATAGCTCCAGCGAACTATACCGCTGAGGTTGTTTGCATTGATAAATTCTCCCGAAGAGTACTGAGCTGAATCGGGAATCGATTTCTTAATAATTTTTTCGTTGCCCGATTGAACGAAGTTGATACTGCACACCGCAGGAGAATGGTGAGTAAGGTGGCCCTAAACTTTTTGTGCTATCGTGTACCGTTTTGGTTGTTATTCGGGAACATACATACATACATACAAGATGAGAGTTTTAGTAATATACTAGCAAAGTACCCGCCCATGTGCGGGTACAGTTATTGTTGAATGGCGTTGGTCCCGTCTCGATCAGATGAAATTGAGAAATTGACGTTATCCCGTGTGACCTTGACCCCGTGACCTTTTGACCTTGACCTTGACCTTGATCCCCTTATGTCCGTTCCCAAGGATCACATCTGCCAAGTTTCATCTCATTCTATCCAACGGTTTGGCCATCTATAAAGGACAAACAAACATGAAAAATTGACGTTTTTAGTCAATTTATGACGATCATAACCGAAAACCGGAAGTCGGAAGTGAATGTCGTTCAATCAACTGTGTCATTTTAATTTTGATTATCTGTCGAAATGGCGTTGGTCCCGTCTCGATCGGATGAAATTGAGAAATTGAAGTTACCCGGTGACCTTGACCCCTTGACCCCGTTACCTTTGACCTTGAACTTGACCCCCCCCCCCCCCCATGTTCCGTTCTCATGTCCCAGATCACTCATGCCAAGTTTCATCTCATTCCATCCAACGGTTCGGCCGCCTATAAAGGACGAAAACAAACAAACAAACACACATACATACAAACATATTCTATTTTTTAGTATAGTAGATATGTATATCTCAAACAAAGCCTCAAAGTTTAAATTGGGTATCAGAGATTCTGGAAGGAACCTTTTCTTTTCTGGTGCATGAAAGTAGCGAATGACACGGAGTCCAGGACCACCACCACACAAGCTGTTCAATGAATGTGCTCAGCATGTTGACTCGTTCAAATCTCATCAGGCATGGAGCTGGATTCCGTGTCTTTTAATGCCAAAAAGCAAAGGAGAGCCAATGCAAATAAATAAAAGGTGTCAGACTTTATTTTGTGATAAAAATCACTTGATGGCATTAAATGGTATGAAACAGGTATTTTAACTCATTCATGCTTGGTGTTGGCTTAATGGTTATGGTGGTGGGCTTGGGATCCGAGGTCCTGAGTTCAATCCTACTTGTCCGTGGAATTAATAACCAGGTGGGTTACTCAGCCTGTCATCCTTCTGAGGTCGGCAAAATGAGTACCAGCTTGCTGGGATGATTGAGCCATTTGAGTATCCTGCGTCAGAGTGGCGATCCATCCAGGATTATGCCAAATAGCCAAGAGACTTGCTTCGGAAGCACCAATGCACTGTACAGAGTATGGTCCCAATAGATGGATGGATTGATTGTACCTTTAAACTCATTTGCTTTGTGTTCAGAGCACAATTGCCTGTGCATGCAGTTCTTCTTTTCCCATTTTTTTTTTTGGGGTCCAGAAAACAGGGAAGGGGGAGGGGGGAGGGGGGAGTGGGGATGGGGTTCAGAACCCCAGTAGTACTGATTAACTGCTATTCTAAATTCAAGAATGTGTGGTGCAGAGGAAGTGTACCTCTGAGTTCTCTAGTCGGGCTGGATCTCGGATTTGTGCTTTGCAGGCAAGGTGTTGCACCACATTGTGTGCTGTTCCTCTGATTGATGTTAATCTGGGTGGCCGTCTGTCGGCTCGGCATTAGTTGATGGATGTACAAGATTCATGGCGACTTCTGCAATGAGTAGGCGAGAGTTAATTTCCAGCGCTCTGGCCAAATATCAAATTCCTCTCACTTTCAGTTGAATGTCAGGGCATGGCCAGATGGTCCGTGAAAGACTTGGACCTTCCCCTTCTCACCCTAAGGCATCAATGCCCTCCCCTCACTCAAGCCTTCAAGCCCCCCCCCCAAAGTTGTCCCATCTTTACTTTCACCCTCCTCCCACTCATAAAAGTAGGCAGGCATCCCACGTCGAAACAGTGAATATGTAACACTTTCTACTCCCCGATCATGCTATCACAGACTAACAGAAACCAGTCAATTTTAGGAGAAATAGTCAGAAATAATAGCAAACATATGTAACCTCCATAGTAAAAGTGCTGCTTGGAGAGGAAGTGTTCCAAAGGGGTCCCAATTTGGCGGCAGTCATACAGAAAATTGACGTGGAGTCAGGCAATCTGTCCAACCAATGGGTAGAACTCACACGCACGGCCTCTTTTACAGTACCAAAGTCGATTTGGAGTATAAGACGAAGCTACATCAACTACCGCTGCCGACCAGCCATGCTCAGCAACTGCGCAGCAGCCGACCAGTCATGCTCAGCAACTGCGCAGCAGCGCAGTCATGCTCCAAATTGTCCTCGGCGAACTTTACAACTTCCAACTTAAGAGCTGCCCTTTTAAAATTTGCGTGACTTTAGGCGAGGCATTTTGAGAAGAAATACCTAGTAAGGATGGATACATATGATTGAGATTGAAAGGGATGCATCGAGCGTAATTGGTGAGTTCGTGCTTGTTATTGATCGGATAATTTTGCACGCGTCGATGAGTGGATGAACGTTTAATTGTTCAACCGATCGCAAACATTCCGGGCAATGATGTCTGCAGTGTGTTTTTAAATTAACAATTGTACAATTTATTTCAGAAAACGTCTCGCGTTGCAATTTTTGTTTTCATTTACGCATTCAAAGTTCTGAAACCATAGATAAAGTCTTTATCCGAGTACAAGTCATGGCCCGGAGTTCCGGGAGGTGGGGAAGTATCGACTTGTACTCAGAAAAAATACAGTCGTTGTCCAGGTTGAAATGCATTGGATAAGTCTCCTCGTCGCCCACAGCGGGACCTTTCATAATTTTGATATGAGAGGCAGAAAAACTTCTTTGTCTTCAGGTTGTGAGTATTCGAGCTGTAATTGAATCTGGAAACATGGAGTCCAGCAACCAGCCCACCGTCTTGCATCTTTCGCATGTAAACGCACATTAATGAGAAGATTTTTTTTTTAATTTCCCATGCTTTAGATTCATTGCTAGGAAGCTTGATGTTCCTTTCTCATTGAGCTAATCTTGTGACCTTTTGTTCCAGTGTCTTCTTTTCCGATCGTACAGTTCAATCTCTCGGACATTGTGAGAGGGGATAAGAGAAGTTACCATCAAAGAATGCGTAAGTTTTTTTTTTGTTTTGTTTTTTTTCCACTTGGCAAGCAACATGTGCTCTTGAGAAATTAGTCATTCTTTGTGATTGGCCAGTATTTAACTGTCGCTATTTTTCCTCCTCTGGCCAGGTTTTGTGACTTGAGGGTTCCAGGGTGCTCAGTTTGAGCCAGTGTGTGAGGTGCAGAGTGATAAAGCATCCGTCACAATCACCAGCCGCTATGATGGAGTAGTGAAACGTCTTGTACTACGCTCCTGAAGCACAGCGTATGTAGGCGACCACTGCTCGAATAGAGACAGAAATCCACAGGTGCTACACAAATAAAAGAGCATCCTGGTTAGAGGGGGTGGAAGGTGACACGGTGAGATGATTGGAGCATTATTAGTGAGTGTGGGAGGGTGGAGTGGGGAGAAGTGAAGGGAGCACATTTCCAAAGAACACTATTGCACTTCTCTACATGGGTGTGTGCGTGGTGGGTTTGAAACAAGACAGAGTCTTTTGAAGTCCTTTATTATTAAAAATAGAAAAAATCAAGGACTTGAACTCTTAACATATCGAGGAAAAGTAAAACAGAAGATGAAACACAGAAAAAAAAGTAGAAACAGAAGATATCAAATAATTACTTTTTGAATGAATTGTCAACTCAAACCACTTGGTAAGTATAAAACTCTAGTTTTAGGTGAGCACATACAGATGCTTTAAAAGAAAAACATTACAATCTTGTAGCCGGCACCAAAATAATTTTCCTCGGGGGGGGGGGGGGGGGGTTGTTTGGAGTTTGAGAGATAGAGTGATGGGGTGTTGGGAAAGAATGAGAGAGTACGAAGAGCAATTGCATTTGTGCAGATGACGTGTACAAATGGATGAAGAGGTTGCTGAAGAAGTTGGAGGAAGTGCAGCTGAAGGTCAGCACAAGTCACTTGCTACACCTGTCGTGCGCAGGCTTGCTGCAGAGCACAATGTGAGATAATTTTTGTATTTTATAATTCTTTGATGTAGAAGTCGACGGGCTAATCGCATTTAAATGTTATTTGCTACTTGTGGACCAAGAATGAGTTTGTGTGACAAGGCTGTCTTGTGGCATTAGCTGCGTCAACAAGATCATTAGGTAGATTTTATCCATCGAGTGACCAGTTGTATATGTTTGTGAAGAAAATTGATTGACTTGTCGGTAAGGACCACCAAATTGTCATTAGCAATAGCTTGGAAATTTATGGTTGAGTGCCAAACAGTTTTTAAGTGTTCAAGAAATGTCCAGAGATGACTGACTGACTTGTTGATATTTTGAATATCCACCCATTAAGGTAAAGAAGCAACATGTTGATGGGGTGGAGGGTTTGAGAAGAATAATGGCTGATGTCTGCAACAATGATAGATTCCGTCAGCTTTGGCGTCTGATGTGGAGACTGACCAGTTTGGCGTCGAGTGGATTATATTTGGACCATTCTTCTGTCTTTCCAACATTCTCCTCTACGTCTGCCTCCTGGTGTTTCCTTGTAGTTTTACTTCAATTTCATCTCTCATATGACTGTGCTACGTGTTTCACAAACTACTTGTCGCAAATTCTCGGTTATGTGGATAATGTGCTCATTTATCCTTGTGCATTTTTTGCTTAAACGTTAGGTTAATGGAGGAGCTTGTGCATACATTATACAAGGATGACATAATTTGGAGACTATGTACTGTTCTGGTTGTGGGGGTAGATGGACGAAATTCAACATGGAATTTCGCATTGAATAGAGTAGTTTAGTCCGTGGACATGTAGGAGGCATTCGTCGTGATTAAGGAGGGAAACTGTGAGTTTAAATGTTACGTGTCACCACACAGAGGTGGTCCAGTGTTAATTAGTTAGTGAGTAATAAAATAAGTTTCCCTAGTATGTAATTGCCCACCTATGATTTTTTTTTCTCGATGTTTTTATATTTCAAGATCGGCAATAAAGGTGGAAACACGTCCCGAGAACAACTACAACCGGCCGGGAAAGCCCCGCCTCCAGGGTGATGGCGGGCGAAGCCCTGAGGCTGATGATTGATGGGCTTGACGTCAGAAGCTAGCCGAGCAGGCAGAAGCCCTGCCTTTCTGGGTATTCGTCGAGCGAGGCCACGCCCCGGACGCAGAGGATTGTTAGGCGCAACTCGAAGAGGAAGGGTTGGTAGAGAGAGAGAGAGAGAGAGAAGAGAGAGAAGAATGAGCGCGCACGAGCACATGCACGGAGAGTTCAGAGAGAGGAAACAGTGGTTTCGGCGACGTTAGTCAGTAAGAAGTGGGAGTTCAGGGTGAGCGCACGCAACGAGGACGAACGGCATGATCTTGTATTCGTGTTGAGGCAACTTGGCTCATGTGGTGAAGCAAGACACTGGCCTTTGGCTCTTGGTTGGGTCGGTGAGATGATCGGCCCACCAAGCCGCTGCATTGGGTCTCTGAGCCTTGGGTTGGAGTGCCGCTCGTGGATTGCCTGGTATGTGTTTGTCCCAGCTACGAGAGAAGCGACGAGTGCCATTTTTGTGCGCGCTCCTGCACGTGCTGGTGAAGCGCCTTCAATTCCAAATTCCACAAAGACCAGCTCTGGGCAAGCTAAGTACAAGAATAGTTGAAGGGTTTTCTTTTAATTTTGTCTTCCCTTGTCTGTATTTGAGTCTGTGAAGAAGTGCCTCGACTATAGGATTTAGTTACTTCATTATTATCATTGTCCTTTGTAAATATTTGTCTCTTCATTAAATGTGTTCCTTTTAAGAAGCCTGTCCATTTATTTGTAGTGGGTTCGAGTATAAACCCCCACCTGTGCTGTGCTCCTCCACCCCTCCGACATTGCCGCCCCTTCCCGTGCACGCATCAAGTCTCCGAGTCTTGGCTGTAGGCCTTCAAGGGAGAAGCTTGGCTATCCATCCAGGTTGAGGTTAAACCCCCTGGACACGACAGTACTAAATAAACAGTGCCGTATTTGTGGTTTTGAACCCAGGTTCCAAGTATCCTCAGACTATAAGGTGTGTTCAAATAGGAACGCAGCCAGCTCGATGCAAATCTCCCAATTTAAAATCATCCTCTGAATTCGGTATACAGTTGTAACAATTCTGGGGAAATTTCACTCTCTCAAACCTTTTCAGTGTTGAAGTTGGAATCTCACTTGAGCACATTGATCTGATTTTTGGGGATAATTTGTTCTCTCTCCAAATTTGGTATGGAATAAACTTATATGGTGGCAGAGCATAGAAAGTTCAGCAGTTTACTCCTGAAATTGGTCTCAATACTAATGGAAATGAGCATAATTTTCAGGGTTGCCTTTCAAACCTTGAAGGATAAGCTTCATTTATTAAAAATTGTTTATACTTTTCACTTGCATTGCTTGCTAGGTGAAGCTCGCTGAAGTCCTTGGCTCCGGAAAGGGTCACCGTGTCCTCAAGGAAGACATCATGGCTTACCTTGCTCAGCAAACCGGCGCGATTCTATCGACACACACTCCACAACCTCCACAACCTCCACAACTGATTACCGAACCAGACGTGCCAGAAACGACTAAAGTTCAAGCTCTCATGTTCGAGCTTTGATGGGCATCGAAAAAGACAAGACGGAAACCAATAAAAGGTGCAGAACCAAACCGATGTTTGTTACGTCGTTCCACTTGCCTGTCTTGACTGGTGTTTTGCTTTGGAATAGTCATAACTCGGCCCTCAGTTTTTTCCAGTGTTTTTTGTGCTTCACCAAGGGGATGATGAAAAACCACTGGTGAGGTGTTGTTTTAACAAATCCTTTTTGGTGTTCAGCCAAACTTTCTCAAGGCATCCATTAACGTGGCCTTTTTTATTTGATAAAGAGTAATAAAGGTCCAGTTGCTGCTGCAATGCCATGTGCCACCAATTTGGAGAAAAACATCCCAACAGAACACCAGAACAAGCAGGGTCACTGTACACATGACCAGGTTTGGCACTTTACCACCCAACGTTTTAGTGGGATGGTGCAAAAGCATCAACAGAGTCACCATTTATCGACCATTCAGCCATCTTACGGCACTGTGGGGATGGCTTGGTTCTGAAGGGTCATGGGTCATCAGATGCCATCATGTTGTACAACTCTTTCCTCCATTGCTACGAGCCACATGGAAGGATGGTAAGTTATCTCATAACTAAATAATTAGCTTGCCGCAAAAGGTTGTGGCACCCAATGACTGTCCCCAGCGAACCTCCCCGCCAACGGCAAGAAGAAAATGTGATATTCTGCTGATTTGCCGTACAAAACAAGAGGTTCAGAACATCCTTATGAAGTTACTGAAGGAGCTCCAGCAAAGTATTTCAAGTACTGGCAAACTTGGCTCAAACCGAAAGAAAGACAAGCTGAATCATTGTTCGGCTTGACCTACAGCCTACTGAGGCAGAAGCTCACAGTCAACCTCTGTGCCCAACAGATGCAACACGAGAAGCTCCCTAAATATCTTGGGGTAACTCTTGACAGAACCTTTGCGTTCTGTAATCGCCTTCAGAATCCATCCATTCATTGGACCATACTCTGTGCAGAGCGTCGGTGCTGCCGAAGCAGTCTTCTGGGCTATTGGGCACAACCTGGACGGGTCTCCACTCCGACACAGAATGTCGCATGAAAAGCAAAGTCGTTGTGCCACAGACCTGCAGGAATTGCATGGAGAACAAACGCCACCACCCTTCGCATCGTGTCAACAGTGCTAATCTACTCCGCAGGAAGAGAGATACCGCCAGTTTATGTCAGAAAATGCCTGAAATTGGTTGAAATAAAAGCTGAACACTCGGGACCAGAGCACAGTGTCTGAACCCACAGAGAACACAAACTACCTTGCTTCTCGTCTTTGGTTAATTAGCCACGGACTGTATTAAACCTTCCAATTATAGCCTGTGGTGCAATGAAACATCGAAGCCCATGGAAACCTGCTTCCCAGTTAAACTGTGACATCCACATGACCACCAATGGACCACGCTCGAATCCAGGAAGCGATTCTGCACCCCCAAAGATAACACTGCCGAAGAAGAATGCTGGAAAATGGTCGAGCACGCAAACATGCCATTGAAATAGCGTCATTAACGTTCAACCCCAACCACATCACAACCAGCAATTGAGCTCCAAAATGAAGATCTGATCTGTTTCTGAGCGATTCCTGACACCACAAGAACCAGGGAAGGTAGTTTTCAACCAAATGGAAGAGATATAAAGTACAGACAGATGAATAGGAAACTCCACTGCACCCAGTTACACCGGACCCAACACCTGACACCAGAATGATCGATGCAACGTTGATTTTAAAGAGCGTTCTAACCGCGATTTGAAAGCCGGCAAATGGTTAACCAAACTTTGACGTTGGATTCTAATATGTTACTCTCTACACTCCAACACAATAGAAAAAATAGTAAGAAAGGAAGAAGAATAAAAGATGAATAGACAAAGCAGACCCCTTTGTGCGGTGTTTGAAAATTGCAAATTGTGATGTGGTCGCTATATATGTCCCTCACACGTTGTATAACACACCACACACACACAGACTCGCCACGTACTCTCGGTACTCCTACTTCAGGGATTTGCTCGATGCCATTGGTGCGTTCCATGTCGGCCGCCCTCCCGTGTTCCTCATTTCACTATTGTGCGAAGAGTGTGATGTCACTAAAAAAATTCTTGGTGATACTAGCCAGATCACTGAAACCATCATGCAGAGAAAATATGGTTGTTCAACCCTCTCATTATTTTGCCTTTTTATTCATCAAGTAAAATGTTTCAACTCTGCTATTTATTTATTCTTGATGCTTCTTCATTTCCAACAACTTGATTAGCGTTTCTCAGGTTTTTCGTTTCTCTCATTCTAGGCTGCGTCCTCTTGCCCTGACTATTCATTTCCTTACCTCAATGCAATCGTTGATGAAGCGTGTGGAAAATTACACTTACCAAGCGTTTGTTATTGTTGTCGTCTTTTGATTGTGATTGCTTAAAATTATTTATTATTTTTAACAAGTCAATTGGTCTTTTCCAAGACTGAGGTGGTTGATGTCGTTATTGTGATTCTTCATTCGCAGAATACTAGAATCGGATCTTTTGGATTTTTAGCATCATTAAATACACAGGAAGTTAGGAATGCCTTCTGCGATGACAAAATGCCCAATCGAAACCATTATCAGAGCCCCACAAAGTGGCGCACACACGAATGATACGACTTTTATGAAGGAGGGTTCCAAAGTTAGTTTCCATATAGAATCCTATTTGCACCTCCCATCAAAACACAAAAATCAGTATCGAATTCAAAAGGAGCTGAAAGAAGTGTCAACGACCCAAGGTGTACTGATCACTGAAGGATTGGCTTTGGTGCAACTTTTCATTTTGATCCTTGGAATGTGGAACTCTGGTTTCTTCAATGGGCTCAAGGAGTTGTGTTTTGGGTTCAGTCAGTTTTGCATTTCCATATTGAACCAGATGTGAATTCAGAGTTCAAATCCCCTGCAACCAGACTCAGTGGCATAATGGTTAGAAAGGCCTGCTTTAAAATCTTGGAAGGTTGGCATTTTTTGGGAAAAACCCCCTGGGTTTTTTTCTACCAAAGACCTTGGAATGTACGTGCGCTTTCCTTCCCCTGAAAACGCTCGCTCAGATAGAGCACAGGCAAACAAGCCATAGGTTGGGCAGCCAATGATAGGTTTAATGGTATTGAAGATCCTTCGTTGAAGATCCTGTTGAAGAATCTTCATATACTTGATATATTTACTGCCATTGGCTTACGATGTGCTTGGAAGTCAGTAAAAGTGTTCTGATGTCTCCTTGCGTACATTTTCATTGCATGTGATAATTCCTCCAATCAGCCTCTGAGATCAACTATATTTAAATATGAAAAAAAATATGTATCTCATTTACTTCTAGGCCTCCACGGACATTGGTTTCTTGAGATGACAACACCCAGGGTCCTGGTGGTTACCCGTAGTGGCGAGGAGTGCAGAGGCGTTCAGTTTTGGACGTGGCAGCGAGAGCTGGCTCGCTTGGTGCGTCCCCGGGCAGGCCGGAAGCCTGAGCCCAGACAGACTTGACGTCACGGACATATACACTCTAAAATCCAACATCGGAAGTGTGAGTAATTGCAAGCACTTACGGAAAGCAGACACAAGTGAGCAAAAGTACATCGAGCTTTTTTTTCACCGCACGCATAAGCATGCAGTGTTGCTAGCACGGAGCTTAAATCATCAAGACATCATGTGCAGTTGTTTGGTGATAAGTTGGGTTGAAATACACTTGCAGATTGAGCAATATGTTCGAGTTGGATTTAGACCTGTGGTCTTGGGCATTGTTTGGTCCGTTTCGTACAGTGATACTGTCGTGGTCCAAGCCAATATGAAAAGTTATTTTATATCGAGTTTGTTAAAGTCCGAGATTCTATCCTTGGTGCTAAATCGTTGCGGATTGATGATGACACACGGTGCTGCCTATTATGGGGAAAAGAAGATAATTGTACACACTAGCTATTGACAATGAGCTAATGGCGCATTCGATAAGATGCGGATGAATCGTTTTACTCTCAACATATGTGAACAGATATCCCTTGGGTTTTTAGGGAATTATTTTTAAAGGTCAAAAACGTATTTGTAGTTGGTTTCCTTGAGAATTAAGCGTCTTGAAGACTTTTTCGACATTGTATTCTTCCCCAGTGGGGATCGTGATGCTCACAGTCGGTTTCAATGGTCACCATGCAACGTGGATGAGTGATGGTACCTCTCTCACCAGCCATGGTACTTCAGCAAAGATTTCTGTGAACTGCATGGGACTGACTCAATGCCGAATGAAGTTTCCAACCCAAATTTTCTCAAAGCGGACAGTCCTCCCTTCTGGAGATGGTGCATGATTGTTGTTACTGCAAATATCTCCTGCTTCTTACTTTGCTTCCACTTGGATTCATCTGATTATATGCTTGTATAAAGTCAACGTCTCTGGCTATTCTCAGAGAGCTGCTTCAACACTGGCATTTCACTCGGGCAGATGGCAGGGTACTGCAAAGCATCCCTCTCTCTTCAGGACTGACTCGCCCAATATTTTTACTGCCACTATGATAAACTCTGCGTGGAAATTCTTCCACGGAAACCCGCTCTCTTTCATTCACAGACTTAATCCCATCTCATCTTTAATTACTGGACCTTAACAGGAGAAGATCGCCACCTTGCAAGAGTCAAGGTGGCTCCAGCAGGGGACTCTTGATTCGCCATTTTATGCTCGTTGAACTTGCAGTCATGTGCATGTTGAAAGATTCATTGGTTGTTTTATGCAGCCCAGGCTTGATGCGGCCCAAATGGCCTCCTCTGCATCAAAGTTCCTTGTGTCCTTTGTGAGGAAAGCTACGGTATCATAAGTTGCCTGCGAAGAATTTTAAAGACTTTGGGGACATCACAGCGACCTCATTTAGGGGATGTTTGATGAAAGCATGCCGTGCAGGAGGAGGTTTCCTTTGTCCTGTCGAAGAGCCGTATTATGTTTACTTCTGAAAGCTGGGTATTTTCAGGGGTTGACTGAAAAACTGTCGGCCTGTGCTCATTTGTTGTCCGAATAAGATCTTCTCTAAAGTATTTCGCAAAGCACTTGTATTATGATCACTTTTTGTACACCCTGATCAGACTTGGTGTGCTGAAATTTATTCACAAATATATTCTTGGCGAGAGATTTTTATTTGTGGTTATTTATTTGTGTGCATGGGTTTCGGTTAGTTTTTTTGGACCTAGTTTAAAGCTTTTGATCATTGATATGGTATTTTGCAGTTCTTAAATATACGGCGGTTTCAGAGGAAAACTTGATCGAATTAAAAATTTGTATAATGCTTACATGATAAAAGGTAACAAGAGTTCTAAATGTATGTGCACGCCACAAGTTTTGTTCAGTGGGAAGCGCCAACTACTTAAAGGATGCACAAGCAGAAGAAGAAGTTAACGAGGCGGCAATGATGATATATTAATTAATTTCGATTTGGCCGGTATGGCTCGTCAAAACATCTTCATTAACCAGACTCAGTGCCGTAACGGTTCAGCTTTGGCTCTGCGTCTGAGAGGTCGAAGGTAGTTTCAAACTCCTGGCCGGTCGCACCAAAACCTTAAAATGGTCCGTGCTGCTTCCTGCATTGATGTCAGCATTAAAACCTGGGATAGAGCGATGGACAAAGCACCCTATTTAGCAAACCATTGATGGTTCGAATGCGCCACCTCGTTGAAGTTCCTCATCAGGGGAACCTTCCAAATGCATTTGACAGTTGTTCACTGATGAACTTTAAATTTCATGTTTCAAGTACATTGTTGCCCAAACGTGTTAGTGTCCCTTTCATGTGATTTATGCTACAAAAGCTCTTAGCCTGGAGTAATTAAAAGAAGAAAGATAAGCGAAAGAAAAATTAAAGCTGCTAGTGGAGTTTTGCTTCTTGTGTATGAGTGCCTGTGTCCACATCCTTAACTTTTTTTTTTGCTGCTGTTTTCGTTAAGTTTAGTTCAAGTACAAGTACAAAGCGACATGGCGTGGGTTTTTGATTTTGAGATGCTCTCTTAGTTTACTCCACACTGCAGGGGACCAGAGGTTATTTTCACCATATCTGTTCTGTTTTGAGTGGGAAATCTCAAAAGGTATGGATGGCTTTGGACGAATTTGCTGTGAACAGTTTGGATCTGTGGACAAGGGAAAATCAGTTAGATATCTCTCTCT
>CM068957.1:113779956-113801783 GCA_035128595.1 Eptatretus atami
TTTTAGACTAGATCGACTACCCAACATACAGAGAGACAGACATACAAGCCGGTCGGCGGACATGGGTAGTCGATCAAGTCGAATTTAGTCGTTTTTCAGCCGTTACTAGACAACAAAAGCGTCAATAGCAAGCTCGATCTGGAGACCATTTGGCTGTGATTTTTCAGTTTCAGGGCTGCCATTTGGAAACTATAAGAGACAGCTGAAGTACACGGTAATACCCGGGAATTTGCCCTATTTTCTTCACGCTAGTTAGACTGAGGCATTAGTTGTATGGAGAAAATTAGGAAGGCTTTTTTATTCCTCGATTTATGGAAGGAAGGCTTTATGCTGCCGTAATCTCAGAGAGGTCAATAGTTGAAGGCGGCCTTGAGCCATCAATGTTTCTAGCAGCAGTGGCAACTGTCCTTGATGTCTGCCAAACCCGGACCTAGAAAGCTGGAACGTGAGTTTTTGCTTCTCTCGCCCGTCGTGGTGACGCTCTATTGCAGTTAGGCGACGCTCTCTGGAACGTGAGTTTTGTGCTTCTCTCGCCCGTCGGTGTGACTGCCTATTTGCAGTTAGGCGACGCTCTCTCTCTCTCTCTGCAGCCTACTCTGCTTGCTGGCTCGTTCCATGAGCAGATATATCAGCAGTAAGACGACTCTCTCTCTCTCTCTCTGCAGCTGACTCGCTTGCCTGGCTTTTCATGAGCGATCGATCAGCAGTTAGCTGTTGCCGTGCGCGTGCAGTTCGAGAATTCAAATAACAGAGGAGAATGTGTATGTTTAAAAAGACACGAATACGAACATTTTGTATTTCAAAAAACCCTAGCGTTTTAAACCATGAAGCCTTTTGTTTTATTAATACGCTGCGCACTATTTCGAAGCCATTTTTTTTTCTAATGGAAATTTTATTTATTTTATTATATATATATAATTTTTTTTTAATATATATATTTTTTCATTTTATGGAAGCCACTTAGCGCATCCGGCTGAATGTTGTTTATTATATGGTAAAGTTTCATCAAGATCGGTTCACTGGTCTAGGAGCTTATTCGTCACAAAAAACAGACGACAGACAGACAGACAGGACAGAAGGACTGCCATTTATATATATAAGAAGATACAACCTGACAGCGATGGGCCCGTTTGATGGGGAATGCCCTGAGGATTAAGCACAAGAAAATTCATGATTCTAGCTTCAAGGTTAATGCAGATTGTTTTTTTCGTTAAAATACCCCCACATTTAGAGGTTTTTTTGGTCGTTGCTAGGCAACGGAGGGGTCCATAGCAACGGTTTTTTCTCACACATAACTAGGACATACCATGAACCTACGTACCAGTTTAATCTATAAATAGTCATATCTCTGAGATATAACGAACTTCGTTTTTTTATTGTTTTCGACCAGGGTTCATTCAAAGTCTATCTTCTCGACATGTTTTCATAGGATCCGGCTGGAATTTTTGACAATATGGCTGAATGTACTGCCCACAGTCGCTCGTGGCCGATTTTTGATTTTCGATTTTTTTTTTTAATGATTTTTCTAAAATTTCAAAGTCCCGTTGCTAGGCAACAGTGGTGTCCATAGCAACGTTCTCATTTGCACACAACTAGGTCATGGTACCAACCTACCAAGTTTCATTGAAATCGCCATTGTATTAACTGAAATCGCCATTTTAAATACTGATATAAGGGTAGAACAAATCTCAAATATTTTTTTTTTTCGACTAGATCGACTACCCAATATAGTGGTCACTCTGGCTGGTGCTCGTGGATGAATTAAAGCTCTCTAAAAACTGTGTCCTCCACTACCCCTCATTTGTCCAACCCTCCCTCCATTTTTAGTGTAGTAGATAGTAGAAAAATCGTGCAAATTATGATACAAGCATCAAATTTGGCATTTCTGTTCTGCAGGGCTTTCTGATCAAATCTGCCCGATTGGCCATTTGAAATCCAAATTTTGAAAAATTTGAAAAAATAAAAAATAAAAAATTTTTGAAGTCACAGCTGCTGAAATTCTTGAAGCGCAAGTGAACATCCCAGACAGAGAACCAAGGGGAGATGCAGTCATCATTGATGGCTCAGCACTATCAATGCCTACCTCACGCACTTCAAAGATATTTGATGACTATGCTAAAGAAGACATCATCCCAAAGGTGGAATCCTATGGTGCCAGGTACGAGAGGGTGGACGTAGTGTTTGATGTGTACAAGACGTCAAGTCTGAAGTCGAGGCAAGGTCGAAAAGGGGGCAAGGAATCAGAGGAAGAGTGACAGGAACCAGTAAGACCCAAGTAACTGGAGAAGCTTTCTTCGAGATGACAGCAACAAGACTGAGCTGTTTCACTTCCTTGCGGAAAAGATGTGTGAAGCACAGACGACAAGCACAGTCAATGTCACAAAAGGAGAAGATGCCATTAGCAACACAAGGAAGTCATGGATGCTGTGTCTCCATGTTGTCATGAATAAGCTGACACTCGAATATTTGTACACGCCAGGGATGCAACGACGGATGGTAGCAAGTCCATTATCATTAAGGCTAATGACACGACGTACTAGTCATAGCAATATCTGTACTGCCATCCTTACAGGAACTAGGTCTTGAGAACATGTGGATTGCCTTGGCCAAGGAGCCAAGGCACGATGGATTCCAGTCCATGAGGTAGTTTCTGCAATAGGGCCTGAGAAAGCTAGAGGGGTCCCATACTTCCATGCGTTCACTGGATGTGACGTCGTGTCTGCCTTCCGCGGTAAAGGGAAGAAAACTGCATGGCAGACTTGGAACGTCTTTGATGATGTTTCTGAAACATTCAACATCTCAGCCGCATCCAACATTGATTCGTGATCTTGACTTTTTTGAAGTTGTTTTTTTTTCTCAAATTTTTCAAAATTTGGATTTTCAAATGGCCAATCCAGGCAGATTTGATTAGAATCCCTGGAAAAAATGTGCCAAATTTGGAGCTTGTATCATCATTTGCACGATTCCTCTCAAAAATTGCTGTTATCTGCCCCACTATTTGTCCTTCAACCCTGCTGTTGGTGTTTCCCCCTCTCTATACTGTTCGTGTTATATCTTGATCCATTCAGCGTTATGTTGTTGCTCTTCCACAAGCCTCGACTTCGTATCCCCAAAAGACAAAATAATTAAATAAAGTGTTTCATATTCTAAAATCAAAAAAATTATATAAATCCGAATACCGTTCGGTCCCAAGGAATTCGGATTTGAGAGTACTCACTGTATTTGACCATTTTTGCAAGAATTAATAGTCATCATTTTGGGGTCAAAATAATTGTTAAGAATTTGATAAATATCAGATTTGTTAAACATCTGGCAAGCGGCAACTCGGCCCGACTCCCCAAGGCTTCACCCCCCCTCAAGTACGACGGCATTTTCAAAATGATGTATTTCCGTCCTCGAATGGCGGATCACACAATCATGCAGAAACACAAACGGCTGGTGGTGGGGCAAAGAAGCGATGGGACAGGAACACCTCGAGAATACCGCCGTCGTCACCATCGAGCGTGCCTATGCAAACAGAACAATGGAAAATGACATGAAAAGGATTATTGACATATTCAGTCACAGGAAGAATAGATCATTCTCCTTCTTCTAAAGCAGTAATTCTTAACCTGGGCGAAATTTCCACCAAGGGGGTAATTTTCGGATTTCAGGGGGGAAATTAATTTTTAGGTTGAACAACTTTCAAACTATTTATTGCGTTGAATACGTCGTCCGAATACGCTTCCCAAGCGATGAAAAATTAGCGGAACAAAAATTCTGCGTTTAGCGAAAAAGAAATGCAGTGTTTAACGACCGAAGACATCAATAGTTTTTCCAAGTGTATTGCCATTTTTAAATGATGCTCTGCAAAAAACATTCCCCTTAATACGAATGATTTGACTAATGATGAACTTTTGCTGATTTTAGGAATGCCAATGTTAAAATAATATAAGACTGTTAATGTTATGCAATAAAATGGATCAATATTTTAATGAAAATATTTATTGGAATAATTTTTTAAAATAAATTTTAGTTATTTTTAATTAATTTAGTGTTGATCATGTGGTGGGGGAAATATCATTATTCGGCAATTTCAAAGGGGGAAACAATACTAAAAATACACCCGTGCGGGAGTGACGGTCATCTCTGCGAGAAACAAGCATGAGCTCCTGTTACTAGGGTGTAGTGTTCTCGGGTCAGGAGGGATTTTTGGCCAACTTTGAAGTCACGTGACGCGAAAACGAAAGCGAATATCGAAAATCCGGCCCGACCAAATCTAGATATTGTCCCATAGATTCATATGCCACAATCAAATTCAAGATAACTTAAGAAATGTAGGAGATAGATTTTGAAAATCGTCATTTTGCAACTACATGAAGCAGTTTTCGCAAAATTCAGTCACGTGACGTGTACGTATTCGAAGATATCGGTATTCTTTCGAATGGACATGAAAGACAAGGTCAGCTGCTATGCAATGACACCATTCACTAACTTTTACCATGCCCAGTAGAGAATATATAGCCTCCTGAAGGTAGGGCAGTTTTTGCAAACTTTGAAGTCACGTGATGCGAAAACGAAAGCGAAATTCGAAATTCCGTCCTGACTAAATTTAGATATTGTCCCATAGATTCATATGCCACAATCAAATTCAAGATCGCTTGATGTAAATGAGGAGGAGATAGATTTTGAAAATCGTCATTTTCGCATTTTTTGCCAACTTTGAAGTCACGTGACACGAAAACAAAACGAATATCGAAAATCCGGCCTGACCAAATTTAGATATTGTCCCATAGATTCATATGCTACAATCAAATTCAAGATCGCTTGAGAAATGCGGAGGAGATAGATTTGAAAATCGTCATTTTCGCAACTTCAAAGGCCTCGTGACCTTGACCTTGACCTTTGGTGACCTTGAAAGTCATACCATCGTGTACGTCGCATCGACCTCTATCAGGATCACTAATGACCAGACTCCCGCTTCAACTTCATTGTGACGGACGGACGGACATCGACACCCATATTATTAGGTCATGATCGAAGAGATGACCTAAAAATTACCCCCGTGCGGGAGTGACGGTCATCTCTGCTAGAAATAATACCACAAGTTCTCAATGTTCAGTTATGACCGAAGACTACTGCGCAGCTCCTGCGCAGCTCGAACTGCGCAGTTTGGTTAAAGATGACTCGGCATTTTGGTTGACGTGCACAAAATTTATTTTGAAAATAAATGCCGACGTTTACATTTCGGTTTTGAAACTTTTGCACTTTCGGCGAAAAATGTATAAATATACAAGGTCAGCTGCTATGCAATGACACCATTCACTAACTTTTACCATGCCCAGTAGAGAATATATAGCCTCCTGAAGTAGGGCAGTTTTTGCAAACTTTGAAGTCACGTGACGCGAAAACGAAAGCGAAATTCAAAAATCCGGCCCGACCAAATTTAGATATTGTCCCATAGATTCATATGCACAATCAAATTCAAGATTGCCTGAGAAATGTAGGAGGAGATAGATTTTGAAAATCGTCATTTTCGCATTTTTTGCCAACTTTGAAGTCACGTGACACGAAAACGAAAGCGAATATCGAAAATCCGCCTGACCAAATTTAGATATTGTCCCATAGATTCATATGCCACAATCAAATTCAAGATTGCTTGAGAAATGTAGGAGGAGATAGATTTTGAAAATCGTCATTTTCGCATTTTTGCCAACTTTGAAGTCACGTGACACGAAAACGAAAGCGAATATCGAAAATCCGGCCTGACCAAATTTAGATATTGTCCCATAGATTCATATGCCACAATCAAATTCAAGATTGCTTGAGAAATGTAGGAGAGATAGATTTTGAAAATCGTCATTTTCGCATTTTTTGCCAACTTTGAAGTCACGTGACACGAAAACAAAGCGAATATTGAAAAATCCGGCCCGATCAAAATTTAGATAGTCCCATAGATTCATTTGCTACAATCAAATTCAAGATTGCTTGAGAAATGGCGGAGGAGATAGAATTTGAAAATCGTCATTTTCGCACTTCAAAGGCCTTGTGACCTTGACCTTGACCTTCGGTGACCTTGAAAGTCATACCATCGTGTACGTCTCATCGACCTCTATCGAGATCACTAATGATCAGATCTCCCGCTTCAACTTCATTGTGAACACGGACGGATCGAAGACATCGACACCCATATTATTAGGTCATGCTCGAAGAGATGACCTAAAAAGGTTAAGAAACCCTGTTGAAAAGGATAAATTCCTTTTGATCATTCTTGGATTTAAATGTTGTGACTTTAATCATTCATGTGACTCAAGTGATTTTTTTTTTTTGGACTTTTCTATCTATACTCGTAGTGGAACCAGCTAGCACGCACACACACTTTAACACCTGGTGGGTCTCCATTCCATCTCCTGAAACCCACCCACGTGCGGAAGTAGCTATCAACAACAGCAACTTTCACGTGTAATATACACACACACTCACACTCTCTCGCTATATCTCTATCTCTCTCTCATCTTGGGGGAGGTGGCAACACCTCCCAGAGTACATCTGCGTGCTAGCGAAGTGGACATTCGGGAAACATAGCCATCATTCAGGCAAAGCTTTAACCCCCCCCTAAAAAAACCAAAAAAAAAACCAGCTCGTCTGTCAATGACCACGTGGGTCATCTGAGCCGCCGAGCCTGGGTCCGAATCTCGACCCAGCTATAAACCGTCACCCTAGTGTTTCACATGAAAGGTGATGCATCAAAAGGATGTTAAGCCGGAGGTCCCGTCTGCCGGCATCAGTTGATGGACGTTAACGACCCCACGCTGAATTTGCAAAGAGTAGGCGAGCCATCTCCGACACGCTGACCAAATCGCTGCCGAGCCCGCAGTGAGCCAATTGTTCCGGTCTTCGTGTAGGTTTCTCGACACCAGGTGACACTCCTCGCCGTTTGCCACGTCAGTGTACGATTGCTTTCTGGGAACGACCAACAAAACCGAGCAGGTGGTTCGTACGTGTCAAGTGAACGGCCTTGTTCGGATATGAAGGACAAACAATGGAACATGCCAACAATGGAACATTCCAACAATGGAAATGCGCACAATAGCCGTGACGTCATTCCCTCCCCCTATGAATGGAATACAAAAAGGATCACGACACGAACACACGGAATACATAACAACAGGTGCGTTCCACCGTCGAGCTCGCAGGACCCGGCGTGTTAAGGTCAAACCGTTTGTCCGTGTCCGTGTCTACAGCCCCAAATGACAATCACGAACCACCACTTACCCAAGTCCGATTACGTTCCAGCAACACACGTAAGACCGCCGCCATGCCACAGCATGCGTTCAAGCGAGCCAATCAACAGCGAGCCAATCAACAACGAGCCAATCAACAGCGAGCCAATCAACCGCGACCTCCTCCATGGACACAACGTGAGCTTTGTGATCACGTGACTGGTTCCGACGTTTCCAGAAGCACTCGGCGCGAGGACTTCCGGCAACGGAATAAAAACGGAAGACGTGTTGGACGAGCGGAGCGTGTCGGGTCACACAGATCGAAGGACGACCGGACGATTAAATTACAAAATCACCATGGTAACCATTTCAATTCGCCGTCGCTCGACGGGATATAAAAGGTCGTGCCCTGTGGTTCGCGGTGACTCCTTCCAATTTATAATAAATTAATACATTCAGTGATAGTGTTCCATTCCCCGTAGGATCCCAAGAGGTCCGTCAGACTCCGTGAAAGGTACGTAGTTTGTTTACCACCAGCGAGGATAAAGTGCTCTGTAAAACGTCGTGCTGAACACGAGTGTGCGCGTTTTAAACAGGTTCATACATTTTAATCTGTGTTCTAATCCATGACGGTACAATCCGTAACAGTAAGGTTCGAATCGTCAGGCAGCTCCACGCAAAGTCTCATGTTGGTTAAATATTAGTGATCAGGCGATTCCTGGAATTTTGGAATCGATTCGATTGGGAGTACAGTATACTCTTTTTCTTGTAATCGATGGAATCGAGTACTTTTTGGTTTTCTTTTTTGAAGGATTGGGTGGGCGAGGGGTGAGGTTTGCTGAGTTTGCGTGGAGAGATGGTGAAGATTTGCGGCGAGGGTGTCTAGTTTTGGTGGGACGAGTGGTGAGATTTGCTGTGGGGAGAGGTCGCAGATCTGCGTGAGAACTTTCGCGAGGGAGGTGAGGAGGATGGGTGAAGGATTTGGTTTGAGGATTGTAGGGATTGCGGTGAGGATTTGCGTGTAGCAGATAAAGTTGGGAGTAGGTGAGGTTTGAGTGGAGCGCTGTAGATTGCGAGTGGGAGTGAAGGTCTTGTAGGAGGAATTGAGGTATGGGGGCGGTCTGAGGTTTGGTGGGGAGTGTGAGGTTTGTGGGTATGGGGTGAGGGTGGTCTGGTGGAGGGGTATTTTGGTGTTGGGGTTGAGGGTTGGGTGAGGTTTGGGTAGGAGGGTGTGAGTTGAGTGGGGAGTGGTGAGGGTGTTGAGTGTGGGGGTTGAGTTTGGTTGGGGGTGAGGTTTAGTTGGTGGGGTGTGTTTTGGTTGGGGGTGGGTGAGGTTTGCGAGTGTCGCGATGGGCTGCACGGTCCTTAGAGTGTAGCAGGTGCGCGTGAAACTATTTTACATGTGGACTAATGTTGAGAAGGGTGGAGGAGTGGAGGGGTGGGAGTGTTTTCTTTGAATCATCAATCTTTCTTTTTAATTGCAAAGAGCAGTAAAGAGTGGGGTTGAGGCTCATTAGGAATCATCTCTATTTTTACAGAAAACAATGATTTAATTAACACCAGGGGGTTATTCACAGTTTAATTAACACCGTTTTCAGCACTGAATTAACACCAGGGGGTTGACTCAGCCTGTCATTCTTCCGAGGATGGCAAAATGAGCACCAGTATACTGGTAATAGGGGCACTGCATCAGCGGCAGAGCCGCACCCCCAACCAATGATGCAACCAGCAGCCAAAAAGGCAGCACACGATGGGAACAGATGATGGAGACGGGAAATCCGAGCTTCAAAGGAAGATCTGTTACATGAAAGATAAGAGAGGTTGGAGGGCCAAATAAGCTCTGAGGGTAAGCACCAGACAACCAGCCGAGCGCCTTCTATAATTGGTGCATAAATCACCCCAAATGACACCAACGAGGGTAGATATAAAGGAGCAGCTTTTAAACTGTCACCGAGATAACAGCAGTGCAACGTCCGACAGGTAGGTCGCACAAGTCGAAGGAGTTCAGCCAAGAATACCTCACAGGGTATGATATACCAAGGGAAGCTGAATCCCAAAAGGACAATCCACAGCGGGTTGTAGTTGATCCGTCGTGATCAGGAAATAAACGGGTCACTGAACCCTCCCCGGTTCGCACACATAACATCCCCGATTCCTCCTTCACCGGGTGTGTCGGTTTTAAAATGATCCGCACCCCTTGAAATGGAGCATGGCAGCTCAAGAGAACATGTGGATGCTCCTTGCTCTCCTTGTCTCCTTTTCCTTCCATTCTCAAACTGTCGTTGCCTTTTCTTTGCTCTTCTTGCTGTTGCTACATAACAGGAAACTTAACAGCTGTTTACACACGTACACCGTACAAGGTGGTGCAGAGCCAACTGACATATATGGATAAGTGATAATGATTTTCGATCCTCGTGGAGGATCTCTAAGTCTTACTCACGTTGTTGTTCTTCATCTTCTTCTTGTGGACTTTTTTGTTTCACAGCCTACAGTTTTCATCGAAACTTCCTGAAACTTGGCATATGTATGTAAAAATACCCTGCGCAGACAGTAACTATCTCGGATTTTGAAAATTCCTCCTCGAAAAAAAAGTTATGACGTCAAAATATCTCCGCTAATGGAAATAGCCTAAAAAATTATCTCCGAAACTAGGCAAGCTTTTTGAATTCTGTTTGCGGGAATCGAACAGGGCATTAGCAGAGATCAATTACCGCACATACGATGCATCACTATGACGTCATATCAATTTTTATGACGTCATTCCTATTTTTTGACATTTTTTGTTTCACAACCCAGAGTTTTCATCGGATCTTCGTGAAACTTGCCATGTATATGCAGAAAGCCCACGCGCAGGCAGTAACCATCTCCGATTTTGGAAATTCTTCCTAGAAAAAAAAAGTTGACGTCATAATAGCGAACGCAGTGAGCTTCATACTTAACGCGTGCACGTGAGAGAATAGGAAACAACAACAACAACACAATACCCTGGCTATTTGGAATCCGTCTCATTGGATATGACCTTTTGCTTCCGGTTGTTGTTAAACGCTGTGCGGTGTATAAACACGATTGGGTTTTATTTCTATCTTTGAATAATACTTAACGCGTGCACATGAGAGAATAGGAAACAACAAAAACAACACAATACCCTGGCAATTGTGAATCCGTGTCGTTGGCGATGACCATTTTGCTTCCGTTTTTGTTTTGTTCTGGTTTTTTTTTGTTTCGGTTTTTGTCATGGGAATGATGCATGCCGGGAGATCATGACCGGAAAGTTTATTTATTCAATTATTTTTCCCAAAGTTAATTTATACTTCGAAAGTGATTTTTTCCATGACAGGAAGTGGTTTATTTTGTATTTAACATTACCGGGAGTGATTTTGAAACTCTTTCCGGAACTTTTAATTTCTTTTATTTCTGACCAGAAGTGATCGTTTATTATTTATTTATTCAATTTTTTCCCAAAGTTAATTTTAATAAAGATATCTCCCCCATCATCAAAAAATATTTTTTAATCGTGATTTACATTATTCGTTCGCTGATCCCGAATCCAGCCGAAGTAACCGGAAATTGTGTCAAAATCATCAGCTGTGCGGCGCTTACATGTACCACGGTATAGTTGCAAGTATACAGTTGTGAACAAGTTTTATGTAAAGTCAGAAGCGAATGTAAGAAGAATTCTACGTTCGCTTCTAGGCTTTGCCTATTCCATATTATCGCCGCCAATGGAAATCGCCTATACCATTATCTCCGAAACTAGGCAAGCTGTTTGAATTTTGTTTGCGGGAATCAAGCGCATTACACGGATAATTTATCCAAACCTGATACATCACAATGACTCATATTCGTTTTATGACGTCATCATCAAGAGGACGAGGATCTTAGCTCATTGAGCTGTTCAACAGCAAGAGAGGGATGAAATGAAACACATGAGGTTTATGTTCAAGCTTGCAATTATATTATCTTATGGTACATAACATGAGGAAGGTGGCCCTGCATCGGTAGCAGCGCATCGTCTTAGCCCTTCACTAAATTATATATCAAAAGCTCTCTCGGTGCGACAGACTTTGATTGATGACAGCGATTCAGGTTGAATCGCACAATTCAGCTCCTGTGTTGTGTGTGGATGATTCCTGTGTACACATTCTTTGAGATATCCCAGAAGAATAAATCTGGGACTGTGAGTCATTCGAACTAATAGATTCGATTAATGTGGTGTGGAGGATAGTAGAGTGGTGGAGCATGTGGCCGCCTACTACACCGCAAGACGTTTGATACACCCTGTTAAATTGACCAATCAAATCGCATCCGGATGCGATGGTCAAAATAGACCAATGCGAGCGCGTGTTGCTGAGCTGCATTCGAAGCTGGGCGGTGTCGTTCCTCCGGCTGCATCGGGTTGTAACGATAAAGGCGACATTTATTTGGGCTGTGTGATTCAGTGGTTGATATTTGTCCCATTTTTCCTCACCATGTACGAAATGGTAAAATAATAATTGACAAGAAGGCATTTTGCAGACGAACACATCCACCGTCACGTGAGCAGCTTTAGCCAATCATATGCCTTCTCTCAACAGATTCCGGTAGTGTCAGCTCGTGAGCGGCTTGGACGGTGTTCGAATTTCCACTCAATGTGTTGTAAATCGTGGTTTTCCAAACCAGGTAAACTCGGATGAATTTGTGATTGTTTTGGAGAAGTAGAATGCGAAGCTTGGATGCGTGCTTTGTTTCCGTTTGGGTGCCGCATGATACCACATTTGATGTTTATTTATCCTCCTTTTGTGGTAAAAGCGTGCCGTTAGTCCCACGGGATGTGTTCCATGTCTACACCGGGAATACCGGCGAAACGACCGAAAATTTCTCTCTCAACAGTCATTGAGTCCTATTTATTTATTTATTTGTTGTTTGTTATTTGGCCCAGAGGTGTGTATGAACGAGCGTGTGCGCCATTTCCCGCCAAGGTTAGGGGCCATCCAAAATTATCAACATTTTCACGCTACTCCACTACAAAGGCAACACTTTTCAAGTCCACGACTCCCCCCAAATGAGCACTTTCAAAAAAACAACTGAATGGGACTTTTAGTAAAACCCTCTCCACCCACCTACCCATCCACCCACCCATCCACCACCACCACCCATCCATCCACCCATTCACCCATCCAATCAACCAATCCATTCACCCATCCATCCACCCATCCATCCTCCCCATCCACCTATCCACACCATTCACCATCCACCACCCATCCACACCACCATCCATTCACCCACATCCATCTCACCCATCCATTCACCCACACCACCATTCACCCACACCATCCCAATCCACAAACCACCACCCCACATCCATTCACCCACCCATCCATTCACCCACCCATCCATTTCACCCACCCATCCATCACCCACCCATCCATCACCCACCCATCCTTCACCCACCCATCCATTCACCCACCCATCCATTCACCCACCCATCCATTCACACCACCCATCCATCACCCACCCATCCATTCACACCACAACCCCACCCACCCATCCATTCACCCACCCATTCCATTCACCCACCCACCATTCACCACCCATCCATTCACCCACCCATCCATTCACCCACCCATCCATTCACCCACCCCATCCATTCACCCACCCATCCATTCACCCACCCAACCATTCACCCACCCATCCATTCACCCACCCATCCATTCACCCACCCATCCATTCACCCACCCATCCATTCACCCCACCCATCCATTCACCCACCCATCCATTCACCCACCCATCCATTCACCCACCCATCCATTCCCCCCCATCCTCACCCACCCATCCATTCACCCACCCATCCATTCATCACCACCCATCCATTCCCCATCTCACCCACCCATCCATTCACCACCCATCCATTCACCCACCATCCATTCACCCACCCCATCCATTTCACCCACCCATCCATTCACCCACCCATCCATTCACCCACCCATCCATTCACCCACCCATCCATTCACCCACCCATCCATTTCACCCACCCATCCATTCACCCACCCATCCATTCACCCACCATCCATTCACCCACCCATCCATTCACCCACCCATCCATTCACCCACCCATCCATTCACCCACCCCATCCATTCACCCACCCATCCATTCACCCACCCATCCATTCACCCACAACCCATCCATTCCCCCACCCATCCATTCACCACCATCCATTCACCCACCCATCCCATTCACCCACCCATCCATTCACCCACCCATCCATTCACCCACCCATCCATTCACCCACCATCCATTCACCCACCCATCCATTCACCCATCCATTCACCCATCCACCCTTCCCCATCCAATCCATCCCCTTCAATCACCCTTCACCCCTTCACCTTCACCCATTCACCCATTCACCTTCACCATTCACCCATTCACCATTCACCCATTCATCCCATTCACCATTCACCCATTCACCCATTCACCCATTCACCCATTCACCCATCCATACACCACCCATCCATCTACCCACCCACCCACCCACCATCCACCCACCATCAAAAGCATGTTATCACGTTCATTATCAGTGGAAACAGGGTTTTTTGAAGCCATTCAAACGTTTGTCAATTGAGCTGCACCACTGTTCGACAGGTGTGTTATTAAAGCCACAAAAGATATATTTTGATGTAGTTTTTGATCTTTGCGAATAGAAACGTGCTTGGCGTAGATAAAAGCCACCCTTTGTTGAGTTTGTGTTTTTCCTGATGCTGGTGTTTTGACAGCTGGTATCGGGAGGTTTTCCTCTCCGACGGTCTGATGAAAGGTTAATGCCTGTGACGTCAGCCGCTCCTTGCTTCCCACTCCAGGTAGCGTGCATACCTTATCAACGTCCTGTTATGTCATCCATTGGTCTACCTGTCTGCCGACGCAGACCGACACCGCCTTCCAGCAGCGAGACCAATTATTCTTCTACTTTTATTTCCTCTGCACCACAAGGTGGACGGAGGTTAAGGGCTGTCACACCTTGACGATTTAGCCAGCGTATGCCGATTTATGAAAAATTGTCTAAAACGCTGCACACGTTGAATACGTTATGGGTACGTTTTGTGTCGTTAAGAGCACGCTGAAAAACACTACCATAGTGATTACGCTGGTTTAAAACGTTGTACTTTAGGTTGTCCAAAAAATTTGCATGCTTGAAATTTACGACGTACTCGGCGTTTGGCTCACACGTTCCGCTACGCTGGCCATAAGTTGTAGGCACGTTATGCGATCGTTGACACACGTTAATTGTATGTTACTCATAAGTCGAAACACGTAGAGGTAACATTCGCGTACCCGAAACTTATTTCTACCTATGAGTAACGTTTAGTAAGCACGCTACATGAACGTTGTTCACACTTCGCAACACACTACTTGAAAGTTCCTCATACGTCGAAACACATCAAAGTAATGTTAGGGACCCGTGACTTATTTATAACCTATGAATAACGCTTGGAATGAATACGCTATGGCATACGCTAGATGCATATCAAGCCGGGATTAGCAAGATAATTTATCGCAAACCTGATACATCACAATGACGTCATATTCGTTTTATGACGTCATCATCAAGAGGACGAGGATCTTAGCTCATTTGAGCTTGTTCAACAGCAAGAGAGGGATGAAATGAAACACATGAGGTTTATGTTCAAAGCTTGCAATTATATTATCTTATGGTACATAACATGAGGAAGGTGGCCCTGCATCGGTAGCAGCGCATCGTCTTAGGCCCTTCACTAAATTATATATCAAAAGCTCTCTCGGTGCGACAGACTTTGATTGATGACAGCGATTTCAGGTTGAATCGCACATTTCAGCTCCTGTGTTGTGTGTGGATGATTCCTGTGTACACATTCTTTGAGATATCCCAGAAGAATAAATCTGGGACTGTGAGGTCATTCGAACTAATAGATTCGATTAATGTGGTGTGGAGGTATTGTAGAGTGGTGGAGCATGTGGCCGCCTACTACACCGCAAGACGTTTGATACACCCTGTAAAATTGACCAATCAAATCGCATCCGGATGCGATGGTCAAAATAGACCAATGCGAGCGCGTGTTGCTGAGCTGCATTCGAAGCTGGGCGGTGTCGTTCCTCCGGCTGCATCGGTGGTGTAACGATAAAGGCGACAGTTATATTTGGGCTGTGTGATTCAGGTGGTTGATATTTGTCCCATTTTTCCTCACCATGTACGAAATGGTTAAAATAATAATTTGACAAGAAGGCATTTTGCAGACGAACACATCCACCGTCACGTGAGCAGCTTTAGCCAATCATATGCCTTCTCTCAACAGATTCCGGTAGTGTCAGCTCGTGAGCGGCTTGGACGGTGTTCGAATTTCCACTCAATGTGGTGTAAATCGTGGTTTTCCAAACAAGGTAAACTCGGATGAATTTGTGATTGTTTTGGAGAAGTAGAATGCGAAGCTTGGATGGACGTGCTTTGTTTCCGTTTGGGTGCCGCATGATACCACAGTTTGATGTTTATTTTATCCTCCTTTTGTGGTAAAAGCGTGCCGTTAGTCCCACGGGATGTGTTCCATGTCTACACCGGGAATACCGGCGAAACGACCGAAAATTTCTCTCTCAACAGTCATTTGAGTCCTATTTATTTATTTATTTGTTTGTTTGTTATTTGGCCCAGAGGTGTGTATGAACGAGCGTGTGCGCCATTTCCCGCCAAGGTTAGGGGCCATCCAAAATTATCAACATTTTCACGCTACTCCACTACAAAGGGCAACACTTTTCAAGTCCACGACTCCCCCCAAATGAGCACTTTTCAAAAAAACAACTGAATGGACTTTTAGTAAAACCCTCTCCACCCACCTACCCATCCACCCACCCATCCACCCACCCATCCATCCACCCATTCACCCATCCAATCAACCAATCCATTCACCCATCCATCCACCCATCCATCCTCCCCATCCACCTATCCACCCTTCACCCATCCATCCACCCAATCCATCACCCACCATTCACCATCCATTCACCCACCCATCCATTCCACCCATCCATTCACCCACCCATCCATTCACCCACCCATCATTCACCCACCACATCCATTCACCCACCATCCATTCACCCACCCATCCATTCACCACCCATCCATTCACCCACCCATCCATTTCACCACCCATTCCATCCCCACCCATTCCATTCACCCACCCATCCATTCACCCACCCATCCATTCACCCACCCATCCATTCACCCACCCATCCATTCACCCACCCATCCATTCACCCACCCATCCATTCACCCACCCATCATCACCCACCCATCCATTCACCCACCCATCCTTCACCCACCCATCCATTCACCCAACCCATCCATTCACGCACCCATCCATTCACCCACCCATCCATTCACCCACCCATCCATTCACCCACCATCATTTCACCCACCCATCCATTCACCCACCCATCCATTCACCCACCCACCATTCACCCACCCATCCATTCACCCACCCATCCATTCACCCACCCATCCATTCACCCACCCAATCCATTCACCCACCCATCCATTCACCCACCCATCCATTCACCCACCCATCCATTCACCCACCCATCCATTCACCCACCCATCCATTCACCCACCCATCCATTCCAACCCACCCATCCATTCACCCACCCATCCATTCACCCACCCATCCATTCACCCACCCATCCAATTCACCCACCCATCCATTCACCCACCATCCATTCACCCACCCATCCATTCACCCACCCATCCCATTCACCCACCCATCCATTCCCCACCCATCCATTCACCCACCATCCATTCACCCACCCACCATTCACCCACCCATCCATTCACCCACCCATCCATTCACCCACCCATCCATTCACCCACCCATCCATTCACCCACCCATCCATTCACCACCCATCCATTCACCCACCCATCCATCACCCCACCCATCCATTCACCCAACCCATCCATTCACCCACCCATCCATTCACCCACCCATCCATTCACCCACCCATCCATTCACCCACCCATCCATTCACCCACCCATCCATTCAACCCACCCATCCATTCACCCACCCATCCATTCACCACCCATCCATTCCACCCACCCATCCATTCACCCACCCATCCATTCACCACCCATCCATTCACCCACCCATCCATTCACCCACCATCCATCACCCAACCCATCCATTCACCCACCCATCCATTCACCCACCCATCCATTCACCCACCCATCCATTCACCCATCACCCTCCCATCCATCCACCCCTCACCCCTCACCCTTCAACCCATTCACCCATCACCCATTCACCCATTCACCCATTCACCCATTCACCCATTCACCCATTCACCCATTCACCCATTCACCCATTCACCCATTCACCCTCACCCATTCACCCATTCACCCATTCACCCATTCACCCATTCACCCATTCACCCATTCCACCCATTCACCCATCCATACACCCAACCCATCCATCTACCCACCCACCCACCCATCCATCTACCCACCCACCCACCCACCCATCCACCCACCCATCAAAAGCATGTTATCACGTTTCATTATCAGTGGAAACAGGGTTTTTTGAAGCCATTTCAAACGTTTGTCAATTGAGCTGCACCACTGTTCGACAGGTGTGTTATTAAAGCCACAAAAGATATATTTTGATGTAGTTTTTGATCTTTGCGAATAGAAACGTGCTTGGCGTAGATAAAGGCCACCCTTTGTTGAGTTTGTGGTTTTTCCTGATGCTGGTGTTTTGACAGCTGGTATCGGGGAGGGTTTTCCTCTCCGACGGTCTGATGAAAGGTTAATGCCTGTGACGTCAGCCGCTCCTTGCTTCCCACTCCAGGTAGCGTGCATACCTTGATCAACGTCCTGTTGATGTCATCCATTGGTCTACCTGTCTGCCGACGCAGACCGACACTCGCCTTCAGCAGCGAGACCAATTATTCGTTCTACTTTTATTTCCTCTGCCACCAAAGGTGGACGGAGGTTAAGGGGCTGTCACACCTTGACGATTTAGCCAGCGTATGCCGATTTATGAAAAATTTGTCTTAAAACGGCTGGCACACGTTGAATACGTTATGGGTACGTTTTGTGTACGTTAGAGCACGCTGGAAAAAACACTACCATAGGTCGTATTACGCTGGTTTTAAAACGTTGTACTTTTAGGTTGTCCAAAAAATTTTCATGCTTGAAATTTTACGACTACTCGGCGTTTGGCTCACACGTTCCGCTACGCTGGCCATAAGTTGTAGGCACGTTATGCGATCGTTGACACACGTTAATTTATGTTACTCATAAGTCGAAACACGTAGAGGTAACATTCGCGTACCCGAAACTTATTTCTAACCTATGAGTAACGTTTAGTAAGCACGCTACATGAACGTTTTCACACTTCGCAACACACTACTTGAAAGTCCTCATACGTCGAAACACATCAAAGTAATGTTTAGGGTACCCGTGACTTATTTATACCTATGAATAACTGCTTTGGGAATGAATACGCTATGCATACGCTAGACTATCGTTGGGCATAGTTGTGGACGCCTAAAACACGATAAACAATCGTTGGTATAACTTATGTATAAGTTATCGAGCGTTCTGTGTTCATTACTAGTACATTATGCATTTGTCAAAGTCGTTTTTAAGACTTTAAAAAGTAAACAAAGAAATATTTCATCGTGGGAATGAGGAAAAAAAATTTGCCGAAAAGAACATCGAACAATGGTGCAAAGTAGTCTCCTATTCGTGGACGATAAGAGGATCCATCATCACCCACACCCTCCCATCACGCTCACCTACTACTACTGACATGGACCTACTACTACTACTACTACTACTGACATAGACATACTACTACTACTACTACTGCATAGACATACTACTACTACTTACTACTGGCATAGACATACTACTACTACTACTACTACTGACAGACATACTACTACTACTACTACTACTGACATAGACATACTACTTCTACCAATGCTACTACTACAACTACTACTTACTATTACTACTGTCACGCACACCAACTACTGCTAATAGTATTACTACTACTGATACTACTGGCATTGACATCTACTCAACATGGAGTCTGGAACAATGATGGGTTCCTCTTGTAGAGCCCATTTGTATATACCAATTCCCCTTAATGCTGCCAATACGCCATTACACGGTAGATGTAAGTTAGAAACACGTTCAGTAAGTGCTGTGTCGTCCGGAAGACGTCAATCTAATCTGTCTACATACGACAATGTGCGTTTGAGATACGTTACACATAGGTTCATAGCATGTTACTCAAAGGTTAGAAGCACGTTATACTTAGGTTCAAAGCATGCTACACATAGGTTAAACGCACGTTACTCATAGTTCATAGCACGCTAGTCATTGGTTCAAGGCAAGTTACAAATAGGTTCAAGCACGTTACTCATAGGTTCAAGCACGTTAAAATATGTCAGAGCACGCTACTCATAGGTTAAAGGACGTTTACCATTGGTTGAAATTAGGTTGCGGGTATGTTAAATATTACCTTGACGTGTTTCAACTTATGAGTAACCTACAAGTAACGTGTGTCCGTCGTGTGTAAACAATCGCGGAGCGTGCCAGGAACATATGACACGCATGCGGAACTGTTTAGCATACGCGAGTACGTCGTAAAATTTTCAGCAAGCTTGAAATTTCACGACGTATTACACGTACCACGTAATATGACAGCGTACTTCATTGTTTTCCAGCCTACTCTTAACGTATACACAACTTACCTATACCGTATTTGACGTGCGCCTAGCGTTTTAGACACATTTTTAATAGGCCGGCATACGCTGGCAAAATCGTCAAGGTGTGACTGCGATGTTGACACTTCAATTCTCAGCGGTTATGATTTAAATCGGCGTGCGGCCGGTTCTTAACGGGCTACGCCACGAGTTCGTCGGCGATACGTTTAGCGCGCTATGCGTAAGTTAAACTATCGTTGGGCATAGGTTGTGAACGCCGACAACAGGCTAAGCATTCGTTGGTAAAAGTTATCAATAACACAACGAAACGTTCTGTGCCCGTTACTAATATGTTATGCATACGCCAACACGTTATGAATACGCCCAAAACTTAAAAAAAAAAACATCAAAATTTCAGCGTACGCCAACGTTTTACATACATTTTTATACGTTGCCATTGCTGGCTAAAACGTCAAGGTGTGACAGGGCCCTTATGTTTTCACGTCTGTCTCTCTCTGTCTTTGTCTGTGAGCAGGACGTCTCAAAAAGCTTGGACAGATTCGTACAAAACTTGGTGGACAGGTTGATTGTGTGATGACAAATTGATTCGATTTGGATGAAGATCCAGATCTGGCTCGTCGAGTTTTTAAAGTGATTCTTCACAATTGAGAGATCCGGCCAAAAACGACATGTATCACGATATCTCAAAACGTTCTGGACGGGTTACCATAAAACTTGGTGGATGAGTTGGGTAGTTGACAAGAACAAGCAGTTTAGATTTTGGTTCACCCTTTGAATCCTAGTGGCCGGTTTACTGGCCGCTATTCAAACCTCCATACACCTGAGCGGCCGGTTTACTGGCCGCTATTCAAACCTCCATATACCTGAGCGGCCGGTTTACTGGCTGCTATTCAAACCTCCATATACCTGAGCGGCCGGTTTACTGGCCGAAATTCAAACCTACATCTTCCTGAGCGGCGGGTTTACTGGCCGATATTCAAACCTCCACATACATGAGCGGCCGGTTTACTGGGCGATATTCAAACCTTACACCTGAGCGGCGGGTTTACTGGCCGATATTCAAACCTCCATATACCTGAGCGGCCGGTTTACTGGGCGATATTCAAACCTTACACCTGAGCGGCGGGTTTACTGGCCGATGGGTCATTCCGTGTCAAATCAGCCAAAAAAATGAAATTCTGAGGTGACTCCCTCAGATTTTACTGAAAAAATTCTCAAAGCTACCTTAACATATATGAGGAAGGTTTGCCAAGTTATAGCTCAAAATTCCAAGTAGTGTCCGAGATATGGCCCTACAAACGCCCGAGGGGTGTTTCAATTCTGGCAGTCACGAGTTGCAGATTTGTTTCTGAAGCATTTTTGGGGGGCTCTAAATTCCAGAGTTTTACAAACAGAGTTCTGAAAACACACAAATGGTGTCTATTAGTGAGACTTTCAGAATCTGACATAAAAAAATGTTCTACTTAAAATACTTTTTAAGATAAGTACTCTCAAAAGTAGTGATTTGTAACATGCAGTCCAAAAAATTGGAGTTTTCAAATTGCTGCTAACAGTCAGTTTATTCATCATGAAGAATTTTGTTCCCTGATTTACATAATCTAGTGACTGGATCATTTACACAAGAAAACTGAAACCTTTTGGAGCAAAATCTTGGGTGCTATAGGTGTCTGAACTTTGCTCCAGACTCAACGACACTGAAATTTACCCAAGTGTTCACCACTTTGACAGTTCACAGCTCTTTAAATTTTTGTCACTTAAAGACACATACATAGGCAAACTGTGGTAGAAAATTCAAGAGTTGTTCTCAATCCCTTCTATTTTTTAACGATTTTTATAAAGGCCCACTATTAAAAATAAACATGTTCGATGAAAGATGTAGAATAAAAGCAATAGGTGTGC
>CM068957.1:113807928-113828946 GCA_035128595.1 Eptatretus atami
AGGCAAAACTACCTTGGTACAATGAAATTCGATATGCGACTGAAACAAGATAATTTCAGTGCAGGCCATGCTTTCAATGGATGGTGGGTTTTTAAACTCGGTAACACACCCAGTATGAACCTTTGAGAGGTCAAGGTCATACAAGCCCACTTACAGGCAATGTCGACAAATCAGCTTACTTTGCACGTTGTAGGAGTTATGTAGCGAGGCGGTTTCAAATCGTAAATCCTCTAGGCTCTTGAAGCACACTACCTTTAATCCTGCGTCGGATACCGGTCAAGCGACATTGAGCTCCCACCATGATGGTTGCGGTGTTCGGAACATGGGAAGAAAAAAATGTGCCTTGTGGTTACAAAATGCACTCATCTTCAGGTTTGCACCTCATTTGCAACAACGATGTGCATGGCAGTGACGATTCGCACATTTAACAAGTCACAGCTGTTCTTGCACAATCATTTGATGAGCTCTCTGCAAGGCTTGGGACACAACTTGTAGTGTGATATAATACTGGACTGGAGTCATATTTGATGCCATCAAAGCCATCGGAGAGACGGTGTAGTCTGCTGTTGTCACTCGTTAGCCATAACTCCGGCTTGTACACAGCGCGAAGGAATGCTGATATAGAACCTGTCCTCCCCCCCTGGAATAAAGAAGAATTTCGTAGTGCATAAGACAGGTTCTGGTTTTCCCATCATTCCCATAACACGGGACTTTTAGAATCATTCGATTAAAATGGCTCCCTGAGTTGGGGGTAATCTGTCCAGACTGCTTGCCGTGCGGAGGAAGATTTTGGCGGCGGCGCCCATTGACGGAATCCGAACACAGGTTCCTGTTTGTAGCAATTTCAATCGTAAACGCGTTCAACACGGTACGGAACGTACGGTGAGTCGGTGTCAACTTTGACGAATGGGTGCTCAACACAAGTAGAGGAATGTCTGTGTCAATTGGGAACACAAGAGTCCAATGCATGCCAGGGGTAACCTTCCTTTCTTGACGAATGCTGACGTTTGTCGGAACCAGTCAAGCATGGAAACAGAGGTAAGCACCGTGACTTCGATACACGAGTCACTTCGATAGCTTTGGATTCCACGCAATTAGTCATGTTATTGTCCCTTACACGAGTAAAAACCAAATGGAATGGAATGAGTAAGAGCTTGATTTATGTCATTACTACCAGCAAACACCTGGCAAAATCAACATCAGAGGCCAGGACTACAACGAGAAGACGGTAATTTCCAAGATGAACCCGATCAACCCGTCCGAACCTCCCGACAGATCGCACACCTGGTCCTTATTCTCTCGACGACTACTCTTGTCCATCAAACAAACTGCCAGCAATCGATTCAGCACCATAAAGAACAGAGGTACAGTCAGTTGGTCGAGTCAATGTTTGTATCCCCTTATGGATGGTCATCTTCTAGAAGATACCGAACGTTACTTCCAGACGGCGACAAGATTACGATTGGACTGGATGAGAAACAGGAAGTAAGACGCCATTGTGGAAATATAATAATAATGTTCATGTCGTCATACGTACCAAATTCATGATGTTGATTGGCAGAAATCGTAGAATTTACAACACAATCGGTGGAAAAAAAAGTTTCCAATTCGTCACTTTTCGCCCTCTCGACGCAACCTATTTTGTCGTGGCTTTCCGCGTTTCTCCAGGAAACAAAGAGTCTATTCAGGGCGTTCCAGTGGCCTCCACCGCAAAAAAAGGAGAAAATGGGTGTGGTTATAGAGAGAACTTCTTCGGGCAGATCTCCCTGCTGCACCACAGGATGGGGTGTTCGTGTAACCGCGATAATTTTACTATTATGACAGCTCTATCGAAATCCAAAAGCCAATGCTTTCTTCAGTGTGTAAACGGTAATTTCCTGCAGCGACCGTCACGATGTTTCAAGTGCAGTACTCCGAATTTCATTGTACCAAGGAGGTTTTGCCGATATTCTCTAAGTATCTGATTATGACTTGACCTCTTCAAGGTCATTACCAGCGTGTACCGCGGATGAAAAAGTGGCTATCTATCGAACCATCGTCCTGCATCGAATATCTTGTTTCAAGTGCAGTATTCAAATTTTATTGTACCAAGTTAGTTTTTGCTAAAATTTCTAGGTATCTGAAGTTTGACCTTGACCTTGACCTCTCAAGGTCATTTGCCAGCGTGTTACGGCGATGAAAAAATTCGTCTCCCTAAGTATCATCCTGCCAAATTTCATGCTTTCTTCCAGTCGGTACGGTACTTCATACTTTGCGCCTATAAGCGACCTCCTAGGACACTGGCATCAGCGGCATAGCCAGTCCCAACAACTGATTGCAACAACAGCCACAGCTGCACTCGAATGAGAGTTCTCTCCCGCCCACTGGAGGTTGAAGGAGGTTAAATGTTTTCCACCCCTCTCTTGTTTGGGGGGTGGGTACAAGGGGATAAATCTCAAAAAAGGTTGTTGGGGACTGGATCTGGATGAAATTTTGGTGGGCGTTGGTTGGTGTCACGATGGAGCGAGCTTGATTCGATTTTGGTGAAGATCTGGATCCAGATCGCTACTAATTTTTTTTCGTGATTTTCACCATTGAGAGATCGGGCTAAACTTCATATAAGCACGTATATAAAAGTTGTCGACGGATTCAAAATGCAACGTGGTGGACAAGTTGGGTGTCTGACCACTGGGAATGGATTCGATTTGGTGAAGATCCACAATCCAGATCTGGATAGGAGAAGTTATGTGATTTTTTCAAGTGATTCTCAACCATTGAGAGGAGGAGGAGGAGATTGGGATCATACTCGTGCAGACGTTCGTGATGCTTAAGGCCCAGTCATCACCTTGACGTTTTAAGGCGCAATGACAACTGTATGGTAAAACGCTGCTTAGCACTGAAACTTTTGATGTTTTTTTTTAAAGATTCCGGATGTATTCATAACCGAGTTGGTCATATGCATAACGATTATTGTAAACGGGGCACAGAACGTTTCGTTGTCATAGATAACTTAATACAAAGAATGTTACCTGTTATTCCGGCGTTCACACCTTATGCCCACGATGGTTTAAACTTGGCATAGCCGCGCTGGCATCGTATCCCGCCGACGAACTCGTGCGTAGCTGTTAAAAACTGCCGCAGCCGATGTTAAATTCATAAAGCGCTGAGAATTGAAGTGTCACATCGCAGTCCACACCTTGACGATTTAGCCAGGCGTATGCCGGACCTTTGAACAATGTGTCTAAAACGCTGGCACATGTCGTACGGTATGGGTAATTGTGTATACGTTTAAGAGCAGCGCTGAAAAAACGATGGAAGTACGCTGTCATATTTCGTGGTAACGGTCTCGTACGTCGTGAATTTCAGCATGCTGGAAAAATTTTACGACGTACTCGCCGTATGGCTACGTGTTCCGTATCGCTGGAAATAAGTTTGTAGGCACGATATGGCGATCGTTGACACACGTCTGACACAAGTTTCCTTGTAAGTTTACTCGTAAGTGAAACAACGTCGGGTAATGTTTAAGCCATACCGAACTTATTTTCTCCGTAAGGCCATTTCTTTTTTTCTCCTTGGCTCCGTGAAAGGCAGTGAGAAATTAATCAGAAGTTGTTGTTGTTGTTGTGTTGTTGTTGTTGTTGTTTGTGTTTTTTTTTTTTTTTTTTTTTTTTTTTTTTAAAGTCTATCAAACGAATTTAAAATATGTCGACATTTGCTTTAAGTTTCGACGTCGACGTGACATATCCTCAAACAAGAAAATATTCACATGAGAGGAACTAGAGAATAAGAGACATGAGCCAAACTGAATGAGGCAATTGGAACGTGACGTAACGGCACGTGAGCGAAATATCGGAAGTTATTGGTTTTTTTTTTTTGGTTTTTTTTTTAACGCTACACTACGCATTTCTACGGTAGCTGTAAATTAAAGAAACACGTTCAGTAAGTCTTTGTGGTCGTCCGAAGACGTCAATCAAATCGTCAATATGCGTTGGAGTACGTTACAACATAGGTTCAACAGCACGTTACTCAAGGTTAGAAATAGTTTTGGGTACACTAAGCAGTACCTTCGACGTGGTTTCGACTTATGAGTAACTTACAAGAACGTGTGTCAACCGATCGCATCAACGTGCCTCGACGTTGGTCAACGATCGTGTAACTGCCTACAACACGTTACATCAATAGGTTATAAATAGTTTCGGCGTAACGCTAATCATTACCCTCGACGTGTTTCGACTTTGAGTAACTTACAAGTAACGTGTGTCGATGTGTGTCAACGATCGCGATAGACGTGCCTACAACTTCTAGCCAGCGTAACCAGAACGTGTGAGGCATACGCTGCATACTCGTAAAATTTCAAGAGCATGGCTAAAATTTGAGGACAACGGCAAGTACAACGATGAAAGCCAGCGTACTACGACGTATGGCAGTGTTTTTTCAGCGTGCTCTTAAGTTTCCAAAACTTTACCCATAACGTATTGACGTGTGCCAGCGTTTCAGGACAAATTTTTCAAAAAAGTCGGCATAAGCTGGCTAAAACGTCAATGGTGTGACTGGGCCTTTAAGCAGTCTCCTTGGCTATGTGGGCACAATCTGGAGGGCGCACTCCGACACAGTATACAGCATGCGCGGACTCATTTTGCGACCCGGAAGGATGACAGGTCGAGTTTAACCCCACCTCGTATTAATCAACGGCCTGAGCGGGATTTGAACTCGACCTCCCTCGATCCAAGCCGCCAACCTAACCATTGCCAAACACCAGGATGACCATTGAGAGACGCCAAAAACGATATATAGCACGTATTCACAAATGTATGGGACCCGATGGTGTTTCTCGTGGATAGGATTACAATGGCTGAGGTATGCGCTCAACCGAGTTTCCTCCTAGTTTGTGATGTTTCTCTGTTCTTCGATGTGTTTGCATACAATATATTTCAATATCATAGCTACAGTGTTACTGTTTGTTTGAAGATACTGTCTTAATATATTTTCCGCTTCTGCTAAAGTAATGGTTTGAATGAATGTTTGCCTTTGTAAGGGAAAGAAAAATATAAGAAGATGGATGGTGATTGCCCTGCGAGGCAGTCCTGGTATCCTCCAGATTTTAATCCTCGATGCGCGGTGAAGCTCGTACTTGGAGCTTTCCTGGTTCCATGAGCATGATGATGCTTGAAATACAATGTTGCATGTTTCACATTCATTGTAAATGCCAGATTTCACAGTTTGTGATTTCCACATTTCCCCAGGAATTGGAATGATTGTAAAGGTTGGAAACTTTAAGGTTTTTTTATTTTTAATTGCCTGATCCTCTCTCCATAAGAAAGCCACGGTATTCAACTTTACAAGGCATTCCTGGTGATGTTCTTGTGAACGTGCAAGGGAACAGTTTTTTTTTTATTTTTTATTTTATTTTATTATTAACATCATTTGCCTGTTCATTCGTTATGGTAGCAGTATTATTGTTATATAATACTTTTCTTCTCTTCATATCCCCACTACAATGTCTGGTTTTGCAAAAGTGTAACAAAAAGTTTTTTTTAAGAGTATTTTAGATCTTTTTATGAGGGGCTCACTGGGGGTTTTTTTATGCCGAGTTAGTCTCGATGGTGGGATAGTGGGGGGGGGGGGGGTCGCCCCGCGCCTCACCCCCGCATATTAACCCCGCCCAGCAAAAATGTCTACTCGACAGAAAGACACAGATACCATTAGGCCATTGAGAAATTGCTTTTAAAAAGCATTTTGCATGATGACCGGCATGGTTCGGCATAGAGGTTTGTTTGCACTGGGTCTTTGAGGCCACTGGCGGCTGGTAAGGCCTGTGGGTTGTTCATGAACAATCCTATCGTTAGGGGCGGGGCGTTGGGCGAGGGTATGTGCAAGCATCTGATCTAAACTGGCATTAACTCGTAATATGGCTGTTATCTGGTCAATTCACTTTTCACCATGTTGGTAATGTTAGGGATATAGCTATGTGGGATCTCTCTTCTCGCTGAAGAAGAAAGGGTCACGTTACTTAAAACTCGAGTTTTAATGGTTCTGAACCATGATTGTCAAATGGCACATGACTTAACCATTGCTCAAAATTGATTCATTCAGTCATGCTTGAATTGCAGCCATACGTGCGCCAAGTCGGTTGAAATCCCTTTGGAACAGTTGTTCACAAGTAATACGGTGTAAGCAAAGATTTTAAATTAAAGGTCATGACCATAGAGAAAAACAAATCTTTGACCTTTTCACCCACAATCTAATCAAGTTCGTCTTTGTGTTTATATCATCGTTCTACTTGTACAAGTTTGATCAGAATCCTTCAGCGGTTCACAAGTTACTCGTGGTAATGAAAATCTGCTATGCACACGCACAACGCACAGCCGGAAAACGTGCACCTTCGGCTGCGGCGGCATAAATAATAACAATTTTTTTATCCTTCGCATAAAAGGCTGGACCGTGGCGCGGTGCACACTGTGAGAGACACACACACACACTGACATTTGTTTGTGTAGATACAAGCACCAAGGAAAGAAAATCCAAAATTATTCGTTATTATGAGTTAAATCGTATCGCGATGTAACCCATATGCAGTACGAATATGACGGCGACTTCTGACGCGAGCGTCACAACTGAAGAGGGAAAGAAGAAGATGCCGACTGTTAATCGCATAATGCTCTTGATAATTCAGCAAATGGAAAAGACACTATATCTATTTTATAGGGGATCAAGGGATAGATAGTGTCGAGGTTTTTTGAGCATTTGGGTTCCCCTAAGGCTGAGCAAAGCTTTTATTTGGGATGTAACATATATAGTTTTTTGTTTGTTTGTTTTAGGCAAGCAGTAACCGAAACTTTCTCACATACCTTGTGTAGTTTGCCAGATCCCGAAGAAAAAGTTTCTAACATCACAAACTCTTGTTGGTCTGGATGAGACGTCAGGGTTTTGATGTTTGTTCATGCTTTTGGGTCCTGGGTGGAAAATTTTTTAGGTCATATAGAATTTGGAAACGGGGGCCAAGGTAGACTCTGCGTGGACGTTTGCTCAACGTGTGACCATTACACAATGCTCATCAGGTTAGAACAGTATTTGCTGTCCTCCTCCCCCCCCAACCCTATTTTGTTAAGTTTGAAATATTTCACTGGTGGTTGGGTTATTTATGACGACAAGCGAATAATAGTCCTGCAAATGTGTTAATGCCCCTAGAAATGGCTATATTTCTTATGACTTGTAAATACCTTTCCATAGGTGTCTATACGCTCAGAAGCACATTTGCATGAGAAAGTTCATCTACCCCGAACCCTGGGGAATATAACTTTTTTTTTTTTTATAACCACCCAAAACTTGCTGAGACCTTTGTCATTCAGTGGACTGAAAAATAGCTGATTATAATAATGAAAACCTTCCTTTGCACACCTCAAATACAACTACTTTCAACTCATTCCCTCATTTGTTCAGGGTGATAAAAGTCAAGACAAACACCAAACAGACACATCTGGACTATTATTGTCTGATTCTATCAAGATATCCATTGGTATCAAAAAAATCAACCATCGATAAAAGTCATCGATTACAAATATGGATAAACAAATACTTTTTTTTTTTTTTAGTATTCATAATGTGCGAAAGCAATCAAAGGCTATTTGTCAAAAGCTGTTCACGATGTATTTTAGTTACTTCTGCCACCGAAGTGGACAGAGGTTATGTTTTCACATTGTTCTGTGTTGGTTTGATGCGCAGGATATCTCAAAAGGTTAGGGAGCGATTTCTGATTAGTTGGGCGTTGACAAAGCCGAATTGGATTAATTTTTGGTGAAGATCCTGATCCGATCTGAGAATTTCTTTAATTTATGAAGTACTCTCATACAACGAGAGATCAGGCAAAACTATATATTTGGTTGCGAAATTCTGGAAGCCATGAGCACACAGACATTCAGGTCCTATAGATCAGTTTTCGTTAAGTACGTGGTTTTATAGATAGCTTTCCCTAGTCTAATGGGAATGTAAATGTGAATGCGCTACGATGTTATTATGATATCCCCTAACACACACAAACCACAACAAACAATCGGCGCATTCTCGTCCCAACCTGGAACTGGCAAACATTGGGTAGTGCTGGGTGGTTTGCCATTGCTTCCAGCTGTGTTTGGGCAGGAAATTTGTAATTTGGCACGGTTCCGTGACTAGCTCGCCTACTCTTCAGAGGACACTGACGGGATCTTTTAATATCCATAAACTAATGTTGTCAGACGTAACACCAGTTTAACGTCCATGGAGGACAACACAGCACAATGTTTCACCCAGTCGTGAAGCACCAGGACAACAAATTTATAGCTGGGTCGAGATTCGACCCAGCTAGACAGATGAGGTGAGTGTGCATACCTTGAGGTCATCCTGTCCAGCCCAGGTCGTATCTTGATGTATTGTTTAATTAAACAAACTATTGTTCATTTATTACATTTTAAATATTATCTCATTTGGTATAATGCCTTTATTCTGGTTCAATGTTGAGCTTTTTCTGTGGTTCATTTTTATTTTTTTCAAATGCAGCGCGGGAAGCGGCCACAAGAATGGGAGTACATCGTAACGTGTGAACAGCCAAACACAGACAGACAACACTGTTCGATATATAACAGAATTAAGTGGGTGGTTGTATAAAGCTGGCACAATGTAATCGTGATTTATAAATTATTTGTGCAATGGGCTCTGAGAAGAGATGCTATGAATCATTTGCTCCCATGGACAATAATTGTAACAGTCATCTCATATCGTTGTCTGGTCATAAACAGGGTTTATAGTCTGGAGAACTTGGAAAGTCGATTTCACTCACTTCTGATGGTCCTTGCATTTTCACATAGCTTAAATATCCTCCAGGAACATAGAGATCTTTTAAAAGTCCAAGATTGGTATGAAAATAATTATTTGTCTGGACTCTGTGAATGAAAGGGGAACTGGATGTGGACAACCGAACTGTAAAGGAAGGTATCAACTTAATATTTAGTTCTCTGCACTGACAGCTTAACCGGTTCTATTCAAAAAAAAATAGTGAATGGAGCCTTGTTCTGGGTAATAGCATGTGGTACATAAGAGCTGGTACAGGGTTTGCTTCCATCCTTGAAGTCCCTGAAAAATGAAGAAGCATTTTCCAGTGCTGAAAAGTCCTGAAAACTTGTCCAACTCCTGGAAAATCGCAGCCCTCCCTGGTCGGAATTGTTTTTAATTACCAATTTTAACCTCCCTCAGGGATTTACATTAAAAGCCATGCAAATGGTTTTTCACGTGTAAAATCAGCATGGCGGGTCCCAACCACGAAAAGTGTTCTTTCGAATAACAGTTCATTATAAGAAGGCACAGGCCGACGAAAACCGGAGAATCCTGGAACAAAAGATCGACCGGACCACCAAACTGGCAGAGAAATATATAAATAAGGCCATTACATGCCTCGTGTCTGTGGTTCCTCCTATAAAATGTCTTTAAATTTGCAGTGTTTTCCAATTAACTTCATTGTGTGGGGTTCTGTGAATTTGTGATGTGCACAGGTCCTCAAATCCATTCTCCTCATTTTGCTTTTATTTCCATGTTTTTTACCTCCTCTTTACTTCTGCTTGTAAAAGTATTATCATTTTTCGCTCACTGGACGTTTTAGCCATATTCACCTGATGGGTTTCAAGCAGCAAGCGGAACTTTGGCAAGACTCCTGGACTGCGGTGAGAATGAGGGGTGGGGGGATAGGATTGGAGTATATAAAATGGGGGGGGGGGGGGTGGGAAGCTGAGTGAGTAATAAAAATAAATTTTTTATGGAACAATTGCCCTGCTGTTTATTTTGATTATAGTTGATGGAAAGTCCTTTAAGAAGTACAGAGAAAAATAAAACACTCGGATTAAATTGACCTGCTTTGGAGAAAATCTACTGTGAAGATACTTCAGTTAAAAGTCTTTTTATTTTTTTCTTTACAGGAGTGCGGTGGTGCGTGCGTACGTGCGTACACAGAGTAGTCCTCCACTTGCATAAGGGTTGTCCGTTACTGGGACCCTTTAAAGTAAGTCGATCTTACCAGTCCAAATTTCCATTAGTAAAATCTGAAGAAAAAGAATGATAATAATATCATTGACCATTTACCATCTACAGTACGAACATCAGTGAGGAAAAAGGGAGGGCGAAGGACGGCCTACTCTCCCAGAATTTGATGCATGTAGAATCTCTAAAGAAGACGAGAATGGCATAGAAAGGACTGAGAGATTCGAAGCTGTTGCGGTTCGGAGTGTTACGGACTCTCTCGGGGCTTTGATCGATCAATTATTATTATTATTATTATTATATTTCGCATGAACATGAGTCTCATCTCGCCCTCTCTCTCTCTGAGTCTTCTCTCTGTTCATTCCTTTAGCTTTCGCTTTTCTCGCAGTGTTCGCTTCTTTCACTCTCCACGTGCTTTGGCGGATTCATTTCTCGTCGCACTATTCACTCTCTTCATTCTTTCCTGCGACTTTCATCTCCATCCTTTCGTTCTCTTTCCTTATTTTATGTTCATAACCTTCCTTGCACACTTCGATTTCATTTCCATGTCCGATATGCTCTGTTCGCTCGGACTATTAAAAATCCATGAGTGCGTCACTGTTCCCCAGGGAAAACAGCGGTGCGTGGCTGTGTGAGGAGCAAGAGGGGAGCGAAGCACGTGGGTCCGGTTCAGGTCAGATGTGGGAGCCAGAGTCCAAAAGTGTAAGGTGTGCATGGGCCCATCCTGAGCCCCTGCACAACAAGAGTGCCAACAGGGCGTACGTAAAAAACACGTAAACATTGACAAATGGTCGAATTTCCTTCTGTTTATTGCGAGCTTATGTAGTCCGGTGTTTACCTGTGTTGAACCTACGTACCGAGGATGCTGTAATATGATCTATTTTTATCTGCGGTGTAACATGTTCTCTATCGGTGTTTGATCATTGAAGTATGCAAGGAATTGGCAGTTGCAACATTGTTGGATGTACTTTTTTTTGTTTTTTTAACAGTTTTAATGGCAGATGATCCTGGTAATAACTAACGAAGTTGCTTATTTCTTGGGCATAGCAATGCCACCAATGATGAACAGTATTTCAACAGAAATATTGTGTTACCTTTCTTCTTGAGGCAGAACCATGTTTGTAAAATACTAGGTGTGAGGTGTACTCTGATGACTGAAATTTTCTTCTACACTGCGATGTATCAAACTTTTGTAAAAATGCTGTCAAATCTGCTCTTGCCACAACGTTGTTCAGCAACCGCCTGCCTTTTGCGACCATGTAGTTCCCCCCAATAAATTTTCCTAATGATCCTTGATTAAAAGACCACCCGCTTTGATGCAACCAGTGGCATTTATGTTCCTTCCCGAAATGGCTGTGTAACCTCGATTAAGCGAAGCAAGTGGAAATGTCTTTGTCGCCTATCATTGAAAGCTGAAAGGCAAGTTTAAAGTAGTAAGTGAGGTGCATGTAATCACTAAAAGACGAGTTTTTATGTTGTAACAATTGCTTGGGCCGTGTGTGTGATGCATTGAGTAAATACAGAAATAGTATCTCCGGAACTTTTTTTTATTTATTTTTTTATATAATTTTTAAATATCCGTTTATTCTTGATTAACCTGCAGCATGTGCCCCCTGGTTTGTGCTTTTCATCATTCAAGTCAGATGAAGTACTCAACTAATTTTCTCGATTATTACAGGAACGCTGAGAAACCAATCGCATTAAGTGCGGAAACCGCTCGCGTGACCCTTGTCATCATTCAAAATGCGTATACTGAACTGTATTTTGCCCCTTCTTTTAATCGACTTTATCTACTTCTGCCATCTTTGATGGATAGGAACAAATTATTGAGATTTGGGTAAAGTTCTGGATACTAGAATTTTTTAATTTGCAAAGTGATTCTTCACCATTGAGAATTGGGGCCCAAAAATCCAACAGTATAAGCGTGATATTAAAAAATTATGGAGAGTTATGACCAATTGGGGTGAGTGTGGTTCGGTAACAAGAAAAGCCAAAAGAAATTTGGTTCAGATCCGGCCTTTAGTCAGGTCGTAATGGGAGCATGCGCTGGAGCCAAAGCGCGTCGCTGCATCACTTTCGCGGTACTCAGGGCGCCTCGTCTGGCCTCCCCCAGGCAGATGTCTGGCCCATCCCATCTCCTTGAGATCGTCAACCTGCCTGCAACAACGAGGCGGTGGTCGGACCTTGGCTCTCCACCTCGAGACGCCTCCGTGAGAGAATCTTGGGGAGCAGGGCAGCGTCAGGAAAACGAGCCACATGTCCATACAGCAGTAGCTGACGCTCGAGGACTATGTGCAGGTAACAAATCTCATTGAGCCTTCAGCAAACGTCGATGGAAGGGGGGGGGTGGCAGGCTCGATCCTTGCGCCTCTCGCAGAATGTATGTAGACATGGCTTCTTGTGGCTGAATCCTGATTTCTTTGACACCTGATCGAGGGTGTGCTTGAAGTCGACAATTGCACCCAAACTCTAGTCAAGGGTGATCTACAAGATTTTGGAGTGATGGACAAATTTAGAAAAAAGTAAATAAATAAAAGTATATATATTTAAAAAAAAGAAAAAGAGTTTGGGATCCAGTAGAATTTGAAAGCAACAAATCCTACAGGGGTGGATTGAGGGTGCGAAGAAAAATATAGAAGGGTGGATGACCTTTTGGACCCCCAACCTGCGCGACTTACACTTAGGTGAAAGTGCTTTGATGCTTACTGTCACAAGGGATCTGTTGCATAGAAATTGGGGCCATTGTTAATGGATGGGAGCGGGCAGAGTGACCGATGGTCGGTAAAGGGATGGTTTGGAAACCAAATTTGTCTTGTGGCGTTGTCTGTTATGTGTAAAGAAGTTGAGTTGTTTTGGAGAATGAGGGGTTTTGGGAAATTTTATAAACACTGCGGTTTTTAAGGCGGGCCATGGGTAGTAGAGGAACACGATCCCATTTTGCATTGCATTGTTTGAGAATTGAATGATCAGGGGGGAGCAAATGAGATGTTTGGACTGTGTGGTGGGGAAGAATGTGGTCCACTAGGTCTATTTGGCGCGACTAGCGTAAGGAAACCCCTGGCGACCTGTAATGAGGCTGCGTGAGAGCGGGATTGTGAGGAGACCCTCCCCGGGAGGTGGACAGCCATAGAGTGTTTGGCTGTTCAGGGACCGAATAGTTGAAGAAAAGAGGGGGGGGGGAAGAAGTCGTTAGTCGGGCGGCTTGTTTTGGGCTGCGCCACCAAACGGAAGTGCCTCCACATTATTGTTATTATGTACCACCCCACGCCAGTTGAGGGATCAACATGTTGGTAATAACATTGTAGCCATGGTTCTTGCAGGGTTGGAATGAATAATTCATATTTAGATTTGTGTGTGAGTGGAAGTGAGGGACAGGTTCAAACGAATCCATGTCACTAACCTGTAACCGGGAGAGACAGGGCTCACGGAAATTTTGGATGGTTCCGCAGGTAACTTTGGGTAATTGTGCACCACAATTGAATGCAGTCTTTCGTAGCGGGGTTGTAAACCGTTGTTTTGGGGTAACGTTTTATTCTTGCATTAATTTTTGTGTTTCTGACAGTTTTATACCCACCCCAGGAGTTAGGAGGAGGAAACAAGAATTTTTGCAAATATTTGAAATTGTGGTGTTTAAGGGGTTGTAGAATGTTAAGAAGATTAGGAAAGTTAGCTGTGGCTTCCTCCCATAGGCCCCCTCACTAAATTTTATTTCATAGCAATTTAGGTGTGCGTCGTAAGTGGTAAGGCCCGAATGGTTATGCCTGCATGAAGCTTGCAGGAGCTACAGTTCTGGGAGGGGGAGGGGGGGAGGCTGTGTAACGGTTTTGGGGTAGAATGGGAAATTTAGATAGGGGAAAAAGCATTGTGAGAGTTGCTTGGTCCGTGGACTTGTAGGAGGCATCTCGATGTGATTAAGTTAGGGACCGTGAGCTTAATGTTACGTGTCACCAACGAGTGGTGTTGTCGTGTTTTCATTAGCTAGGTTTAAGGAATAAGCTTCAGATGTAATCGCCCCTATGTGACTTTTTTCTTATGTCTTTATAAACAAAACCCATGAGACGAACAAGCAAGTGTGGTGAGCAGTGCAGAAGCCCCACCTTCCCGGGTTTCAATGCCAGCGAGGCCATGCCCAGAGGCGGAGGATATAGGCGTGATCGAGAGGAAGGTTGGCTTGTGCAATTGTGGGAGGCTTCCACTGGTATAGGAGAGAGATTGGCAGAGTGCAACGGACGAGGTCACTGTATGGACGCAACGTGGTTAGTGTGAGGAACGCATGAGGCACATTGTTTGAGAGGCGAGATCGGAGGTGAACGCACGCCGAGGACGACGACACGGCCATATTAATTCAATGTTGGGGCGTTTGGCTCGCGGTGGTTGAAGCGAGACGCTGGCCCTTTGGCTCTTGGTTGAGTCATGAGAAACGGACCCCAAGCCTCGTGTATGTCATGAGCAGCTCTGCACTTGGGCTCTGAGCCTTAGTGGTTGAGTGCTGCTCGCGGATGTGCCTGGCGTTGTTCTGTCCTGCTATGAGAGAAGCGCCATTGTGGCGCACGTGTAATGCACGGCTGATGCTCAAATCCAAGTTTCACAGGGACCAGCTCTGGGCCAAGCTAAGTATCAAAATAGTTTGAAAGAATGGTTTTATTTTTTAATTTGTGTTCCCCCGTTGTCTGTGTGAGGGGCGCTTTCGACTGGTCTAGGAGTTATTTACTTTAATTTTTTTTTCTCATTAACTTTGAATATGTCCTTTTTGTAAATATTTGTTTATGTTCGTTAAATGCGCCATTTTAAGAACTGTTTCGTGTATTCTTGTGGGTGTTTTCGAGGATAATAACCCCGTGTGCATCCCGTTTCATTCCCGTGCTTCCTAACCACGTCTGCATTGCGCCCCATGCTTCGAGCACGTGTTAAAGATCTCCGAGTATCACGTGTCCATCTCAAAGGTAGCTTGGCCTTTGCCCGGGGCTGGCGGTTTTAACCGTCAGTCACCAACAAATTGGGTCGGGGGTTACGTGGGCCGGCCACCCGCGACAATATATTAGTTATGGCACGGTATAAATATTGGTGTGGATAGTATAGTGCATAATTCATCCAGAGTGATTATGATCCAGTTTAAAAAAAACAAAAACATACAATTGGAAGTTTAAAAAACATGTTCCTCTCAAGGATTCAGTGTGGATAGAAAAGGGCGTGTTTACGCAGGGTGGTCTGAGTGGCTGGATAAATGTACTCCTAGTGAAAAATAATGGACTGGGATGATGAGTTATGGGCCTGTTTTCAATCTCATTGGGTTACTGATTGAACCAATTCCTCGAAAAGGAATTTTGGAATGAAAACAACTAAGCTCAGACTGCCCTATTGACCTTGGCAAAAGACAGATAAATTAGCGACAGTGTGTGTCAAAAAGAGGAGAGAGGCACCATGTGAAATGAAGGGAGGAACGGCTGTGTGCTGCAATTTCTTATGTGAAATGCAATTGATTAAAACAAACAAAGATTCCATCCAGTAAAGAGGGAATCGAGAGTACTGCAATGCAACTGGGATGGTCCTAACTCCTTCCTGACTTGAAGTCAACTTTCACTGCCTGTAGCGTTGAATGTTCCTACTGGTCGGTACTGCGTCTGTCTGCTTGCGTGCTGTTGTCTCGGCAACGACTTCAAAGCAGGCACGCCTCACAGCTGCATCGGAGACGGCGCCTGTCTGTTCCCTTCACTCCTCTTCACTCACCCGTTGACGGTATGCTGGTCTTAACACAGCGTGCGTTTCCGAATTCAATGTCACAGCAGCTGAATCGACTCGGATCAGGCTGCATACTTTGGTTGAATACCAAACTCACCTCTGGGGGCTTTTTGCAATGTGACTGGCCAGTGGACTTAACCTGTTGCCGACCCACTGGAAACAAGATTGGTTTGAATGTGTTCACACTGACCCTTCACCCATTTTTACTGCTGAAGTGGGTATTCACTAACATGGAAGGGTTTAAGGATAATTCTCAGTATGTGATTGCCCCCTGTGACCTTTTCCTATGTTTTGCACTTTAAGACCCGCAATTAAAAAAGGAATCGCGTTCTTTAAAACAACCACCGAGAAGAACATTCCACAGCTGGCAAAACGTCGCCTCCAGGATGGACAACTAGCAAGCCCACCTGGGGTGGAAGTATGGATGGGGCGTGGGGTCCGAAGGTTCGGGGGAGGAGTGTGTGTGAGGTATCGATTTGAGGCCAAAAGAATCTACCTCGCTGGCTACCCCTCGACACGGTGCAGAAGGTCGTACGAGTCTCGTGTTCCCTTGCTGAGGCAAATTTGTTGCACGCCTTGAAAGCAAACGCAGCCATTGACCGTTCGGCTGCCGTCGTGAAGCGTGTACATTTTGAGGAAGGAAAAAGAGCGTTCCTCGTGGCTTATCAACGGAGCTCAGAAATTGTCTCATCGTATGGTCGAGGAGGAAGGTGGGCGATCATGGGAATAGACGTGGTGCAAGAAGGAACGGTTGGTATATTGCTAGTGAAAGAAGCTGCAACGATGGTTCTGAGCCTGGGTTGAATACAGCAAACGAATACCTCAACGTACATTTCTCCAGCCAAGAGAAGCGGCTTGGCGCCTATTTTTTGGATGCGGTTTCCAGCAGTGACTATGTGGTTTTATGACTCCAGTTCCAAAAGGATCATCTCTGGGCGAAGCAAGTGCCAGAATAAGGTGGGATTTTTCTCTGGTTTATCTTTTCCCCTTGTCCGTTTTGTGTAACTGTGTGTAGAGGCGCCTGACTTTAGGCCTGTAAATTACCTACGTTTAATTACCTCACGCTTTGATTTATTTTCCTTTATACGCTTTGAGTATTCCTCTTATGAATACTTGATTTATTTCATTAAACCCCATATTTTTTAAGATTGCTTGTGTCTTCTTTGTCCTCTGTCCTGGTGTTTGCGTCCGGTACAGCCTTTGCCGCCCTGCTGTCGCCCCGCGCGCACGTTAATATTCAGGGAATTCGGCTGTTTGCTCCAAGGTAGAGCTGTTGGTATCCATCCAGGTCGGTCTAAACGGCGTGGACCACGACTATATATTATATATATGTATAGATATATATGATATAACACATAGATATATAGTATAAGTATATATATATGTATAGACATATATATATATATGATAATGTAAATTATATATATACATCGTATAATATACATGATATTGTTCGAATTTGGGAATTCATGTGCACAACAACATTCAGGTTCTTTATAGTCAGATATGTCGATAAGTGCTTTGTTCCCCTAGATAGCTCACTTTCATTGTTTTAAATGGTTAGAAAGTGGAATTAGAATGCGCTGGCAGATCGATTTAATAGTTAGGGAAGAACAATGGAGACATCCCTCCCCGCTCTTCTGCGAAGAGCAAGAAGAAACGCTGCCGTCCCGTGACTCATGATGTCAACAACTCCTCCCACCCGTGGCTGAGGGGGAGATGGCGCAACGAGGGCATGAGTCATGAGTCACGCGGTAGCGGGGGAAGGGTGGGAGAAGGAGAAAGGAAGATCTTTTCTCTTGTTTCGTGTTTTTCGGAGTTGATGAGTAACGCTCTTTTGCTTCGGCAGAGAGTAAGTCACTTCAGCAAGCTTCGGGTTCCTGTTTTGGGCTTGGGTTAGGGGTGAGGCTTTGGAAGCTTTTTGCTTGGCTGGCCTCAGTGAAGCTTCGACTGCGGCTGGCTCGGGAGGAGGTTTTGCTTGGTGGTTCAGTGGGCCTTTTCGGCTTCTGTTTGGCTCGGGAGAGCTTTTGCTTCGAGCTGCTTTGTTTGGAAAGAGTTGAGCTGCGCTCGGCCTCGCGCTGCGAATGGTGCTTTTTCTTCTTCTTGGGTTCGTGGAGCTCTTTGTTCTCCATTTTGGTTCCCGCTTGTGCGACTCATCGACCTCTTCTTGGAGGTGTTCCTGGGGGAAGCGGCGCATCGAGGGCAGGATCGGCCGCCTCGTCTACCAAGCACGTGTTGAGAACGTGGAGGATTGCGGGAAGCTCGGAAGGGGATCGCAGCTCGTGGCGTTGGATCCAGCTTCGCTCCGCTGGAGCCCGGGTCCTGAGCAAACTTGAAACCAACGAGTGGAAGAGGTTCGAGATAGGTTCCGATTTCAGCTCACCTGTCCTCCGACTGGGAGCTCGTTATTAAGAGGGCCTTCTGCCACCATTCCTTGGGTGTGTGTGTGTGTGCTTACGTGTGTCCGTGGGGCCGCGTTTAATAAGTAGGAACTGCTGTTAAGTGCAAGTGACTGTTAACATAATAAGTAGAGCGGTATGTAGTTTCTTTTTGGTCGTGCTTTTGTTGCTTGTATAATTGCAAATACGTGTTTTGGGCCTTGTTTAATTGCATACGTGCTTGATTATATAAAGTATGTCCCTTGTGTGATGTACAACCTGTTCGTTGCGTGCCATCTCGATCAATTGAAGCTGCGGCAATTTGCTCACTCGGAATATAGTTGGTTCTTAATAGCCATAAAGTGATCGGGTCCAACGGGATGCGCGATAACAACCTCGTTATCCAAAGGAAGCGAGCTGCTTAAAGCGGCTCGTTTCCAAGCGTCGTTGAGGACAATCTCTTGGTACCTAGCCTGTGCAATGAATTAGGGTAAATCGAAGATTGGATGATCGGACCTGTAGCGCGGGTAGAGTGCGGACAAGGGTTGTGGTGCTGGTAAAAACACACGGTCGGCTGGTTTCCGGCTGATACGGAAAGCGGCGACAGAATTGTCCCGTTTGGTGGTGGAAGCGGCCGTATTGGTAGAAGCGGTCGCTCGGCACGCCGGCGGGCGGAATCTACAACAATATATATATTTTTAAGTTTGGAATAGCATCAGTATTCTGTATGCATGGCCTGGGGGAGGGGGGGGGGGGCGATTTGTTACGAATTGAAACATATCGCACACAACAATCAGGTTCGCTATAATTAGTTATATCGGTAGTATGTGTTTTTGATGCTCCTTTCCCTTGCTAATCGGTAAATAAATGTAAAGCGTGAGTTACTTTGATAGGCTTTTTCTTATTTTACATTCCCAACTCGACGGCAGCGCCATTGTTCTTCGTGGCTTCAACGCAGAACATGGCGGGGATTCGCATCACTCGGCTCGAGACTCCGCCCAGAATGAAGAGGGTGGGCCTCCTGCAATCAGGGACCTCACCCACCCGTCAGATCGAGACCCACCCAGGATGGGAGAGAGTGCGCCCCCCTGGCCATCAGGGGTTCACACTCAGATCGAGAGCGGGAGGGCGAGAAGTTCCCCCCCCGAAAACAGGGTGAATAAGACGGCGGGCGCTGATCTTGGTGAGGTTTACACTGGTAGAATCAGCTACTTTCTGGTCTTGGAGCGCTCTTTGTCTTGGTCGTCGTCCGTGGCCTGGTGGTCGCCATCGTGGTCGTCGTCTTGCAAGGTTCAGTCTTGCTGGGCGCTCGTCTGCTGGCTCGTCGAGGGCTGGTCTTCTCTTGTCTTGGTCGTCGTCCTCCTCCTCCGCGGATCGAGGTCAGCTTGAAGACCACGCGAGGTGGACAGGTCCAAGTTAGACCCTGGTCTTCAGCTACTGTCCTCCAGGCTGAAGTAACGCAAGTAAAGGCTTCAGCCACACTTCTTTTGGGTGTGTGTGTGCGGTGTGTGTGTCCGTGGGCCCGTCTGTTAAGTGTAAACTGTTTAAGTGTTTTGCTTGTATATACGTGCATTTATTAATATTCGGTTTAAGTTCTGCTCTGTGTTTCCCCTTTCCCTTAATTATTGTAATAAATATCCTATTGTTGAATGTTCCAGCTCGTCTCGTTCCTTTCTCATTGACTATAGCGTGCTGCGTGTTGGCAGAAATAGTAAAAGCACGTTCGGCTGTTAGGGGACAATTTGGACGACGATATCGGCGAATTAAACTGCTCGGATCACACACGGGTCGAGCGCGAATTACGGCTCGGCTCGTACGGGAGCCGTCAGGGTGTGAAGACTCGGTAGATCGCCAACGTGGTCCTCTAGGTATTTTGAAGATTTGGCAGAATAACCTGTATATATCCGTGGCCGAAATATTGAAATGTTTCACGGTTTCGAAAGGACCTGTACTTTCCAGACTTTTTCCGAAAAGTACGATCTGATATTCCGGGCGAATCGTTCGAGCCGACTCTACCTGGCCATCTAGCGGTCCGTGCTCGGGCCGACGTCCGGCCAACGCAACAATATGTAGCAGGACTAGTAAGGTAGGTTTGGCTTGGCAATGGGATGGGTGATGTGTTGTCGTGAGGTCTGTCCCCAAAAGTCATGTGCCACCAGTGGAAATTTTTGTTTTTGGAAGCCTATCTTCACCAATGATCATCACAACTTACATCTCTGCTTTGTTTGTGTTCTCTTTAATCGTTCAAATATTGAAAACCGTTTGCACCAGGGTTTTTTAATTTTTTATTTTTTTAATTTTTACTGTTATTATTTTTAACCACTAAAACCTTCTGGGTGTTCGGAACATGGGAGAACAAAATGTGCCTCTGTGGTACAAAATGCACTCATACCTTCAGGTTTTGCACCTGCATTTGCACAACGATGTGCATGGCAGTGACGACTTCGCACATTTACAACGCACAGCTGTTCTTGCAACAACATTTGATGAGCTCTCTGCAGGCTTGGGACACAACTTGTAGTGTGATCCACACTGGACTGGAGTCATATTTGATCCATCCAAAGCCATCGGAGGACGGTGTACGTCTGCTGTTGTCACTCGTTAGCCATACTCCGGCTTGATACACAGCGCGAAGGAAATGCTGATATAGAATAAAAGAAGCAATTTTCGTAGTGCATATAGACAAGGTTCTTGGTTTATCCATCATTTCCCATAACACGGGACTTTTTTAGAATATTCGATTAAAATGGCTCACCTGTAATCTGTCCAGACTGCTTGCCGTGCGGAGGAAGATTTTGCGGCGCGCCTCATTGACGGAATCCGAAGCACAGGTTCTGTTGTACAATTTCATCGTAAAGCGTTCAACGGTACGGAAGTACGGTGAATCGGTGTCAACTTTGACGAATGGGTGCTCACACAA
>CM068957.1:113829657-113841536 GCA_035128595.1 Eptatretus atami
CTTTCCGCGTTTCTCCAAGGAAAAAAGGAGTCTATTCAGGGCGTTCCCAGTGCCTCCACCGCAAAAAAGGAGAAAATGGGTGTGGTTATAGAGAGAAATTTTCGGCAGATCTCCTGCATGCACCACAGGATGGTGGTTTCGTGTAACCGCGGATAAATTTACTATTATGACCAGCTCTATCGAAATCCAAAAGCCCATGCTTTCTTCCAGTGTGTAACGGTAATTTCCTCAAGCGACCTCACATGTTTCAAGTGCAGTATCCGAATTTCATTGTACCAAGGTAGGTTTTGCCGATATTTCTAAGTATCTGATGTATGACCTTGACCTCTCAAGGTCATTTACCAGCGTGTACCCGCGGATGAAAAAGTGGCTATCTTATCGAACCATCGTCCTGCATCGAAATTATCTTGTTTCAAGTGCAGTATTCAAATTTTATTGTACCAAGTTAGTTTTTTGCTAAAATTTCTAGGTATCTGAAGTTTGACCTTGACCTTGACCTCTCAAGGTCATTTGCCAGCGTGTACGCGGATGAAAAAATTCGTCTTCCCCTAAGTATCATCCTGCCAAATTTCATGCTTTCTTCCAGTCGGTAACGGTACTTCATACTTTCGCCTATAAGCGACCTCACTAGGACACTGCATCAGCGGCATAGCCACGTCCCAACCAATGATGCAACCAACAGCCACAGGCTGCACTCGATAGAGAGTTCTCTCCGCCACTGGAGGTGAAGGAGGTTATGTTTTCACCCCTCTCTGTTTGTGTACAGGATATCTCAAAAAGTTGTGGACGGATCTGGATGAAATTTGGTGGGCAGGTTGGTTGTGTCACGAGGACGAGCTGATTCGATTTTGGTGAAGATCTGGATCCAGATCGACTACTAGAATTTTTTTCGTGATTCTTCACCATTGAGAGATCGGGCTAAACTCATATAAAGCACGATATCAAAAAGTTGTCGACGGATTCAAATGAAACGTGGTGGACAAGTTGGGTGTCTGACCACTGGGAATTGATTCGATTTTGGTGAAGATCCAAATCCAGATCTGGATAGGAGAATTATTGATTTTTTCAAGTGATTCTTCACCATTGAGAGGAGGAGGAGGAGATTGGGATCATACTCTGTGCAGAGCGTTCGTGCTGCTTAAGGCCCAGTCACACCTTGACGTTTTAGCCAGCAATGACAACGTATGTAAAACGCTGGCTTACACTGAACTTTTGATGTTTTTTTTTAAAGATTCGGATGTATTCATAACGAGTTGGTCATATGCATAACATATTAGTAACGGGCACAGAACGTTTCGTTGTCATAGATAACTTATACCAACGAATGCTTAGCCTGTTTTCGGCGTTCACAACCTATGCCCAACGAGGTTACTTAAGGCATAGCGCGCTGCACGTATCGCCGACGAACTCGTGCGTAGCCTGTTAAAAACCGCCGCACGCCGATTTAAATCATAACCGCCTGAGAAATGGAAGTGTCAACATCGCAGTCACACCTTGACGATTTAGCCAGCGTATGCCGACCTTTGAAAAATGTGTCTAAAACGCTGGCACATGTCGAATACGGTATGGGTAAGTTGTGTATTCGTTAAGAGCACGCTGAAAAACGATGAAGTACGCTGTCATATTTCGTGGTACGTCTCGTACGCGTGAAATTTCAAGCATGCTAAATTTTACGACGTACTCGCCGTATGGCTCACGTGTTCCGCTACGCTGGAATAAGTTGTAGGCACGATATGCGATCGTTGACACACGTCGACACAAGTTCCTTGTAAGTTACTCGTAAGTCGAAACACGTCGAGGTAATGTTTAGCATACCCGAAACTTATTTTCTCCGTCAAGGCACATTTTCTTTTTCTCCTTGGCTCCGTGAAGGCACGTGACGAAATATCAGAAGTTGTTGTTGTTGTTGTTGTTGTTGTTGTTGTGTTGTTTTTTTTTTTTTTTTTTTTTTTAAGTCTATCACGAATTTTAAATATATTCGGACATTTGCTTTTAAGTTTCGACGTCGACGTGACAATATCCTCAAACAGAAAATATTCACAGAGGGAACTAAGAATAAGACATGAGCAAACTGAAGAGGCAATTGGACGTGACGTAACGGCACGTGACGAAATATCGGAAGTTATTGTTTTTTTTGTTTTTTTTTAAACGCTACCAATACGCCATTTTACGGTAGCTGTAAATTAGAAACACGTTCAGTAAGTTCTGTGGTCGTCCGGAAGACGTCAATCAAATACGTCAATATGCGTTGGAGGTACGTTACACATAGGTTCAAAGCACGTACTCAGAGGTTAGAAATAAGTTTTGGGTACACTAAGCATTACCTCGACGTGTTTCGACTTATGAGTAACTTACAAGTAACGTGTGTCAACGATCGCATAACGTGCCTCGACGTGTGTCAACGATCGTGTAACGTGCCTACAACACGTTACTCATAGGTTATAAATAAGTTTCGGGTACGCTAATCATTACCTCGACGTGTTTCGACTTATGAGTAACTTACAAGTAACGTGTGTCGGATGTGTGTCAACGATCGCATAACGTGCCTACAACTTATAGCCAGCGTAACAGAACGTGTGAGGCATACGCTGGCATACGTCGTAAAATTTCAAGCATGCTAAAATTTGAGGACAACGGCAAAGTACAACGATGAAGCCAGCGTACTACGACGTATGGCAGTGTTTTTCAGCGTGCTCTTAATGTTTCAAAACTTACCCATAACGTATTCGACGTGTGCCAGCGTTTCAGACAAATTTTCAAAATCGGCATAAGCTGGCTAAAACGTCAAGGTGTGACTGGGCCTTTAAGCAGTCTCCTTGGCTATTGGCACAATCCTGGACGGGTCGCCCCTCCGACCACGTATACCAGCATGCCGGCACTCATTTTGCCGACCTCGGAAGGATGACAGGTCGAGTTAACCCCACCTCGTATTAATTCAACGGCTGAGCGGGATTTGAACTCGACCTCCTCGGATCCAAAGCCCGCCAACCTAACCATTAAGCCAACACCAGGCATACCATTGAGAGACGGCCAAAAACGATATATAGCACGATATTTCAAAAATGTATGGGACCCGATGTGTTCTCGTGGATCAGGAATTACATGGCTGAGGTATGCGCTCAACCGAGTTCCCTCCTAGTTTGTGATGTTTCTCTGTTCTTCGATGTGTTTGCAACAATAATTTCATAAATAGCACAGTGTTAACTGTTTGTTTGAAATACTGTATGTATATATTTTCCCTTCTGCTAAAGTAATGGTTGAATGAATGTTTGCCTTTGTAGGGGAAAGAAAAATATAAGAAGATGGATGGTGATTGCCCTGCGAGGCAGTCCTGGTATCCTCCCAGATTTAATCCTCGATCGCCGGTGAGCTTCGTACTTGGAGCTTCCTGGTTCCATGAGCATGATGATGCTTGAAATACAATGTGCATTTTCACATTCATTGTAAATGCCAGATTTCCACCAGTTTGTGAATTTCCACATTTTCCCCAGGAATTGGATGATTGTAAAGTTGGAAACTTTAAGTTTTTTTATTTTTAATTTTGCCTGATCCTCTCTCCATAAAAGCCACGGTATTCAACTTTAAGGCCATTTCCTGGTGATTTCTTGTGAACGTGGCAAGGGAACAGTTTTTTTTATTTTTTATTTTTATTTTATTATTAACATCATTTGCCTGTTCATTCGTTATGGTAGCAGTATTATTGTTATATATATACCTTTTCTTCTCTTCATTCCCCACTACAATGTCTGGTTTTGCAAAAGTTAACAAAAGTTTTTTTTAAGAGTTATATTTAGATCTTCTGTAGTGTCCATTACCAGCATAAATTGTCTACGTCAGACAAGAAATGACACAGATACCATGAGGCCATTGAGAAATTGCTTTTAAAAAGCCATTTTGATGATGACCGGCATGGTTCGGCCATCAGAGGTTTGTTTGCACTGGGTCTTTGAGGCCACTTGCGGCTGGGTAAGGCCATGTGAGGTTGTTCATAACCAATCCTATCGGTTATGGGCGGGGCGTTGTGGCGAGGGTCATGTGCAGCATCTGATTCTACCTGGCATTACCGAATAATATGGCTGTTATATTGTCATATTCACTTTTCACCATGTTGGTAATGTTAGGGATAAGCTATGTGGGCATCTCTCTCCGCTGAAGAAGAAGGTCACGTACTTAAAACTCGAGTTATGGTCTGAACAATGATTGTCAAATGGCACATGACCTTTAACCCATTGCATCCAAAATTGAATTCATTCATGTTCATCTTTGAATTGCAGCCGATACGTGCGCCAAGTCTGGTTGAAATCCCTTTGAACAGTTGTTCACAAGTTAATACGGTGTAACAAAGATTTTTAAATTAAAGGTCACATGACCATGAGAGAAAAAACAAATCCCTTTGACCTTTTCAACCCACAATCTAATCAGTTCGTCTTTGTGTTTATATCATCGTTCATACTTGTACCAAGTTTGATCAGAATCCCTTCAGCGGTTCACAAGTTATCGTGGTAATGAAAATCTGCTATGCACACGCACAGACGCACAGCCGGAAAACGTGCCACCTTGGGCTGCGGCGGCATAAATAATAACAATTTTTTTTTATCTCCATAAAAGCGCTGAGACGTGCGCGTGCACACTGTGAGAGACACACACTCACACACTGACATTTGTTTGTGTAGATACAAGCACCAAGGAAGAAAATCCAAAATTATTCGTTATTTGAGTTAAATCGTATCGCGATGTAACCCATATGCAGTACGAATATGACGGGCGACTTCCTGACGCGACGTCACAACTGAAGAGGAGAAGAAGAAGATTTCGACTGTTAATCGCAAAATTGCTCTTGATAATTAGCAAATTGGAAAAAGACATCATATCTATTTTATAGGGGATCAAGGGATAGATTAGTGTCGAGGTTTTTTGAGCATTTGGGTTCCCCTTTAAGGCTGAGCAAAGTTTATTGGGATGTACATATAAGTGGGGAGAACAAGTATTTGATACACTGCCGATTTTGCAGGTTTTCCCACTTACAAAGCACGTAGAGGTCTGTAATTTTTATCATAGGTACACTTCAACTGTGAAAGACGGAATCGAAAACAAAAAATCCTGAAAATCACATTGTATGATTTTAAAATAATTAATTGCATTTTATTGCATGAAATAAGTATTTGATACATCAGAAAAACAGAACTTAATATTTGGTACAGAAACCTTTGTTTGCAATTACAGAGATCAGACGTTTCCTGTAGTTCTTAACCAGGTTTGCACAGACTGCAGCAGGGATTTTGGCCCACTCCTCCATACAGATCTTCTCCAGATCCTTCAGGTTTCGGCTGTCGCTGGGAAACACAGACTTTCAGCTCCCTCCAAAGATTTTATATGGGTTCAGGTCTGGAGACTGCTAGGCCACTCCAGGACCTTGAGATGCTTCTTACGGACCACTCCTTAGTTGCCCTGGCTGTGTGTTTCGGGTCGTTGTCATGCTGGAAGACCCAGCCACGCCCCACTTCAATGCTCTTGTTGAGGGAAGGAGGTTGTTGGCCAAGATCTCGCGATACATGGCCCCATCCATCTTCCCCTCAATACGGTGCAGTCGTCCTGTCCCCTTTGCAGAAAAGCATCCCAAAGAATGATGTTTCCACCTCCATGCTTCACGGTTGGGATGGTGTTCTTGGGGTTGTACTCATCCTTCTTCTTCCTCCAAACACGGCGAGTGGAGTTTAACCAAAAAGCTCTATTTTGGTCTCATCAGACCACATGACCTTCTCCCATTCCTCCTCTGGATCATCCAGATGGTCATTGGCAAACTTCAGACGGCCTGGACATGCGCTGGCTTGAGCAGAGGGACCTTGCGTGCGCTGCAGGATTTTAATCCATGACGGCGTAGTGTGTTACTTATGGTTTCTTTGATACTGTGGCCCCAGCTCTCTTTCAGGTCATTGACCAGTCCTGCCGTGTAGTTCTGGGCTGATCCCTCACCTTTCTCATGATCATTGAGGCTCCACGAGGTGAGATCTTGCATGGAGCCCAGACCGAGGGAGATTGACTGTTATCTTGAACTTCTTCCATTTTCTAATAATTCGCCAACAGTTGTGCCTTCTCACCAAGCTGCTTGCCTATTGTCCTGTAGCCCATCCCAGCCTTGTGCAAGTCTACAATTTTGTCCCTGATGTCTTAGACAGCTCTCTGGTCTGCCCATTGTGGAGAGGTTGGAGTCTGATTGATTGAGTGTGGACAGCTGTCTTTTATGCAGATAACGAGTTCAAACAGGTGCAGTTAATACAGGTAATGAGTGGAGAATGGGAGGGCTTCTTCAAGACAAAACTAACAGGTCTGTGAGAGCCAGAATTCTTCCCGGTTGGTAGGTGATCAAATACTTATTTCATGCAATAAAATGCAAATAATTATTTAAAAATCATACAATGTGATTTTCAGGATTTTGTTTTAGATTCCGTCTTTCACAGTTGAAGTGTACCTATGATAAAAATGACAGACCTCTACGTGCTTTGTAAGTGGGAAAACCTGCAAAAAAATCGGCAGTGATCAAAACTTGTCTCCCACTGTATATGTTTTTGTTTGTTTGTTTTAGGCCAGCAGTAACGAAACTTCTCACATACCTTTTGTGTATGTTTTGCAGAATCCCGAAGAAAAGTTTCTACATCACAAACTCTTTGTTGGTCTGGATGAGGACGTCCAGGGTTTTGATGTTTGTTCATGCATTTTGGGTCCTGGTGGAACCTTTTTAGGTCATATAGAATTTGAAACGGGGGCCAAGGTAGAGCTCTGCGGTGGACGCTTTGCTCAACGTGCCTACGAGCCATTACACATGCTCATCAGGTTAGAAGCATGTATTTGCTGTCTCTCCTCCCCCCCCAACCCTATTTTGTTAAGTTTGAAATATTCACTGGTGTTGGGTTATTTATGACGACAAGCGAATAATACGTCCTTGCAAATGTGTTAATGCCCCTAGAAATGGCTTATTTTCTTATGACTTGTAATACCTCTTCCATAGGTGGTGCTATACGCTCAGAAGCACATTTGCATGGAGAAGTTCCATCTACCCTGAACCCTGGGGGATATAACTTTTTTTTTTTTTTATAAACCACCAAAAACTTGCTGAGACCTTTGTCCATCAGTGGACTGAAAATAGCTGATTATAATAATGAAAACCTTCCTTTGCACACCTCAAATACAACTACCATTTTTCAACTCATTCCCTTCATTTGTTCAGGAGTGCATAAAAGTCAAACAAACACACAAACAGACACATCTGGAATTATTGTCTGATTCTATCAAATATCAATTGTATCAAAATCAACCATCGATAAAAGTCATCGATTACAATATGGAAAACAAAATACTTTTTTTTTTTTAGTATTCCATAATGTGCGAAAGCATAAAAAGGCTATGTTGTCAAAAGCTGTTCACGACTGTATTTTAGTTACTTCTGCCACCGAAGGTGGACAGAGGTTATGTTTTCACATTGTCTGTGTCTGTGAGCAGGATATCTCAAAAGGTTAGGGACGGATTCTGATTAAGTTGGGCGTGTGACAAGGCCGAATTGATTAAATTTTGGTGAAGATCCTGATCCGGATCTGAGAATTTCTTTAATTTATGAAGTCATTCTTCATCAACGAGAGATCAGGCCAAAACTATATATTGTTGCGAATCTGGAAGCCATGAGCACACAGACATTCAGGTCCTATAGATCAGTTATCTCGTTAAGTACGTGTTTTATAGATAGCCCTTTCCCTAGTCTAATGGGTAATTAAATGTGAATGCGCTACGATTGTTATTATGATATCCCACTAACAACAACAACAACAACAACAACAACACAACAACGGCGCCATTCTCGCTCCCAACCTGGAACTGGCAAACATTGGGTTATGCTGGGTGGTTTGCCATTGCCTTCCCAGCTGTAGTTTGGGCAGGAATTTGTAATTTGGCCACGGTTCCGGTGATAGCTCGCCTACTCTTCAGGAAGGACACTGACGGGATCTTTTAATATCCACTAACTAATGTTGTCAGACGTAACACCAGGTTTAACGTCCATTGGAGGGACAACACACACAATGTTTCACCCAGTCGTGAAGCACCAGGACGACAATTTATAGCTGGGCCGAGATTCGAACCCAGGCTAGACAGATGAGGTGAGTGTGCATACCTTGAGGTCATCCTGTCAGCCCAGGTCGTATCTTGATGTATTGTTAATAAACAAACTATTGTTCCATTTATACATTTAAAATGTATCTCATTTGGTATAATGCATTTATTCTGGTTCAATGTTGAGCTTTTTCTGTGTTCATTTTATTTTTTCAAATGCAGCGCGGGAAGCGGCCACAAGAAATGGGAGACATCGTAACGTGTGAACAGCCAAACACAGACAGACAACACTGTTCGCATTATATAACAGATTATAGTGGGTGGTTGTATAAAAGCTGGCACAATGTATCGTGATTTATCAAATTATTCTTGCAATGGGCTCTGAGAAGAGATGCTTATGAATCATTTGCTCCATGGACAATAATTGTAACAGTCATTCATATCGTTGTCTGTCATAACACAGGGTTATAGTCTGGAGAACTTTGGAAAGTCATTTCACTCACTTCTGATGTCCGTTGCATTTTTCATAGCTTAAATATCCTCCAGGAACATTAGAATCTTTTTTAAAATCCAGATTGGTATAAAATAATATTTGTCTGGACTCTGTGAATGAAAGGGGAACTGATGGTGGACAAACAGAACTGTAAAGGTACAGGTAGTCAACTTTATATTTAGTTTCTCTGCACCTGACAGGCTTAACCTGTTCTTATCCTCAAAAAAAATAGTGAAATGGAGCTTGTTCTGGGTAATAGCATGTGGTAACATAAGTAGCTGGTATCAGGGTTTGCTTCATCCTTGAAGTCCCTGGAAAAATGAAAAAGCATTTTCCAGTGCTGAAAAGTCCTGGAAAACTTGTCCAACTCCTGGAAAATCGCAGCCCCTCCCCTGGTCGGAATTGTTAATTACCAATTTTAACCTCCCTCAGGGATTTACCATTAAAGCCATGCCAAAATGGTTTTTCACGTGTAAAATCAGCAATGGCGGGTCACCACACGAAAAGTGTTCTTTCGGAATAACAGTTCATTATAAGAAGGCACAGGCCGACGAAAACGGAGAATCCTGGAACAAAAGATCGACGGACACACAAACTGGCAGAGAAATATATAAATAAGGCCATTACATGCCTCGTGTCTGTGGTTCCTCCTATAAAATGTCTTTAAATTTGCAGTGTTTTCCAATTAACTTCATTGTGTGGGGTTCTGTGAATTTGTGATGTGCACAGGTCCTCAAATCCATTCTCCATCATTTTGCCTTTTATATTCCCCATGTTTTTACCTCCCTCTTTACTTCTCTTGTAAAAGTACTTATCTATTTTTGCTCACTGCCGTTTTAGCCATATTCAGCCTGATGGGTTACAAGCAGCACGGAACCTTTGCAAGGATCTCCTGGACTGGGTGAGAATGAGGGGTGGGGGGAAGGAGTGGAGTATATAAAATGGGGGGGTGGGGGGGTGGGAAGATGAGTGAGTATAAAAATAAATTTTTTATGGAAAAATTGCCTGCTGTTTATTTTGATTATAGTATGATGGAAATGTCCTTTAAGAGAATAAGAGAAAAATAAAACTCTGGATTAAATTGACTGCTTTGGAGAAAATCTACTGTGAAGATGTACTTCAGTTAAAAGTCTTTTTATTTTTTCTTTACAGGAGTGCGTGTGTGCGTGCGTACGTGCGTACACAGATAGTCCTCCACTTGCATAAGGGTTCCGTTTACTGGGACCTTTACGTAAGTCGATTCTTACGCAAGTCAAATTTCATTGAGTAAAATCTGAAGAAAAAGATGATATAATTCATTGACCATTTACATCTACAGTACGAACATAGTGGAGGGAAAAAGGGAGGGCGAAGGACGGGCCTACTCTCCAGAATTTGATGCATGTAGAACCTCTAAAGAAGAAGGAGAATGGCATAGAAAGACTGAGAGATTCGAAGCTTTGCGGTTCGAGAGTGTTACGGACTCTCTTCGGGGCTTGATCGATCATTATTATTATTATTATTATTATTATTCGCATGAACATGAGTCTCATCTCGCCCTTCTCTCTCTCTGAGTCCTTCTCTCTGTCATTCCTTTAGCTTCGCTTTTCTCGCCAGTGTTCCTTCTTTCACTCTCCTACGTGCTTTGCGGATTCATTTCTCGTCGCACTATTCATCTTCATCATTCATTCTTTCCTGCGACTTTCATCTCCATCCTTTCGTTCTCTTCCTTATTTCTTTGCTTTCATACCTTCCTTGCACACCTTCGATTTCATGTTCCCATGTCCGATAGCTCTGTCGCTAGAGACTCATTAAATACATGAGTGACGTCACTGCTCCCCAGGGAAACAGCGGTGCCGTGGCTGTGTGAGGAGCAAGAGGGGAGCGAGCACGGTGGGTTCCGGTTTCAGTCAGGATGTGGGAGCCAGAGTCAACAAGTGTAAGGTGTGCATGGGGCCCATCCTGACCCCCTGCACACACAAGTAGTGCCAAACAGGGCCGTACGTAAAACAACGTAAAGCATTGACAAATGTCGAATTTCTTCTTTTATTGCGAGCTTATGTAAAGTCGGGTTTACCTGTGTTGACCTTACGTAACCCGAGGACTGCCTGTAATATGATATTTTATCTGCGGTGTAACATGTTCGTCTATCGTTGTTTGATCATGTGAAGTATGCAAGGAAATTGGCAGTTGCATTGTTGGATGTACTTTTTTTTTGTTTTTTTACAGTTTAAACATGCAGATGATCCTTGGTATAATAACGAGTTGGCTTATTTCTTGGGCATAGCATGCCAACCAATGATGACAGTATTTCACACAGAAATATTGTGTTAACCTTTCTTCTTGAGGCAGAACCGTTTGTAAAATACTATGGTGTGAGGTTTACTCTGATGAACTGAAATTTTCTTCTACACTGCGATGTATCCAAACTTTTGTAAAATTGCTGTCAAATCTGCTCTTGCCACCAACTTGTTTCAGCAACCGCCTGCCTTTTGCGACCACTGTAAGTTCCCCCCAAAATAAATTTTCTAATGATCCTTGATTAAAAGACCACCCGCTTGATGCAACCAGTGGCCACTTATTTCCTTCCCGAAATGGCTGTGTAACCTCGATTTAAGCGAAGCAAGTGGAAAAGTCTTGTGCCTAATCATTGAAAGTCGAAAAGGCAAGTTTAATGTAGTAACGTGAGGTGCATGTAATCACTGAAAAGACGAGTTTTTATGTTGTACAATTGCTTCGCCGTAGTGTGTGATGCATTGAGTAAATACAGAATAGTAATCTCCGGAAACTTTTTTTTATTCTTATTTTTTATATATATTTTTAATATCCGTTTATTATTGATAACCTGCAGCATGTGCCCTGTGTTTGTGCCATTTTCATCATTCAATCAGATGGAAGTACTCAACTATTTTTCTGATTATTACAGGAACGCTGAGAACACTCACATCGCATTAAGTGCGGAAACCGCTCGCGTGACCCTTGTCATCATTCAAAAATGCGTATACTGAACTGTATTTTGCCCCCTTCTTTTAATCGACTTTATTACTTCTGCCATCTGTGATGGATAGGAACAAATTTATGAGATTTGGGTAAAGTTCTGGATACTAGAATTTTTTAATTTGCAAAGTGATTCTTCACCATTGAGATGGGGCCAAAAATGACAAACAGTATAGCGTGATATTAAAAAAATTATGGACGAGTTATGACAACTTGGCGGGTGAGTTGGTTCGGTAACAAGAAAAAGCCAATTAGATTTTGGTTCAGATCCGGCCTTTCAGGTCAGGTCAGGTATGGGAGCATGCGCTGG
>CM068957.1:113871390-113884342 GCA_035128595.1 Eptatretus atami
GGTTGAACATTGCGCTCCAAAATGCCTTGGTAATCTTCTGATTTCATGATGTCATCCACACATTCAAGCTACCTAGTGCCAGAGGCAGCACAGCAACCCCAAAACATCACTGATCCTCTTCCATGTTTGACTGTGGGGGAAGGTGTTCTTTTCTTTGACAGCTTCATTTTGTTTTCTGTAAACAGAGATGATGTGCTTTACCAAAAAGCTCTAATTTAGTCTCATCTGTCCACAGGACATTCTCCCAGAAGGATTTTGGCTTGTTCAGGTGTGTTTTGACAAACTCCATTTGGGCTTTCTTATGTCTCTCTCTGTCTCTGTCTCCGTCTCTGTCTGTCTGTCTCTCTCTTCCAGTGGGGTCCTCCTGGGTCTCTCTCTCTCTCTCTCTCTCTCTCTCCTCTTCTCTCTCTCTCTCTCTCTCTCTCTCTCCTCTCTCTCTCTCTCCAGTGGGGTCCTCCTGGGTCTCTTACCGGGAACCCCCTTTCATTGAGTTGGTGACGGATGGTGCGAGTTAAAACTGTCGTACCTTGTGTCTGAAGGTCAGATTGAATCTGTTTGGCAGTTCATCGATGTGCTTTCTCCACCATTCGAACAATCCTTTGCTGCAATCTTCGATCAAGTTTTTTTCTTGCGGCCACGTCCAGGGAGGTTGGCTACAGTGCCACGGGCCTTAAACTTCATGATAACATTGCGTATGGTGGACATAGGAACAGCAAGGTCTCTGGAGATGGACTTGTAGCCTTGAGATTGTCCATGCTTGGCTGCAATCTTGTGCCTGACCTCCTCAGAAAAATATCTGGGTTTTTCTTTCTTTCTTTCTTTCTTTCTTTCTTTCTTTCTTTCTTTCTTTCTTTCTTTTCTCCATGCTCATTGCGGTAGAGACAGTGACACCAAGCAGCAAAATGACTCCTTTTCTCGATTCAAACTGGTTGAATGAATGATCTTTATATTGCAGGCACCTTGCAACTCACCGCAGATGAGTTCAATTCCAAAGTAAAGGAGAATCACCTGCTTGAAATCTAATTATTTCTAACAATTTCTAAAAGGTGTCAATAATATTGTTCAGGCCATTTTAGGATTTCTGTGTGAAATAAGCTGAGATTTAGTAACTTTTTCAGCTTTTTTTGTTTTGTTACACTGCAAACCAAAGAAATACATATGTGGATACAAAAATATTTTTTAATTTCAACAATTTTCTGGAAGAAATGGTGCATTATTTGAAAAAAGTGCAAGGGTGCCAATATTATGGGCCATAATAGTAGCGTGTTCAGTCAACGATGGTATTTTTGTTTATAATGAATGTGTGAGGCGAGACTGCTCTCTGAGTGCCGTTCTAGTTCTGTCAAGTTAACTTTTGGCAGATTTGTTTGATGTGTACAGTCGGTTTTAATGCTTTAAGAGTTTAAGACATCAGTGATTAGTGATGTCTTAAACGTTTCTGAAGTAAGCACCTACAAGCCAAAAAACATACAAAGGTAATAATCAAACCCTTTGGTTATTCACGTACTTTTTCCTTTTTTCCGTTAATTTTGTGTTCATTCATTTCATAACGTGCATGATATGATAATTCATGCATGGAGCTGGCAGGATAGCGTAGAGGTATATGCACTCACCCCTGAGCTGTCTTGCCTGGGTTCCAAATCTCAGCCCAGCTCTAAGTATTATGAGGGATGCAACTGCAGAGGGTTGTCATCAGCAAAAATATTGGGAGTTTTCCAGAGAATCGGACAGATCGCTTGTCTGAGATTGAGGGCCTCCATTCTTTTTTGGGAGAGCAGGATGTCCAGGGTAGAGTGATTTGGTCAGAAAACAAACTGATGGTCTGAGATGAGGCTGTTTGAGAAACGGAAAAAAAGCTTCCGTGATGGATTCTTTGACTTTGCTTATAAAATTGGAAGTATGCTCATGAGCCTGTTTGCTTTCTGTCAGATTTGCTTTCCATGCATAGAAGGCAAGCTTGAAGGCAACTGCCTCACCACAGGATTCGGTTTACCAGGGGCGAGAGGATGGGCATGATCGACGCAGATGATATGGGATAAAGCTGTATATGAGGGAGAGCAGGCTTTTATGAAAATATTTCCCAGCTAGAATCAATATTGGGGGTGGTGGAAATGGAAGACCAATCCTAAAGTGATAGAGCAGCTTGCCAGTCGGCTTGAGTGAACCACCAGACTTGCTTTCGCTGAAGCAGCTCTCTGATAACAGCCAAAGAGATATGGACTCTCCTCACAAGAACTTGGTCAGATGAACCGATTGGAGCAGGAGAGGAACAGATGAGGAACAGATGTTAGAACAGATAGTCATTGCTTTGGAAAATTCTGCAGAAATCCGAATTGGAAATTTCACTGATTGTGTCAGTCCCTCGGAGTCACAGAAGTACTTTGTTGCAGTGCCATGACTGGATGAAGAGGTACCTAACCAACTCCCAACTAATTGGCATGGTGACAGAAGAAATTGCCACGTGTGAGGAAGAGAGCTTTGGGATGGTTGATTACAAGTTGGTCCATGTTGGCAGAGAGAGGGAGCAAATTGGATTGATTTGTACGTAGACACAAATCCAGGTGACTAAGTTGTACACTTCATAATACAAATTTAATTTGTCACACCACTCTCAATGACACTAATTTAGCATTTTTAAAACTTGATCTGTTAAAGCGAATGAAGGATTTTGTGCATACAACTTGCAAGACCAGGATGTAGCTCCACCAAACGGTGTATTTGTTCTTCATTCTGATATACCACTTCACTGCATTAGTCTTCGTTTGACATGATGGCTTTACTGTTTTTGGTTTTTTTTTTTTTTTGGTTTTTTATTCATCTGCAACTGGCTTCAAGGCGTAGAGAGTGCTCATCACTACTCTTCTGTGCCATTGCTTCTGCAGCCATTGATGTGGTAAAATGTCTCCATATACCTCTCCTTCACGTCCAATGTTCTTGGGGAATTATATGTGGGCTTGTACAAATTAAAAAAAAAAATTTTTTCTGACTTTTCAGAGAAAAAAATATTAATTACACAATCTTGTTCAAACAAATATTTACATTGAATTGTCCACAGAATGGATTTGTTTCTGTTGTTTTTTTTTATTGCAACTCGACTGTACATCGGAATTTGTGAAAGTGATTTCGCTCCGATTGATTTTTTTTTTTTATTTCTTTTCTTTTTTTTTCCTAGGTATACTCAGAGCTTGAAAGGTTTCAGAGGCAGATGCACATGCAACCCCAATATTGTTTTGGTGAGCAACATTTTGTTGCCTCTATATTCCATTCCAAGCTTTGCTGATCATTTTCTCTTCCAACCTGCGTCGTTCTTTTGTTTTGCATGGATTGGTATGATTGTACCCTTTATTTTCACACGTTTTAATGAAGCTTAGACTTCTGTCCACCCCCTCCCCTTTCTCATTATATAGGTCGTTATGCTCGTCCACATTCCCCGCCTGGCAATACTTCATACACAGAAGATCGCCAAAAGGTGAAACCTAGACAGAAACCCACCTGACTTAACATCACTTTATCATCATGCTGGTGATTATTGCAAACCATGATGATTGTGAAATTTGACTTCATCATTGATCCAGTAGTTCAGATGCCACATGTGACAAAAACAAGGTGGCCAAATCATGGGGGATTGGGATTGAGGGGTGCGTATTACTCGTGTTTGTAAAATTTTGCAGCAGATAAACTATGGCATTTACTATATGCATACTATCTCCCCAAACTTTTGAGGCAATTGATACACAAATATTATTTTGTGGGCAATCAAATACACAAACTGGAAATAGGCAGTCCATTTGAAATGGCCAATGATGCCTGCAAACCAATCATGTTCCATGTTTAACCTGGGTCAATGGAGGATGGCTGACACGGAGTTTGGGAATGATAGAAAAGAATGAAAAACTTGGGACCGCATTTTGTAGTTGATATTTAGAATGGTAAGGATTGATATTTGTGGAATGATTGTTCATTTGCAATTTATCTTTTGTACCCTTGGAAGTTGAGTATCCATTGAATACCCCTCCCCTGCACCCAAAGCCTCCTCCCCTCTCTCTTCCTTAACAGTGTGGATCTCAAACATCTGGGGCTTTCGCTCTAACCTGACTGATCTTTCCATACAGGTTGCCACTGACAAACCAGACGTAATCTGCTTTACATAAACTTTCCTCCTTCAAGACATCGCTGACTCCTTAGTATCTCTACCTGGTTATTCCCTCCTCCGGTATAATAGACCTGATCCTCGTCCTGGTAGAGGAGTTGCTCTCTTCATCAAAGACTCCATTCCTCACTCTCCATGCACTGCCCTCACTCGTCCACACTCCCAGGAATACCTCTGGCTTCCCCTCCGCTCCCACCTCTTGTTTATGTGTGTGTTGTACCGTCCACCAAACAGTGATGATCCATTTACATCTCTCACCGAAAACACGGACCAACTTCTATCCACTCATCCAAACTCTGTCTTCCTCATTTGTGGTGACTTCAGTTGTCATCATGCCAGCTGGCTGGCTGTGGGTACCTCTCTCACCTGCCATGGCACTTCAGCAAAGGACTTCTGCGACTCATTGGGACTGACTCAATCAGTCAACTTCCCGACCCGGATCTCAGCCAACAGAACTCCATCTCTTCTGGATTTGATTTTGACCAATTTCCCAGAAAATGTCTGCTATTCTTCCTCCGCTCCAGTCGGTTCATCATATCTGACCACATGTTTGTTAAAGTTGTCATCTCTCTGGCTATTATTAGAGAACCACCTCAGTGCCGATGAGTCTGGCATTTCACTCAGGCTGACTGGCAGGGACTGGCAGCAGCCATCAAACTTCTCGACTGGTCTCCCATGTCTACTCGCCAACATCAAGTTCATCCTGGGAATTTTTTTTAAATCAATTTGCTCTCTCTCATGCACAAATTTATTCCATCTCGTCTTCAATTGTCCTACCCTTCCTCTTGCCCATAGTACACTGAAGCTTGTGGCGAGGCAGTTGTCCTGAAACAACTTGCCTTCGCCTTATGGAAGGCAAATCCAACTTAAGGCAATCTCAGTTCCTTCCACAAAGCTCGGAACAAGTGTGTGTCTACCCTCAGGAGATCCAGGAAACAACATCCTTCTAATCTCAAGTCTGAACTCTCAAACCTGTCTCCCTCCTCCAAATCTTGGAGGTGTCTGGTTACGTCTGTTTCTGGTTTATGTTCCCGCTCTATCCCTTCCCTTACCTCAAATGGCTGCACTGCTGACACTGCACATGGAAAAGCTGAATGCCTAAACTCTGTTTACTTCCAAATCTTGTGTCCCAAACCCATCGCTTTCGGTATCCACCTTACCCAGTCGCACTCAACTGTTCCTGCACTGTGTCCTTTTTCTCCTGACAAGGTGGAGAGCTTGCTGCCAAACCTCGACTCGGATTCTGCAACCGGTCCAGACGGCATCAGCCCTCGTGTTCAGAAAACCTGCTCTGCTGCTCTTGCTGACTCTCTCTCTGTTCTATTCTCCCTCTCATTTATTCACGGTCATCTGCCTTCTGCTTGGAAATCGGCAAACATTACCGCTCTGCTTAAAAAAAAGGTGCAAAAACTGACCATTCAGCCTGCTCCCAATCGTCTGCAAGGTCATGGAATCCATCATCGCTTCCGACATCAAATCCTCACTCTTCACCAATGGCTTAATTTCCGATCATCAATTTGGATTTAGACCAGGTCACTCAACCCTGGACATGCTGCTTCTGCTTTCCCAACAATGGATGGAGGTCCTAAATGCCAAACATGAGAACAGAGCGATCTCCCTAAACATATCGCGAGCTTTCATATGGTCTGGAATCCCACATTGCTCACCAAACTCTCTTCTTATGGTATCCAAGGCAATCTCCACTCATGGCTCACAGACTTCCGATACTGTCGCAGTCAACACGTGGCTCTTAATGGAATTCTCTCATCTCCTCTTCCCGTCCAGGCGAGATTTCCTCAAGGAGTTACTCTTTATCTCTTTGCTGATGACTCTGCCATACCATCCCTCATCCCTCTGATCAGCTGGCAGCTACTTCTTCACTCTCTGCAGACCTGGATAAAATCACAAGCTGGTCAAACACTTGGAATATGTCCTTCAATCCTGACAAATCTCACCCTCAGTATGTCTCTTCGAAAGCACCGTCTGGAACCCCCCCTAATCTACTTTCTCAACAATCCGCTTCAATAAGTCTTTTCATTCAAGCTTTTGGGTATTCCAATCTCCCACAAACTTTCCAGGGAAAGCCACATCTCCAAGCTGGCCTCCAAAGCCAGTCGTCAACTTGGGCATCCTACATCATGCAAAGTCCTTCCTTAGCACACCTGAACTTCAAACCACTTACAAAGCTGAGTCTTTGGGTCTCTCACTCTCTCACCGGAGGCAGGTCAGTGGTCTGTCTTCTACCGTTTCCTCTTCAGCCTCCCCCCCCCCCCCCCCCCCCCCCCGCTCTGTCTGTGATCTGTCCACCTTATATTTCTGTAGGGAGCTGAAGGTCCGCCAAAAACCCCATTCTGGTGAAACTGCCAAATCAAGAATCACTGCTCATCTTCACTCTTTCATTCCTCATTTTTCCCACCTCTGGAACAAACTCCCACACTCTCTTCAATCCCACTTCTCCCTCCAGGTATTCAAAACAGCTGTTCACCACCATCTCATATGTTTCCCCATCCAAAATCTTGACCTTTTCTACCCCCATGAATCCACTCCAAATCCACCTCCTTCAAATTCCCTGCTTTCCTTCCTGAAAGTCCCTGTAGTGTCTGACTTGTTTACCCCATGTCCCCTGCCCCATCCCTCTCCCTTCCACAGATCTCCAAATGTCTCTGTTCCCCACTGTTTTGTGCTTCTCTCTCCCACCCCTCTTCGTCTCCTGCCCTGTTATATGTTCTATATTTTGCTCTTACATGAGCCTCGACATGGTATACAAAAAAAAAATCTTTGTGGCTGTTTGGGTAATTTTGACTCTGTGGGACATTGGAACTTTGTGTGTTCTGGATTTTTTTCTTTTGTTCTGTGCTGTGATCGCCATATGTTTGATACTTTCAGAGTGAAAGTATTTTGCCATTGTAGCATTCCACTACTCTACCGATCTATTATTGTATCAATGGATGGCATTGCAGAATGTTATTTGAGCTATACCAATGCCATGGGATGCAAGAAACGGACGTTTTGGGCATTATTCCTTTGTCGGGCAAAAGAGCAAGGGGTTCATGGAGGAAAGCTCCTCTTTTTTTTTCCTGATGAAGGGTCAATGTCCAAAACATCAGCTTCTCTTTGTTTCTCATGGTGGTGAACATACTTCGATCAACATTTTGACCAAATGCAATGTCCTACCTGTCTGCTGCTGTAGAATGACATTCACGTTATTAAAGGCTAGTGTTATAGTCTATTATCCATTCACTGGGTTGGCAAGATAGCCGAGTTGGCGGCACACTCGCCTCTGAAATGTCTAGCATGGGCTTGAATATCATCCCAGGTAAAAACAGTCATCCTGGTGTTCTGCAGGCAGTGTGTCTCCTCCTCAGCGTGTCTCCATCTCTTGGATGGATGTTAAACTCGTCATCCTGTCTGCCAGCATAAGTTGGTGGACATTAAATATCCCATGGTGTCCTTTGCAAAGATGAGGGCGAGCTACCATCGGCACCCTGCCCAAATTCCAAATTCCTTCTCCAACTTACAAGTGGCACTGCATCAGTGGAACAGTTTTGCCCTGAGGAGATATGCTACCCATATCCACATGCTACATACGAAAGAGGATTCGTTCATTCTTGAAAGCATTTGATGTATTTATTACCTCCACCACCGAAGGTGAAGGTTATGTTTTCACCCCTTTCTGTCTGTTTGTTTGTATGCAGGATATCTTAAAAAGTTGTGGACAGATCTGGATGAAATTTTGTGGAAAAGTTGGGTGTGTGACAAGGATGAAGTGATTAGATTTTGGTGAAGATCCGGCTCCGACTACTAGAATATTTAAAGTGATTCTTCACCATTGAGAGATGGGGCCAAAATCGATATATAGCTCAATATCTCAAAAAGTTGTGGACGGATTCGGATGAAACTTGGTGAACATGTTGGGTGTGTGACAAGGAAGAATCGCTTCAGTTTTAGTGAAAATCTGAATCTGCATTCGGATTTCATAAGTTTTAAGTGATTCCTCACCATTGAGAGAACGTGCTGAACCGATATATAGCACGATAGGTCTCAAAAGGTTGTGGACAGGTTGGGTGAGACAAGAAAGAATTGATTCGATGCCTGATCCACGACAACATATCGGGCCTAATACATTGTTGAAATATCATGTTGTATATCGTTTTTGGCCCTATCTCTCAATGGTGAAGAATCACTTTGAAAAATGTAATAATGCTCGTCTCCACACAATAAAAGAACGCACACAAAATTGATATGGACAGGTTTAAGGAATGGGTAGTTACTTCACAGGAGGTAACAAATTTATAGATAAAGGTTGGTTACGTTTGTTGAAGGAGATTGACAATGGTAAAGGTACATCTGATGAGATCTGGTGAGGGTGTGGGGCAGGTGCTCGGGCAGGCGAGCGTGTCGGACGTGGGTTGAGCAGTGGTGAGGGCGTGAGGCGGTAGCTGGTGAGAGCGTGGGGCGAATGTTGTGTCGGTTTGAAGGGTAAAAAGTAAGGGCAATTGAAGAAAGGTTAAATGACATCATGTCAGGTCATTTTTAAGAAAACATCGGCAATGATACACATGGGAGGAAAGGATATAGAAGAAATGTTTACTCGGAGTGTTTGAAAAATAGGTACAGGTTACTGCTTAGCTGACTGAAAGAAAAGGATATACGAGGTGAGATTTTTCTGGAATGGAAAGTAATTAAATTTACGAGTTGAGTGATCGACGTTCATCTATGGTTCGAAGAATGGTGTGTGCAGAAACTTTTGCAATGGGGAAGCATTGGGAATTGGAGGAAAGAGAGTTCCCCCTCACACTCTATGTAGCAATAAGACTCAATACAAGCTTGTAGGCTGTGGATTAGTTCTGATTTTTAGGTCATCTCTACCGAGATGACCTAATAAAGCCGGACCAAATGTCCGTTCCGTCGTAACTCCGTCACACAATTTTTCTTTCCGATCTTGATGAAACTTAGTATGTGGGTAGAGGTCGATGAGTGTTGCACAACGATATAACTTTTGTCCGGGTTAAGGCAGGACGAGGTGACGAGGTCACGAGGTCACGTAGTTATAAAAATCGCCATTTTCAAAACCTATCTAGTCTGCCATTCTACAAGATATTCGGCAACTGTTTATTGATTATGATAGTAAAAAATATTCTTGTATCTAACCAGACAGATTTTTCAATTTCCTTCCCGTTTGGCCGCCACGTAACCTGGAAGATGGTCAAAAACCTCCCGGTACAAAGAAAACTTTTTACTTCCGATCTTGATGAAATTTGGTATGTGGGTAGAGGTCGATGAGTGATACCCAACGACATATTTTTTTTCCCGGATTCGAGGTCAGGGTCAAGGTACGAGGTCACAAAAGTTGTGAAGTCGCCATTTTCAAAACCTATCTCGTCTGTCATGTTAGGAGATATCTGGCAACGGTTAATCGATTATGAGAGTAAAAAACATTATAGAGATGACCGTCACACCCACACGGGGGTAATTTTTATTTTCTTTTTTGAAAAAAACTTGGAATGACGGCCAATGCCCAGTCTGTGGCTGGCTTTGCAGTCCAGCTTTGTGTTGAGAAATAACATGAAGTAATTTATTGGAGGTTTCCATTTCCTCTAACCGTAAAACAATTTTGCCATTTTCTATTTTGTTTGCATGTGCTTGCACTCGCTCTTTCATTGCCCTTCCTCACAATTAAACCCGTTATTTGAGCAGTAATAACTATTCAAAGGTTAAGTAAAATAAATTATTAGCTTTTCTTCTGGGCTTTTCAAAAAAAAAAGAGGGGCGTATTGCTATTTGATATTTTCCAAATTTTTTGATATTTTTTTCCCCAAAATGGCCACCACATAGTGAAGTCTATCAGACCAAAGACTAACACGACCACCAACGCGCATACCATTAAAAATACCGTTGGTTATATACCCGATACGTCAACATCTACTGCAGCAGTGGCACTGTCTGCTGTAATGTGCGCTTGTTTGTACGTACTGAACCGGTACGAGGTATAATGCGGACTTGCATGACTGACCTGAGCTGTCTGGTAGTTGTCGTCGATGGGCGATTTCCCCCATTTGCAAATTCGTTGAAAGTATTCCCCAGAGTCTGGGTTCCGTTGAACACCGTACGAGCGTACCATGGCTCCAAAAAATTTCTGTCAGCCTTCCGGATTATTTTAAGACCTCGGTCTACTGTACTTCATCAGTAGCTCAATTAAAGCCACCGAGAAAGTTCTCTCGAGATCGATAATGCGTGCATTAATGCAAGAGCTAGCTAACTTAACTATACATGTTACGTATGTACATACATGTACATAGCTCAAAAATCGCATTCGCTGAGCGTGCAATATGGCATGAGCAAGCTTACTTAATGACGAGCGATTTCATTTCCGTGAGCATTAGCCCTATAAGGACCGCAAAATAATTACTGGTCTGGGTTTCAGATTCGCGTGACAAAAATAAAAGAATAAAAAACATGCAAAATGTTCGTAAATTTGATAAAGAAGAGGAAAAAAAAAACGCTCCAACATACGGCCTCCAAAGAGGAAGCACGTTGGGATGAATGAATAAGCTTGGTTTTTATTTTATTTTAGTTTATATCTGGAGAGAAAATAGTTATCAAAAAAAAGGAAGCAGGCGGGGACAAGAAACTAATTAATTTTACTTGCCCTTGATACATAAAATTAACATTTTAGGAATCTAATTTTTTTTGGTGGAATTTTTAAAGTGGGAAGCCAATAATGGCGCTGTCATCTCAACTGAAACCACGTTTTGTCCTTTTGATGATATTAATTGAAAATTGATTTGTACTTTCTTCTTTTTAATGAACTCGCTGATTTTCGATGTTGCTAATTTCTTACGATTAACTTCTTGGCCTCTTTTTTTAAATTTTTTTTTTTTGCTGGGTTTAATTCTTTATTGAGGGTTTATCTTTGAGCCAAAAAAGGCAGTCTGTCTGCAACATCCCATGTTACATTTGAGCAGTCATTTATTCCTGAAATGCGGACTCGCTTTTGAAGCTTTTCCCACCAATAAGTTAATTTTTTTAATTATATATATATATTTTTAACCAATTTCCAGTTGTTTTATACATTATACAACAATGCGTAATCTTCCCTTTCTATTGATGTGTGCGCTGTCTCTTGCATGGACATTATGCTGGGCGTCCCATCAGCTGGTATTAGTTGGACGTTGAAGATCTCACGGTGTCATTCGTGACTCGTTAACGAGTTGTCACCAGAACCCCAGAACAAACTAAAATTCCTGCTCTTACTTACAGGGGGCACTCCTTGTTTAAATTGTATGAGCGACACAGCCAAACACTCAGCAGAGATGCAAACCCACAGCCAAGTGCTACACAAGAAGTGATCATTTAATTCCTTGTGCCATTTGTTGTTGTTTTTTCACAAGCACATGTTAATTTTATTTTCATGTGCATTTTGAAGACCATGGTACAAGGAAGTTATTCACCATGTTGAAGATTGATTTATTTTGACATATTTTCATTGTTGTCCATCCAGCACCAAGGACAGTGGCCAAAAAGGCATTCCCGCAATGCAGATGCATCTCGTAGCCCATGGATTACACCTGAAGTTATGGATTTAATCGAGCAAAAGAGGAAGGCTAATATTATGCGTCTCAAAAAGCCATCTCCGAGCAATGAGGAGGCGTTTCGCATCCTGCGCAGCCGTGTGCAAACGGAGGTCCGGCGCCTCAAGGAGCGCTCCATGCCGGGGAGGCGTCGGATCCAACAGCTTGAGAAACACGACTTGAAATGTGAGGCCCACTCTTGTTATCCCTGTTTGTTCTTCATGCATCTTCTTGCCGCCCTCCTCCAAATCACTCTGTTCTCATTTTCCTTTGTACTTTTATTTAATGACCCTTTGCTCTGCTTTTATTTCCTTCCTAGTTGACTCGCTGTCAGATTCCGAAGCTGATTCCCCAGGAGAACAGAAAGATTCTGTGATTTGTCACAAGGTCGATGTTGATGTCGATCTCAATGTTCACATTGGCACGGAATTCAACTCTCCCCGTAACTTAAACACTGAACCTAACACAGATGAAAAGGTGGAACGTGAGGTGAGGTTTCTTTAATTTTTTCCTTCTTTTTTTTTTGTTTTTGTTTAAATGAGCCTTCCTCTTTAAGAAGTGTCATTGTATTGTTTGGTTTTAAGAATATTACTGTTTGCTGTGTTGTTGGAATTCTGTTTTGTGCCATAATACAGCATACCACACGGGTTTAAAAACCTGTAGAGTAGGACCAAAAAATTCGTGATTACTCATTACATCTTAATTACTGGAACGGCACTCTGTGTGTGTTTATCGGTGATAAATGGTGATAAACACGGAATCCAACTCTCCCCATAACTTAAACACTGAACCTCACACAGATGAAAAGGTGGAAAGTGAGGTGAGGCTTCTTAAATTTATTTATTTATTTTTATTTCTTAAACTGAGGTTGTGTATATTTTTGAACTTAACCTTTAACGGACCCTTTTTCTTTCCGCATTTTGAGGCAAGCCTTTCGTTTGATTAACGTGACATTGCATGCGCAAGTAGGTCAGAATGTGTTCCCTGAAGTCCATTTAAAGTTGGCTCACTGTGACAGTTTGGATAAGATGGGTGTTCATATACATATATATATATATTATATATGTTGCGGAAATGGCCCTTAGTGGGTTAGTAAATATAGGATTAGCCCACATCCCCCATATAAATGCACGTTTAGCCAGGTTGTTCGGTAAATGGACGTTACATGTGTGTCGGGAGGTGTAAGAGATTGTTCATCATTGGTACATTGGTGGTGGACCGAGAGGCTCTT
>CM068957.1:113904898-113922322 GCA_035128595.1 Eptatretus atami
AAAGAAATAACGAGTCTTATAACTAAGCCGATATACCTATTTACTTTAAGCAAGCACGGCTATGTTCCCTCCTCCTTCTCCATAAATACACAACAAAATGTGAAATTTCCAAAGCATTAAACTTATTGGAGAATTACATTGAGTATCGATAGGCAGTCACTCTGGGGACAGAGCACGAGGTCGAGCAGTGAATGCATTAAATCATACAGCTCAATGAAGCTGGTTAATTTTGGCACATTCCTAAATTTTTGTTCACTCATGTAATTCTCCAATAAGTTTAATGCTTTGGAAATTTCACATTTTGTTGTGTATTTATGGAGAAGGAGGAGGGAACATAGCCGTGCTTGCTTAAAGTAAATAGGTATATCGGCTTAGTTATAAGACTCGTTATTTCTTTAAATTATCAGATTCACAACAGATTTCGACACTTATTTAGTCCAGACGATATCCGATCCTCAAAACTGAAATAATATTTCGATGATGTACTTTAAATTACTACATGAGAGTAGATCGTGCAAAATCGTATCATATAATGCATGAAATCGCTCCAAGCTCCTAATTTGAAAACTGTAGCACTTACAAAAGTGACGTATACAGCGATTCATAGCTATGATGAACAGGCATTCGATAATATGCATGAGGAAAGTGAAGAAAAAAAAACACTATTTAAAGAAATCGTAGCGGCCTGTTCAAGTCAAGGCAAGGTTGAGCTGGGCAAAAAAACATTGTGGCTTCAGACCCCAGCGAGGTTACGCCTAAAGCCCCAGAAGGTAAGGTGGCGTGGATCGCCTGATGAGGGATATAATTAAACAAGGCCATTAATTATCTTCAAAAGGGGTGTTTTAATTAAACCAAACACCCAATTTTCAGTCATGCACTTCCTTGAAGTTCCCAAGTATTCATGCAAAGTTTCAAGCTGATAGGTTTAATGGTTTTGGAGTTTATGACGAACACACACAACACACACAACAACCACACACACACACACACACACACACACACACACACACACTCACACTATTATTAGTGTGGAGATACACCCGCGCCCAACATTCGTGGTTCAAACATTCGTGGGTTCCACGTAATCGCGTTGATAATTTGTAACATGCTCCTACATTCTGGGAAATTTGCCAGCGTATTCGCGGTAGATTTTTTGTTTTCCCACGAACCGCGAGCACAACACAGTTCCAAAACATATTGTTGCGGCGGGGTAGGGGTGAGAAGAACACGAAGGGGGGGGGAGTAGCTACTCGGGTCCACAGACTCCGGAATCGTAGGCCATCATACAGATAACTCCGTGACGTGGCGGGTTGCAACTGAGCATGAATGCCAATAACTCACCAACGTGACTTAGGGTCCTCAGTCTAGGGTTTAACCGGTTACCTAAAAATGATCACATGACCTAATTACCGGGGACACGCCCTTGGTATGCCTTGTACGAACCAGGTCACCTTACTGGGTCAGATGCAGCCAAGCGACACTGCCAAGGAACGTACCGGCTAAAAGAACAGATCGTTGGGAATAAGTCCCAGCTAATCTAGGGTACGGACCATGCTGATCAATGAAAAAAACAGACAAAAATGAGATGGGAACATTTTACATCAGGATTTATTACAGGCAGGCGAGGAAAAATATGTGGCACAATGAATGGATTTATTGTTGTATGTAAAGCAGGATAGCAAGAATGTAGGTGCGACAATAAACAAGCAACTTACAAAGCAAACACAGAGCAGACCTACACCAATATATCTTCTGCAATCTTAACTTAAAGCGAGGACTGGCACCATTACATACACTAACACACGGACCACACACACCACACACACACACACACACAAAACACCCGATAAAGATGAATTAATTCGAAGAAAGGAGAGGAGATGAGGCTAACAGTCTCGTAATACCTTGCACGGTTGACCGACCGTGCCACCCAGTACGTTTTTTGGGGGGATGCTCCACTGAGCGATCCCTCCTTGAGAGTTGGCGCGTCGTCTCCTGCCGGTTACGGTGCCAGCACAGCGTGTGCACCGATCCAGAGAATTGGCGAGAGCGTCAGGCGTGAGGAAGGACTTTAGGTGCAGCCAGCGGCAAGTGTAGGGATTCCAGAGATAGGAAGCGGAGCTCGAAAGTGAGTGGCGGAGTGGCAGACAGACTGTCGGAGCAGCAGACGTATGCAGAGATCGATCCAAGGCCAGACAAAGAGGATGAGGACGGCTTCGCGATCCATCCTTTATAGGCCCTGCAGGGCAGGGCGCCGCCCCGATGCGATGCGTCGTCACCCGAATCGGGCGCTCCCATTTGACCCCGGCTACCACGTGGCCCGGCGCCATGGCCGGAAGCGGCCTCAATGACATCCAGCGAGACATAGCAGAGCTGCGGAATCATCTCACTCTGAACCCCGTGATATAAATCGCCTTGCACCGAACTCCCGGGCCGTGCTCCGGTGACTGGCCGAGGGCTGCGCGGTTCCGCATGCCCGCTCGGGCACCCTCGGCACGCTGCGGTTGTGCTGATCAATGCGCTTGTCCTCCGTACGCCATGCGGCCCAAGCGATCCGGGTCGTACAGCATGCTTCTATCTTGTTGCAGCTGCATCGAGGCGGAGGTGCAGAGAGATCCCACCGAGATATTGGTGGCCCCAGTGGCAAGCGAAAATCGACGGAAAGAGCCATTGTGAACCAGCGTACAGACTTGAAGAAATATGTGCGCCATGTAAGTCCCGTACAGTCGATGGTAAGATGCCATTGTAATCAGCGTGCAGACCCGAATGAAGAGGTGCGCAATGCGTTCCCCGTACAGTGCGATTTTCACGGGCTGCGCGTGGGTCCGCTATTGTGCATGTGATTATTTATCACAGTGGTGATCCTCACAGGCGGCTGCCTGAGCGCGGTGCCAGCCCCGATCTGTGTCATGGATTGAAGGAAAGGATTGGATAATTAGGGTTGAAAAGAGCACCACGCGCGTGTCCTGCACAGCGTTGGGATTTGATGTATGATTCTACTATTCCCTAAACACCGTATCTTGCAGCGGCGGGTTTTTCATCGTGTGGTTGCCGCTCTTCTGGCATCACGAGGACACATTCTTATAGTGGGGGGTGGTGCTGTGGTTTTCACAGGCGGCCATCTGGGTGCGGTTTTATTTTGCTTGGATTTATTTCAGGAATAAGAGGAAAAGAGTTGGAATGAAGTTAGAGATATAATCCGACCTAACTATGAGACCCACACAGCGCACTTCGTCCCGTTTGACCCATTAGACATGAGGGAAAGGTCTAACTGCACGTATATTAATGAAATACTGTCTGGGGTTCACTGTATGATGGATGCCATTGCCTTTGAGGCATGCGGTTTCCAGAACCTCAACAATATCTTCACGAGCCATGCACAAAGCAGCTGGATGTACGACAGTACAATACTGTAAGTACGCAAAAAACATATCTTCCACGAGCGTGAACACGACCAGCTTCCTGTACGCGTATTGGAGCTTCGCAGCATAAACATAGTTTCGCGGGATGTCTCACCAGTGTAACACGTCATTCCCCACATGCCAACCCCGTGAGTTACTTCCAGAATGAAACACGAACAGCATCTATTGTTGTATCCAGTAATTACAGGTCACAACATATAGATATTACACAATGAAAACATTCAGCGCATCTTCGTGTAAATCACCATCTTGCACACAAAAGCACCATCTGAGCTGTTACATTTTAAAAACGCTCAGCATAAATCTACCTGCAGATGGGAAAGACATCACGTCCTGTGAGTTTAAAAATGGAAATGTTCAGCATATCTATTAGTGTAATTAGCAGCTAGCTACATACAGACTATTTACACAATGGCATCACTCACCACATCTATTATCAGCTGCTCAATACAGCATCACCCGTAAAAATCCCACACAAACAATACGCAAACTACTCACCATGTCCTGGATCACCATCATTCTCGTCTCGTTGCTCTGACCTGTGTATTTCCTCTCGCTCCATTCATTCTTCGAAAATGACTCCCAAGGATCGAGGATAACACTCAGAAGGGTATACCTCGAAGCGGACCCTGATATGGAGAAGGCGAAGCTCCTGCATGACCATTTCTCTGGGCACGCGTGGTGCAAGCATGATTGCGGCGGGTACAAGCGACACCTCCAGTCCATTTACAGCGAGCAGGGGGTGGTTCCACCACTTCAAGGAGTGATTTATTTTGCGCAACATCAAGGTCGTAGGGGAGCGTGCTTCTGCAGACCAGACGCTGCCAAAGCATTCCCTGCAGAATCACGAGCCTCATTGAGGAGAAGGGGTACCTGCCGGAGCAGATCTTTAACGCTGATGAGACCGGCCGGTTTTGGAAAAAGATGCTGACCAGAATGTTCATCTCACAGCATAAGAGCAAAACAGCCGGCTTCAAGGCCGCAAAGGACCGGGTATCCTTCTCCTCTGCACAAATCCGAAGGGGCTTCATGGTAAAGCCCATGATGTTCTGCCATTCCCTGAAGAACAAAAACAACAGGCACTGCCCGTGTACTGGAGGGCGAACAGGAAGGCGTGGAAGACGTCTGAACTTTTTACGACTGGTTCCATAAGTGTTTCGTTCCTCAGGTCGAGAGGTACCTGGCAGGAAAGAACCTTTCGTTCAAGTACTCCTGCTGCTTGGCAATGCTCCTGGCCACTACGGACCTGAACGGCACTCACCCGAACGTTGAGGTCACGTTCCTGCCACCGAAACACCACCTCCCTCATCCAGCCGCTCGACCAGGGGTAATCAACATTCAAGAATTATTACACCCAGTGCACCTCATCCTCATTATCATCATCATCTTCATCATTTTGCAAAGTTAGGTGTGCTGTGTTTGCTTAATTAAAATTTTAAAGGTACATGATGTTGTTGTTTTTTTCGTTTCGTGGTATGGTTAAAGAGACTTCAGAATAGCATTCTCAATAAATTGGAAACAGTACCTGGTGTTGTCGGATTAAAAAACAATTTTTTATTTGTAAGCATCTTTTAAATATAAATTTGTAAGCATCTTTTAAACGAAATTAAAGAGGAGCCACACCAAGTAGAGCTGGTTGGGACATTGAGGTTGACCTGGGAATGTGTCGAGAACCAATACGAGGGTCAATTAACCTCCCACAGGAACGATGGAGACGGTATGCCCCCGAGGCAGGCCGTGACGAGGTGAGTCCGGTAAGGCCGTGCGAAGTCGAGCGGGTGCATGGTGTGAATGAGCACATGCAAGCTTGGGGGTAAAGAAACCCTGGACTTTTGGGCTAACACGAGCCCCCGATGTGAATGTCCAGAGTGTGTGTTGGAATGTGTGAGTGATACAATGACAAGGAATGTGTGGAAATGGGACACGAACGATCCAGACGGGAGACGTGGGTCGTGTAACGAACGGGAACGCGAGCCTAATGGGCCGCTGGAACTATTTTGGAAACCGCGCCGGCTCCGCGCGAGGTCCGTTCCGTGTTTTGCGGCGGCCCAGGCGCATGTTTGCGTGATCGGGAGTCGGCCTTGAAATGCTCGGCGCCTGGTACAAGACACCAGCGTCGACGGCTAAAATGGCGGCAATGGTGTGAATTTGGAAAGCACGTGTCCCATGTAGCACGTGCGCAGGGGTCGACGTGCTGTAGGCCGCGAGTGCTGTTCGCGTAATGCACGAGCGAATCTCGGGACGACACAGCCGGTTCCGTCTGTGTGGCAAGCTTCGCAGAGCAGTTCGTGTGCGAGTGCGTCACCGGAATCGCGCGCACGAAGGCCAGGTGAGAAACGCACGGCTCACATGGTAGATGGCTCGAAAGCGAGCGCATGGTGCGATCGACGGGGCGACGTTATGGTCCCATGTATCACCCGAACGAGGGGGGGACGAGCGAGTCATAGACCGCCGCCCTGGCGAAGCAAGGTTCGGAGGCCTTGCTCGAAGTACACGATGCCGCCGGGTGTAGGAATATCCTCGTGCTTGGGCAAAGGAGCATTAGTTAGTGGGAAGGTTAGCGTTAGTTAGACTGGCTTCATGGGCAGGAGCAGACCTCATGGGGCCCGGTGGACAAGTTAGTGGAATTTTAGTTTACGTTTAGAAATGGATTTTGGAGACATGGACAGACATGGAATGTGTGTGGGACTAGCTCAGTGATAGAGTTAAAAGGAACGTGCATTAGTGTAAGGGATGACGAGCGGCACGAGCTGTTTAGGGGAATGTAGCTGGCAGAGTGTCAGTTGATGTGAAATAGAATAAAACGAAGTGAAAGAAAGAACATTAATGAATGAATGTGGGGTAGCGGGCCCGAGTGTGAATGGAGTGAATATGGAATGCATTGTGCGAATGAATGAGTGGGGGGAGAGTGAATCCACGAAGGGAACCAGGGTTAGTGTAATGCTAGTTAGTGGGTTAGTTAAATTAACCAAACAGATGTCGGTTTGTGTGTTGGTGTGAACGAAGGCACGAAACCTTTTGAAGGTGCAGGAGTCTATTGACCGGCTGGGAGCGTGGCTGTTGAAATGTGCGCACTGAGTAGAGCCCCCCCCCCCCCCCCCCGGGCACCGGATAGTAGTCGGCCAGAGTAGGCCATGGTCCATGGGACCGATTTGTGGGCCGGGTGAGTTGTGGCGAGGACGGCCGCCAGTGGAGCAGTAGGGAGCCGTTTCCCACCGAACACCCCGGAATTTTAGGTCGTGACTCTCGGACAACTCCGAAGGTCACGGTGCACTTAAGGACCGTGCTCGCCAATTCTCTGACGGCGTGGGGAGGGTTAATAGCCAAATTTCAATATACCTAAATACCCACGTCGTCAAATTACCAGGGAAGTCACACCAATCAATGGACTCTGTCGAACCGGGTCGCTCTAGCCGCCTCGGTCCGGTGTGTAACCAGGCGGAATTACAAAGTCCGTCGGTCCAAACGACAACTCTACAGCCCAATCGGCTTACTGGTTCTCAAGCACCGAACTGTGCTGGACAATAATTAGAAAGCACAACAACGAGCTGGTACATTTGAACAATTGGGGGGTTTATTTATAATGGGCAGCGGGAGCACAAAAGAGCAGAGTTAAACGACTATACAGAAATGCCAATTTACAATGACACAGCACTTACAGTTTTACTTACAGACGGGCGCCCACGACAGACAGACAGACAGACAGACAGACAACACACAAACAAACAAAAGGAAATGGGGGCCGGTTGGGACCTTTCCGCCTCTGCGACTCGGTCGAGACGAGCTGATTCGGGGGGGGGACTCGAACCACGCCTTCGTCGCCGCACCAAGCACCATGGACCGCGCTCCCAATCAGCCATGCACCACGAACAAGACCAAGAAAGGACCAAGAAGACGATGACCCAGGACAGACGAACCCAGCCAAAAGCCCAAGACCCATTATCCTCCCCCAAGACCGCTTGAACCACGACCAAGACCAAGCCACACAGACCGACTAGCCACGACCAGACTTATTCCTGGCGTTCGGCTTCTTCATTGGCTGGGGGCGTGTGCATGCTCGCCCTTGGCTCATTGGGCAGAGGAAACACTTCCATGCCCCTTTTTGGAGCGGGGCTCCATCTGAGGCGTGGAAGCCCCGCCCACGTCTGTGATTCGGCACCGCATGCGCGTGAGAAGGCCGATTAGGTGGCAGGAGGAAGGGGAGTTAAGATTAAAAACTGACTCATAAAGAAACCCACAGCACACAATGAAAATTAACCCATAAGACAGAAAGGACGGGACCCAACTATAACACATACTTATCGAAATAACTAAGCTTTAGCACTGCTGTCTGTTTGTGACAAATGGCCACCAGATTCATTAACAAATATACCATATGATATAGTATTATATATTATATATATATATATATATATATATATATTTATATTATATATATATATATATATAGTTGCGATTCGCGCCCGCGGCGTGCGAAACAGCACGTAACTCGAATCGGCACGTCGCCCACCGGACGGACCAATTCAGTCGTTTCCTTCGGAACAACGCCGGAGCTAGTCACGGGTGGGGGTTTAACCTCCACTATCGTGCCAATTGCCCACCCGCACAGATAGGTTGCTCGCCAATTCGATCTACCTAAGTACCTCGCGACTGATGGTCGACCGGTGCGATCTACCACGCCACAGGCCGACTCCGGACACGAACCCTTAAGCGGTTTCCCGGTTTCCGTTAACAGTGATAACCGACGGTGTTATCGTCCGGCCTCGACGGTTCAGATTAATTACCGGGCATGTTGCACCCACTCCGAACCCTTTACGTGAAGCAGGATGGAGAGTCAAATTAAAAAGAAGAGACGAACAGACGGGGAAAGAGTTCAACATGCAAGCACTTTATTACGCGACAATGGAAAGCACGATATATACAGCCATAACAGATCAAAATGCACATAAAGCAAATGTACAACCGACTAACGCGTACACACGGCAACCACTTACACAGTTCTACTTCACAGACGCGGCGCCAACACACATTTACAACAAAAGCAAAAGGAAAGAAGCACCCTCACAGACCAGGAGGCGACGGGGCCCGTTAGACCAAATGTGCCGCGTGACCTGAGAGCGGCCAGTCCGCGGAGACCGGGGAGGTCTTACCCGCGTCCTCCGTGACGCAGTTGGCGGGCAAGCCGCAAATGTGGCCGCCGGCTGTGCCCGGACTCCGTGCTCCTTTGGCGGTTGTCTGGTTTCTGGCACCACGTTTGGGAGTGGGGTGGGAACGGGGCCCCCTTTTGCACTATCTCAGCGCGCGGGAAAGGGGAATTGTTGGATGCCCTGGGGAGGGGATGCTGGCTTGGCGTGGTCCCCGCGACGAGACGAGAGATCCCCCACACCGCAAACCTCGTTCGCCGACGCCGTCCTTCTTGCCTCGGACCCGGCTCCCTTGCTTGCAGTTCCACCGCGCTCACTCCCCTCTCAACTCCGCCAACGCAACGCTCCTGTCCCAAGTAGCAACCTCTCGACGGACACTCTCCAAGCAACTCCAAAACCACTCTCTCGATTTGCCTTGCCGCCGCTTTTTATAGGCGGCAGGAGAAGCATATCAAATTTCTAGATCAGAACGCTTGTGAGTGGCCCACGCGCCCCCCCCCCCGGTCAGCCATGGATCGCGGCAAAAACGGGCGTAGGACCTTCCTATCCTTAAAATTTGCATATACGGACTTCACATTACACACGCTTGGAGGCGGGCCAAGCGCCCGCACTCGCAATGGACGGAGGGGAGAAACGTGGGCGTGAAGCATTTTTATCCGGAATTTTCCCCTCGAAAGGCCGCATTCGCGCGTCGCGGCTCGTGCGTTCGCGCACCAATCGCCGAACGGGCCCGAACAGCCCGACGTTCAGTTGTTCACAGTGTGCGGAAATGCCGTAGAACGTGATGTGGGATGAATTTCGTGAAGGTAAAGGCGGAAGGTGGTGAGGGTCTTTGTGGTGAGGGTTGACGTTGTGGTTGTTGTCTGAGGGTTGGGCCGTGCGTCTGTAGTCGGTGGTTATGTTGGTGGTGGCGTGGTCGGTTAAGGTGTTGTTGTGTGATGCGGTTGAGACGTGTTGGTTCACAAAATAACGACAGAAAAGAAAAAATGGCCTAATCCAAACGTCGCACCGGATAATCACTAAATGCCCTCTATACAAGGGTTTGGGCTTAACTACACATGTACCTATCGAGATTATCTCACCTGCGGGCCTTTATGGTGTAATGCGAATTTCCACAAGCCGTAAGAAAAAAACAAATTGATTATATATATATACATACATATATATTGTTCGGTCTGGAAGCCATGAGACACACAGACATTCAGGTTCCTATGATTAGTTATCTCGTAAGTACGTGTTTTGGAGATGTCCTTTCCTTGTTTAATGGGGTAAATTAAAGGCACTGCGATTTGCATTAGGAAAACCCCATCCCGGCCATCAAACGACCAGCTGAACCCTCAGGTCCCAGCGTCCCCCCGCAGCTTACGGGTGAAGGGTTTTAAGCCCCCACCCACTGCGTTCGCTTGACGCGACGCCCAAGTGGGGAGGGGGGAAGCACAGAGCGAAGAGAAGAAAGGAAACAGCCATTTCCTAAAAGAAAAGGCACTTTCGCAATGGGGTTTCACCACCTCAGAGCGGGACTCCGCCCAGATGGGAGGAGTGGCTTCCTTGGCCAATCAGGGCGTTTCACCACCTCCAGAGCGGGACTCCACCAGGATGGAGGAGTGCCTCCTGCGCCAAATCAAGAACTTCACCACCTCAGACCAAGAACGGAGGGGGGCGGAGATGTTTTGTCCTCCCCCTTTTCTCGCCCCCCCCCAAGAGGCGAATAAATACGTGGCCCGGGTGTTGTAAGAAGGGAGAAAGGAGAGCAGAAGGAAGATCACATCTAGGTACATGGCCTGGTGGTCATCTGGGCGTTATTCTTGCCGTGGACAATCAGTCTCGGGACAACGGAAGGAGGCCGCAACGAATGCTTGCGTTGTGGGCTCGAAGCGCGTCTAGTCTGTTGAGTGCGAGAGTCTGTCGAGTGCGCATCTCTGCCGGGTTCTGGCGCTGACTGCATCGCACAGATTGAGAGCGTCTTGCTTGGCGCCTGGTTTCTGCGAACCACTTCGCGATGCTCTGTGTCTGGGTCGCTCGTCAATAGAAGACTAACACGAGGTGGACAGTCCAGAGGCAGGTGCCTATAAAGACCATTGGTCATTCTTTGGTGTGTGTGTGTGTGTGTGTTGTGGTGTTGTGTTCGTGGGCCCATCTAGAAGTAGTGAATGTTTAAGTGTCTTTGCCTGACATACTTACATTCCTTATTATTCGGTTTAAATCTGCTCTCTTGTGTTCCCTCATTCCCCCATTATGTTGAATAAATGCCCATGTTTGAATGTTCCAACCTTGCTCGTTGCGTCACCTTTCTGCCATGACCGCCACGTTGCACCTCGGGATTGTTAACTGGCTTTAAGGCCGATAAAAGTGATCATTTGGTCTGACGGGATTTGGCGCTTGTAAAACCGCTCGCTTCGCACACGAAACGAACACGCTTAAGCGGCTGTTTTCGTACAAGGTCCCGTCGAGGTATAACGTCCCGGTATTTCTGTCCGCGCGAAATTAATTAGGTTAAATCATAATTCGGCGTCCAACCCCGTTAGCGCGCTGGACAGAATAATTGGCTTAGTTTATGATGCGTTAAGGATCGTGGACTGTATTTCGGGGTTGGTTCCGGAAAGTCAGACTGGATTGCGGCCTTTGGTGGGCGCTCGACCGCTATTTGGTGGAACCGGTCGCGCACGCGCGTGAACCACAACATTATATATATATATATATTATATATATATATATACATACATATATACACATACATATATATACATATATCCATAAATATATACATCATACATTTAACATATCAATGTTATATGTTTAATTATTGTATATAATATATATGTATTGTATACTATTTATGTAGTGTATATATATATTATATACAATGAGCACAGCCACGGCCAATGAGCCACAGCCCACGCAGACAAATTTACATATAACATTATATCAATATATATATCTATATATATTAGGGTTCGTCCAAATAACAAGCAAAAAAAAAAAATAATTCAGATTCTCCACATGCCTTAAAATTATTCCACTTGATTCAGAAGAACGCGCAATACAATTTTTACAGCGCGTTGCGCTGTATACAATTGCACCGAGTTGAATTCCCGGCGTCATCTACCACGTCCTCCGGTTGGTCCGGTGTTCCCCCCCCCACGTGCCTCAGACAGCCAATGACGGCCGTCCGGTAGATGCAGGCGTAACCTCGACGGAAATGCGACACATTGACGGAAATACCCGAGTATTTCAATGAAATTTGGTGAAAACTAATGTATATATATGTGAAAACCATTAATTTATTGCTTGAACGGAAAAAAAAAAGAAGAAACGCTTCCCTCATGTCACGAACGAAAGACGTTCCATTCCGTCCACCATGGCATTCGCGCCCGGAAAAAAAAAACCAAAAACAGAAAGCTAAGTTCTTCTTTAATGCCATCATTCTCTTTAATATTAGCCATAAACAAGATGTTTCGTCATGCATTAGTAGTGAAATTTACTTACAACAAGAACGAAAAATAATTCCTCAGATTCAACAAGACGAAAAAAAAAAACCGAAACATCACAGTGCAGGACAAAGACCAATCGAGCTGAAAGAAACAGATTACTGTAACTGCACTGCTCCCTGATTGGTCAAAGGACACCACGTGCTGTTTGTCGTGGCGGTAGTTAGCACGAGGATTCCAGGCTAAGTTTCTTCTTATGCATTCATTCTCTTTAATATTAGCCATAAACAGTGTATTCGCATGCATTAGTAGTTGAAATTTACTACAACAAGAACGAAAACAATAATCTCCTCAGATTCAACAAGAACGAAAAAAAACCCCGAAAACATCACGTGCAAGGACAAGACCAAATCGAGCTTGAACGAACATACTGTAACTGCATGCTCCTGATTGGTCAAAGGACACCACGTGTGTTGTGTGGGCGGGTTATGCACGAGGATTCAGGCTAAGTTCTTCTTTATCCCATCATTCTCTTTATATTAGCATAAACAAGGTTTCGTCATGCAATAGTTAGTATGAATTTACTTACATCATTCTTTTCGGGCCTCCTGCCACGCTGTATCGAACGATTTCATTTCCTTCTGTTATATATAAATGCCTTTCACAATAATAAGATTTTTACTTTTCAAAATATTAAGTACGCTTTAATTGTTTTTCAACATGAAAAAGCATAAATTTTGATATTTTAACATTAGTGTACTCATTTGATTCACCACACGCGCTGTAATGAAGGATTTCCAACTTGTTTAAGTGATCGGAGTTGATTTAGAGGTCGCTCCACTATGACGACTTTTAGTTCATGAGTTTGTGTTAAATTAGGGTAATGAAGTCAGTACGATACTGGTACTTCTGGATTATCCGAGGTGGAAAATGGAGTGCATTTCGACTCGAGGCGGTCACGATTTACTCTAAGAAATGACTGCACCGACATGAATTTCACTACCATTTCTAAAATATGACCTAAAAACAGATTTATCATTACTGGAGTTGAAGTGACTAATCTACTCATTTCGATATTTTCTAATTCTATAGTTATTTGTGGTCCGTCTAAACATTTCTTGGAGTAAATCGACCCTACTGAGTTCGAAAATGCAGTCCTTTTTCACCTAGAAAGTACAGAAGTTACACGTAATCGTATCTGACCATTACCCTAAATTTTTTCAATCAATGGAATTACAACTATTCGAATATTTCGTCTCATTTACCAATACCACCATCAGTCTCCGCCTCTATTGCTGTCTCCACTTCCCGCCTGAACTTATTTCTAGCCGACCCAACATCCAGTGTTTTAGATTCAATGATTCACGAAATATGTTAGTATATTATTATATTAAATTAGGTAATGGTGAGATGCGAATCCGCCCTACACTTCTGAACTTCCTAGGTGAAATGGACTGCATTTCGAAACTCAGTGGGTCGGATTTACTCTAAGGAAATGTTTAGAACAGACACAAATTAATGATAGAAGAAAATATCGAAATGAGCTGAGGATTAGTTACTTCAACTTCCAGTAATGATAAATCTTTTATAGGTTCATATTCGAATGGTAGTGAATTCAATGTCGGTTGCAGTCATTTCTTAAAGTAAATCGACCCATAGAGTTCGAAAATGCATCCATTTCCACCTCGGGACATCCAGAAGTACCCGTAATCATACCTGACCATACCCCTAATTTATTCAAGTCATGATTGCAGACTAAAAGTCGTCATATGATGCGACCTCTAAATCACCTCCGTATCAAGCATAAAAAAATAATGCGCGTTATTGGATCATATTAGAATAATTTAAGCTTGTGGACAACATTCTATTTTTTTCGACTTTTGGACCACCCTAATATATATATATATTATATATTATATATATATATTATATATTGTATATATTTATACATACACACACATATATATATATATATATACATACATACATACATATATATACATACATGTACATACATACATATATATATTATATACACATATATAGTGTTAAGGATTCAGCGCGGGTGGCCGGAAGTGCTGGGATAACCATTAGGCAGACAAGGCATGTGCCTTTGGGCCAGCCAAAAATTCGGGCAAAAATTCTTTTTCACATTAAATATTTGTCTTTTTTGTATTAAATATTTTGTTCTGAATCGGTTCATCTTTTGTCTGGGGTACATTTCCATGAGCGCGAGATCTAATTTAATTTTTCAAGGCATTCTCTAAAATTTTCAAAACGTGCCTTTCAGTGGCCAGCCGAGGCTTTAATCCGCACTGGGGTGGCGGATTCTGACGATTGTGCGTCAATCACTGTCCGCAACCAGTTTTGGGTTTTCGCACCCTACTTCTCGACAGCCAAATGTTACAGATTCAGCGCCACCCTCACCACCGCCGTCTCCGGGGTTATAACGCCGGGCTGGTTCGGCACAATTCTCGGGTTTACGCGTCTCGCAACCACGATACCAAAAATACACCTGTACCTTGCCAGCTGGGGGAATAGACCCCGCGTTACAGACTGGTTTTGTCAGAGACCGAGCGGAGTCTACCAGTCTGTAAACCATTTTCGTTTTTATATCCAAATCGAGCAAATCGTTCCTGATGGCCATAAATTATTCAAAAAGCGGCAAACTTCATTACGAATCAGCCCAGATTTATGGGACACATCGGGGAAACACGACACAAGCCAAAGCATTCACGAAAATGTTATAATCAACTATAACCCGTTCTTAATAGGGAGCTACGGATTATGGGGTTTGAAGGGAACTCTAATGAGATAAGCCTTAAAATGACATGCAAACAAGACCATGGACAGCATGCAGACAAGACACGAGTACTATGGTGATGTTTCATGGATGAGAGGAACGTTGTCAAAAGCAACGAATGTGGCTCGCGACAAAACGATGTCCACGGATTCCGAGCCCCCAAGCTCGAGCACGCCGCGTGCAAGATGGCGGCGCCATACTCGTTCGTTCTCAAGGCACCGCTGGCACGCCCTCCTCAGCGCGTTCTGACCCCGCGCAATATTGACAGCCAACCAAGACCTTCAAGATCGATGGTGGATCTCAGCTGGTTTCTCACAAGCGTCCCAGCTTTTCTTTCTTCGGCCCGTTGGCAGACTCGAACCCTCAGGTTCAGCTTCTGCGATCGCAGACTGACCTTCCGCTGTCTCAGTTTCCACCTTTTTCCGGTTGCACGCTCGCTCAAAGCCGACTTGCCCACTCCCGGTTTTCCTTCCTCTGTTTTTTTCCCCCAAAACCCTTTTTTTTTTTTTTCTTTTTCGGGTGCCGGCCGGCCCCTTCCACGGGGAAGGGCCTTGGGGAAACAACTCCTTCCTTCAGTTTCACTTCCTTCTCGAGGCCACTCCCCCTCTCAGATGCTGGGCGAGTCTATTGTCCGGAGAGAGGAAGGAAGAGAAGAGCCTCTCGGTCCACCACCAAATGTACCAATGTATGAACAAATCTCTTACACCTCCCGACCACACATGTAACGTTCCATTTACCGAAAAAACCTGGCTAAACGTGCTTTAATGGCGGATGTGGGCTAATCTAATTTACTAACCCACTAAGGGCCATTTCCGCAACATATTATATACATACATATATATATAATGTATATGAACACCCATCTTATCCAAACTGATCACAGTGCAGCCAACTGTAAATGGACTTCAGGGAACACCATTCTGACCTAACTTGCGCATGCAATGTCACGTAATCAAACGAAAGGCTTGCCTCAAAATGCCAATAAAATATGTTAAAGGTAAGTTTCAAAATATACACAACCTCAGTTAAGAAATAAAATAAATAAATAAATGTAGAAGCCTCACCTCACTTTCCACCTTTTCATTCTGTGTGAGGTTCCAGTGTTTAAAGTATGGGGAGAGTGGATTCCGTGTTTATCACCATTTATCACCGATAAACACACACAGAGTGCCGCTTCCAGTAATTAAGATGTAATGCGAGTAATCACGAATTTTTTGGTCCTACTCTACAGGTTTTTAAAACCCGTGTGGTATGCTGTATTTATGGCACCAAAACAGAATTCCAACCAACACAGCAAACAGTAATATTCTTAAACCAAAAACAATACATGACACTCTTAAAGAGGAAGGCTCATTTAAACAAAACAAAAAAAAAGAAGGAAAAAATTAAAGAAACCTCAACCTCACGTTCCACCTTTTCATCTGTGTTAGGTTCAGTGTTAAGTTTACGGGGAGAGTTGAATTCCGTGCCAAATGTGAACATTGATGATCGACATCAACATCGACCTTGTGACAGAATACAGAATCTTTTCTGTTCTCTGGGGAAATCAGCTTCGGAATCTGACAGCGAGGTCAACTAGAGGAAATAAAAGCAGAGCAAAGGGGTCATTAAAAATAAAAGTACAAAAAGGAAAATGAGAAACAGAGTGTTTGGAGGAGGGCGGCAGAAGATGCATGTAAGAACAAACAGGGATAACAGAGTGCGGCCTCATCACAATTTCAAGTCGTGTTTCTCAAGCTGTTGGATCGACGCCTGCCCCGGCATGGAGCGCTCCTTAGAAGGCCGCCGACCTACCGTTTGCACACAGTCTGCGCCAGGATGCGAAAACGCCTCCTCATTGCTCGGAGATGGCTTTTGTGAGACGACATATATATAGGCCTTCCCTCTATATTGCTCGATTAACTCCATACTTCAAGGTGATAATCCATGGGCATACGAGATTGCATCTGCATTAGCGGAATGCCTTTAATATGGCCTGTGACCTTGGTGCTGGAATGGGACAACAATGAAATATGTCAAAATTAATGCAATCATTCACATGGTGAATAAACTTCCTTGTTACCATGGTTCTTCAAAATGCACATGAAAATAAATTAACATGCTTGTGAAAAACAACAACAAATGGCACAAGGAATTAAATGATCACTTCTTGTGTAGACTTGGCTGTGGGTTTTGCATCTCTGCTGAGTGTTGGCTGTGTTCGCTTCATACAATTTAAACAAGGAGTGCCCCCTGTAAGTAAGAGCAGGGATTTTAGTTTGTTCTGGGGTTCTGGTGACAACTCGTTAACGAGTCAACGAATGACACCGTGAGATCTTCAACGTCCAACTAATACCAGCTGATGGGACGCCCAGCATAATGTCCATGCAAGAGACAGCGCACAACATCAATAGAAGGGAAGATTACGCATTGTTGTATAATGTATAAACACAACTGGAAATTGTGTTAAAATTATTATATATATTAAAAAAATTAAACTTATTGGTGGGAAAGCTTCAAAAGCGAGTCCGCATTTCGGATATAAATGACTGCTCAAATGTAAATGGGATGTTGCAGACGACTGCCTTTTTTGGCTCAAAGATAAACCCTCCAATAAAGAATTAAACCCAGCAAAAAAATCTCTCTCT
>CM068957.1:113948333-113979961 GCA_035128595.1 Eptatretus atami
AAATTTCCATTTTTTTTCCTTCTTGAGAGTTTGTTTCTGTCTCCATCTTATCCACCCCGTCCATTCTACCCAGATCCCTTGTTTGTCCGTCTCCATCTATTTTGTCCCTCTGCCCTGTTGTTCGCATTTCCCCTTCTCTTTCTGCTGTTCCTTTTGTTCCGTTGCGTTCTGATTCGTTCTGTGTTCCAGCTCTTCCATGAGCCTTTGACTCTCGAGACAAAAAAAACCAGCTTCAAGCGAGCAGTGCACCACCATCTTACGTCATGCCTCATCCCTCCTCGTGATAGTTTCTCGCCTGACTCTCTTAATGGCAGATCACTGTGTTTGTTGCCTCTCACGTTCTTTCTCTGTCTCTTGCCCCTCCCTTCTCTGCTTTACTTGTTCGCTTATTCACCAGCTTGTTTTGTCCAACGGTGGTCCCACTGTCCGTTTACCCTCTGTTAGCTTTGTCTTCCATGAGCCTCGATTTTTGCACACACCCTCATGTTTTTATTTTTTTTTGGATTTTTTTGTTTGTTTGTTTGTTTTAACCCCAACACCTTAAGTCAGGCACTTTCACCATTAAGCCAATGCTGGAATAGCAGCCCTCCATAATGCGGGTTTCTGAAACCCCAGACGAGTGTGTTACATTTTAATGAGTGGTTTCTTGTGAAGATGACGGGAGAAATTGGCAGAGCATAAAGCAGTCCGCGCATTGTGATCGAATGTTTCATACGACTGAAATGTAAATCAAACCTTGTACTGTCAATTTAACTATATTTTTTCCTTTGGTTTTCTCGGAAATAAAACACTGAAAAATGCAAATTTAATTCCAGATATTCATTGAAAGCAATGAAATCTTACCTTGCACGCAACCTTATCCTTGTGAATGCTGGTCACCATGTCGGTTCTGTGAGAGAAATCAAATATAACAAATTACCCCCGTGTGGGGGTGACCACAATCTCTATAATACCACAAGTTCTCAATGTTCAGTTATGACCGAAGACTACTGCGCAGTTCTACTGCAAAGCTCGAACTGCGCAGTTTGGTTAAAGATGACTCGGCATTTTGGCGTGTGCACACGAAATTATATTTTGAAAATAAATGCCGACGTTTACATTTCGGGTTTTGAAACTTTTGCACCTTCGGCGGAAAATGTATAAATATACAAGTCAGCTGCTATGCAATGACACCATTCACTAACTTTTACCATGCCCAGTAAAGAATATATAGCCTCCTGAAGGTAGGGCAGTTTTTGCAAACTTTGAAGTCACGTGACGCGAAATTCGAAAATCCGTCCCGACCAAATTTAGATATTGTCCCATACATTCATATGCCACAATCAAATTCAAGATCGCTTGAGAAATGTAGGAGGAGATAGATTTTGAAAATCGTCATTTTCGCATTTTTTGCCAACTTTGAAGTCACGTGACACGAAAGCGAATATCGAAAATCCGGCCTGACCAAATTTAGATATTGTCCCATAGATTCATATGCTACAATCAAATTCAAGATCGCTTGAGAAATGGCGGAGGAGATAGAATTTGAAAATCGTCATTTTCGCAACTTCAAAGGCCTCGTGACCTTGACCTTGACCTTCGGTGACCTTGAAAGTCATACCATCGTGTACGTCTCATCGACCTCTATCAGGATCACTAATGACCAGATCTCCCGCTTCAACTTCATTGTGAACGGACGGACCGACGGACGGATCGAAGGACATCGACACCCATATTATTAGGTCATGCTCGAAGAGATGACCTAATAATGAAGACCACAGTAACGGGGATAACAAGGGCAGTGGCAGTTTTAGGGTCAAGGGAATTTTTTTTTTAACTTCACACTTTACATCACAGCAATGCAGCAGCCTTTCAAAATTGTACGACTCCAAATGGATCGATCAAATGGGCATGAGAGAGCATCATGTCTGCCATAATTGTGAAAAGGGAAAACAAAATCTGCAGTTGGAACGGATGGACGTGCGTAAACGGGTCGATGGGTCTTATTAAAGCAGACAAACGAGGGACCAACTCTGCAGGCCATTTTGCTCATCACATCTACGGTACATCAACACCATGTTAATCCAATCTATCAGTTATCGACAATTTATCTGGGGGGGGAGGTGGTGTTGTGGAGGACGAGGAAAAATACTGAACAAAACTTGGGGTGGTGGGGTGGGGTGGGATGAAGATAGTTGTCAGGTAAAAAATGAACAAACGCAAGCATCACATTCACCTTTTGACGAGACCCTTACGCAGACATCGCAATCGACCGTGATGATGCCGTGCTTATAGTTTGATACCCTCTTCTCAGTCCTTGCTCTGGCACATGACCTAAAGCCAGTTGCGAAGGGAATAAAACCAAACCACATGCCAAAGTGAGGAACGAAGGGCCTGAGGAAATCCATGGGTCACATCACCTGAGACTCGGTCTGCTCTATTCTGTTGGTTACAAAATCAATGGAGTATTTAGTTAGTGAAACCCATCGTTTGTTGCTGTGCCTTTCGTTACCTTTTTGAATGTTTTTTTTCCTTCAAGATTGTTTCGAGTTTCAGTGCTGAGGAAGAAGTTATAGATTGCTGGCAAACATGGTCAACAGAACTGTTTCCTCCATTCCGAATGAGAGTGATTCGCCTCCGTTTCTCCAACTACCGCTCCTGATACATCTCTGCTGGCATCGATTGTTGTCCGCTTTTGTTCGCGTCCTTTGCCGATTACCATGGGCAGACAGGATGGCCAAGAGGTAGGCACATTCTGCTCTAAGCTGGCTCACCTGGGTTTGAATCCTGACCCAGCCAGAAATTGTCATCCCGGTGTTTCACAGGCAGGGTGATTCATCAATATGTGTGCCGTCCCTTGGATGGACGAAACCAGCAGAGGGCATTGCATCAGCGATACAGTCGCACCCTCGGCTAATGATGCTACCCCGCAGCCTTGTGCTGCATACAAATAAAGAAGAAGAAGCTCATTGCACATGTCATCTTGCATGCCCAGTTGGTTATTTTGATCTGGTGCGTTCTGCCTCAACAGTTTAACCCCTTAACTTCACACCTGTTTGTTGTTCCTTCCTCCCATCATCTTACTATTTTTACTCTCATTGTAACTCCCTCCTTGTCTTGTATATAAAGCTCATTTTCTGTCTGTGTGTCACAAGCGACACCCATTCTACAGGCCACGCCTTCCCCCTTCTCCCCAAGCGTCACGAGCACCACCCATTAGCCAGGTCATGCCTTTCCCTCCAGCGGGCCAGTGACGTGCCGCGCAAAGTATGCTACTCTTAAATCCGAGTTATTTCATTTGATACAAATCAGTTTGGATGGGCACCTCAGCCATCTACATAAATACAGCAGAAAAATCAGTGTTTGTATATATATGTTCCTTTTCCAACGACTCGTAAGTCAATGCGCCGATCTCAAGCGAACCTTGAGGGATGATCACATATTTAGCTTCGGCGAAGATCGGACGTACTCCACTTAAAATTCCCCTTCTGCACCCACCTGAAGGGTGGGTAACCTGCTAATACTTTATAAAAATAAAACCCTGTTACCCCTTTCTGTGCACGTCTGATGTATTGTTTCAATCCTGTTCGTCCCGTTGGCAGTGTGTTCAGCAGTCTGCAACCTCATCAAACTCCTTCCCTGTCTGTTTCTTTCCTCATTGTTCCACCACATTTATCCCTCTCATCCTCATTCACACCCCATCCCTCGCTGTCATCATCTTTCTCCTCAAAAACAACCAACAACAAAAAGAAACCGTCATTCGTGACTCATTCTCAGATCATTACTTAAGATGATCAGTCCAAAAAATATTCCTTCTCCCCTCACGCTCCTCAACTCAAATCTTAAATTTTATCTGATAATTTATAATTATGCTTCATCTCCATTTACTCTACCTCTGCCAGTGAAGGTGAATGGAGGTTTATCTGTCCATCTGTGAGCAGGGTATCTCAAAAAAGTTATTGACGGATTTGGATGAAACTTGATGGAGAGGTTGGGTGTGCGACAAAGATGATTTCATTCGATTTTGGCGAAGATCTGGATCCGGATACGAGAATTTTTTTAATGATTTTCTTCACCATCGAGAGATTGGGCTGGAGATCGTTGGAAAAACGATATATAGCACGATATCTCAACGAGTTATGAATGGATTCGGATGAAACTTGGGAATCAAGTTGGGCATGTGAAATGGTGAAATGAATCGATTTTGGTGAAGATCCAGATCCGGATGCGGCTTATCCATCCATCCATCGAGACCATACTCTGTGCAGAGCGTTGGTGCTGCCTAAGCAGTCTCCTTGGCTATTGGGCACAATCCTGGACGGGTCGCCACTCCGCCGCAGGATACCAGCATGCTGGCACTCATTTTGCCGACCTCAGAAGGATGACAGGCAGAGTCAACCCCACCTGGTATTAATTCAACAGCTGTGCTAGATTTGAACTCAGGATCCAAGGATCCCAAGCTCACCAATGCGGCCTATCAGTGGGATACAAAACGTAAACTATTCAGCCTGGCAGAGGTGTGTGCTCTCCCAGGTGTCATTCTAATTAGTGTCGCCCTGAAGAGGATGCGAGTATTGCAAGTGCCCCCCGTCTGCCCGTCTGTGTGCATGCTCGCGTCTATATATTTTTTGCTTTTAAAATGTTTTTCTCTGCACCCGCTTGTCCGTTCGATGTGAAACTTTAAACATAGGAGGAACTCCCCATACAGAATATTGTAATTCTAACTCTGACATCATAGGTCACATGGTATGGCAGCCATATTGGGTTAAAGGGGAAATTTTGTCGTCATTTTCTCTGAAACCTCTCAACAACAAAAAATTGAAACTTGGCATACGTCATCAACTCCCCATGGGGCATATAGTGTGATAACAATGACGGCATCGGTGAAGTGGTATTCCAGCCATAATTGGTTGAATTGGAATCTTTATCTGAAAAATCTGAAACTTCATATGCCTGATCTACGACTCGATGTGAGTGAAGAATTAAACTTATGACGTCATAACTATGCCAAGAAACTATGTGACACAATAGGGTGCATGGATGATTCGGGTATATGGGCCATAATAGTAGCATGTTCAGTTTTTGTTCAGAATGAACGCCTGAGGTGAGACCATGCGCTCCGAGTGCCATTCTAGTTTCCATATGCATTTCTCCCATACTGCTCTCTCTCTTCTTCCATTCCTTTCTGTTTTGTTCCTCAATCGCTCACAAACCGTGCTCAGTCTCGCATCTCATTCATACAGTGCTTTTTCGTGTCTTTAATCATCCTTCTCTCCATACAAATTATGATGTCGGTCTTCGTCCTGCTGACCTTGGGATCATTAAAAACAAAGCTGTTTTGAAGTGAGTATGCAATTGATGGCTAACCTGCTCACATCGGTACCCTCTCCCTTTTAATCTCCTGCAAGCCTGTGCAGAATATTTCCTTTGCAGGATAAACATTCATGATGTATTTTCTAATATATAATCAAAAGGATCAGGTTATTAAATTATTTTTTAACAGATGTCCAAATCGCAATGTTCAGTTAAGCTTTGACTGGTTGGCATCAGAGAAATTCACAGGCAAAAGTTACACAAGCCACTTCAAACTTACGTGACTGGAATGGAACTAAGATGGTAATCGTTCAGAAGTAAATCATGGCTGCTCTTGCTCTTCCCTCGAAGTTCCTGAAAAGAAGAATTTTTATTTTTTCAGGAAATACTTGACTTGCAAAATCCTCTTAACCTCCCAGGACATTTGCAGGCCATAATTTTCTATTTAAAGCCCCACATCGATCCTTCATCTATCATGTACTCCAATGTCCCATTTTACATCAATTCCATCTCCCCCACAACACTTGTGCTCATTCTCTATCCACAATCGTGTTGGTCAATGATACCATGCTGTTACTCATTCACCTGAGTTGTTTGTATCATCTGCCCTTCTTCCTCTGCCGCTTCATCACCAAATGAAAGTAAACTGAGGTTTCTGAAAAAATAAAGGTCACCAAGATTATTTAGCACAACGAAGAAAGAGAGGACGTAAAGAATGTGAAAAGCAATAAGGATGATTTCAAATTATTGGGTAATGAGAGGCAAGTTGCGAGAGTCTGGATGTAAGCTGCAAATAGAGAGCAATAATCCTTGTCTTCGACAGAGGTAGAAAACAATTCCAGAGCATCGGAGAGGTGATTAATTCTGTTGATCGATGTGAGCTGACTACATAAATGGAGGAAATCAGCCAATCAGGAAGGTGGAACTGTTTTCCGCAAGCAGAAAGCTTGGCAAGCAAAGTGGAGTGCCAGATTGTGTCAAATGCCCAAAGTATGTCCAGACACAACCCTAATGTCATACTTGAGACTCAGGGCCTCCATCCATTGACTGAGAGAGAACAGCAGCATATTCAAAGATCAATGACTGGGACAGAATCCAAACTGATGGCCAGAGATGAGGCCGTTTGAGTAAAGTAAAGACGAAAGGTCGAATTTACGAAAGGAATTTAGAAAGCGTCTTGCCGACACACGCCTAACCCTTAAATGCTGACAAGATCGTTGTACGCGCACAGTTAATCAACCGTCGCAATAACAATTTACAAAGGGAGATAATCAGCCAATTACTTGTGCGTGTCAACACAATCAATTAGTCTGTGAAACGCCACACAGATCTCCTACATCCAATTGAAATGATGCACTTGCACAGAATCGCAGCGCCACGGACAATTGTTGGAGGGGATTCAGTGAAATGCTCCTCATCGTAGGTTGATCTACAGACCATTGTAATAAGAACTGTAATCAACTATAGTTTTAACGCCAGTATTAAGGGGTCATTCTCTGTCAACTATTGTAATTAGAACTGTAACCAACTATAGTTTTAACTCTAGTATTAAGGGGTCATTCTCTGTCAACTATTGTAATTAGAACTGTAACCAACTATAGTTTTAACGCCAGTATTAAGGAGTTATTCTCTACAGACTATTGTAATTAGACCGTTAACCAACTATAGTTTTAACTCGAGTCTGTAGAGAATGACTCCTTAATACTGAGTTAAAACTATAGTTGGTTACAGTTCTAATTACAATAGTCTGTAGAGAATAACTCTTTAATACTAGAGTTAAAACTATACTTGGTTACGGTTCTAATTACAATAGTCTGTAGAGAATAACTCCTCAATACCATAGTTAAAACTATAGTTGGTTACAGTTCTAATTACAATAGTCTGTAGAGAATAACTCCTCAATACATAGTTAAACTATACTTGGTTACGGTTCTAATTACAATAGTCTGTAGAGAATAACTCTCAATACCATAGTTAAAACTATAGTTGGTTACGGTTCTAATTACAATAGTCTGTAGAGAATAACTCTTTAATACTGGAGTTAAAACTATAGTTGGTTACAGTTCTAATTACAATAGTCTGTAGAGAATAACTCTTTAATACTAGAATTAAAACTATACTTGGTTACGGTTCTAATTACAATAGTCTGTAGAGAATAACTCTTTAATACTAGAATTAAAACTATACTTGGTTACAGTTCTAATTACAATAGTCTGTAGAGAATAACTCTTTAATACTAGATTAAAACTATACTTGGTTACGGTTCTAATTACAATAGTCTGTAGAGAATAACTCTTTAATACTGGAGTTAAAACTATACTTGGTTACAGTTCTAATACAATAGTCTGTCGAGAATAACTCTTTAAAACTATAGTTGGTTACAGTTCTAATTACAATAGTCTACAGAGAATTACCCCTTAATACGAGATTAACAAGACCTCGCTGGCGTGTAAAAGTTTATTTGTTATTTAAACGCTTGTGATTAGGTTTTGATCGTGCATTAGATAATCAGTCTTTGGTGATTGGCGACTAACTTTGAACAAGTGAACATTGCACCACTAGCGATTATACATACTTCTAATTCTTAAGCCCCTTTTGTAAATTCAGCCTTTTTATGTTGACCATGATCATGAATTCCATGACTATGCTTATAAATGAAAATTGTAAGTAAATAAACATCTTGATAATCTTAAGGCTGAACAACCAGTTTCCCTCTTCAAAGTTGTGAAGGCACCTTTGTTAAGTCGGTCTCCAGTGGATGCTCCCAATCCATCCCCTCCCTCACCTCAAACTACTGCATTACACATTTCTGCTTGAGAGGAGGCAGAATGTCATTCTCTGTAGAATTCTGTGAAGGGCCAAGAGTACATCAGTTGCCCATATTATCAAATCGTGCTCTGCTGCTCTCATTTATCCTGTCTGAGCTCTTTGACCATTCCTTCTCCTTTGGTCACCTCCAGTCTGCCTGGTTAAACTCCCAAAATGCAGGCTTAGTTCCCCCCCACCACCCACCTCCACTCTTACTATAAACTCCTGTTTGTGGAACTGTCTTGGAAAGGCAGGACAGTTGCACTCTTCACTCCAAGGCTTCAATTTGGTGATTCAGCACCATCTTATGTTATCCTGACTGGGATCGGACATTCTAACCATGACACCACTGAGTCTGGTCTCCCTTGTTTGTTGAGTTTGCCTGTTGCCCCCATGTGGTATGTTGTCGTTTTGCCCTCTATTAGCTTGGTCTTCCATAAGTCACAATTCTGTCCACAAAAAATCCTCCCGTTCAGAGTATGATGCACTCCATGATGTAACTGCCTGTGATGCAACAACGTATCTGTTTGCATCCCCCTTCATGAGAAAGCTTGGTGTAACTGCTCGGTAGTGTTTTATGGAAAACCTCGAGTTTTATGGGGTGGCTTAATGAATTCTGTTATGAGAGCAAACCTGTGAGGAAGAGCCTGGCATGTTCTGCTTGGTAATCCAGAATTCTCTGACTCCTTAAACCTCCTTGGTCGAGGCACCAACTCTTCAAATGGGTTGGAAAGCACCTGCCAAAGAAGTAAAAAACAAAAGTCACCCTTTCTCACTCTTGTAACTGCATTCCATTTTCTACTTTTTCTCCTCCTTGTATCCTAATGTCATTTTTTTATTCCACATTCAAACGTTCCCCTGCCTTTTACCTAAATTATTTTTCTGGTACCTTTGCAAGATAGAAACGCAGCTGGAACTCATTACAAGCACCATGAAGAATGGTTCATCTCTGGAAGCCATTGTTGACAAACATTATTATTATTATAATTATTATTATAATTATTATCCTTGTTACCTCTGCCAGGTGAAGGAGGTTGTTTTCACCGCTCTCTGTCTGTCTGTTTGTTTCCTTTTGTCTATCTGTCTTTGTGTGCAGGATATCTCAAAAAGTTGTGGACAGATCTGGATGAAATTTGGTGGGCAGGTTGGGTGTGTGACAAGGACGAACTGATTCGTTTTTGGTGAAGATCCGGATCCGAGAATTTGTAAAGTGATCCTTCACCATTGAAAGATTGGGTAAATCGATATGTAGCACGATATCTCAAAACGTTGTGGACGGATTCGGACGTAACTTGGAGGACAGATTGGGTGTGGAACAAGGACAAATTGATTCGATTTTGGGGAAGATCTGAATCCAGATCAGGATACGAGAATTATTTCATTTTTAAAGTAATTCTTCACCATTGAGAGATAGGGCTAAAACCGATATATAGCACGATATCTCAAAAATGTATTGGGCCCGATATGTTGTCGTGGATCAGGCATTACGTGGCAGGGGTATGCGCTCTACCAAGTGTCCTTCTAGTTATTTATTATGGTTATTATTATTATTTCATATGCAGCCTGTGGCTGCTGGCTGCAACATTGCTGGAAGCGCGAGTGTGCGCGAATGCAGTGCCCCGTTTCCAGTAAGCCGGTACTCATTTTACCGACCTCGGAAGGATGACAGGCTGAGTAGACTCAACTGTGGTTATTTAATGGAATGGCAGGGGCTCAAACTCAAGACCCACAGATCTTAAGGCCTTAACCATTAAGCCAACACCAACCAGGCTTTACCAACATCAAGTCACCATTGTTGTTCCATAGCACAGTCATGCACAGCACAGTACAGCACCACGCATCTTTGCGTTAATATGGTTGAAAAGTTCATAAATTAATTTGTTTCTATACAATACAAACCATTGATAGGTAAGGAAAGAATGGGAGAGCACATAGCAGATAGGATGAGAAATGTAAACACACAACATTGAAACGGTTTAGGAATATATATTTTATATAAACACAATTCATGTAGCAATGGCTATGTTGGGGTCTGAATGTGTCACCGCAGCAGGAGTCCACTCCATGCTGATGATGGCCAGCGAGCCAGAAACACGTCCTCGGATCATTGACATGTAACTTTTCTGAAAGATCTTTCATTTTAAAATAAAATGCATGTCGTATATGGTGTGCGTCCATCTCGTACCTCAGTGGAGCGAATAGAATGAGGATTGATCACTTCGTCACCCGGCCCCAGTTCAACCTCCGCTAACCTCAGCATGTTGAACACTGTTGTACCAGAAACCTGCAACGACACCCAACAAACATCCATCTAGTTTGGAAAAAACACAAGTACGTCCGTATTAAGGCACATTTATGGTTGAGAACTCTTTTCTGAAAAGTTAGAGGATGCTTACACGTATTTTTGGCTAATTCTAGATCCTATAAATACCGGTTCCCTACGGGAGCATAATATCCCTTTACGTTACGGGGGGGGGGGGGGGGGGGGTCAGGGGGGAATTATTGTCGCAGGTTGTGACCACAGTGCGGTCATTCTTGTTACTCTAGAAACGGCACATGTACATGAGTTGAGAACAACAACAAAAGACAAGTGAAGAAAATTCAAAGGTGAAGTGACCATAATCACCTTCCCAAATATTGTGTGTTTGCGATTGAGGTGGTCAGCGCGAGAAAGGGTGAAGAAGAATTCTCCCATGTCAGTTTCTCCATCTTTCGCCTCAGCTGCCAGTGCCAACAACCCTCGGTGTGAAAACCGCAACCTTTGGTGGATCTCCAGCTACAAAAACAAATAAATTAATATGACAGAATATTGTTGCTTGTGGGGATTTTTTGGGTTTTTTTTAACAAGAAATGAAAGAAAATCGAACTTACAAGGAGTCATTGTGGTTGTTAAGCATTCAGAATGTGAATGAGAAAGGGTTATAACAGTATTTACAAGGCCCGGCTTGACAAAAAACAAACAAACAAACAAACAAAAAACATGAAAACACATTTTAGTTTATTCCTGCTTGGTTAGACGTTGTATGTAATTTATAAATTTGGACCCAATCAGACTAGTTTATGTGCAGGAAGACATTTGCAAAGAAAGATGCCCGATCCGAACCCATGGGTATCCCCGCCTCTTTGCTGGAGCCTATCCTGTCATCAGAAGTAAAGTAGTCATTGTTCAAGAGAAATGGAAACTTCTAGTAAGTTTATTTATTGAAAAACTCCCAAAAAATAAAATAAATGGACCTTCGTTTGCAAACCAGTGTGCTCTCTTTTGATTGACTCAAACATGCTGTTGTGGTTTTGGAAGACACCAGGGAGTTGCATTCAACACATATGGGATTGCTGGCAAAGTTATCTCCATAGCAATTGTGTCCAGCTAAAATACCTCTCCTCCTCGTATCGATGGAAGGGGAAGATGCGATGTGAATGTCAGAACTATCCACTTTCGGCTCTTCCTCATTCTGAAATGCTCACTCCCCAACTCTGTACTTGGACTACATTCTCAAACATCCATTTTAAAACCAAATTCTCAAAGCACTTCTCAAAACAATCCATTTCAGTGGCGCTACGACCGTTTAATCGCCATTCCCAGTGCTTCAATCGTCATCGTGGCATTTCCAGCGCTTCCAATGTTGTTCTCTGCACAGCCCTGGAACCAACTGCGATGACTGGATCGCAGCAGATTTTAGTCTAAAGATTAAAATAATGATTTTAAAGATCATCAAAGAAAAGTTCCAGAAGTTTAGCGCAATTTAAGCAGTCTTATACACCACCATATTTGACATGTCCAAATAAACGAGGCCAAACAGTATCCTGGGCAGTAAACCCCCACCCATCCGTGACGCAGACCAACTACTCTCCAGATCCGATCGTGTTCACCTTGCACACCAACCAATCAGCGTGGCTGGATGCCTAAAGGCGGACATCAGTGGAGGCATTAAGAAAGGCAATAAAAGTTCAGATTGAGAGTTTGAGAGTGTCAGAGTTCAGTTCCAAAGAGCAGAGAGGAGAGTTCCGTAGCTGAGTGCAGAGTTCTGAAGTTCGAGAGCAGAGTTTAGGATGCAGTGTGCTGAGTTCCAGAGTTCATGTCCAGAGTCTCCTGTTGAGAGAGATATTCCCAAAGAACCAAACGGAATGGGCGCTGATCAAGAACTCCTCCAAACTGACTTCTCTCTTACACGTCTTGACGCACGCATCTTATACCCTCGCATCTTCCAACACGTACACCTCATTGACTCGTGCTGTTATGGAACATCAACTTGAGAGCACAACACTCTTTTCGAGGCTCGCACTTCACGCTACCACACCACACTGCACCTTCCACCCGCACCTCTCACTCGCCTGCACCTTACACCTTGTTCGTTACACGTGAGCCATTGAGCTCACGTACGGGTGAGGCCGGGGTCGACAACATAACCCACGGACTTCTCTCCCTCTATCTGTCAACCTTGCTTGTCTAATTTCCCGGATGTCTGAGGCACCTATGTCCATGTTTAATGTTAAGGTCAAATGTCTACGGGATTTTGAGTGCTCGGGTTTAATATCTTCTCTTGTGTGACATTGCACCCGTGTAAATATGTGCTTTAAATTCAACAAAGACCTGTTATTTCCAACCAGCTTGGGTGTCTTTCTCCATTGGTTACACGAAGTACATAATTAATAGATGGGAGTTTCACCCCACTGGTTCGCTACCCGGCCTTACTATAGGATGGTGTGAAAGGCACTGGGTCAGTGGTGGCAAAACAGAGGTAAATTCCGGAATTAATTTATTTTTACGACTTTTACAATCTTTGTTTCATTTAAATTGAAATATGTATTGGACTTGAACCCTGAAGAACACAAATTGCCTTCCTTGCACTTTCAAAACCCTTCCATTTAGCAGTATTTGGACATGTTGTTGCGTTGCCCCGGTCAGTTCTGCTCGAACAGGCCTGCGGCACGGAGACAGCCGATCGATCTCCCAGGAGCGACGCAGAGCTCTCTCACATGTATGATGTTATGCTCTTGTCTAAGTGGAGCCAGGACCGCGCAGTCTTCCTTCATGTGTTTTGCTGTGTGTATGTGAGGGACCTGGCAGAGGTCGCAGGTGTAGTCAGTGGCGTGGTCGAGTCTGTGTTTGTGGTACAAGAGCTGCGGGTGGTGTCCACAGCGGAGGCGTGCAAGGTGAACACGATCGGACCTGGAGAGCCGTTGGTCTGTGTCACGGACGGGTGGGGGTTTACTGCCCAGGATACTGTTTGGACCTAGTTTATTTGAACATGTTAAACAGGGTTGTGTACAAGACTGCTTCAACGGCATGAAAATTCCAGAATTTTTCTTCAACGATCTTTAAACTCATTATATTATTTACACTGAAGTATCAATTTGGACACTGCGCAGGGTAACATGTTCTATTAACTCTCCAGTTTATGTTGTGATCTGTGAAGATGAATCTCATCTTCCACGGATCCTTGTGCATTTTGGGGACGGAGTCAACGAATGGTAAGTTATGGAGTTTATCTGCAACTAACAGTTTTCTTGTTATGAGCGATTTTCATGGTTCTATCTTCCTCCGATAGGATGTTTTTCCATACAAATGCAACATCATTATTTGCTTTGCCAATTGGAACAATAACGTATTGTGTTTGAAGCAGTTTTAAATAATCGCGTGTCTCCGGATTGTCTAAAACTATCTTTGGATCATCGATTCAAAAACTTTTCTTTTCAAATCGACAAATCTCTCTTCTTCTTCTTTTTATTTATTTTTTACACGTTTCTCCGCCTCCTGTAACACCATTTAACCATTCACGTGTTTGGTATTTTGTGCTTATAAACTTGCCCTCTCATCCATTCATGCGGTCGTATTGTTACGAGCTCCGTTGCTTTGTTGTAGTCGACTAGTTTTGTTGTCGCTCCAATTCGGTCCTTATGTTAAATCATACAAACAACTTTTTTGTCTTTCACCATTATCACCTGTGACGGCCCAAGTTATGGATGATGAAAAGACAAAGCAGGGTTCAGAGCTGGTCGCAACTGTTGTTTCCAGGTTCTGGTTTCGACAAGCTGTATGGAAGGCAGCTTTTAACGTAAATTAAAACAATCGTGTATCCATACCTTAAACGGAGCGTCATAATTCTGTGCATCCCCGGCTTTGCCAGGTGTTCCAGTCTGAACCACAAAATCTGGAATCACTCTGCAGAAGGGTACACCATCATATTGTCCTGCATGCATAACGGTAAAGAGATACTGACTTGGAGACACTGAAAATGGGATGAAAAACGAAAATGCAGCGTAAAAGTTTAATCCTGTTGCACAAAGTAAACTACATTGTTGCTTTCATGTTTTTAACGTTAAAAGGAAAATAAGGCCTGCTACCTGTCAGCAGTGTAAGATGCAAGTGCTGTGTTTCGGCATCCTCTTTGGCAATGCCAATTACATGGTCTTTACGAAGTAAAGAAATTCCGGAAGGGAAGTAAGGTTTCCAAATGAATGAGTGGTACACTCCACAGTCTGGTAGTGGTTCAATGGTTAATCTGGCTGGCTTAAGATCTAGAGGTCCTGAGTTCAAGCCCCTGTGGTGCCATATATAACACCAGGTGGATTGACTCTGCGTGCCAGCATGTCATCCTTCCGAGGTCGACAAAATGAGTACCAGATCTGGGGAAAATGAACCATTCAAATATCCTGCTTCGGAGTGGCGAACAGTCCAGGATTGTGCCCGCCTAGCCAATGAAACTGCCTCGGCATTCCGATGTGCCTGATGGCACGAAAATAATGGCTATTATTATTATTGTTATTATTATTATTATGACACTCCAATGTGTGAAATCAACAGAACATTGATCGAAGTAAGCAAACCACCATGGGAAGCAAGGAAGCCGACGCTTCAGGCGTTAATTATTCATCGTTGTAAAAGAGGGGGAGGAGAATATTTTTACCTGACGAAGGGTTAATGTCCGAAATGTCAGCTTCTCTTTGCTTCCCATGGTGGTTCGCATATCTTGATCAATGTCTGTTGATTTAATCGATTATTCTATCTGTGTGTCTGCTAATTGACACTCGCATTCACCAGCAAGACCGTTTCTTCATTCCTCCCAATCTACTTTGGCTTTAAGCTCTTCCATCTTGTTATCTAAATTCCTTTTGTTGGTATAGAATATGTTTTAACATTTCCCTTCCTGTAATTATTTTTCCTGCCTGCCTTTACAAACCATGTTATCATTTTCAGTTCATCCCATTTTAGCCCTTCCACCATCTTCTAGCCTCAGAAGCTTTAATTCCTTCCTCAACTCTTACTGCTAACCTTGCTGCCCCCTTTCGGTTTAACATATGCCCATCATTCCAGGAAAAAAAGTATATTTGCTCTCAAAATGATTCCCATCCATCCATTGGGACCATACTCTGTACAGAGCGTTGGTGCTGCCAAAGCAGTCTCCTTGGCTATTGGACACAATCCTGGACGGGTCGCCACTCCGACACAGGATACCAGCATGCTGGCACTCATTTTGCCGACCTCGGAAGGATGACAGGCCGAGTTAACCCCACCTGGTATTAATTCAACAGCTGAGCGGGATTTGAACTCAGGACCCTCGGATCGCAAGCCCACCACCCGAACCATTAAGCCACCACCAGGCATGAAATGATTCCCATTGCGTACTAAATGCAAAATCTTCCTGCAAACACCATCCTTCCAACTCTATGTTGTTGACATATAATCACTATACTCGTAAATTATATTCCTTTTCGTATTCTCGGACAAACAGCAGAAAATATTAGCTCGAAACACTTTGCTTTCAAATTGCCGATAATAACTCATCGAAATCTCGTGGACTGCATCACCTTTGTCTGGTGTGGGGGCCTAGGTGGGGCATCCCGACTTGGGCTCGTTCTCGGTGCTGTTTCTCCCTCGCACAAATTAAGCTGCCACTAGTTCTGTTTTACAGCGGCACGTGAAGGAGAATCATTCCCTCGTGTTGCCATCACGTCCCGCTTGATTCATTTTGGTGTCAACCCTTCCTTATGGAGATACGTGATCACTGCTCTTGATTTCAGTCTTCTCTATTTTCCAAAACACCATTAACTAACTCATGTTGACACTTTTGCATACAAGTCTTACAAACAATAACAAAAGGCTGTTTACAAATAAACCTTTAAGTCATGTTGTTTTTTTGTTTTTGTTTTTTGAGCTGTTAAATTGTTGGCTCACAAGATACTTCAGACAGGACAGGCTAAAATTTCTGAACTCCCCTTATTCTGTGTGCACTGATAAAGAGGAATAGAAAGATAAAATTTCGATGGTTTAAATTTTTAAAAATATACAAAAATGGTTCCAAAAAGGTTAATTTTCAGAATCTATAATTAGTATGTGGAACATGGTCGGTTTGTCTGACACTGCCATAAAGCATAGGAGAGCGACAGAAAACATTTTATACATCTGTTGCTATGAATGTTTACTTTTCTATTGAAAAAAAAAAAAAACATCAATTTAAATGACATTCGATATAACATGTATTCATATATACAGGAGAGCAACCTTCATTGCGAATGTCATTCAAGGAAAGGTGGCTTCACAAATTCCACGCCCGTTAACACGGAACTGCGCAACAGGTTTAAGGAAGATATAGAACCCTCGTATTTACCTGTGCCATGGAAGGTGGAGGTTGTTTGCACGCCTGTCTGTACGTCTGTGAGCAGGGTATCAAAAAGTTATGGACAGATTCGGACGAAACTTGTTGTGCACGTTGGGTGTGTGACAAGGACAAGTTGATTTGATTTTGGGAAAAAGATTCGGATCCGGATCCTGCCCATCATCAGTGTGATGCAAAACGTAAACTGTTCAGTCTGATGGAGGTGTTGTGCTCTGCCGAGTGCCGTTCTAGTTTCTCAGTCTGCATCAATCTTCCTCCGATTGAAGTCATCCCTTTCTGAATGTTTTTCTTTTCTCTAAGCATGATCTGCATTGTGTCAGTCAGGAAAGTGAAGCTCAAGGAGAGAACTAGTGGAGGATATCATGGGTTAAAAGACTCTTGTAACATTACATAACTAGAATGATACTCGGCAGAATGCATACCTCAGTCAGGCAGAACAGTTTTACGTTTTGTCGCCCACTGATAGGCTGCATCTCCATCCGGACCTTAACCAAAATATAATCAGCTTGTTCTTGTCACCTACCCAACTCATCCACAAAGTTTCGTTTGAATCCATCCACAACTTTTTCAGATACCGTGCCATATAGCCTTTTTCGGCCCCGTCTCTCAATGGTGAAGATTCACTCAAAAATTCTCGTATCTGGATCTGGATCCTCACCAAAATTGAATTGATTCATCCTTGTCACACACCCGTCCTTGTCACACACCCGTCCTTGTCACACACCCGTCCTTGTCACACACCCATCCTGTCCACCAAGTTTCGACCGAATCTGTCCATAACTTTATGTGACATCATGCTGTGTCTCATTTTTGGTCCTTCCTCTCAATGGTGAAGAATCACTAAAAATATTTGGGTATCCGGATCTGGATCTTCACCAAAATTGAATCTATTCATCCTCATCACACGCCCAACCTGTCCACCAAGTTTTGTCAAAATCCGTCCACAACTTATTGAGATATCCTGCTCACAGACAGACAAAGGCAGGCAATCAGACAAACAGGTGAAAACATAACCTCCGTCCACCTTTGGTGGCAGAGGTAATAAAATTAAAAAAATTGCAGATTCACTCAGCACTCATGCTCGTTCAATTTTCGGCTCGTCTGTTGGAATCCAACTTACCATCTAGGCAGCGCTGCACAAACGAACGACAGGCTCGTGGAGCCTCTTTGGCCCAAAGTTCGATGTCAAGTTCTCCAGCAGTAGTTTGCAAAAGAATCTGACAACAAAATAGAGTGAGTACAGTGGTCTTATTATATGGTGATTAACGGTGAGCACAGTGATTCACTATCGTGAGATTCATTAGGAATTCACCGAAAAGAGGTTCAGGAATAATGTTCCGACCGTATGGAATTCACTGATGGGCATTTGATTAATAATTATTTGTCTATGCAAATGTTATTGCCCCATAGCATGGTTTGTATGTTGGTAGGATAGCCTGGGGGTACGCACACTTGCCTCTGGACTGTCCGTATAGCCTCGGTTAGAATCTCGGGCCAGGTATAAATGACCATCCTGGTGTTTTTCAGGCTGGGTGACATACATCGACGTGTGTATTGTTCCTCGGATGGATATTAAATTGGTCATTCCATCTGCTAGCATTAGTTCGTTAAAAATTCCCACAGCGCCATTCACAAAGAGTACGCAGGCGAGCTATCTGTCACCAGTGCCCTGAACAAAATTACTAATTTCTGCCTGGACTGCAAGGAGAAAGTAGTTTGGTCTTCTTGGAGGTTCCTTGACACCAGATTACACTGCTTGCCATGTTAGGAGTGTGGTTGCGGTCTGGACAGCAGTTTTCCCACTGTAAGCAAATCACCCAGGTAGTTCACACGTTTCATGTGAATGGCCATCTTCGGGTCGGAAAGCGAACCAACACAAAGCATGATTTACTCAAGATAGTCGCAAGAACACTGCCGGAAAATGACACCGGGTAATGATCGAGCTTCACAGGTCCATGAAGTTAGCACCCTTAACCGATTGAAAGTACGGGTTGTAGCATTACAAAAAAAGGGGGGGGGGGGGTGAATGGGTAACGGATTGAATTGGGTAGGAACCCTAGCCCTACCAAACCCTAACCCAAGGGCGGACTGAGCAGCTGGGAATTCGGGCTCCGACCAAGGGTGAAAAAGCATCACCATCAAGGAGCCCGTGCTTAAAAAACATAAAACAAAATAAAATAAAAAGGTTTACGTTTTCAGAAATAGGAGAGGAAGGCGATTTTAGAACGTATATATATATATATATATATATAAAACATCATTTATTAATTGAGGGTTGAAAGTCCATTTCAATTGATTCCCAAAAAAAACTAAACTGTTAAAAGTAAACATTTTACCTGCCTTAAATAAGCAACATTTACCGGTGTTAAAGCTACAGTTTCAAATGACAGAAAATGGTTATGGAACCATAAATGTGCGCTACAAAAAGCTGGGTTTGTATCTTATTTGTGCAAAAAATTATGAACCATCTTCACACCTATTTTTGCCAATCTTACGGAGAAATAGTGCTGAACGGACGAGGGTGTGAATCGACTCAGTCGTTCCAAACGTCCTGCTATCTCCTATAATTTAGATCATATGGCAAAAATGACCACTTGTTTTTCCTCGAAAAAATCTTCAGGTAAGTGACATGGAGAAATAATACTTTTGTCCATGTGTGCATTTTATTATACACCGTTTCAGGCCGTTTATCTGGAACATTCCATGATGCATTGGAATGTCGTGTACAGTGACCTGCAAAAGTATTCAACCCCCCCTCCCAGTCTTCACATTTTGATGCCACCTGAACTTATTACCTCTGCCACCGAAGGTAGAAGGAGATTATGTTTTCACTCCGTCTGTCTGTTTGCTTGTTTGTGTGCAGGATATCTCAAAAGGTTTTGGACAGATTGGGATGAAATTTTGTGGACACATTGTGTGTGTGACGAGGATGAATCGATTCAATTTTGGTGAAGACCCGAATCCAGATCCGGAAGTGAGAAGTTTAAATTCTTAAAGTGATTCTTCACCATTGAGAGCTTGGGCCAAAAACGATCTCTAGCACGATATTTAAAAAAATGTATTGGGCCCGATATGTTCCACTGCATCAGGCATTACGTGGCGGAGGTATGCGCTCGCTCTACCGAGTGGCCATTCTCGTTTAATGATAATTTCAAATCAAACTTAATATTGTGCTTTAACTTAAAAATTAAGCTCCCCCTCTTATCTCAGGAGTTTTAAGGTGGAACTCACTTGGTAAGCCAACGAGGCAAACCTGAAGACCAGGAAGCTTTCCAAAGAAGTCAGACATAACGTGGTGGAGAAGCACTGTTCAGGAGAGGGTTATAAGATTTCAAAGTCACTCATTATCCCTTTGAGTACGGTAAAATCCATCCTTAAGAAATGGAAGACTTATCTTACCACCCAGACTCCACCCAGATCAGGTCGCCCATCCAAACTCAGCAGCTGGGCAAGCAGGAAGCTGGTTTGGGATGTCACCATAAATCCAACAAAGACTTTGAAAGATCTGCAAGGCTCTCTGTCCAAGATGGGGGTGAGTGTTCATCAATTAACAATATCCCGTTCCCTTCACAAAGTTGGCTTCTATGGACAGGTGTCAAGAAGAAAGAAGCCATTACTGTAAAAGACGCATCAATAGCTCATGTCAGGTCAGGTTATGTCAGGTCAGGTTAGATCTGTGACCTGCTACAGGTACCATGTAAACCTGTACTAACCTGTTCCATGGTCGGGTTGTCGGCGACTAAACCGTCTCCCCCACCAGGTTTTCTGGTGAGGAGGGTGTTTGATATGGACACCAGCAGGATTAAAAACAAAACCTGTCAAAGGGCGGAGGAGCTCCTTGTGAGCCAACGGCCATCCATATCTATGCCCAACTGTGTCTGCGGACGTCCTCCTGCAGTTGGGTTACTTTTTTATTAGGAGTTGGTGCAGGATTTGCACTCCGGCCACCGTAAAACCCTTCATTCCGCAAAACACAAAAACGCAAAAAAATCTGAAAACCCACTCCGTGGGAGTACCTCCTGTGCAGCTTCCCTTCGCAGGGCAGCTCACCGGATGACGGGATTGGGGCAAAGCCTTCAGGACCCCCAATCTTTGATGATAGGAGGGAAACCACGGGGTAACATCCCTGGGTCAGATTGCGGGAGAGTGTGTCGGAGTGGTGCTGAGGTGTCGTCCACCAGACGGCGGTCTCCTTGGGTTAACCTGAGGCGGTCCCTTCGGGTGGTGCCTGGAATGTCCTATCCCTAAGAGATGATCATCACCTGTCTCTGTTATCATCTGAGCTCAAGCGTTTGGACATCGGGATTGCAGCTCTCTCTGAGGTTCGGAGACCGGATTGCGGCGAGATAATGTGGGTGGTTACACCTACTATTGTCTGGTCGCTCTGATGGTTACCATACCCAAGGAGTTGCTGTAGCTGTGTCCAATAAGCTGACCCCAATGATAATTGAGGTAACACCGGTCAACGAGCGTATTATGAGATTAAGGATTCGTCACTCCTTAGGTGTCATTTCCCTGGTCTCTGTCTATGCTCCGACTGAGGCGAGTGATCTCACCGTGAAGGATGCATTCTACGCCACGCTCGAGTCTGTGGTTGATCAGTGCCCCAGACGAGATACACTTCTAGTCTTGGGGATTTCAATGCATCGACTGGAACTGATAGGGATGGTTATGAGGTGTGTGTTGGTCCCCATGGGTCAGGAACTATGAACCAGAATAGCACTAAGTTCCTTGACTTTGCAAGAAGTCATGGACTTAGGGTGGCTGGTTCATGGTTTCAGCGCCCACAAGCTCATCGCTGGACTTGGTATTCCAACGCTGGCGTGTGGCAAAGGAGATTGACCATGTCCTCATTGACGGTCGTTGGAGGATGATCCAGAACTGCAGGGTCTACCGGAGTGCTCAGTTCCTCAAAACTGACCACAGGCTTGTTGTAGCAACTCTTAAAGCTGCACCTTAAATCCTGGAGAATGGTACCATCCCAGCCTAGGCTGGATGTGGCAAGCTCAGGGATGAGAGAGTAGCTGAGGAGTTTGCGAACAGGCTGGGTGGACACTTGGGGGTCTGGTGCTTTGGGGGGTCCTGAAGAGTTGTGGAGTGCCTTCAAGACCACCGTCCTTGATGTTGCCGGTGGATGTCTTGGAACTCACCGCAGGGCAAAGAAGAATTTTGTCTCTCAAGGGACACTGGATACCATTGACCAGAGTCGCAGGGCCAGGCTGAATGGCAGAGCTGAGCTGTTCAGGGAGCTGAGGCGTAAACTGTACGTGCACTGAGGGTGACAAGGAGGCCTATGTGCGAGGAATCTGTGAGGGGGTAGAGCATCACCTGTGGACAGGTGATTCTCGTCCCGCTTACAGGGGAATTCGTGCATTGCGTTCATCCAAGCCCATCCCTCGGAGCACTGCAGTTAGAGCAGAGAGTGGTAGGCTCTTGACAGAGGAGTCTGAAGTGAAGCCCGCTGGGCCGGTTACTTTGAGCGGTTGTACCAGGCTGATCCCCCAGCTGTCGAGTTGGACGTCAAGGGTGTTACAATCCCTGTTGCTGACCCTCGAATCAACTGTGGTCCACCTTCGCTTGTGAAACACGGGCTGCGGTGAACCAGTTGAAACGGGGTAAAGCTCCAGGGATCTGTGGCATCCATGCTGAACTTCTCAAGGCTGGTGGAAATGCTGCACTCGTGTCGCTGCATGCAGTTTTGTGCTCTGCCTGGAACACAGGCATCATCCCAACCGATTGGAAGAGGGCCTTGTTGTTCCTCTCTGGAAAGGGAAGGGTGATCGCCAAGACTGCAACAACTACCGAGGGGTGACGCTGCTCTCAGTGCCGGGCAAGGTCTTTGCTCGGATAATTCTTGATAGGGTTCGCCACCATCTGCTTGAGCACCAGCGTCCAGAGCAGTCAGGCTTTACACCAAAGAGGTCAACGATTGACCGTATCCTTGCTCTCGTGTCCTCACCGAACGCAGACGAGAGTTTCGGCAGGGGCTGCTTGAGCCTATGTTGATCTCTGTAAAGCGTTCGATTCAGTGAATCGGGATGTCCTCTGGAGGATCTTGGTCTTCGTGGGGTGCCACCAAAACTGATCGATCTGATGTCTGAACTCTACTCTGTACTGAGAGTGCTGTGAAGTGTGGTGTACCATCTCTGACTTATTCAGTTGTTACTGGAGTTCGTCAGGGGTGTGTACTGGCCCCCACACTTTTCAGCACTTGTATGGACTGGATTTTAGGAGGATGTCGGAGAGATCAAGCTGCGGTGCATCGTTTGGGAATGTCAAGATCTCGGACCTTGATTTTGCAGATGATGCAGTCATCTTTGCGGAGACTTTAGATATCCTTTTGGGGCCCTCGAGGTGCTGAATGAGGAGTCGGAGCCGCTGGGATTACGGGTTTCTTGGGTCAAAACTAAGATCCAGGCTTTCGGTGACATCTTTGATGCTGCTGTCCTGTCTGTGTCTGTTTGTGTGAGGATGTTGAGGTCGTGGAGAGATTCACTTACCTTGGCAGTGATATTCATGTCTCTGCTGGCTGTGAGTCAGGGTCAATAGACGTCTGGGTCGGGCCTGGGGAGTCATGGATTCACTGGATCATGGGGTGTGGCGCTGTCGTACCTGTGCGGGAGGACGAAAGTCCGAGTCTTCAGGTCTTTGGTACTTCCAGTCTTGCTCTATGGATGCGAGACTTGGACTCTGACCAAGGATCTGAGACGGAGACTTAATTCCTTTGGTACCAGGTCTCTTCGGAGAATCCTTGGCTATCGCTGGTCGGATTTTGTGTCCAACGAGCGGTTGCTGAGAGAGACTCGGATGAGATTTGTTACCTGCATAGTCCGTGAGCGTCAGTTGCGGCTGTATGGACATGTGGCTCGTTTTCCTGACGCTGATCCTGCTCACCAGATTCTCTCAGCGAGGGAGTCTCATGAGTGGAGGAGGCCATGGGCCGACCACGTGCCTCGTGGTTGCAGCAGGTTGACCATCATCTCAAGGAGATGGGGATGGGCCTGGCATCTGCCTGGGGGATGGCCAGACGGAGGCCCCTGGAATACCGGCGGAAAGTGAACGCAGCGACGCGCTGTTCTGGCACATGCTCCCATACCTGACCTGACCTGAATAGCTCATATTGAGTTTGCGAAAAAGCAACTTATTGATACTGCAGGCATGTGGAGAAACGTTTTGTGATCTTACTGCAGGCAAAGAAAGAGCTGCAGGCATGTGGAGACGAGACAAAAATTTAACTGTGGTTGTTATTCAAAGCGTTACGTCTGGCACAAACCAAACATTCTACACCACCAAATCAACACCATCCCTCCTGTCAATCATGGTTGTGGCAGCATCATGTTATGGGGCTGATTTTCATTAGCATGAACTGTGAAGCTTCTCAGGATAGAAGGGACAATGGATGATGCAAAGTACAGGAGAATCCTTGATGAAAACCTGCTTGAGGTTTGGCCTATGTTGACCTTTTGGTCCATATTAACCTCAAAAAAATTGGCTCGTTGAATTCTGACTTGAATCCATTTGAACATTTATGGTGAACCTTGAAGATTGCAGTCCATCGAAGATCCCCATCAAACTTGGCAGAGCTAGATCAATTTTTACGTGAAGAATGGGCAAAGGTTTCACCATCTCACTGTGCAAAGTTGGGAGAGACCGAACCAAAAAGACTCATTGCAGTCATTGCTGTAAAATGTGCTTCTACCAAGTACTGACCGAAGGGGATGAATACTTTTACAACCAGTGAATTTTGATTTGTACATGTTTTTTGCAGGTATTCATGACATGTAACCTCCTTCAACTATAACAGTGTTTAGTTTGAGCTCTTCAGTTAGCAATAAAAATTTGGAAAAAATTGTTTCGACATAATTCGTAATTCATCTAAATGTGGCATTATTGGGAGGGGGTGAATACTTTTGCAGGCCACTGTATGTACTGTACTCTGCAACACGATGTGCACCAGTTTCTGGCTCGTAAATTACAATGTATTTGTTTTTAATTCATGGTCATTATTACACTGCATATTTATGCACAAATGTTTGGTTTAGCAAACTTTTATTTCGCACTAAGTCTCATTCAAAAATTGTATCTAAGGGCTCAAAGACCCCTTTCAGTCGAAAGCACAGAATACCGTCCATCCATGCCCTAACCCTATTCACATCTTATGTGTTATGTGAATTTGTGTGAACTCCTTTTTTGTAATGGTACAATCCATACTTTGAATCGGGTAAAGGGTGCTAACGTCACGGACGTGAATTTCTCTCCGATTCATGTGCTCAACACACTGGAAAGGAGGCATATGAAATCATTTTAAGAACTTTCCATAATGATCGAGTTGTTAAGCTCCTAGCAGAGTGCTGAGAACATGTTGCTATAGATGACGTCGGCAATGCTACCAAGAAAGCTTTATAAACTCGAACAGCATGCGTAGAGCGTGTGGTCTCACCTCACGTGCTCATTCTGAACAAAAATACCATCATCAACTGAACACGCTACTACTATGGCCCACTGCTATTATGGCCCATATACCCGTATCATCCACGCACCCCATTATGTCAAAAAGTTTCTTGGCATGGGTTATGAACAGCATAAGTTTAATTCTTCACTCACATCGGGTCATAGATCAGATATATGAAGTTTCAAATTTTTTTGGATGAAGATTTTAATTCAACCAATTATGGCTGGAATACTTCAGCGATGACGTCATCGTTATGACCATACAAACCGCATGGAAAGTTGATGACATGCCAAGTTTCAATTTTTCTCGTTGAGCGGTTTTGGAGAAAATGTCCAATTTTATTTTATTTTAATCCAATATGGCTGCTATACCATGTGACCTATGGCATCAGAGTTTGCAATAAAATATTATCCATGGGGAGTCTCTCCCATGCTTAAAGCTTTGCATTGATCAGACAAGCGGTTTCAGAGAAAAACATTTTCAAAGTGAAAATATTGTGACGGTTTTGCAAAACCGTCACTTTCCGAAGGCAATGGCATGCAACATATAGCAGTTCCCGAGACAGTTATTTTGTTGGGGTTTATGGGTCACGATGCGGTGTGGGATTAGGCAGGTTTTCCCCTTCTTTTCTCCTCTTGCTTTTCTGCACACACGAACCTCTCCTTCACTCATGCACGCACACAAAAGATCATAACAAACAGGCAGCTCATTGACATACGCACACCAAAACAATTCAAATCACACGTCATAACTCAATTGGCAGTTCACTTCGACCTTCACCATACTCGAACCCCAACGCTACAACATTTCACATACCATCATGACTCCTTTATTTATAATTGCCACACCATCAAATCACAACTCAACCTTGATGCCACAACCACAACCACCATGAATCACTATGCCAGAACGCACCGCAATGCTGATGCTACCATCGCCTCAACCACGGTCACCGCTGACGACTGCCACTCCCTTTTGGGACCGACAGGGAACGGGGGAGCACGGCACACCATTGCTGACGCTCGTTGTCTGGACATGCAGAAATCCCACTTGGAGCGCAAGTGTGTGCTAGATTCCATTTGACGTCATGTCGGTAGCCCTGACGCTCTCTCTACTCGATAGTGGGCTACCGTGTGTGTCTGGCGCACGTTCGTGGCATATGATCTAAAATACTCAGCACCATGTGATTCACGGAGCTCGACCGCGTGGGAGAGCTCAGAGTGAATGGGGCCATTTCCACTGCCGAACCCTCACATGCATGCCCCACCCCCCCCCCCCCCAACCAAAGCCAGCTTTACTAATTCGGGCATAAAAATATCAGGATAACAAAATATCATGAGATGATAAAATATCACGAGATGACAGAATGATAACACCCTGTGATGCAAAAACTCAGTGAAATGTCATATATTTGTCGATTTTTGCAATCATCAATCGTAATCCTTTTGGGATTAAAATAATAGTAAAAAAAAATACGACAAATATCGAATTTATTATACATCTGGCAAGTGGCAGCTCTGCCCGACTCCCGAAGCTTCGACAGCCCTCAAGCACTTTCAAAATGACGTACTTCCGTCCTTGAACGCATGCTACGCAATCACACGCATACGCAGAAACACAAATGGATTATGGTGGGGCAATCGGCAGCACGTTGTGGTGGGGCAAGGAAACCGTGCTGGTCCTTGGGACCTCTGAAGATCTGATCAGAAAGATTCTCAACGACTTGCTGATTGGCTGTTCGTGTTGCCGGATTATGTCTATGGAAGGTCGTATTACTTCTGTGGAAATTGTCCGTGACTTCGGGACTTCATGAGCAGGTATGTTATCACCGGCTTTCAGGGGAAGCTCACGATATTCAATAATTTCTTCCATGGAAACCTATCGGATTCAGACGTGAGAAAAGCAGCAATGATTGTGAAGGTTATGCAGCAAAACGAGCTCCATGAGGTTTTAGCACAGCCATACAGAGCTGCAACTGTTCTAGCGACAACAATTGCAGCCACAACATGGACAGCAGAGAGATCCTTCAGTACATCAAGATGCGTGAAAACATATCTCCGCACTGTGAGGGGACAAGAACGCCTCGAGAATACCGCTGTCGTCACCATCGAACGTGCCTCTGCGAACAGAACAATCAAAAATGACATGGAAAGGATTATTGACATATTCGGTCGCAGGAAGAATAGGTCATCTTCCTCCTTCAAGAGGATCAATTCCTTTTGCTCATTGTTGTTGATAAAATTTGATGACTTTAATCATTCATATGACTCGAGTGATTTATTTTATTTTTTTTTTGACTTGCTTGGGTGAGTACATCTGCATGCCAGTGAAGTGTATATTTAGGCAATGTCCTCATCATTCGGGCAAATCTGTAGCTGCCCCCTTAAAAAATTTGGCTCGTACGCCCATGCTCACATGGGCGGAGCCAGCGCCAAGTTTCGTCTGCACAGCAATGGGGGTGCTGGAAAACATCTATCGTTCCACCTGGTCCGATGCCCAACTCCTCCCCCACCAGGGGATTATATAAGCGCCGTGCGTTCCGCACAGGCACGTTCTGTGTGTTCCGCAGGCGTTCCTAAAGGTTCTCAGCGTTCTGCATACTCGAGGTGTTCGTGAAGGTTCTGAGCTTTCTGTGCATTATTGGGCGTTTTGTGCATTCTTGGAATGATTCTTGGTTGGTGGACAACGGATGGAGCTTGACGGAGCGAACGGGCCAGAACAGATTGGAGCACTGGACGAACGAAGGAACCAGGCACCAGGCCGAGCACATTTATTAGAGCATTAGCAGTTACCCGTAACGACTTCCTTACACTTCATTAAGCCTATCTTCTCTCACATGCTTTTCTTTCCTTTCCGTCTTGTCTACTGTGGACGCATGTTCGTAAAAAAAACCATCAGCAATTACCTGGGCCCACTGATCCACATCTGTTAGTTTCCTCTCTGCACATCACTTGCCAATCACCACACCCTCATCTTGCACCTCCTCTGACAACGCACCTTAGACACCCTCAGTTTTCCCCCTCTTCAGCGAATGGGTTTGCGCAGGTCCGTCGACAGCGCCTGGTAATTAAGAGGTTGCAAACACCTCGCACTTTTCTTATCTTTCTGTGTTACCTACCTTTCTTCAGGAGTGTTTCTGATGACGCCTGTCGTGTTAGCATAGATAAGCCTGTTGAAGTATTCGATCGGTTTCGCGCTGCACTTTGTCTTTCTTTTGTATACCGTACAACTGTTTTCTTTTACTGCACCTCACCAATCCTTCCTTCCTTTCCCTGCTGCACATATCTTCTTGTATTAAAACCCTTGCTTGCTTGTTACACATACCTTTCCTCGCCCTTTCTTGTAATAAGTTGCTTGCATTGTAAATGTACCCAGTTCACAGCGTCTTTTCCTCCATTGGTCCAGCATAGTCCGCACGTAGTGTTAGCCAGGAAGTACTACCCACTGATCAGCTCCACACATTAGCCAGTGGGTACTTGGCAGCTCCGCTTGGCTGCACCTGATCAGGTAAGATAAGACAAGTATGCATTGAGGGCATGAGCCCGTCCAAAGGTAAGGTGACATGTGAAGTCATGATAACCCTGCCAGGATTGGCAGTACCAATCGGGGTTTGTGGTTGATCAACGACCAGCAGAGCCGCAGAGCTATCCGCGGCTCGTGGCCTCAGGACCGGATGTTCTGGAGGAACTCGACTGCTTCACCTCGTGGCGAACCTCAAACCCTGGCCCGTAACAATGCAGAGATGTGGACACACACACACACACACTTCACTCACTCACTCTCTCTCTCACTCTCACACTCTCTCTCTCTCTCACGCTCTCTCTCTCTCTCTCACGCTCTCTCTCTCTCTCTCTCTCTTCTCACTCTCTCACACTCTCTCTCTCTCACGCTCTCTCTCTCCTCTCTCACACTCTCCTCTCTCACGCTCTCTCTCTCTCTCTCTCACACTCTCATTCTCTCTCTCACACTCACACAACTCTCTCTCACATCTCTCTCTCTCTCACACACACTGTCTCTCTCTCTCTGACACTCTCTCACACCTCTCTCTCTCTCTCTCTCACACACTCTCTCTCTCTCTCTCTGACACTCTCTCTCACACTCACACTCTCTCTCTCTCTCTCTGACACTCTCTCTCACACTCACACTCTCTCTCTCAACATCACTCTCTCTCTCTCACACTCACACTCTCTCTCTCACACACTCACACTCTCTCTCTCTCTCTCACACACACACACACACACACACACACTCTCACCAATAGTCTCGCATCTCCTTCGTGGGGATAATAACATAAACTACATTGTGATTGTGACTCGATAACAATAATTACAAGTTTGATGATCAAATTACCACAAACTTACCTTCCCACTCGTGGTCGGCTCACTGATGTAGATGTTGCTCATGTTGTGTACTGTTACCTCTCACGACAGTTACCCACCTACCTGTGCAAGCAAAATACCTGTTTGGTGATTCATTTTATGCGGATTTTAAAATATATTTTTAAACAAATAACAAAACCCACAATGACAAAGGGTAAAAATGAATGTCCGGTCCGGCCGATTAAAAGTACAGACAAACGCATTCGGGTTCGACATTCCACGTAATTCCTCCTTTCTGACGTTCGTCTCAGGAATAACAAACGATGAACGACAGTTATATATATTTTTTTTTCGGAAAAATATAATCCGTTCATTATAAATCGGCCACGAACCCCAGAAATGTGTACCTCGTTCGGATCATCGCTTCTGGACTTGTTGTTCGTGAGATGGACGTGCTCAAAATGGACACGGAAGTGCACAAACGTGCAAATTGCGAGCGAAGAACAAGTACGGAAGCTACTGTTGCGACCTGTGCCGTCATGGCCGCCATGCACTGCACCAAAGTGAAAATTTACAAACTTGTGGTTCTTGTACCGAGGTCATCAATGAAGCTTCAACGACGCCGACGATAACAAAAATATTAATTGAAACGATAACAGAAATAGATTTACCCCAACCCCCAACCCCCAAAAAGACATAAACAATAGTAATATGAACGATGGAGTAATGAAAGGAACCACAAGATATTACTTCCGGGTGTTCGATGACGTATTTCCGGTTTGCGTAAACCCGGTTATCGAATCTTCTTCGTTTTTGCCGTTTTGAAGTGTTCTCCGGTTTTGCATTGGAAAAATCAACTTCTTGGTTCATCTTAACTCGGCACGGTACGAATTTTTCACCTTGGTTTCAATGCTTTTTATTCATAGGTTCGAATCATAGCTTTTCACAAAAGTATTTCTCTGTATTCGTCTTGCATCGATATTTGCATGATATTTTCCCCTTTTCCTCATGGACGTTTCCTTTCACACACTTCTTATGGACGTTGACGCTCGCCTCTTGGGAAGTGAATGCAGAAGAGTAGCGCAATGGAGGCACCCTTTGTTTAATTGTCTCCTCGCTCCAGCGTGTGGGTGCCTAGTAACGGTCGACGCCGGAAGCTGTCCGGTCGTCCCGTGCCGGTCTCGTCCCGAACCCAAGGGGCCAACCCGTGTTTCGCGTCCACTAACATCACAACATGTAAACTGTGCGCCAGTTTAGGAATCGGTGGTTAATGACACCATTGTAATGTTCGTGTCACAGTACATTTTTGTTCCAACTGTGTCCAGTAACCAAGGAGACCGCTTGCGCAGCACCAACGCTCTGCACAGAGTGTGGTCCCGATGGATGGATGGATATACACAGGTGATGATGCACACACATGCTGCCCAAGAAGAGAGTGAGGAAGCGGCCCTGGTGGAACTCAACCAGGTGCACAGAGCAATGAGTGTAGAACTAGCTGAGCACGTGAAATGCTCAACTGACGATCAGGTTCAATTTGTAAACAAATAAAACCTGAACACAACAATTCTGACAAAAGTATCCAACCTCACGTTGCAAGGGTTTTCTAAAAACAGGTGCGAATCGAAGATGCCACACAGGAAAATGAAATGGCAACAAATACAGCCCCAACAATTGCAAAAAAAAAAAAAATATAATATAATAAAAATAAATAACAAATATACACCAACAACTGAGAGAAAGAACGCCGGAAGAGCAGGAAAATACAGAAAACTAGAAAGGCGCTCGGAGAGCGCATACCTCCGCCACGAATGCCTGCTCCACGGGAACATATCGGGCCAATACATTTTTATATATCATGTTATATATCGTTTTTGCCTCTATCTCTCAATGGTGAAGAATCGCTTGAAATAATTAAATAATTGTCGTATCGAGATCTGGATTCGGATCTTCAGCAAAATCAAACCATTTCGTCGTGGTCACACACCCGACCTGTCCACCAAGTTTCATCCGAATCCGTCCACGACTTTTTGAGATATCATAGTAGATGATAAATGTAAATTCTGGGACACCCATTCAAATGAATGGGGGAAAAGGGAAAAAACTTTCTGACTCAAGCCCCAAAAGCCCAAAATAGGAGAC